>CM067282.1:11422800-12125450 GCA_033220335.2 Troides aeacus
AAGTGTGAATAGTTAAGTTACATCGTTCGAAGAACTAAGTAATAGATGTAATGATGGAAGGTCTTCTATAAAGTGGACCGCCGATCTGGTGAAGGTTGTAAGAAACACCCAGCAGCCGTAGAGATCTTTAGAGATACGTATGTACAGCAATATTCGTCTATCAGCTGATGGTGATGGTAAAAAAGATCTTGCCTTACGTAGCTTTAGGGCACGGACACTTTGATTGTCGACACTTAACGTTGATTGTTGAGTTCAATCGATTACCAGAGTGCCGATGGCTTATTAGCAGCGGAGCGGAGCACATTCGCGAGGGTACGGCCGCTGACAGTTGTATGGGCGCGAATTGCTCACCGCGGGGTCCCAGTGTCGGCGTAATTGAATTATTTATCTGCTTCGGAGATATTTGATTAAGCGATTTTTTTTTAAAGTACATAAATGGATTTGAACCTGCATTCCCTAGATTGCAACAATGGTTCAATATTGGCAATCCCACTGAACACTAACGTACTGATTAATTGTATATTATCTATATATATTATATTATATACAAGTCTAAAATTGGGCTAGATTTCACGACGTCATTTTATTACTTCACATCATCAGGTGGTTACTTCCTTTTTTTCTATTGTACGTTTCAGAGAGATGGGCGGGATGTTCACCTGATATTAAGTGTAATACCGACGTCCTTAATAATATGTTGTTAATAAGAATGGTACCACCACATTGTGCTCATAGCTTTCACACATAAGATATTAAGGTCTTATTACCCCAGTAATTCTACTAGTTACAGCGCCTTTCAAACCGGAACAGGGTAATATTAGCACAGTACTATTTGTCGGCTGCAATAGGAGCTGTAATGTTATCTACCTAGACGGTCTCCGGCAAGAGACACCTACCACAGTACACAGTAAACATTTGATCAAGGAGCAATAACAATCATTTTCGTCTAACTCTCTCTGTCTAATTACAGAACCTTTCAAACCGGAACACAGTAACATTTGCATACTTTTATAACTACATACCTATTAATAACAAAGTCATCAACGTATTAGAATAGAGCTGATTTTAAATATATACAAAAAAAACCTCTTGATAATCACATACACCGATACTCCACTTATAAATAATCAACTTTCCTATTCATTGTGTATTCTAGATTATTATTTATGTATTTTTATAGCAAGTTAAACGTTAAGTTAATAAATCTAACAGTTAAGTTATTTGCTACATAAATATAAAGCAGCAAGGCGGGCCGGTCGTTAGCTAACGCCCAATTCATTTTCAATCTGTATAACTGTCGCGTGTGATGTCAGTATATACTCAGCGGCCTTATGGCCCATTGGTCATGTCCACTGCCTCCCGGGTATAAGCATGTTATTAGGTTCATATCCTATTAAAAATAATCCAAACTACTTATATGATTCCATTCATATTCAAATAAAGTCAAGCTGCAAACTTACATAAGCATCCTTGGTTACTTAATATAACATAAATGTTCAACAATTTTTTTGCGCTTTAAACTAATGCTTAATTTATTACTTATATCAAAATTGAATTGATGAAGTTCTTATTTAAAATTGTAACTTAACAAAAAATTATGTATTTGTGCTTAAGTCTTTCAATTAAGTTAAACTACAGAACGGAATTTAATGATGCAGCTAATGCGGCAAAAAGTATCCATCTATTGATCGCCGCCATTAAGTAGAGCTTTGTTAACAGAGTTTACTTTTCTGTTCGATTTAAAGTTATATTTAACTTTAGCTTACTTTAATTAAAAAAATATTATACAGTGTTGATGTTAAATGTAATTTCTATACACAGACGACACGGGATAACCGGTCATTTGATGGTACACCTGCCCATTATAAAGAGACACTAGTTAGAATATTTACACAGTTCACTGCCGATCTCTATGAGAATAAATATGTTAAATTTCTTGTACTTATGTAAATAACTGTCATGTTTTTATTTAAAAAAAAACACTGTTTTATTACCCTTTTAATAAAAAAAAAATTACTGGAGGTAAGTCCCGGTTGCCGGAAACTGACTACATAGGCACCACCACAGCTCCTATAGCAGCCGACGAATAGTAGAGTAGAAATATTACCGTGTTCTGGTTTAAAGGCCGCTGTAACTAGTGCAGACTGGAGTAACGAGATTCAACATCTAATGACTCAAGGCGACGAGCGCAATGTGGTGCTGTGTATATCATCCTAACTGGCGCCACGTTGTTATGAACAAGCATATCACTTACCGTCGAATGAATGTCTTGCTGGTCTTGGTGCTTCTTTGAATAAGAAAAAATTCTTATATAAAGGTTACTTAGGGATATGATTTATTAAAATATCATCATGATCATCATCAGCCGATAGATGTCCACTGCTGGACGTAGGCCCCCACAGACATCTTCACATCGATCGGTCGATTATTACACAGATAATATTATTTATCATCAGGTGAATGATTTTACAGTGTCTCTATATGATATACTATATTTTACAGTGTCTCTATATGATATACTATATTTTACAGTGTCTCTATATGATATACTATATTTTACAGTGTCTCTATATGATATACTATATTTTACAGTGTCTCTATATGATATACTATATTTTACAGTGTCTCTATATGATATACTATATTTTACAGTGTCTCTATATGATATACTATATTTTACAGTGTCTCTATATGATATACTATATTTTACAGTGTCTCTATATGATATACTATATTTTACAGTGTCTCTATATGATATACTATATTTTACAGTGTCTCTATATGATATACTATATTTTATAGTGTCTCTATATGATATACTATATTTTACAGTGTCTCTATATGATATACTATATTTTACAGTGTCTCTATATGATATACTATATTTTACAGTGTCTCTATATGATATACTATATTTTACAGTGTCTCTATATGATATACTATATTTTACAGTGTCTCTATATGATATACTATATTTTACAGTGTCTCTATATGATATACTATATTTTATAGTGTCTCTATATGATATACTATATTTTACCGTGTCTCTATATGATATACTATATTTTACAGTGTCTCTATATGATATACTATATTTTACAGTGTCTCTATATGATATACTATATTTTTTACTATGACGTAAACCATAGAGTTCGGAAGTAATACCTAGGTCGTTGCACATAACCTAGGCTGAGCGCGGGCGCACCAGTTCCCACGCGCGCGTAATACCGCCTAATGGCAGCGGGACTCATAATCGCAATAAGGGAGCATGTACACTGCAGTAAATATTACTTTTAAAATATATTAAATGTATGAATAAAAAATTATTATCAGATCTTTCTTCTTGTTGTCAATCGAATAACGCCCACAGCTGGGCATAGGCCTCTCTCTAGAATCCTCATTGAGAGGGAATTAGTCCTTAACCCTACCACATTAGCCCAGCGAAGGTTGATAGGTAGTCTGAGCATCGTCTGTTATTTCGCATGTTGCACCGCGTGCAGGTAAGGTTGTCTTGGGCTCTGTAAAATTTTGGGTGAAACCCTATACACCCCCTTAGATCCCATCAGATCTTAACACAGCATAAATATCTACCGCCCACAGCGAGCCGCTAGTTATGAACTTTACACAAAACATTTAATTTTCGTTCTAAACTCGTTGTTACTCTGTTACACACTAGAATAAATCAAATTAATATATAGTATTAATATTATATAAATATAATTAATATAATAATAAATTAACTACAATAAAAAAAAAGATCTTTTTATATCAGAAATAAAAATCCTAATTAATAGAACACAAAGAAAACTACACTAATGAATAAAAATCAATGAAAATTAAAAAAAAAATGTTATCATAAATTAACTTCTGAATAATGATGTAGAAAAAAAACCTACTAATTATAAAACCTAACCGGAAACGAACCAAGGACTTTCGCGGTATAGACCTAGCCGTCCCCACTCTTAATCAAGTCATATCTCAAATTTAAGAAAGCGTTTACACTGTTTAACGATACACCGAGTATACAATACAAACATTAGCCTTGTTATAAAAATACAACCCTTTAACAAGGGTGGTTTAGTTAAGATGAACTGCATCATGTTGGAAAGCATCTTCAACGACGTGTGACAGTCGTTTCACTAGCCACTAGCCCTTCAAACTGGAACACGGTTGAAGTCTGCACAGTGCTGCTGCGGTGGTACCTAGATGATCCCCGACCCGAGACCTATCAGATCTACCGTGTGTAAGTAGCCTTAGCTATGTACAGGTTCTCCCCGTGTCTCGAGATATTCGTTATTAGTCTTCTATACATTTTTGGTTTTCAACCCCGAACTCGTGAGACTAACCCCTCAAATTTTGGATCGCAAGGTACCATGCTTTTAGGAGTTGGGGGTTATTCGTATTTATTTTAAAAACATCTATATAAAGGAAAATATATAAAAAGTTAAAATATAAAAGATAAAGAATCCTTTCTTTATCCTTATTTATTAACTTTTAAGTATAGTTCAGATAAATATATTCGGTTCAGTATTTTCAGTACGTTATTACACAGTTACTGCACCCCAGCTGCAGTAGTTATGCCCTTATAACGCGGTGGTACCAGGTTCGGTACCGGAGCCACTAGTTGTGAAAATTTGTTTAATAGTAGGTTTGTTTCGAACCCACTACCCTAGCTACCACAGCAGCATCGCCATATCTCAGCCATCAAAATATCAGAGCCACCATCATTCCATTGAAGACACCACGATATTAAGGTTAAGTTAACCCCTTGTAGTTAAAAAAATGCAATTATAAGCTTTAAACTACTACTAAATAATTTAGGTCTTTTCTTCGTATATTCCTTGGGCTTGTTATTTATAAAGGGTGTTTTAAAATATATTTTTTTAAATACTCCGTCACTTATGAGTCGATAAATCCCCGAATATCTCCTATGTATATATAAAGTTTTAATACAAAGATATCGAAATATAAGTTAGAGCTGGTACACGGATTCCCCAGCACCGAGTTATAAACATCCGCTGTACTTCCTTGTAGCGCTCGTGACTCTGATCCTCCCCTTGTAGACAAGCGCGACACACTTGTTCACGCGGCTGTACCTTACGTTTTATTGGCACTTCGTGATCTCCAGCAGGGCTCATCAAAAATATCTTGCGTATACATTTTATTCAATCCATTTGTATACATCGAATACATTAGTTTTTATTAGAAAAAAAAAACAAAGTATATCAACTAGTTACAACACTTCCAACTGGTACACAGTAATGTTTGCACACTACTGGTGCTAGGTCTCTGTTGCTGGAAACCTCAGCAGCTACTATGACAGCCGACTAACAGTTACGTGTTCCAGTATGAAGAGTGATATATACTATAATTCGATGCTGGTTATCATTCTAACTAGCTCCTTGTTTAGCCGGGCAGTTACCATCAGGTAAACATGTGTGTCTCATCCTTAAATCGAATAAAAAAAGCTGTTATATGGCGCCGTATTTTTGGATCTAGACCTTCATCCAACAATAGAATTATGGTAGTCTAGGTAGGCATTACCGCAGCGCCTATTTCTGCTGCCAAACTGCAGTATGCTAACATTACTGTGTTCCGGTTTGAAAGGGAACATCTTAAGTCTCAAGAAGATGAGCGCAATGTGGTGCTGTGTATACCATTCCAACTAACGTCTCATTGTTATGAGTTTCCTTGAATAAAAAAATTAGACTCTCACTACAGAAATATCAGGGAATGGACTGGCATATACGAGGCGTAGGAATAGTTCCGCCGAACCGGAGACGGAAAGGACTGTACCACGCTGATCGCCAACCTTCACCAGTTGGAGAGGCACTTTAAGAGGAAGAATCAATACCTGTTCCTGTCCCACGAGTACGCATGCGAATCAATTTGAAAACTTCATACAGCACATCCGGTAGATCGCGCGTGAGAATCGTACATACTACAACTCATTAAACACGATAATTATTTTTCCCGTAACGTCAATCGATGATTGTTAATTCGTTTTTATCAACTTATTCACTCCAAGTAACGCGCCAATTATCATCATCATTAATTACAATGGAGCCGGTCGCGTAAACGATTAATTATAATTAAGTTCAGCTGAAATGACGCGAGGAGTTACGGAGCCGCGTCGGATGTTCACACTGTCACACCTGCCTCGAACTTGTTATATTATCATCAACTGTTTAACACTTTACTACATATTTTTTATAGTCGATTAAATGACGATGCGAGCGAGAAGTTCACCTGATGATAAGTGATACTCCTGCCCATAGTAACGTGGTGCTCGTTATGATGATATATACTGCACCAGGTTGCGCTCGTCAGCCAGCGTAGTGATAAATGACCCAAATTCCCCTATATGAACCCCCATATATGTGGAGATTTTCGGGGGAAACCTATGTCCAGCAGTGGACTTATCTCGGCTGATGATAATGATGACGAGTTATACCTCTATAACCTAATAAATAAAAAAAGAAGAGTAAGAGCAGGAATCGGACATACTTAATATAAAATATTAAAACTTCCGATCGCAGGACTGATTGTAGTGAAGTTCTTTGGGAGAAGCATGATGAAAACTGTCATCTAATGATGATGATGATCTGGATTCGATATTATATATACTACTTCTAAGCTTAGCTTCAATACAAGCCTTGATTTCCCATATACGTAAAATGTTCATAAAACTTTATTTGAGTACGACCACGAGAGGTTTGAAACCCCTCTAACGCTTCAACTGGTTTTTTTTTTTATTATTTCCTATAATACTAAGGCAACTAACCTTTATAATCGGTTGAACCGATTTTTGTATAAATCAAAGCTTTAATCGAATGTTTTAAACAGTTTCAAGTAGAGCCAATTTAATAGGGCCGTTAGATCTGACATTAGAGATGCTGTGTTCACAAATTAAACTTATGACACCCTTCTTTCTTATTCGCGGTTAAATATCGATAAAAATGGGTCGCGTCATGGAAATTTGATTGTTCCTAATAGAAATAGAACCGGCGGCATCGCCTCATGAGCGTGCAATTAATTACTTTAACATGACGGCACATTACAATATCGATTTTCATCAAACGGTTCTCATGACCTCTGCCATAAAACGAATTCTAATTATGCTTCAGCACAGACCCGACGTCCCCAACGCGGACTTCGTAATTGTTTTTTTTTTTTTTTGTGACATGGTCGAGACAAACACCACGTTCAGATTGCGCCAATCTAAACCCAAGTAAATAAGGTAGGTCTCTGTAACCGGAGGTGGTCATGACAAACTGTGGGTTTCTATTCAGTGTAATTACTGGGGTGACGAGACAACATATTATGTCTTAGGCGACGAGCTTATTGGTGCAGTGTATACCATCCTAAAGAGCGCTAAGTAGTTATAGGTAGTCGTATCATATACCATCATGATGGTAGGTCATTCTTTTCGCGTAATAGTGTTGTGTTATAACTAGTGAAATTAATACTCATCATCATTAGCCGATAGACAACCACTACTGGTTATAAGCGTCTTTCAAATATCTCCAATCCAGTCGATCCAGCGCTGTCGCATCCAGCGATTTTCATGACCTTCACCGGATCGTCGGACCACTTTATAGAGAGTCTTCTAGCTCTATAAGACCCACTAGTGTACATAAAATAATGCAGTACTTACTCTATATTACGATGGAATCTATAATCTCTCTCTGAATCTATTGGTTATATTTTTGATAGCAGGAAATGGAATCTAAAGTCATGTATT
Organism: Troides aeacus; assembly: GCA_033220335.2. Classification (NCBI taxonomy): domain Eukaryota; kingdom Metazoa; phylum Arthropoda; class Insecta; order Lepidoptera; family Papilionidae; genus Troides; species Troides aeacus. The sequence goes on from CM067282.1 coordinate 11,430,545, forward strand.
CATCATCATCAGCTGATAGACGTTCACTGCTGGACATTAGCCTCCCCCAAAGATCTCCATATCGATCGGTACCGCGTCAACATTGCTTGACTTAAGTGGCAGGCCTCCTACAAAGTGGACCGACGATCTGGTGAGAATCGAGAGAACCCACTGGATACAAGTCATGTATTATCCGTACAAAATTAGAAGCGGAACTCTCTTCAGGCATCGAATACGGTCAATCAGTTAAATGTTACCGCCGACTTAGCAACTTAGCAACGGGTGTTGATATTCAATTAGTCAGCGTTACAAATGATTTACCGGTCAACACATCTCATGTTTTTTATGGAGACTCGTGATCGCAGTGAAGTGGTGAAAGATGGGTTTTTTTTGTGACGCGCCCCGACAGCAACCGCAATAAATCTCTACTAGCGGCTAATTTCGCTGATTAATATATTAAGTCGTCAGCTGGATTGAAATATGGCGGTTAAAGAAGATATATAGCGAAACGGAGTCTCCCAGCGCGTCCGCTTGCATAACCTTCGCTGCGAATGCACCGATTTGTATGCACGCGACTGCACCGCGACGGGCCCCGGTGCATAAAGCGCTAACTTAACGATCACATAGCTGAAGCTTCATGCGACTTTCGCACCATCACCAGGAGGACGTCACCAGCGGCGCGCCACCAGCGCCGCGCGCCGCCCGGTCGCCGCATTGGCGTGAGTAAATCAACGGCCGGCATCCAGCATCATCAGGTCTAAGTGAAACCGTTTGCGGGCGCGCAACAATGGTGTTTCAGTCGCGGCCGTAACTTTTCAGCTTTATTTGCCGTTTTCTTGGTAAATCATCGGAATGGCGTAACGGTGACGACCGTAGGCGCCGTAATGTCTACAATCAAAAATAACTCGCTTTACAGACCACGACGTTCGTATTGAAGAAATGTTTACATTTGATTAGCCTAAATTAAGATCAAAAAGTATCGGCCTCATTGAAATGTATATAACAAAGTATATAATATGAATGAACTTGTAGCGGAGTTTGAAAAGCGCTTGTCGCTACATTCATCCAAAAGGAGACACCGTTCAATAAATTTTAATCCAGTTTAAATAAAGTTTACACGTTTATCTCTATACAAACCAACAATTTTCTGGTCATATGAAATTCAGCGGCGCATAGCTAATTAAATATAGTTTAAAAATTAATGTAGTTGAACGTGTCAAAAAAAAAACAGAGCTCCAGACAATTCTCATGTTCCTCGCCGATGAAAATAGTAACGGACTTATTAACAATCGGATTGCAGACGACTTTTGGATTAAGTTGGGGGGAAAAAAACCGCGTTAAACGTGCAAGTTGGAGTAATAAAGGCTTGCGGGGGACCGTGACGTCGCTCCACATGGAATATATTCGTCAGATAACATCTAAATTGAGCAAAAACTTTGCAATTAAATGAATTAGCGACCTCCGTTTAGCGCGCCGCAGCGACAAAGTGAATACTTGAAGCGACCCCGGCGAGCCTCTGGTCGTTTACACTAAACTCCTTAATGAATTCAACAGCTCAAGCACTAAACCGTGGTTAAGCATTCGCTATATTCAATCACGGACACCTTGAATGGCTTATTCACGTCTCTAGTTAACAATAATATTATAATTAATACATTAATTTGTAACACATTAACATTTTGCGCGTCTTTGTTCGCGTTGAAACTGTTTCTTTGTATTCCGTTGATATTATCATCGCGCTATGTCTGGCCTAATTTACATACGGTAAGGATGCTCAATAAAACCAGATCAGCATATAACTGAATAAGATATTGTATAAGAAATTTTAATATCGTAAACCTATTAAAATAACTAGAAAGTATTATTTGAACAGAGTTTCTATCGTTTATATAGGTAAAGAGATTGTTTACAATTTGGTCATACCGATGATCTAGATCATTTCATATTTTAAATACACACAACAACGATACACTTTTTAACTGTTTATGAAATACCAAGCCTGAAATCTGCAGTATATCTCCATCAGCTGATGATGATGATGCCACAGACTGATATATCAATCTCTTTGTTAGAAGTAAACAGTGTCAGAAAAAAGCAGATTAAAATTTCCATAAATAATCCCGGAAGGTAGGAACAATAATTTCGTACAGCTTGTCGTCACCGATTTATCGTGTCGGGCCCGTCCCGCGCGGGTGTGAAGCGACGCAACGTAATAAGCGGCAATAAGTCGGATGACATTTGCTATTGAATTTCATCTTTACGACCGCGTCGTGTCGCCGCCGTGTCGCCGCCGCTATGATTGATTTTCACAAATAACACCAGAACGTATTGTGCTGTCAGCCATCACTGCGCACGCGCACGCGCACAAACAACCAATCTATAGTATTAATATCTATTAGTACATTAACGGCGAAAGTAGCGCTGAGGATGACGAGTATCTTGACGTTGACAAATGAAACCGAAAAATTAGGAAACACATAAGCTAAAGTTAAAGTCGTTAAAGTTATAAATTAATTAACTGTAGCGGTAAGACAAGTACAAGGTAATTAAATCGCGAGTAATTGCGTTAGATCGTCGTCACGGTGACGTGGTGTGACGTCATGGAAACGCGTGCGGATAATGGCCAGCCCGCCGCAAGATCAAGGCTCCACGTGCTACCCCCAGCCCAATAAACACGAGCCAGCGGGGCGGGCACAAGGAAACATTTCTAAAACGTTATCAGATAGTGTAAACATCCTAACCAGTTACTATCACGGGTAGATTTATCCTTCGAAGCAACGCCACGAGAGAGATGTTCAACTGGTGATTATATTAACTTCTTGCTAAGATGACACTCAGCGCCATTTTGTGCTCGCTGCCTTACATGTAAGATGTCCAGTCTCGTTACCGCAGTAATTACACCAGCTACAATACAAAGGAAAGGAAGGAAGGAAATTTACTTCTAAGTATCCTCCATTCATTAAGAATTAGTAATATAAGTCACTTTAGCATCTGAAGTTTCCCCGAAAGTATTCTACAATCTTCTTCTTTTTAGCATCAATCGGATACTCTAATAGCTTAAGCACATTAAATTAGATAAGTTATACTTCGATCAAGAAATATACAGATGAAATATTCTAGCTGAAGCTAGTCAAAAGTAATAAAATATTATACAGTCGTTACTTTGCTTTAAGTATTGTCAACTTGTTCTCAGCTGCAAGTGTTTAAGGAGTCAAATTAAAACACTTTGCTGCTCAGTCTAATATTAAACACACCGCTTTAAGTTAATAACTTGGAGCTCGCCGCTGGCGCTCCCTGGGAACTGGAGCGCGATGTTTTTCACTCTTGGCCTCGACCGATGGCTCAAACCTAAGTATTGTTTACAACTTTATTATCGTAGAAAACAATTGTAACTGATTTGATTATACTTTAAGCAGTTAACCACTTTCCATTTAATACTTAGATCCCCAGTCCAATCCTAATGTCCTAATGTTGCAGTCTTTATGATTGTAGAACTTAGAGAAACCACCCGATTAGTAACCACCTCCAATTTCAAATCTGACACCGTTATTATGTTCTAGTTATTAAATTGCCAGCGTCATTGGAAATATTATCCAGTTTTTTATAGGTTGGCAAATATCTCCCTTCCGCCTTTTTGTCTTTTGAATTTCGCGGCTATGTACAAAGCGCTACAGAGCTCGTATCTGGCAATACTATACATAATTTGAAAGGTCTTGACATAACCTACAAAACGACGCTATGCATAATTAGTTTGGATATTGCGTTCAACAGTTATAGACGTGTAAACATGCGAGTTCACTAACGCCGAAATTCGCGCTATTTTAAAGTTTTCCTTCGTTAAAGGCAAATCCGCTAGAGAAACGTTCCGTGAGATTAATGGTGTTTTGGGGGATGGTACTCTATCACTTCGAACCGCGAAGGAATGTTTTTGACGATTCAGAGCCGGTGAAAACGACACCATGGATAAGCCAGCAGGCGGAAGACCTGTGACGACAAATACCGATCAAATCATGGACTACATCGAGTTAGACCGGCATGTGGCATCTCGTGACATCGCCCAGGAGATGGGAGTTAGTCACCAAACCATTTTAAACCATCTGCAGAAGGCTGGATACAAAAAAAAGCTTGATGTTTGGGTGCCGCATGATTTGACGCAAAAAAACCTTCTGGACCGAATCAACGCCTGCGATATGCTGCTGAAACGGAACGAACTCGACCCATTCTTGAAGCGGATGGTGACTGGCGACGAAAAATGGATCACATACGACAATATCAAGCGAAAACGGTCGTGGTCGAAGGCAGGTGAATCGTCCCAAACAGTGGCCAAGCCGGGATTGACGGCCAGGAAGGTTTTGCTGTGTGTTTGGTGGGATTGGAAGGGAATCATCCACTATGAGCTGCTCCCATATGGCCAGACGCTTAATTCTACTATCTACTGCGAACAACTGGACCGCTTGAAGCAGGCGATCGACCAGAAGCGTTCAGAATTGGCCAACAGGAAGGGTGTAGTGTTCCACCAGGACAACGCCAGACCACACACTTCGTTGATGACTCGTCAGAAGCTACGGGAGCTCGGATGGGAGGTTTTGTCGCATCCACCATATAGCCCGGACATAGCGCCAAGTGATTACCACCTGTTCCTGTCCATGGTGAACGCCCTTGGTGGTGTAAAGTTGAACTCAAAAGAGGCTTGTGAAAAGTGGCTGTCCGAGTTCTTCGCAAATAAGGAGAGGGGCTTCTAAGAGGGAGGTATTATGAAGTTGCCGTCTAGATGGAAACAGATTATCAAACAAAACGGCGCATATTTGAACTAAATCCGATCACTGTAACACTTTTTATAAAGCATTGAATAAAGAGCAAAAAAGCGGAAGGGAGATATTTGGCAACCTTATATTTCTAGACTATTAGTAAGACCTACATTTTTCTTTCCTATGTATAAACCACTTCCATCATCCACTTTATTGTTACAATGGTTTGTGGATGTTGCTATTGAAAGAGCAGCATTGTCCTCGCTGGTGTGCGCAGGTAGATCAGATTTACTGCACAGTAATCTCAGAGCAGGTATATTTATTATTTTATTATAATATTCATACATACACAAAATACTTTTATTTCAGTAACATATATTTGTAAAATTGGTACTAGTAGCAAATATAAGTTATTATAGCTTAGATCGTTACTAGCACTATGGTACTTAAAATCAAACTTTGTAATTTCGATGGATTTTGAAGACTTTAAAATCTGCTTAAATTATCCTCTCTATCCTACTTTTTAAAACTGCGAAAAAAAGCAACAAAAAACCAACCTGTATAAAACATTGAAGCGTAGGTTTAGTACTGGTCATCCAAAGATGATGAAATGTACGGCGCATGCCTTCATAAAGAAATATTTATCTATAATGTTTTCCGCATAAGTAACCGATAGAGTTAACAAACAAAATGAAGATGTTGTATTAAGTTTGTTTATAGAAAATTAATTATTCATACTGGGAGCGTGTTGGTTAAGTGATGTTGATTGGTGACGGACATTTGTACAGTGCGCCGCTGCACAAACAGCACCGTGTTTAAGGAAAGCGGTGACGCAGAAAATTCATGCAAATTAAGGTTTCAAGAGTCAATGAGAAAAGCTCATTAACCGTTAATACTATAAGTATCATATATACCTTCTATGAAAGGTTAAAACGTAATCTAAATGTATTGCTTGACATATGTAAAAATCGTCTATAAATCAAATATACGTACCACATCCTTAACTTGTAACCGGAAATACAGGATACTCATAGCTCAGATATAAACTTTCATCCTCAATACAATCTCGATGTAGTTTTAATTTGTCTCCTTCTTAGCGATTGCTACTGACTGTACCAAAACTTTGTATACAACAGTTAATACATTAAAGATACATAACAAACATGCAAACACAGTTTTAAATAATTTGTTTCAACTTGACTGCATAACCATAACTCTGGCACCATGAACAAGTGAAACTGAATAGAGAGATTAAATAAACAGGATCGGCTGGACATTGTTTATGATTATTATTTGTATATAAATGATTAAAATACAGTTTGATTATAAACACTCAATGGGTTATATTGCGATACAAATTCGATTTTGTCTTGAGAGAAATTCTCACCCCACCATCGGTGGAAAGTATAGGCGGGTGTCCGCGGGGGTCCGGCTCTATGTGCTTATCGTAATGAGGTAATGAACGTGTACAGGCGAACGCTAATGTACCACACAAACAGACGAACGGCACCGGGCACGCGTTGGCAAACACCAAGTGTCGAAACCGCCGCGGATCCGAAACACATTATCACTTAAACAGCTCCGATCGAGCGAACAAATAGAAATGCAAATATCAAACGGTCCAAGCCTGCGATGCGGAAGAAGATCGACAATCGCTTGAAGACATCGGCTGCTTTCAATACTGAGAGCAACAGGAACCGGCGCGGCGCTCGAGCGACTCTCGTCCTAACTGCAAAGATTTCGTTAGTAGATATTCAAGCAGCCGCTAAAACAACGGCTAATCCTTAAGACAATAGAGGTAAGGCCGTCTGCTGTTTGTGCTTCAATTATCGCGACGGATGAGGTTGTATTGTTGGCTGCGTATTGATTTGTCCGCGCGGACCAACCTTAACATACTAATGAACGTACGCGCCGATCCGGGCTCCCGCGCTAACTTGAGTTGTTTGACTTTACACCTAAAGGTGACTACACATTGAACATACTAAAATTGTATATTTAGAAACAATAATATACCGCCCATTGAATGTTCTTATTGAGAGGATTTGGGAACCTCTCTCATATGTACCTATGTATGTAATTATCAACCTATTAACTTTATATGTTCTAGTTATAAAATTGTTATATACAACACTACCAGTCCAATTGTTATCTCTACGTGTCTAGTAAGAGATCAGTATAAACTAATGCCAGAAAAATGTGGTTAAGCTTTAAATAAATTCATATATAATGTACTTTAAAGTACTCCACCGAAAAAATATATATAGGACCAAATAATCTTTGGGTTCATATTTATGCTTCATAGTGAAATATTTACTGCCTAACTATAGTATATTTTTCTTTATTTCAAATAAGATATTTCAGAAAAAAAAGTCCTAAACAAGGATTATGTTTTAAGTAACTCATTACCACAGTAATCTCGTTAACAACAGCGCCTTATCAATTAGAAAAAAATATTTTTTTACTTTAGAAATATGCACTGTGACCATTCGTCATTAATTTGTCTAAGACTAATGATATCTACCATTTAAATAAACCCCCCACCCCCAAATGTAAGAAAATAAACAGCTTGGAGATGATCCCTTAAGCATAAACTCTAAGTAACTTATTGTGGCTCTAAGTGGTTGCTAATGCCGATCACTTGAGCCATGATTAGTACACCCGTGTTATTTGATGATGAACGGAACAGGAAATTCAACCGGCAGACACTTAAGTAACATGTGTATATAAAATCTATGTGATATTACTTGCGTTGAATTAAGAAATAGATAAGCCGTAAAAGGTAAGAATTATAAGATAATGTTGCAAATATGTAGGTAAAGCCACATTTGTGGCGGTTTCCTTCACCGGAAGCGTAAGTGTATTGATAATCTAATCTGCGATATTTCGAGATGTATGGATTGCCTTACAAACCAAAGTATCGTACTTTTAAATAAAATGTAATTAAAATGTAATAACTAACAACGAATTGAGAAATAAGCGATTTCGGCAAGCAGCGGACCCGTAATTAATAGTTCAAAGACATGCGAACTAAAAAGTCAAAACGTTTATCTCGAACAATTTGACCCTTCGCGGAGCGCGCGGCGACGTCGCGTGTACCGACAGCATAACAGATCGGGCCCCGTGAAATCACAAAAAAATCATAATCAAATCGATGGTTATTTGTTCTCGTGTGTGTCGCAACTTGTGTGTCTTGTTGATCGTACGCTTGTTAGTTTAAATGTATAATTGCTGCGAGGCCTTTGTTTAAAAATGTCACGGTATTGAGGGTTGTCGAAGTAATTGTTACATGAGCTTCGTTAGATATTTCAAAAGAAAGCTTCACGATGAACGTTACAGAGCTTATAAAAAATTAATTATTAATATATAAATATTAAACTTACATTGTTTTTTAACGAGATTCTTTTTTATTTAATTATTAATCTCCCTTTTTCTTATATATATTACATAAATAAACCGTTCGTAAGTGATAAGCATTACTTAAAACTGTGTCGTATAAGTTAACTTGTTTATACAAAAAACATAGCACTAAGCATGTTGACATATATTAGATATTATTACACTATCAGCGGTGTTGATGAAAGTATGTCCTCGAGAAGGGCTCGAGCTCTACATCCAGGATGTATGTATAACAGAATTACTTGCTCCAGTTCCACTTCACACTTCCATAGAAAAGACTTCAACGCGATGAACTATAGCAAACTGAATCAATGTAAACAAGGTATTTATAACAGAAATTAAATTCATCCTTGTAAAAACTAAGAGGACCACCATTCTTATATTTAATATTAATTTGCATATATTCTTAGAATAATTACTTAACATTAGTACGTTATAATAACCATTCGTGTATGATTTATTACATCGAGGTTTTATAGCATATTTAATCATACAGCTTTGAGCATCAGAAGATGCATATAGTTTTTCAGGGCATCTAACCGGAAGTTTATTTTAATTAAGGTTTTATTAATACAGATTGAAGTTTGGTAGATATGTAAATTCTCAATCGTAACAACTTTCACGACGGGTTGCAACCTGTACAATTTTACTGACCGTACTGTTTGATAGAAAGCCGCAATAGCTCGTTATTGCCTTATACAACACAACATACACGATTAACAAACAGTTCCCACCTGTAATATTGTAATAATTACCAATTATGAAGCTGTAGCGCTTAACATTTGAACGGGTTACGAAAACCGAAACAATATGGATGCCGACCGTCCTGCGTGCGATGCGGAGCCGTCCGCCGCCGGTGACCTTTCCGCCCGATAATGAAACCTAGGAATTATGCAATAAAACACATATTTACACAAGCGCCCGCGGCTCGGCGGCGCGACTCGCTTATCGCTAAACATTTATCTTTAAAACAATAACCTTTTTAGTTTGTGTGAAATCCGATCCCACTATCACACTCTTCGATCGTATACAGTTTTTATAGGTGCTGTTCCGCGCCGCGACCTGCTCCTCCGGACGGCGCGCCTGCTCCCCGGCTGCTCTCCGCCTGCTCTCCGCCTGCTCTCCGCCTGCTCGCGGACGCGGCCGGACGACTGAATTATTATTGACGTCAGCTTGTTTCGTATTTAAATTGAAACGATCAGTTTAATGGGCGGAAGGTTGTTAAGTGTAGATTAATTGACAATAAAATAAAATATTATCAATTTTATTGCGGCATTTAAGTTTCGTTTTACATAATATCTAAACAATGATCTCTGGCGAGACGAGCAGTTGATGAATTATTGGCGAGTCTTTTAAAAGTTCAAAAATCGTTATGTTTCAGCCTTGGAAAAGCGAGAAAAGTTTTCATAAATTACTCTCAATTCCTGTTTCGGTACTGTAAAAACTAAGCTGTAGCGACGAGTTCGTTACAACTTAAATAGTAACAAGAATAAAGTAATTTAAACACTTTTTGTGACTAACACGTTAGGATAGTTCTCCACCCATTAAAAAGTGACCATGTCCATGTGTCGTCATCCAATGACCTAAAAACTACCGTACTTCCGTTCTCTAGTAATATTACTTGGGTGACAGGACTATCAAAGCTTACCGTATCTAGTGGAAGACGTTATGGAAGGTCTATATCCAGCAGTGGGTTAAGAAAAGCCGATGATGACAATCATGGATATAACTTTCATTTATTGTTTCGAACCGATGAACATTTTATCTTCAGCCGATAGACGTCCACTTATGGACACAGGCCTCCTCTAGAGATCTCCACAGACTTCATTGAGGAGAAGTGGGCCTTATCCCACCACGCTGGCCCAACGCGGGTTGGTGAGTGATCAGAGCCTTGTCTGTTATTCAGCAGGGTGCACTGCATGCAGGTGAGGTTGACTTGGGCTCCGTAAGATGTTGGGAGGTACCTCTTAAATCCCTGCACGATTAAATCATCCTCATCATATCAGCCTATTGGCAACTTTGGCATTCTCTGACAGGAGGCTATGTTGCGGTGGAAGTGTATTACTTCGTGTAAGTTGACGTTAAAGGCCACGCTGATACTATACCGAGAGTCCTGTCGGTGACGTCACTTCCTAGCGTAAAAGAAAAATAAACCAGACAATGTCATCTTTCCGTTTTGTCTGATGGAGTCAGTGAAAGTGACGTTAAACAAAAAGTGAAACATTGTTAAATGTCAAACGTAACACGCGAACTTCCGGGCGGCCCGCACTCGTTGAGAGCGATCGCGTAAAAGTGGGTGTTAACACAATCGATCCGGAAACGCTTGCGCCGGTAATATACAGCGCTAAATGGTGTACCGGCGTAGGGTGACCATAAACTTGTATCAACTGGTAACAAATAACACGCTCTGATTACAATCAAAACTTTATCAAGATATTTACACAGCACCACATCTTAAACGTTATCTTTGAAATTTTTTTTTTTTTAATAGACTCTGTTGACTGTTTTTGACTTTTTCAGCCCTGAAAACTGTTTGGTGTACAAATAACTGGTACCAATTATTTATCTATGTAAGAATTTTTTTAACGTTTGTTCCTTACAAGAATGTTTATGTGTGAAAAATGTAAATATCACCATGTTTAATTATTAATTAACGCAAATTGATTATTTAAAAAAAACTCGTTAAGATGATAAAAAACTAAATGTCATTGTAAAACTCGATAGAGATTTAATGTACTGATAAGAGATATAAAAACACTATAACATAATGATTTCGTAATGAAGTTGAATCGAAGTTGGGAAATGAATCAAGCAAATTAGTTAACTTCTTGCAATACATAAGGTAATGTTATCATCATCACCATGCGATAGACGTCCACTGCTGGACATAGGTCTCCCCCAAAGGGTTTCACATAGATGAGTCACGCGTCGATAAGATGATGTAGTGAGTAGTAATGTGTTAATGTTATCATGAGCAGGGGTATTTATTATGGGTCTGGTGCCGTGGTCGCCCCAGTCCCACGCGGTGGCGTGTGGCGACCAACAAAAGCCGCTAATTCGTCCGCTATCAATCCAGCGCCTCATCTGGACCCGCTAATTTAGAAACTCACCGACTTTCGCCGCCGTTGGTGAGATCATTATCGCGTCGACCCTGCCGATGCTGTTCACAAATAACGTCCAAACCAGTTCAAGAGTACTTGCTATTAGAATCGCCGATCAAACTCACAGTGGAGACTTTGACTGTTGGCAGATCTCTGTTGTCGGAGACCGTCTGGATGGGTACAACAGCAGCGTCTATGGCAACCGACCAAACAGTACTGTGTTCTCATTTGGAGAGTGCATTAGCTAGTGTAATTACTGGGGTAACGAGAATTGACTTTTTGTGTCTCAAAGCGACGAGCGCAATGTGGTACCATCCTAACTAGCGCCAGGTCGTTATAGGCGCGCGTATCACTTACTATCAGGTGAACGTCCAGCTCATCTCGTCTCTTAGTTAAATAAAAAAAAGCGAACTTTTGCACTGGACTCGGCGTCTATCAGCTGATGTAGACTCACAAGCTTATTATATAGGTCTCAGTTAACATGCTGGCACTACCAATCTGAGTTACAGAGCATCAAGTTTGATGCTCTGAAAGTATGGTTTGTTAGGCTTTTCTTTATTGGACATGCACTTTAAGTACTTATACAAGTCTACAGTTTTGTTGTTTCTTATATGTAAATGTTCTATAAGTATATAGCATACTACAGTGCTAAATAACTGTGACTGTACTTGTGAGTATATGTTCTGAATTAGTGTTCATTATATCGCCACTATCAACATTACACCAAAACCAAATAAATGTTGGCATATTGCTGCAAATACAATAACTTATTTTAAAAGAATGATAAATATGAATATTTCGTTTCTTCTAGAGATGAAATTCTATTCTATACATCGCTCGCATGCAGCTTCAATATGAATCAAAACACTTGCCCCCAGTTCGGGGAACACAATGAGCAATAAGTTTATGTTTTACCTGCATGTACATTTGTATGAATCACGTCTGCTATATTCAAATGAATTTGTATAATAATAATCTCCCACCAACCCGCGTTGGGTCAGCGTGGTGGGAAATGGCCCAAATCCCCATTTGATCCCTACAAACGAGCAAATCTTCGGAAGAGGTCTAGCAGTAGACGTTTATCGGTTGATAATAATGATGATATATATCAAGAATAACTTTATTTACTATTGTATAGGGGTGTAGGGGTTGCCACACAACAACTCCTGAGATCCAAGTCAACCTCAACGAGAGCGGAAGGAAATAGTCCAAATCCTCACATATGAATCGCTTCCAGATCGTGTGGGGATCTATGGGGGAGGCCTCTGTCCAGCAATGGACGTCTGTCGGCTGATGTTGTACTATTGTATAAATATACTGCATTTTTAATTACTGTGATAACTAGTCTCAACATCTTTTGTCTCAAGGCGACGAGCGAAATGTATTGCTGTTAATAACATCCAAACTAGCTCCACATCCTTCTGGGAGTGTCATTGACGATCAGGTACACATCCCGCTTGTGTCGTCGCTTGGATAAAAAAAAATTAGTTAAGACTATTTTAATACTCTCAAACATTATTCAAATCCTCGGATCGAGTGGATAACGATGAAATCTGTAATATGTATTTTAACTTATTACAGCATCTATCAATTATAACCTCATAAAGCAAGATCTGCTCTCACAACCGTTAATACTTTTTTTCTTTAACGCACCACCCATTACAAGGGTACAAGTTGCCACCACACGTCCGGCCTTTTAACGGCGCCATAACTCGAGGGCGTCCTTTGTGCGGCGATTTCCTCGGCGGGCGGCTGAATGCACGGCCGCATTGTGCGCCGGTATTAACACAGCACTTAAGCTGTTAGAGCCTCGGTAATAGAGGCGTGTGGGTGTCCGCGCCAACGCTGGGCCCAACGTTTCGACCAATGTTTGCCGTTCGGCGTCACACGTAAACGTTTTATCAATCAATATTGTCGTATCAATAATTATTCCAGTTTAACATCGCCTTCGAAAAAAAATCGTTTTTAATTCTAGCGACGAGAGGAGCGGAACGATCACCTGATACTAAGTGATAATAATATGGCGCTAGTAACACAGCACCACATTGCACTCGTCGCCATGAGACAAAATGCATTACACCAGTAATTACACTAGCTATAGCGCCCTTTTAACTAGAACACAATAATGTTTGCACAGTACTGTTTGGCGGTAGTAACAGGCGCTGCGATACCTACCTAGACGCTCTCCAACAACAAAGACTTATCACCAATAAAAAAATAATAAAAAGGAAAAAAGTTAAATAACAAATAAGGGATGTTAAAGTACATTGTTTTCACTATTTATAAACTTAACACAATATTCCCTTAAGTTATGTATAAATATTTCATAAATACTTACTTCTACGGGTATAAGTTTACCCTAACATCAAGTGAACCTGCTGTACGTACAATTACTATCAATAAAAAAATTTACAGATTTTACAAGATCTATTTATATCAACCCTCTCCATTCACAATTTCATCACCACCCACTACTACTATTACATGTTTATTTAACACCATTCAATCTGTATCAATGTGTATGGCCCCGGAATCGAACCTGCACCTATATAGACTACATAATATAACGCAATAGAAACTTATATTTACAAATCACATAAAACAATTTAAAAAAGTTGTTAATTATGACAATTACAGTTAAGTTAACATTAAGTAATTAATTATATATGGGTTTCTCCGACTCCCATCAGATCGTCGGTCTACCTCGGGGGAGGTGACCCAACACTACGCCTATCGATGTGGAGATCTTTGGGGGGAAACCTATGTCCAGCAGTGGACGTCAGTCGGCTGATGATGACGATGATGATGATATATCGTTTTCACTGAAAGCCGTTTCCTTGTAATAACTATTTAAATATATTTCTTAGTTAATAATTTTAGTATAACTCTCGAAAGTGACCTTTCGTTATCAATTGACCCGGTGAACGGGTTTTTACGGCGAATCGATTTTTTTTTTTATTATATCGAGATCAAGGATCGTTATCCGCAAAAGGTATGCGTTCAGAACAAATTCGTAACCGGTTCTTAATTGATCTTAATTGTCTCGATTATTTCCTCAAATTGGCCAAGATCGATCAAAATAATCTTGACGCAGGCGCAGTGGCTGTTCGCTTTGTATCACGGAGTTGTCCAGTTCGATTCCGAAGCGACATATTATGGAGTTTAATTGGAGTGTTAATTGTTTAGAACTCGCCTATTATAACCATCACAGCCTCATTGTAACTGCAATCATAACACCATTACATAACAGCTGGAGAAATCAGGAGCAGTACTTAACACCGGGGGGTGTAAGGAGTCCCGCATAACAACCCAAGGGATCCAAACCAACCTCACCCACTCATGATGCACCCTGCAAACGAGGCTCTGGCTCCCATCAACTCGCTTTGGGCTACCCTTATGAGAAAAAGTCCAAATCCTTTCATATGAACCTATACAGACGACAACTCCTGGCAGTTTTGCGGGATCAATCGATTAGAGATCTTTGGGATAGACTTATGTCCAGCAGTGGACGTGTAGCGGCTGATGTTGATCACTCAACATCCACGCCCTTATAGTCACTTAAAGTCACGTGATATTGAGATCAACATAAAGTAAAATTAAAACAATTCTAAACGATGTTCAGTCGTTTTGTTAACAGATTAAATAAAAAGATCAACAGCTGGTACACGTTGAACCTTTTTGGTGTAATCCTCTTTTCATACCATTCACATCTAATCCCTTAAACACAAGAAAGTTTTACGGGAATACTGTGAACAGTGACCGCGGTTTACGGACACCCATAAATCAGTGTAACTTCCTGAAACAATACGGATTGTTTGACAAATGTAACGGTTCTTTAAGATTAGAAATATAATGGTTTTTTATCTGTTTTACTTACAGCTTATCCCGATCGACTGTGTACATTAGCAATGTCTTGCTGAAGAGCCTTCTAGATAGTTCCACGTTCGGTTTATACCATTAGGCAGCAATATAGCAAATAAATATTAATTTAGTATATGGTAATAGAAATGATTTTAATTACATTCATTGATATCCACCGCCGGTCGATGCTTCAGTACCAGCAGATACTAATCTCTTGTACTATATCTTAGGCTTTTGGTCCCACATTAAAAACATGTTTTTGTTACAGGTATGTAACTTCTACTTAAGATGCTTCACCAACTAGCGAAGGTCGATAGTCAACATGACAGATGCAGTAAGTAACTTAAACATTCAAACTGTCTCAGCCTTTTAAGTTATGTACTTACACCTCTGCAGCAGCGACTGGAAGTAAGTGTTGGCTTCCGACACAAGAGAACGCCAGCGGTATCTGTCTCGCACTGCCTCTTGCCAGTCCACTGCTCAGAGCTTGCATAGGTCATGCCCTACGGCATCCTTCCAAGTATATATGAGCCGGCTGATACGTCAGCCGCCAAACGAGGTTCCAAGGAACGCTTCTTTGGCGCTACAATCGTCTCCTATCCTCAGCGAGTGGCCCATCCAGCGAAGGCTGTAGCCTTTATTAAAGTTATGTATTAGATATAAATTGATTCAAATGATAACATATTCAAAACTCGCTAGAGATAAATCTCTATTACCGGAAGTACAGGTAAGTAACATTGTTGCTCTTATTATATTTCTGCCAATGAGCTGCAGTGTGAACACATTAACATGTTCAGGTTTAAAGGACGCTATAGTTGGTGAAATTAGTTTAGTTACAGTAAGTTAACATGTTATTTCCTCTCGAAACGACGAGAAGAATATACTAATGTTTATCATTTTAACTATTTCCAGCTTACTTAACTGGTGAATACTTCTCGAAACAAAAAAATCAAGTTAAGCTATTTAAATTTTAATAGTACTTAAATTAGGTAAACTATTTTAAGTTTAATTATGTCATATTAATGTTTATATCCACCAAGTTATAGCTCAGTATTTTACACAGTAACTTTAGATAATAGTTCCTAGATCATGTTATCTTTTAATTATATCAAAAATATTTGTAAACGTTTACAAAATATGACATACTTAAACTTAAGTTGGGAATATAGTGAAAAGGTTAAATGGTTATGTAAACATACACATGAAAGTTAAATAATGTATAACTTAAGTATATTTATTTGTTGATAACATATGAATAACAGATACAAAGCGTACAATGGGGTCAAGGGATGGAATCTTATAATAGTGAAATCAAAGATGTTGAGATAGTTTTTTTATTATTATTATTATACGTGGGTGTTTCCCCTCCCGGGAGAGGCGGGTTGACCCGGGGTCACTCGCATGCCTCACCCGGACCATCCCGACACCTCACTAGAATTATAACACAATTGTTTTCCGTTCGGAATTCGTTCGACTTTTTGTTTTGATCCTACACGAACATTCCTCAGCGAGATGAGCGCGTTCCTGACCGACAGTTAGGAAAGGAGCTTCTCAGATAGACTACCTATTTTTTTCAACTAGTTTATAACTCAGTATAATTTCGTTAGTTCCTGTTATACTACGAATTGATAATAAAAAAGTATTTTTATGGTATGTAGTAATTTAATAGGTAACTCCTCAGCTCCTTTGTGTACATTATTACTGTGTTCCGGTTATAAGATCGCTATAACTACTTAAAATAGTGAAGTAACTAAAAATAACATCTGATGTCTCAAAGCGAGGAGCACACTGCGATGCTGTGAATATCATTCTAACCACTATACCGTTGTAAGAGACAGCGGTTACTTATCACCAGGTGAATGGCTCGCGAGTCTCAAAAGGAAAACAAATTAGTTCCCAAGGCAAGTACCGTTTTCCCCAATGTAGAGGAAATGTAGTAAAATTGGTGTCCATTATCCATCAGTTAATATCAGTGGTTACCTGTTAATACTAGCTGTTCCACCCCAGGTTTGTTGCCGATAACACCCTTGCAACTCTGTTTGGGGAAGAAATTTTATAAATATCAGTTCTTAGCTGACTTATAGACGGCTAAAGAAATATTCCTAACAGATTTCGAGTGTGTAGACTTTATGGTTTCAGAAATATCGTGATAAATCTGTACATGGTAAGAAATCTCATATATATATATATATTGGTATGTATATGTATAAGGAAGATGCGAGAGCGAGACAAATATAGAATTAGAGGAGGCTTACGCCACGGAAGCGATGTCTGTGCTATAATAGGATAATGTATACATGTTTTTATTGTCTTTCATTTGTAATTACAAATGAATGCCTTTGTTATAATTATAACAAAGGCTTATTAATGTGCTGTTTATAGTGTCAGTGGCGTTACGTTTCCTTTTCTCGTTCGTTAGATTAATAAAAAAAATTAATACATTTAACGACCGTCCGGCGCTGTGAGGGATCGATGTGCGAGTACCTTGATTGCGATCGAACGAGGTGTGAAGCACTCACGACACGTACCCAAACGTTTCCCGTTAGCCCATCCGTACGTCCGATCGGTGCCCGTCTATATGGTCTTCGAACAATAAAATGGTCCATTCGCCCAATTAAACATAATAGCGTGTGTTGTTTATACGCCGATAAATCTCCCGCGCGGCCGTACGAGTGCCGCGCGCACTAAAACACTTTGACGGCAATAAACCGAACAGTTAAATAATATCGCGTGTTTAGCTTATAAACTGTGACGTTACACTGAAAACTACGTGTAAACATCAACAAAAAAATACCATTCTCAAACGGATTATAAGTCGTTAATGTTTAAGTTGCAACTTAACTGATAGTAGGCCTCTAAACAAATACCACCGTAACTCCTCTTTTAGCCACTAAATAAAAGTGTGCCAACAATACTGTGTTCCACTTTGAAGGAAGATATAGCTAGAAATAATAAAATTACTGGAGTAATAAGACTTAATATCTGACATCTCAAGACGACAAGCATAATCTAGTGCAGTGTATATCATACTAATTAGCACCACATTGCTATGGGCAGACTTATCCGGTAAACTCGTCCCGACGCTTCATAGAATAAGAAAAAGTTATCACTAAACAGCAGTACACAAATATTACTATAATCCGGTCTGAAGGGCGCTGTAACTAATGAAATTATTGGTGTAAATCGTTACTCGCATCACAATTACTATATGATGTTTAGTAGTAACTTGACATCCTGTGTCTCAATGGGGTGAGCACAATGAGGTGCAACTTGTCTCATCCTCATTAACAAAACGTTGTTGTAGGCATATTCATATTAGTTAAGTCGCATGAATGAATACTGAAGTTTTTTTAATTCTACAAAGCGAGGAGACGAATGGAGCATTCACCTGATGGTAAGTGATCCGCCTGTTAATAAAAACTCGGGGCTAGTTAGGATTTTATACACAGTACCAATTTGTGCTCGTCGTCTTGAAACCTAAGATGTTAGATCTCGTTACTTCAGTACACAGTACACTAGCTACAGCGGAACCGGAAACCAATAATATTTGTACACTACTGTTCGTCGGCTACAATAGACTCTAAAAGGTCCTGTCTGCCTAGACTGTCTGCAGCATCAAAAACCTACAACCAGTTTATAAATCAATATCTATATCACAGACATATATCATAGACTGCATGGTGCAGATGGCTGCGGCACCGAGCGCGGTATTATGCTAATTAACAAAACGTGGTCCTCTTTTTAAGTGACGTAGCTGATTTATTTGTTTGTGTGGCAACACTCGGGTCGCGGTGTACATACAAATTTTTTGTAATGGCTGCAAACAATGCTGCAGCCCGTTAAGACATCGGCCATTTGAAAAAGCGACGACGAGACTTCATAAACTTCAATCGTCCTGTATCATTTACATGTTTACATGTAAACATGTCCTTGTATATTTTGTAACAGGTTCTATCGTAACTCTTGGATATCAGCGTGGACATCTTCGAAAGGATATTCTTTTTTTATTCAACGGAGCTAGGAGACGAGCGGGACGTTCACCTGATGGTTACCAGTATACTGTTTGTCGGCTGCAATAGGAGCTGCGGTGGTACCTATCTAGACGGTCTCCAGCAACAGAGACCTAGCTCCTGTAAATAGCTATTATTTAATCTTACTTGAGAAACCAGATATGACGGCTGATAGAGGGATATCGAAGAGAAGTAAATACTGTGCCGACCCCACATAGCTGTTTAAAAGGCAGGAGGAAGAAGATCTCATCTTACTTGAGATTTTTAACTTAGAATATAAAGATTACAGGATATCCATTCGGAACCTAACGGTATCTTCTATGACGCTATACCTAAATAGATCATCCCAAAAATTTTATGGAACTGTCCTTTAGGCTCTAGTGGATACAGCCAGTGAATATCGCGTCTTTGTCAGTCCTTGTCTTCACCAGGTTAGCTTAACTAATATCAACTTAACTATTGCTAATTAAAAAAGCATCGTCGTCTTTATACATAAATAATCAAATTGCAAACATGTCACCTTAATTTTTAAAAGAGACGTAGTGTTCTCGGTGAGTTATTTCACAATCATGTTAACTTAACACCTCACTTTAAGTGAGGTTAAATATTAGCCCGTTATAATTTCCCTGCTCTTTACTACAGGGTGTGCGGTTAAAAATCATTACGCACGTAATTTCTTTTTCATCAGCAACATAACATTTCGTTCCCGATTACAGCAGATTATATTTTTTTAATTACAGGTCAACTTGGGCCCGCGGGCCCTCTTAGTTGAATCGTCCGACTCTTTATGGACCCGTAATCTTAATAAAAAGGGGTATAAAGCCCCATTAAAGCGCAAGTTTAGATCTCGAAGTGCATTTGTGTCGCCGTTGGTGATGTTTGTTTGTTTATTACTTATTAAGTAATTGGTATAGCTTTTAAGCTTTTACATGTTCGTAGAGGAACCGAAAGTTCGTCTGATGCTGTTGTTTTATCCGGTTTTACCGAACGGTTAAGTGCAATCTTAACACTAGGTAATTAATTGGGTTCAGTTTACGAATATATCTCAGTTAGCAACGCTTTAAACGGCCCATGGGGGATTAAAGTCTTGGAGTGGAGGCCGCGTACAGGTAGTAGAAGTGTAGGACGCTCTCCCTCCAGATCGACCGACGATATCATGAGAGTGGTAGGAAGTAGGTGCATGCAAACTGAGGATCGCATTTGGACTATATACCACATTGGGTAAGGGCTATATCCAGCAGTGATGATGAATGATGATACTAAATTAAGTTTTAGATTAAACTATC
Organism: Troides aeacus; assembly: GCA_033220335.2. Taxonomy (NCBI): domain Eukaryota; kingdom Metazoa; phylum Arthropoda; class Insecta; order Lepidoptera; family Papilionidae; genus Troides; species Troides aeacus. The sequence goes on from CM067282.1 coordinate 11,450,926, forward strand.
ATGTCTAAAATTTTACTAATTAAGTAATAATTTATACATTAGTATTTATAAGTATATTCATAGACATGGCTTATTTAATAATAAGAATGGCGACTTTCAGAACCAGAAGTTATCCGGCATCGTTAATTAAGATATAATCAAGTATTCATAATTAAAAGTGGTCCGATCTAGTGAACTCATTTTTTTTATACTCTTTTAAAATGTTAAATACCGTGCTGTAGGGAAACGATGGCAGATCCGCTAAAACCAAGTCTCTTATACAATCGGGATAACTTGAAACTTAACCTGTCGAAGGGAGATATCACTAAAGCATTGCTACTCTAAAGAGCTATATTCCTCTTTCTCTCCCTCGCTCTCTGTTGAAAAACTTAAGAAAGCAGCTCATTCTGTAACTTAATACTTCTTAAAAGAAAACATTACTAAAGGCGGATCGTATGAGATCAGTAGGGTTTAAGAGTATAAGTATGAACGACCGGATGTTGATTGGCAGTACATATATCAAACAGTTCCGTTTATTCTATGCTACTTAAGGATGGAATCAGTTCACCTAATGGTAATTGATACTATCCATAACAACGCAGCGCTAGATAGGATGATATAAACAGCTCCACATTTTGATAATGGTTTGGACACAAAATGTCTAGTCTCATTACCTTAGTGGTTTCACTAGCTATAACTCCCTTCAAATCGTAGCATAGTAATGTTTGCACCCTACAGCTCGGCGGTAAAGTTCCTCAGGACACATCTCCCATTGCAGTAGTAATGAAATACACACGAGGCGTTGGGACCTCTAAGATTAACAGGGTTCAGTGCCGGCCGCGAGTAAATATGTATACGTCGTAACTTTTATACGCGCATTATGAAATCGATAATAATATCATATTTCTATGTAACACGGCACCGTTATGAAGATGGAAATGTGATACTTATGCTCACGGGCACAAAGCTCGCGATGGTAATACGTTCGCAGGAGTAAAGCTGTACGAGTACGAGAGGTGCAATATCGCATTCTGCGGCGCCTCGGGCCATCCGCACGATTTGTCCGCCGTCTCCAGGCTCCGTCTGCATGTAACCACTAACTCCTAATGGGGATCCGCGTTGTCATTTTTGTAAATTGACCTATGATCCTGAAATGCAGAGATTACGTTTCAAATTAATCGCAAGTTGAGATCTCTGGCTGTCTTCATTAAAGCGATACGTATCGTATGGTTTGTGAGTGTGGTTACGTTTTGTACTACATATATTAACTTCGCATAGATCGGTCCTGCTGAATGTAATACTTAATTATATTTTTATAAATATCCCAAACAATTAAACATTAATAAACACTTAACATCACCATTAACATTTTCATCATCTAAAGATGATTAGAAGTACTGTATCTTGTATGGACACATCACTGCGGCAAGAAAAAAGGCAATGATCGTCATCAAATCAGATAGTCTATTTGGAAAGAAACGTATAAAACATGTTTTTTTTGCTTATACAATAGCGCATCGCTTAGTGATATTATAAAAAAAAGTATTTATAAGAATAAGTTATTCAAAACACAACTTGTCCTATTATAAAGTTAATGAGATGAGATGAGATGAGATGAGATAACGCTCGAACAAGAAATAATAAAAACATAAAATTTAGAAGAATTTGAAAAATTTTCTCCTGTCCGATGTCCTACATCTGTTACAGCATCCGCAGGTGAATGGAGCTCGCTTCAAACGTTAGCCTCCAATTAATTGATATTTAATATATTCATAAGCATACGAATGGACAAAATATTAATAATCTGTAAACGGAATCATTATATCTATTTCGCTTATCAGCTGCGGACCACCCAAGTATCGCTTTAGCGCGTTCATATATCATTGAATTTTTCAATTGCCTCGACGATACTGTCACTATACGATTACCTTGTAAAACGGAGGTCTGCAGTTCGATTCTGGAGCCGGGTAGTGTGGAGTTCTGTATGTTCCACCATATGAAAGCCGAAATATTTTTGGCGACACGCTTCACCATTCCACGGCGTCTATTATTATTTATTTTTTTTTTTTTTTTTTTTTTATATAGTCACGCCTTTTTCCCAGTAGGGGTAGGCAGAGGTGAATAAACTACCCACATTTCGCCAGATGTGGTTAGATTAGATCCCATGTAACAGGGGGCGAGCCTGTTGCCACTTTGTTGGGACCACCACACACACACACAAAGATGATATCAGTGTGCGGGTTTCCTCACGATGTTTTCCTTCACCGTTTTTGTATCTCGCTGTTGTAACTAAAGTTCACAAATGTACATAACTTAAATATTAAGTCATTGGTACATGCCGAGGTTTGAACCCGCGACCTTCAGAATGAAAGCCGCACGCTCTAACCATTAGGCCAGCGAGCTACTACTATTATTATTTAACACTATTTGAAATTGAAGTCTAATACTACATTGCTTATAAAAATTATTATAACAGTTAAAGCAACTTGGAACCTGACTGTACCTCACCAAAGGTGGTGCGTGGGTGGATAACCGTGAGAACAAATATCGACTAACCGCGCATTACTCATAACACTCGATACAATCTATTACGTTAGTATAAATCCCTTTGTATTATCTATATCAAGTTGTAGATTCGATTGGAAACTAATAAATATCTTGTAAACATTAGAAACAACACCAAGGGGCTGTTCGAAGCGACCAGGGCTGCGGCGGTTGTAAATATGGTTGCAATCGGCGAGAACCTTCACATACCTCTACCGAACAACACATCGACTGTTTTTATAATCATGCTAACTGCTAAATATAAAATATGAACAGCTCACGAGAAGCTGCCGCGTTCTATGCAGGAAATACTCCAGAATTCATCTCAGCTGTCAACGATTATAGAAGACAAATCAATAAAGTGATTGCAGCTTACTTCACAGCATCCACCTCTCCTAAAGTTTGCATCTCTACTCTTCAAAAATCTTTCTTCAGTCTGTGACGAGATTGAACCACTACTGACTAATAACATTTTTCTTCTTTCATTTCTATCCATTCTTCAGTTGATATACTTGTAAAAAAAAACTATATTCCTATATTTTTAATATATATAATAGGTTATATTCTACTCCGTAGGCCAAGGTCTGATGTTAGTATTTTAATTGCCCTGTTAAAACAAAACTAAGATCGCGTCGCGGCCGTGTTTATAGCGTTACAGGTTATCTTTATGTGCCATCGATTCATTAAATGTAAACATACGAACTAAACAAAAAAATTATTAAGTAATATATAATACTAAATACCCTATAATTTTAGACGAACAGTTAATTATATATCTATACATTCTTGCTATATTAATATTCCCTGCTAGTCAACAAAGAGGCAGGGAATATCGTCAGTAGAAGTATTACTAAATAAAAGTATAGACACATACACATATAGTTAATATTTTATAATAAATTAATATATAAATATGTCTGCACATAACCTATAAATGTTCGTAAATGACTAAACGTATATATACTACAACATATTTATGTAAATTTAGTAAATAAAACTATGACAGAAGTTTTGTATAGAAATATATGATATGTCGAGATTGTAACGTTATTTTTATGTTTATATAATTGTTATTCAAACGGAATGTTAAAAACATAAATAATTAATATTAATTAACCTATGTCCAGCTGTGGCATGTACTGTACCATCGACTGAGACCAGATGCAAAGTTACATATATATGGATGTGTTCAGTGCCACTATTTCATTGAACGAACGCTACGTCCGGGAATAAGTAACGCGTCGTTACGACCCGCCGGTTAATAAACTTAATGTTAACTAATAAAAACAAAACGCAGTTTATATAAACGTTTAATTAAATGCCGCTGTTAACATATTTTTAATTAGAAAACATTCAAATGTGATTGTAGTGTCGCTATAGTCGGTAAGAGGGCTAATAAATAGCTAATTGGATGGTTATAGCTTTGTTCGCTGTAATGAAATCTTTCTGTGCAAATTGGTGCCAACGTGAATTCCTTTTACTGCTGGTCTCTGCTGTCGGAGACCGTCCAGTACCGCCGCAACTCATAAAGCAATCAACAGTGGTGGTCAAACATTACTGTGTCCCTGTTTATAGAATACTGTTGCTAGTTAAATTACTCCGGTAATAAGGCCTAACGTCTGCTGCGAACACAAGTATAGCAGTGTCTCTTAATTAGCGCCACGTGGTTATTAACAGGCTTATCACTTACTATCAGGTGAAGGTCTCGGTTTCGTCGAATGAAAAAAAAAATAATGTTGATGTGAGGGTGCCGCGTGCTCGTGATCGCTGCGCTACTCCGACCTCACGAGTCTACTGATCCATAGTCAGCACAACAGTTACCATATTTATATAAGACATCCATATACAGAGTTAAGGGTTATAAAACTCCTGTTAAGTAGAGTTCGAGCTTTTTCTAAACAAGAAACAATAAAGCTTCTTAATAGTAACTAAATTAATTATTAATAATGATTTTTATGAAGTATGATTATCTGTACTCATTGACTCCTGGTGGCAAGCCTCTACTGACAATCTAGGTAATACGCCATCGTTGCAACGGTATTCAAGATTGAAATCACTATCAAACCCGCCTTTTGACAAAAGATAGTAAATCTCTTTACCTCCAGTAATTTTAAGACGCTTTAGTTAGTAAATTGACAGAAGATTATTAAGTACAGTTCAGTTCCAAAGTGATGACTACATTGTGTTGCTGTGTATATCATCCTAACGAGTGTCACATCGTCACATATATCGTTAGAGTTCTCATACCTCTACTGTTTCACTTTAGAGAGATGCGAATTGTTTCAAGTTCACCTTTCTCTTAAAGAAGTCCGTACAATGAAACCTAGTACTTTGTATGTTGTTCTGCGAACTGTACGCGAGAGAACAGTTATTTAAGTCAACAATAACGCCTAAGTAGTTGCGGAGGTCTCAATTACATCGGTTCAGATTCCCATACGGCGCGGCGGACGTGCGCTCCCCGCGGACCTTTGCGGGCCCCACGAATAGCTGCGAGCGCGGCTTTCCCAGCCCGCGCAGCGCTGGGACCCGACTCTATTATGTTAACAGTACCGCTGCGAGTGCTCCTTACTTTGTCTGAAAACTGTTGGCCTATTCGCAACACCTAGGTTCAGGTGCCTCCGAGGCGCAGCGGCGTATTCTCCTTGTGGTACGAAGGATATCTAGTTAAATACAGATGTCATATAAGAGGTAAATTTCGCAAGGATGTAGGATTTACTCAGAACCTGGCTAGGTACTATCTCTTTATAATTAATCTGTCATCAAGTATACATGAAATTGAAATATTCACAAACTATGAAATTGGAGGTTGTGCTTTTTGTAACGACACTAACAATAGTATTAGGCGAAATTTCAATCGACGAAGAACTATAGTTCCTCGTTGATTGAAATCGTCGTCGTTCTTTCTATAGACAGAAAGTGCAATACAGATTATTTGTTTTTATGAAGAAGATTAATATTTTAACAAATACACAGATTAGAAAAATACTAAGAGAAAAATCCTCATAAGTTATTAAACAATTCATTTTAATCAGTTCACACTGGTTGTGGATGGTTTGCCGGATGCAACTGGTATTTAACAACATACAAATATCACTCTATAGCTATAAAAGGTTCGTATCGGTAACAGTCCGTAACGGTAACGCAAGTAGGTGTAGGTAAACATTAACGGCGTGCGCAGGCGCATAGAGCACCGCCGCGGAGATCCCATCGGCCAATAAATATGGGACATTATTTGATTGCCCCGGCGATAACCATCGGAAGCGGAGTTCACTCCATCCACGTATATTCTAAACTATTTACTTTTAATTATTCAATCGGAAGGCCACGGAGTTTAAAATTCATAAACTGATACCAGAGATAAACCTCATTCTTTTTTATGTCACCTACGTGAAATAATTCATTAATAAACAGTTCCCTAGATCATTTAAAAAAAAATGCCTCGCGACGAACTAAAACAACGCAGCGCGTTTCTTTGAAACCCTCCGGACGGCGTCACGGGGAGCGGAAACGAACTCTACTTCTAGGCGGTGAGGGTGTATAATGTGGCGTCGGGTCGCAGCCACCCGCTGCGCGCGTTAGCAGACCCATCCGAAATATAAAATATCAATTTTTAAAATAATAAAATCTTAGAACGGTCACACTGCGTCACCGAAACAAAGTTGCGTGTGCCGCCGGTAAACACGCGCGGCCTGCCACCGCCGCCCCTGTGCTGCGGCGATAAGGCCGCGCGCGGACGGGCCGCGCGGCGCGGGCGAGGCGGCGGCGCCGCGCGGAATCGCATAAATTCATATAAAAATGTCAAAAATGAATTCTCAAGATTGTAATCGCAATAAACTTAATAATATCGCGATGAAATTTCAAATAAATAAAAACGAACGCTGCGGACGTTAGGAACTGGTGCAGCGACGGCTCCGTTTCGCTACAGGTTTATGGCTCTGCAGTTCAAAGCCAAAATAACATCATTATTTTTTTCACAAATAGTAACTCATATCTTCATAGAACAGTCGCAAATATTTCTGCATCAATTTTTCATCCATCACTACTTAATCAATGATATGTATACCATTAAACATTTTACACTTAGTGAAAAACGGATAGTCCTAGAAGATAATAGAAATATAATTCCACAGAAAGAGCAGCAGATTCGTTACCATCATAGTCTACAGGATGACACGTACTAAAGTACACTTTTTCAGATAAAGCTTTCTGCAGTAGTTCGAATGAAAGGACTTAAATGATAGCTAAATGAGATACCGCCGCGTCTGCTTCATTATTTTTGTATATATCAAGATATATCTCTCTCAAGAAAGACTCTCTAGATGATGAAGATCTATTTCGAGTGCAGAGTCTGCGATGTAAATGAATTTGCATAAATTCTTAACATGAGTATTAGAAATTTTTAATGTTATTCTTTCATTTTGATATAAATATATAAATAGCCAACCCACTTATTGTTGCTATGGAAGGGGCCTTTATTGTCTAGAAGAGAGTGAAGCTCATTAACAGACTGCGATGTCTAAATGCAATTGGGAGGATCATTCATTACTTTTCTATATTTTTATTGATTGTTATTATGATAAAAATGGTTATATTAGTTTTCAATGGGAAGCAGTATCCTTGTACGAGCGGGCGTTTACATCTTATACATTGTAGATCCAATTACGAGCGCAATCTGTCCCCGGTCGCCTATTGGCTGGCGATCGGTTAAACCGCAACTCAAACGCGACAGCGACCATACAGCGGTCCAACCGCATAAGCTGAAGCGATTTACTATTACATTTTATAAGTTTTAACTTAATAGAATTTTCGGCTACGTACAGAGAGACAGTAGACTGCAAATCGCATCAAGGTTATTACGTAACTATTCAATTTCTTAATACATGTAATATTTTTACGTAGTCTTTCCGTTGTAAGGAATGAGGAGAAAATAAGAACGTGATCTAGTTAAAAAAAATCTCTCATACCAGAATACAATAATGCATATTATTGTTTGATCGATTTACCTTGTCCGTGTGCAGCTTAGAGAAATAGTTTCTATTCTATTATAATAAGTTTACTTATTAAGCGTAAACATAACTTATATGACTATTCTAAATCAAACTTTGGTTAATGAAGGTTACTGCTCTATCAAAAATTAACAATACAGATGTGATTTTAGGTGCTGTTGTTCTCTTAACATCACATGTTACTTACCAAGTTACCGTTGATTAAACTGCCAACTGATAATAACTTAAATTTGAACTCTTGCCACTTGGGCTGTAAAGAATTAATAAGATATGTTCTACAATAAACGCCTACGTCGCCTCTCCACATAATGCCTTCAAGTTTATGCTTTACACTGCACCCGCTGGCTGTAAAAACCATACTTGTCAATGAGTTACATTCTCCCAAGTTACCCATTACACTGTAAAAGGAACCGCAGCAAGGAGACTACATCTGGCGACAATAAAACCTTTTTATTCCGCCGGAAATACACAATCGTTACAGAACCGTTTGAATCAATCTCTTGAATATTCCTATTACTTGAGAGCTGAGAATTGGAAGTGTTACAGAGATTATTTATTTTTTTACAATGGACAGCATTTGACTCCACTTTCCCATCGTTTTAAGCAAGGGTTGATACTGATTTTTGATCTGGAGACGACAGTTATCACAAAATGAACAACTCGTAACATTTATTACAGAAACCGCATTACAGATATTACTACACTGAGTACCTAACCAGCGTGTACGTAACTATAATGATATTTATCAACTTTAACGAATCATGCGATGATCCTTAACTTTATTCCCTTGCAGGATGTTATGTTCCGCACTTGACAGCCGTAACTACCCCTTGCGAGTTACGGGTTTTAGTTGAAAGTTCGCGATGATACAGAAACATATTTGCATACGCGCGACGTGAAATACATCGCCGCGGATACTTACTGTAAATCTCGACACCAATTATTTCAGGTCTTAAGACCTTTAAAACATCAAATGAATATTACACGAAGCGACCCGTCTCGTATTTATTAAAGGACGTATATTCACGGCGCTGTATGAGTGCTTCTTTATCCTTTTAATATCGCCATATTTATATTATGATATTACATCAAAACGCAGCCGTTGCGCTAAAGTATTATTAAGCAACGAGTTATTGAGATCGTTTAACACTTCGCACGTCTTTATTAAAGGAAAGAGTGCAACAAAAATTCTTTATGAACTAAAACAAAAAATATATGATGGAGATCCCACCGAATCTAATGAACGTGTCAGATATTCTTGAGTTCTATTTTTTATGTAATAAACTTGTAACACTATACGTACCCTTTAAAACAGTCAACAAGTTTGTGTTTCATTATTAAATAAAAGGCAAGAATAAAATAGAAAACGTAAGAACTTAAACAATGTATTCAATTAAAAGACCTCTGTAAGTTCTCTATTGTTGAGATAATCGTTCCAATTCGTTGGTACAGATCACAGGAAGCTGTGCTGCAATTTTTCTAGAATAGTTACCTCTTAGACGCATTTGACGCTACTCCTAGATTAGCCGTTCCTCTCGAACCGCAACATCAGTCACATTTGTGTAATACTACCGCGTTGGTACCAATCTAGATGGCCTTTGGCTTCGAAGACCTGTGACCTGTGAAGTACAGATGTCTCAAATACGATAATATAGTTATTTATGAGAGATCAGTAATAATTACAAGAGATCTCCGTCTGTAGAAAACTAAACGCTCCAGTGATAAATATTAGTATACCTTCAAATTGAATTGGTCTGTTGGCGTTAGAACTGTGTCAGGTCTTAGTCAACACAGCCGCACATCCGCGATGGGTCGCCGGTGTAAACATTACCATACAATCAGCTGAGCGGTCCCAACCTAGCAGCGCAAGGTCCGCGCCCAGCGCGCACCGCGAGAGCTCCGCGAAATGTTAGCCGCCGGGGCTGTTCCGCAACACGCACCGCACTATATTTCCACCTAAACTAATATTAACCATATACAAGCAATTTAAAAAAAAAACTATCGTACAACAGCATAATTTAACACATCCTAAAGGAATGTTAGAGAATTCAAACTTATAGAGATGCCTTCGATTCTACTGAAGCAATATCCTATTGGACAAAGCTATGTAAATGAGATAAAAGGCCTAGTTTTAGAAAAAGAGAGCAAATATATATAAGCATTGGATAGACGTTATTTCGATAGCTTTATTTTACAGATAACTCTCTAAGAAGAAATATTTTATGTACCAAAAATGTCATCAAATTTTGAAATTGAAGTCAGCAATCAGTTGGAGAAAAATTTTCTACCCTTTGCCATTATTTTGAAGTTAAAGTTATTAAAACGTATTCACTCTCTCGTACCATCGAACCACTATCTTCATTATCTTCTCAATGGTCATTTTCCACCTGCCTTACGGATTGGAGTTCGTAATAAACTGTGTAACATTTTCGTTACGAAGATCAGTAATCACCTAGTGTTATGTAATAATGAAATCGGTTATAGGTGAATTGGAAATTACAAAATCGAATCGCTTGATACATACTAAATTTCGAGTTAACCGGCTGTTCAACATATTCGCAAACTAATAAATTATCATAACATCGACAGTCTCACATTTTCACTTTACAATGAAACAGTAAAGCATGGCGAAAGCCGCGCCCATTGTGGAACGAACCACGCGTGAAAGGTTGGGCTCATCCCGTGACCCGCGCGGAAAGTGCACCTTAAACCATTTACAGGCGCTGGGGGCCCGGCCACGCCATTCCCGACCTAAACGCGTCACCGCAAAAATTACTATCGCGTGAAATAAATTAAATATTTACGAAGGTCCCTACCGAGGCTGCTGAAGCAATCTCACCCTTATTCACTAAGCAATAGAGGTCAGATACAACGTTGGGTAAGGTGCACTAGAAACTAGAAAGTCTGACTCGCGTAACCCCAACCTGTTTGAATAAGTAATAATCATTTTTGATTCGGATGAAGATTAAGGGGGGGATTGATAAGATTTGAAGAAACGCAGAAACTATTTACGTTTTTAGACAAAAAGGATATATACACAACATATAATATCTTCTGCATCTGCAGTCTGATCTTCTGCTATGAATGTGGAAACACGACCTTTCCAGTCAATTTACTGACTACGCTGTCAACTGGTTGTTGGTCGTTTTTGTTTACGGTAAATAGTCTATAAACAATAACAATTATTTTATTATTGACCAGAACTCTTAGCATAATTAACGAGAATATTATTACGGTTAACATAAATAACTTTAAAGTTATTAAGATATAACTACTATAGTTCAAAGTTAGATAATTTTAAACGATAGTAGATAAAGAATTTAAGAGTTCCCGCACGCCAAGTCAACCTCGCCTGCTCGTTGCGCACCCTGCCAATCAGCAAACGTGGCTCTGGCTCTCCCGCATAAGTCCAGCGTGGTAGGAAATGGCACAAATCACCCCTTATGAACCCTGACAAACTACAACCCTTAGTACCCGGCAATGCAGGCAGCGCAGGACCGATCTATATGGAAGTCTTTGGTAGAGGGCTATGTTCAGCAAATGATGTCTATTGGCTGATGATGATGATGAGACAAAAAATTATGCGGATGGGATGGGTTCGGAAATTCTTCTTAGTAACTTTCACATCGTGACAATTAATAATAGTAAATAACTAGTTGCAGTGTATACATCTTATTTATCTGCCGTATAATTAGTACTGACAGTAGTAGTAAAATCGTTTTTAGTTTACACCTACACAAGTGCACCGCTGTATAAATGGTGATATTGGCACAGATTCTGTGTCGGCTGTCATCCTTGAGGACGGCGGACGGTGAAGCGACCGTCCGCTTACCACACTTCCGTGCCCATCCACCATGACAGCGATACAGCTTGTTCGCAATTCCATAGATTACATACTTCTAACTCATAATAGGTAAGATATCAGGGAGACCTCTAACTGTATGTATGTATATTACTTTTCAGTTACTAGTAATTTCTTAGTAATTTTGACTTGTTTTTTAGTAATTACTGCTATCATTGAAATCGTCTTAGACATAAAAAAAATATCACGTTAATTCAAAAAAAACTCTTAACATCTATTTACAATGAACATCATTTGAGACCAGGCGACAGATACTATATACGGAGAGTCTTCGTTCAACACGAACCAATCATCATCAGCCGATACTACCTCCACTCATGCACAAAGACCTCCTCCAAAGATCTCTAAATCGATCGGTCTTGGGCTGCTGTATATAGCGGCTTCCCGCGACCTTCACCAGATCGTTGGTCCACCTCGTGGTGGGCCTCCCAACGTTATGTTTATCGACACACAGCTGCTACTCAAAAACCTTACACACCAACCAACCATAAGATAATACTACATTAAAACTGATTTCTCAACAAAAATAATTTCATCATCATCATCATGATCACCATCATCATCATTATTAGCCGAAAATCGTCCACACCGCCGCACATAGACATCCCTCAAAGAAAAAAAATATTGTTAAAACTCTTTACCACATAACAAAATAACATGTATATAAATAGAATTGTAATTTATAAACACCCTGTATAAGACAATGTAAGGACCGTATAATCTAACTTTGCATCACCTCATCCCGGACGGACTTCCGGGTGAGCCGTCGCTTCGGTAATAACGACTCAATGATAGGCAAAACGTGTACCTAATGGAGGCTGCGCCATTTTTAATTTGTTTAACATGCAACGACACAATCGAGACCTTCACCTGATGGTAAGTAGTACATCATCATCATCAGCCCATAGGCGTCCACTGCTGGACATAGGTCTCCACCAGAGATTCCCACAACGGGTAGGGATTCATATGGAGAGATTTGGGCCATTTCCCACCATGCTGGCCCAATGCGGGTTGGTGGGAGCCAGAGACTCATTTATTGATAAGCAGGGTCCACAGGGTGTTGTTGTGCGAGTTACTTCACATCCCTTGTGAATAGTAAACCTCTATAACAACATAGCGCTAGTTAAGATAACATACACTACATAATTCTCTGCTCGTGTAAAGATATAGGAAGAGAGGTAAATCTAAGCTAATACATACAAAGCCCCTTAAACCAGACCACAGTAATATTTGCACGATACTGTTTCTCAGTAGAAATAGGAGCTACAGTGGCAGACTTACCACCGGCCTGTTTCCATCTTCATCATCTGAGGTGGTCTTCAAACTGATGTATGGTGATCAGATTGAGAAAATAGATCCTGATCCTCAGCTGTTCCTCTTCTTCTACCTATTTATAGTTACCACTTTACACATTGTTACCTGTAATAAAATCTTTAATATATTAATCATGGATTTAATATGTTCTTTATTCAATCAAATCATATTAAATTATTGTTTAAAGGTTAATAAAAGGGTAAATAAAATATTAAAATTAATATAAATCAACCCCTGGTCTTAGGTGATCAGCATTGACTTCACTCCAGTTATTAATAACAATAGCTAGACCTGAACATAAAGGAATGTTCAATGGTGGAAGGTCTTTGTTGCTGGAGACCATCTATGTAGGTACCACCGCAGAGAGTTCCGGTTTAAAGGGTGCCGTAGCTAGTGTAATTACTGGGGTAAAGAGTAGGTAAGGTGGAGCGTGCAGCACAACACCCTCAGTGTATATCATCCTATTTATTTTTATTCAATCAAGCAACGTGGTGCTAGTTAGGATGATATATACTGCACCACATTGCGCTCGTCGCCTGTGAGATAAGATGTTAAGTATTGTTATCCTAACAACTACACTAATTACAACGCCATTCAAACCGGAGCACAGTATTGTTTACGCATTACTTTTTAGCAGAGGAAATAGTCGTTACGGTGTTACCTACCTAGACGGTCTCAGGTAATAAAGACCTACCATCAGTAATTATGGCCACGTTGTTATGGACGTGCGTATCACTTACTATCAGGTGACCATCCCGCTCGTTTAGTAGCTTAATTGAATAAAAACTGTTCAAGTTAATATTGCTAATTAGTCAAGTTACGTCATAGACACTTAGATTCGTAACTTGATACATTACGCTACAATTTGTCGAGGCAGCGTTGATATTACGCTCGTAATAGGAATTTGATGATCCGTTATTACCTGGTGAAGGTCGAGCGGTATGGCGATACAATCTGACACAAGGTCGCCCATGAGCGCACTTCTGCCAAAGGCCAACTTGGCACCATCGCCCGATACACGAGCCTAAGTAATTCGCCTTTACTTACTACAAGTAACTTTACATACCTTTCTTATTGCATTTCATTTGTAACCTTATCTACCCTTAACTCGATAATGATAGTTTCTAACTGTAGTTAAAAATAAAGTTTAAACTATATCTGGACCAAAGTACAGCTCCAATACAGTTCAAGTTAGATTAAGTTATCAACATATTTAAAGATGTAATATATATGAATAACCTTCAAAGTTAAAATGCTAAATAGTAACTTATTACTTTATTATGCTTGGGGGTATAAGGAGTCTCGCACAACTCACTGGACCAAAACCAACCTCATCTGTTCTTGGTGAACCGTTCTCATCAACAAAGGAGGTTCTGGCTTCCACCAACCAGCCAGCCGGCGTGGCGGAAAATGGCCCAAATACCCCCATATGGACTAGGGGTGCAAATGGAAGATTTGGGCCAGCCCCTAGTGCCCAGCGTTACCGGAGACCATGCTGACTGTATGTGGAGATCTTTGAGTGAGGTCTATGTCCAGCAGTGGAAGTCTATCGGCTGATGATGATGATGCTTTCGTTTTATTATTACCTTAACTGTATCCTCATTATCTGATTGTCTAAGTTCAGCGCGAAGGAAACGTCTCATGATGATGAACAACAAATCATAACGAACACTATCAGATATGGTTCCTTCTATCTTATTACAGAATACTGATTAATTTAATATCATTACAACCTTTTAATATTGAATAGTAAATCCAAAGAGTTAGGAGCGCTTTTTTCTATATTTTATGGACCTTTCGACTCAGCGGGATACCACATGACAAAAAACGTCACCAAAAACAATTTGTTTACGTGGCTTTACAAATTGTTTTCAACGACGGATACCCGATCTAATCTATGTTGCATATTCAAAAAAATTTGAATCCTCAGGTAAATATAGGAAGGAAACAGAGTACATTTTTTAATTATAAATAACATGAAAAATATAAGATGGTTGTCCTGATATCTTGGGGGAGTACTAAACCTGCAATTGCTCCATAGACAAGAGAAACGCTCCTTACATTGAGGGAGACGGTTATAAATTCAAATAGTTTTGCCGTTTATTACCCTAACACCTTCTCTCCTACATGCTCACAAATTAACATTAAAAATAAAACGATTCAGTACCTATAAATAAGTAAAAGTAATAAATTGTTATGGTCCGCCATTACTCGCGGCGTGCGCCTGCGCAGCGCTTGACGTATGAATGCGCGCGCAACACTCATCCATATTGATCCGGCGGCCCCGAGCCGACTATGAAATATGTTGCCGGCACTGTCTGATCTGGATTGAGGACCTAATTTAAAGTTTAGTGCTGCATCTAATGCCTATCAATGCCGGAAAATGGTGACCGGTGACGAGCGGATTTTTTTTTGTAGCCTCCGAGCGCACGCGATGCGGTGGGTAAAAAACACAAGCGTGACGTGCCGCAGATAAGGTGAAGTTGTACATGTCTGAACTGCTATCTCGGTTTATTCGCGATGTATCTAACAATATACACCTTTGTTCGCGTCGTGTTAATTTTTAATATTCATTACGTAAATTAAAGTTGTCCTAGGTTGATATTGAAGTTAGTTGGACGCAGAGAGCGAGCCGTTGTGTCGCGGGCGACATAAATAATTGCGGTACGGCGGGCGACGCAGCGGCCGCAACGAGGCGGGGCGTCGCCGGCCAATGGTTCGTGAGCTTGCGGCGCGTGCGCGCTGCGTGCCGCGCTGTCGCCGTATCTACCGACTTTTTGAACACGCTGTATCAACAATGATACAATTAAACCATACATATGTTATGAGGAACATTCTTAGGCACGAACATTCCGAAGGCCATGAGACATGCTGAAAACAATGCGGTATGGTGGCAACTGATTGATGCGTCATTAAGCGCATTTTTTATGTAATTAAGCGAAAAGACGAGCTGGCCGATCACATGATAGTAAGTAATAAGATCGCTCATAACAACGTGACACTAGTTAACATGGTATGCACTGTACCAAATTGCATTCGTCACCTGAGACGTGAAATGTTGAATATAATTACTCTAGTAATTACAGTAGGTACAGCACTTTTCAAACCGAAACACAATAATGTTTACAGCGTACTGTTTGGTGGTAAAATTAGGCGCAGCGGTAGTATGTACCTAGACGATCTCCGGCAACAGAGACTGACCACCAGTAAATTCAGGACAAGCAAAAATTTCGATCATGAAATACACCTTCGTAGCAAAGCAACTAACCGTTCACTTTGCAACACGAAAATCCATTTTTTTCTGTTACTTCTCTTACTTCTTTAGACTTCTTATTTTTACCCCTTTAAATCTTTCATTCAGATGAACATGAACATGAACATGAAAAGAAGATTCTAAACAACATTAAATAAAACAACTAAGGATTTATTAAAAGGTATAGAAATTTAGGGCGTGTAAGGGAACTTGCACAATAACTCACGGGACCCAAACCAACTTCACCTACTCGTAGTGCACCCTGCTAATCAACAAACGAGGCTCTGACTCCCACCAACCCGCATTGGGCCAGAGTGATGGGAAATGGCCCAAATCCCAAATGAATCCCTGAAAAGAACGGCTTCTAATGGCAGGCGATGCGAGCACAGCCGGACTGAGCGATATGGAGATCTTTGGTAGAGGCTGACTAATTTCTACATTCAAGACGTAGAAATGAGTAGTAAAGAGGATACGAAATCTGAACCCGGATTTCAAAAAAGATATCTAATACTCCATTAACAGTTTTTTTTATACGATACCGACACTATAACAATAAATAAGCGAATTAATGTAAAATTTCGCGAAGCTGTCGATGATTGAGAAAGATCTGTTTTAATATAAAAAGGTGCGGCTCTGGATGAGTTAGACTATTTGTATTTTGATGACTTACCGACGTATAATGTAGTCAACATTAGTGGGAACACCGTTACGACCTCTGATTTAGCATCGGGGTTATGTTCAAACAAGTTGTGTTATATCAACGGTACGTCACCAAGGAAACGTTCAATAGCTTTTATACAAACTCGTTGTACTATCGGCGTGCAAGTGTTTTGTTTTGTGAATCCATTATATAATTCGGTCTTTAATCATCAGACCATCATCAGAGTTATTAGTCTCCAAGTCTTTCGTCATGCCTTCTAAACTTTTTTCTGCTTTTCTCATCCAGTAAATTCGGTGTCAAACAAATTTTGTCTACTTAATGACTTTTGTAAGCGTTTGAACCGGCTCGCGGTGTTTGTTACAAGGTACACAAAGTTTTTTTTTCTAGAAGGCAAGCCTTGTTGTGGGGAGATGTGGTCGATGGCCCAACAAAGAAGTCGTTGGGAATCCTCCATTGGTTATGTAATGTGTTAGTTGTGCGCGAGTGTTTTCCGTGCCGCTGGAGACAAAGGCCGCAAAGGGTTTGTAGAGCTAATTACTTAACCGTGCCCGCTTACGGTTACGGTTACGGTGGGTCATTAAGTCTAAACTTTGCACCGACTTACAATGCATTCGCCAACTTGTGCAAAATCTCTCTTCTCCGAATAGATCAGTTTTATGAGCGCTTTTGTTTCGGATCGCCGGCCGACATTGTGCGCCGCGTTTCATGTGACGACCGAGATTTTTTTTTCTCTCCTTTCTCGTAATTTATTATTGTTACCTTTGTGCTCTTCAATAGTTGCTCTTCTATATTTACACCATTACGGGTCAGAAAAATATAATTTTTTTATTCGACGAAGCGACGAGTCGAGCAATACGGCAAACTGAAGGTATCCACTTACTACAAACACTGCAACAATTTATACTCGTTGCCTTGAGACAAGATATTAAGTCCTCTCAATATTTATGACATCATTATCATCATCATCAGCCTATACACATCCACTGCACGAAGATTTTCACATACAGTCAGCATGTCCTCCGGCCCCGTTGAGCATCAGGGGCTGTCGTATGTAGAAGTTTAAATGGAGAGATTTGGGTAATTTCCTACCACTCTAGCCCAATGCGGGTTGGCCAGGACCAGAGCCTTGTTTGTTGGTTAGCAGGCTGCACCACGAACAGATGAAGTTGGTTTGGGTCCCGTGAGTTATAGTGGGGGCCCCTTACACCCCATATTCAAGACGAAACATGATAATGTTCACTACTGTCTGTCTGTATATATACCTATGTATGTACATTTTACTTATACATACCAATTAATAGTTGATTAATTATTTTTTACAATAAAATATAATTTGATACTTCATATCTGTTACAACTAGATTTTTCTATTCGCACATTCTTTAGCTTGAATCACCCGGTATGCTCCTAAATAATGATATATACCGCCGTATTAACCGATAACTAATACATTGAGTCGGCACTCGTTTGAACTATTGTCCGTCATTGCAAAAAAACGCAGTAATAGACAAACGAATGCAATTTGCCTAAAGTACGTTTGCTTTTTTACCTTTCAAAATACTAAAAACACAAATATTATGGATTGTTTTAACAGAAGAAGATAAGACGTAACTACCTGCTGATCCATAGTTAAATTGTATATACAATGAATAGGGATACATACAGTTGTAGAATATCTTAAGAATAATGAGTAAACTCCTTACAGCGATGATCTAGAGTTTACGCCTAGTGACACTAGTGTGGGAAAAAATTAAATTGATATATAAGCTATACATAAAACATTCGAGAGTAGAGCCAAAACTTTCGTACAGTTTTACAAGTATTCTTGAGGGACAATCTTTTACGATTACGCGAGTCCCTTACTTATGAATTTTCTAGTAGTAATATCGGCGGCAGATTAACAACAACGAAGTAGTGTATATTTATGGATATAAATAAAGCTACAAATTCTGACACTGTCTCCCTAGACGAGACAAAAGACGTGAATATAATGCTCGAGATGTTTCCAGAGGCGAACGCAGTTAATTATTCAAGCAATAACTAAAGAACCATCGCGTGACTTGAAATGGCTAACATTAGATAAAAATTACATTAACATAACCATTATTGAATAAGTTACAATGCATATTTATAGTGGTTTTTTTTCCGACTAATAACTGCAAGCGAGCTGATGGAAATTGTCAATTGAAACTATTCCCCGGTCGTCGTCCTCTCTTGAATTATAGCAACAATTAAATCTAACATATTTCATCATCCCAGACAATCATGATTTCCAAGTTACTTATATAATTGAATAAAACCTTATTGCAACAAATCACTCGATTTATATTCCCACTGCTGGGATTCCCACCTTCTCTTACGAGGAAATTGTTATCCACTACTTTGACGCCGGTGTAAGTGAAACATGTTCTTGAAGTATGTCGATTATTTCACGATGTTTTCTTTTTTAGGAAGATAAGCTCTGTGGGGATTGAACCCCCTTCTCTTTCATTTAGCATTAAGTTCCATCACACTTATCAACTGATCTGATGATAAACTGAACGTTCGTGTATTATTCTCTATACACTAGAATGACTGCCGATCAAAACGTTGTTCATTTATTTGGTATTCCGGAGATTCTTTCTTCTGGAGATCGTTCGTCTCATGATGGTCCAGGTAGGTGTTCCATGTTAGTGTCGCAACACGGATTGTCTACAGGCAGACTACAACCTGTTCCTCTGTGTATTAGATACCTGTTCATCGGAGAGTATCTCTAGGGTATCCGCAGCTCGTATTCCTGCCGCTGTGCCGTGACGTCTAAACTGGCGCTAAGGTGGTTACTTGGACGAGAAGCCTGCGACCGTTATGTAATGATGTCATCGGAGTACAAAGAGCTGCGCGATGGGCACATTGTATTCCATTACCGATCGGGTGCCATTGTAGTCGTAAGGCACCGCCTCACGTCCCGCTGACGACTTAATGCCGATTTGAAATATTCATGACCCCGCGGCTGCCGGCGCCGGCGCACCACGCGACCCGGCGGTTCACCGTCTTCGCTACTCTTTCCGTAACCACGGAACACTCCTCACGCTTTTACATTTGCTACACCGTTTACTGGTAATAATGTTATCAGACACAGATCACCGCAGCTCTGGTATCTAACACATTAATGCAAAAATTAGTTTGTTCCTACTTTGTGTAATTATTAAACGAGACTTAACATCTCATAACTTAACAGCAACGACGGTGTTTATTATTGACTTGCACCACATCGTTTATTTACCATCAGCTGTAGTCCCTCACCAATGTGAAGCGGCGTGGCGGACGGACAGTGTGCCAACTATATCTGCAGCACACTGCTACGTAAGTCTTTACCCATGTAATAAATGAAAAAAATATATAACTAGCCTTTTAAAATGGTAACAGTAAACATGGCTTTTTCATCTAGTTACGAATGATAACGGACAATGCTAAGCACAGATCATTGTAAAAGGTTTTCTCTCGATGCCGTTTACAAGTCAGAAATCGAAGTAGACTGTTTACGAAAATAAAAATATAAATGATGACGATTATCAAGAACTTTTCCTTAGTTCCCCTATACCACGGCGTACAAAAATAACTTCAATGAAATGTAAATAAAGACAAACAATAATACAACATCAAGATGCGAGACAATTAAAAACGTCTTTAATGCCGCCGACGTATTTAGAAAATTGTCATCATCTCGAATCGCATCATAAAAACGACTGTTTTATATATAAAAAGAGCAATTACAAATTCAGCTTTATTGAAGCCGAGTGTAAAATGAAAATCTCTTCATTCGGAGTTTTATTATCGCGTAATATCATAACCGCGGCGGTGCTTCCTGCAATCTGCTATAAAACCGGCGCGGCGCGCGCGCTCGCAATGAACAGTCCGCGCCGGATCGCAGGCGGGCTCCGCTCGGACTGCGGTGCCCCATCCACCGGCTGCGGCGGGACTATGGGCGCGGAGCTGGCCACCGCCGCCAGTGACACCGACCGCCGATTGTCATGGGAAGTGGGCGAAGTGACTCAGCGCGTTAACATTGCCCTCAATTAAGATACCATTTCATTGCGACGGACATTCGCTTTATTAAAAACTATTAAATATCATATTTTAAATGAACTTAAACCCTAGATTACATACATTCATTCTGTGCCAATTAAACCGCCGTGGCCAGTAAATGGAGAAGAGCTCTTGGGTTCGGCTTCGGAGTTACATACCATAGTATCTACCACCATCATATTGTAAATCTGTCACTATAACAGAATGTGTATTACTTACATCGTTAACTTAAGATCATATCAAAATAATTTTACATTAATTCTGAAATTACCGTCGTTCGAGAGCTTATTCACGTATTTAACTTGATGACTGATTTATCATTTACACAAAGGTTGTAGGTACGTAAGATACAAGCTGCTTTCTCGTCACTTGAATCCAGGTTTTCTTCACAATGAAATACTTAAGAAAGTTATAAATCCATTCAAAAGCTAACAGGACCAATATCGATGTAAGAATCCATTCACAAATGAAGCGCGTTAAAATGTTTGACTTTGTCTTCGTGAAACGTGGCTATTGTCAACAAATTTCTAGTTGGACAGCGATATAAGCGAAAACGTATATAAATGCCACAACTGAAGATTGATAGCCTCATCTTAATCAAGAACATTGACGTGTCCTTTGTTAACGGAAACGGATTCGCGTTAACGAAACTCAACTCTAAGCGCGCACTGTGGAGTCGTTTAGTACAAACAATAGACGTATTATGTATAGAGGAAAAAATAGTCGGTGTGATAGCACCTCGCATCATAATACCATTATAATAGGATATTGACCAATCATCAAGAATTTGATTTGTGTGTCAGAGGTCGGAGTGACTGCCCCTCACCCTCCCTGCTCCCAGCTCAGCGTGTACATAGAAAGCTTTAATCTAGTGTATTATTTGAACAGCATAATAGATATAGCGTTAACCTGTCTCAATGTCCAAACGATAAATCATACCCAAGCGTGGGACCTCACTTGTTCTAAAATATTTGTATTGGTACAACTTTTTTTTTTAAATTTTGATCGCATTCCCAACCCTGTACCGTGTAAGTTAAAACAACCCGTTGACAGACTACAACAAGGATAATAGCAGCATATTTTCAATTTACTTATATTAGACTCATTTACTACAGAAATTTAGGAGAAGCTACTATCTAACAATCTATCCAGCTGATGATGACGATGATGAAATTCCTTCACTTTTCAACCTGAATATAAATTGAAGCGACTTTATCTCCTGACGGAGCAATCCTGTGTTCAACAGTAGAAATCATTTGGAAGTAATGTTGATGATGTTATACATAATAAGGAACTTGCTCATATTTATATTATATATTTTTTTTTCCAATAAAATATAATGATGGTAATATACTTTTATGAAGTACAATAAAAAAATTACCTTGTTGATATTTCATTACCGAAGGGTGTGGTTGGTGGAGGTGATATTGAAATCGATGCCCAAGTTCGAGCGGCGGTTTTACCGTTGTGTGTGTGTAAGTAACATAACAGGGAAATAACTTTAATAAATTACTTGTTAAGCTGAATTAGCATAGCGCTTCTACAAATCACGTTATGATAATCGAGCTGACGGCAGCGCTTATTATCATAACGATAGAAGAAATATTGATCTTGAAAACGTTACGTGGACAATGGCCGCGTCAAATATTTGCTAATTTATGTAATTTTTTTCCTATTATTCTGTAACTTTTGTATATCCAATATAATTAAAGAAGCAAATAAAGCTTTTAAATAAAACTCCATTGTGGAAATAGAACATAAAGTTATATTTACTTTGAACAGCGTTATCATAAAACCTGAACAGGTTTCATGCCATTGGTTATTCCGCTCTGTATTGGAGTACACATATTTTTTTCCTTTGAAGCGACGAGACGATAAACAACCGGTTAGAATTATATACACTGCACCACATTGGATGGACATGGATCACCTAAAGACATAGATGTCAAATATAGGAGGTAGCTATTGAGCGACTTAGTGGTCCGGGAAAAGGTTGAAGATACTAGGCCACGAGGAAGAACTCCTATGAGATGGACTGACCATATAAAAGCGGCAGTAAATGGCTCTTCAACGTTACCACTATATGAATGCACTAGGAAGGCACTAGAAACTTAACTAGTTGATCACCGGCAACAGACAAAAAGGTAAATATAAAGTGTACTTTACATTTACTGGCGGTAGGCCTTGTCAAGGTTAAGTACCAACACAGCCCTTATTTTTACCGCCAACCAGTAGTGAATTACTGTTTCCGTTTGAAGGCCGCTGTAGTTAGTTAGGTTACTAATGTAATGAGAATTAACTTCTTCGTCACTATCACTTGACAAAGGGGGCGTGGTCATTTACTTTAGGTATTGGTCACAAGCTTAACAACACGTCGCCACTCTTCTCTGATGTCCGCTTTCCTAGTGCATACGTATAGTGGTATCGATGCTGAGACCTTCACTGCCGCTTTTATCTGGTCAGTACATCTCATATTCTTGTTCGGGGCTTCATTCTTCTTTGTGGCTTGGAATCCTTAATAATTCCTTGGACCACAGCTTTGTGTTTAAGCGATAAGCTCAATGTGGTCCAGTGTATATAATTCTAACCAGTGGTTTATCATCCCTCTCATCTCGTCGCGTCATCGAATAAGACCTAGTATGTACAATATAAATTAAATACATTTTTTTTTTATTTCAATAGCGAACAAATACTTTTTGATATATCTATTTGATTACGCAAATTGTATCCTAAACGGCAGATGTACTAGTTGGCGAGAATGGTCTACTACAGCCGAGTCATTGGACAAATTGCGCCATTCATGGGATTGGTGATTCAAGGAACACCATTCCTTTATTTCCGATCGCATAATTCATTCATACAAATCCTCAAACACCATTCCGAGATCGCCTCGTCATTAAAGCTGCGTTTCGCCGGTTCACATAAATGCAAATTGTGTTTGGAGGAGCAACAGAAACCATTTTGAACTCTACATCATTGTGTTAAGGTCATGATGTACTTACTGGTGGTGTACTGGTTCACGTTGCATTCAATCGTTTAGAGGGCTCCGATGCATGCTTGATGCAACTGTTGAAATATTTTGTCACAACAATTTGTCACGGCGTCAGAAATCGCGTGTCAGGATGACGGCGGCTGCTCCGCATCCAGCGGGTTTGTCGTATCAATTGTATGCATTAGATGCTATTAATCATTCGTATGTATCGTTAATCGATTGTCGTAACGGAATCCTTTCAGGGACCAGAGGTGAGCCCATTTTGTATAACAAACATTCGAACGTGCGACCCTCGCTTTGTGGAGACGTTTTTTTACCCCGCATGCCCATGTTTTATTAAGGCATGCGTTCGGAGTGACATAGCACTTTATTTATTTAACGGCACTCACATATATCATATTCTTAAACCCTTACCATCAATAACAGTTCAACTTTTAATTATTTAACGTTCTAAATCACCTGTAAATTTTATGTAAAATGGGGTAAACCTTACACTCAAAATATTATAGCTTACCTTACCCTGACTGTGGATTATGTGAGCAGTTTACGATAAGATATTAATAGCTAGAAGTTGAATTAAATAAAACTCCATTACTCCGTTTTTAAACCAGAGACCTTTATATAAAACAAGAACTTATCCACTGGACCAAGGGGACAGTTATAACTCTACAATAAATATAATTAGACAACATTATCACAATTACATTGCTTTGATAAGAAACCTTCGCAACCTTAATTTAAGCTCATTGGTTTAAAGCTTTTATTGGCATCTTAATTCCAAAGCCACCATTAGACAAACATCGTAACCCATCAAACGTAAACGGAACAACTTAATTGAAGTTCTCAATCGGAAATACTCATGTCCATTAAAAAAAATCTTAGAGTAGAAATACTGAAAGCAATTGATTACGACCCTAACGAGGCATAACGGATGAGAAACGACCGCAAATGCACACTTCACGGGCCTGATCCCGAAAACGCGTAAGCGAGGGTTAAGTTGTTAAGTTGTACGATGGATAGTGCCCGCTACCGCACTACCCGATTGGCTGGGGCCACATTTTGACAGGATGATTGCTGCGCCGGCTCCGGGCACAGGCGTAAAGCGAAGCTGATACAATGTTGCTACTACTTAATAGTTAAATTGATGAGCGCCGCTTACTATGTATTGTTGCACAGGTTTTTTTTTATTTAAACGGCAAACCGAGAATGTTGACGTAATGTTAGGTGAGATACCGCTCTAATGTGACTCCAGTTAATATGATATAAACTGTACTATGTTAGAGCTTCCGGCAGCAGAGATCTATTACCAGTAAAAACAATTCATTAGATTCTGCTATTTTAAAGCAACCTTTTCACAACTTAATCTTCCTACTTTAAAATATATTGATTTAAAATCATATTAATTAATTTAATATCAATTAAGAAGTAACTTTTTGTATCTGTATATTATAAAGGTAATAAGTGTGTCCGGTATTTGACCAGTCGAATTGGAAATCAATTGGCGTAGTACAGCAGTAGACAGTAAGTTTAAATAATGATGATTAAGATCCTTAGACTACAATTTTTCAATTCTATATATTTTTTTATAATTTTACCTACTCCGAACGATCGATGTGGAAATCTTTGTGGGAGGCCTATGTCCAGCAGTGTACGTCTATCGGCTGATGATGATGATGATGATAATTTTCATCGATATTCATATTTGAAAGTGTTAACAATATAACACTTCAACAACAAAACCACTATAGTAAATGAATAATGGAGACAAGAAATAAGTCACTACATTTATCTCTTCCTTTGACACATCAGGATTATGTGTGAAAACAAAAATAATGCAACATTTTTAAGTTATACATGTTTAGCAGATTTCGGTAATTTTTTTCAATGTAAATAACTTATCGCAACGTTAAAATTCCCAATAAAGTAGATTAAAACTGAGTGCAGTATAGATCTTCGCTGACATTGTGACAGTTGAAAATGACGGTCGCGGTGCGATATGACACTGCGGTAAATTAATAAGTTAAAAGCGTATTCAATGTAAATAAAGTAAGGCCTGTTCGTAAATTAACAAGGTTGATGACTACAGTTATTAATTGGTTGAATTTGTAACGTTCAATCTCTTGAGGGGTCAAAGCCGGCGCGGCGCTGAGGTCGGAGAGCTTCAATCCGTTTCGGCTAAAATTAATCGATTGCTATACTTGATGTTTTTGAATTGTAGGTATCCTATTTAAATTGCAAATTACCGATACACTATGATCTATATCGTTATGTGTTGTATATTATTTGTAATGGTCTAAAGTTTGACCTTAATTTGACACGGTGTTAAATGACGGGGAGAATGAGATTCGTAGATTGTTAAGCGGGTCTAAAATAACTCCTATAAGTAAATGGCGATTTATTGGTTTCGTGTTTATTCACGCCGCCAAGTATAGCCAGAAGTACTTTGTTGAGAGTGCTGGTCTAAAATCATGTGTCGTGGTTTCCGATGAACCCTAAGCTGGTTGGGTTAAAGGCAAACTTTATAAGTACTGGTCAGAGCAGCGCGTCCGCAGCCACGCGCCTCAGTTTAACGTCTTGTGAAATATGAACGTTTAACTCCAAGTATACGTCGGCCTTCGCCGGGACCGCATTAAATACGTCTAATTTATTTCAAAGATTTATTACTTCATCAGTTTCATTCTGATTTATACGGTGATGCAACTCCGGTGTGAATTCACCAGCGGAGCAATGCTCCTGTATAATCCAATGCACATTTCATTAACTTGTGTTTTGACAACCGAAATCCATCTGACTGCTTCGTAAATGTTTCCTGCATATTTCGATGTGAATTCTTAGCGATTATTAATAATATAATACGTTACGACCTTTAACAGAATTGTAAAATGCTAAATTATTATTATGTTTACCTAAGTAGGATTTTTGATAAATTGATAGAGATGTAAACTGAAGCTCAAGGCCGAACGCGATGGAGAATCACTGTAGACGCCCCCTATCCTTTCTAGGGGATATAGGATATTAATGATAATGAAGTAGGATTTAGATCACTTTCGGAAAGACGTGTATCAAAATTCTCTATTAATACTACGCCCATTAGTATGTACTATTTAAATATTTTTAATGGCCCATGCTTTTATAAAAGTATATGTAATCATCCAAATTTTCTCAACTCTCCTGAATGTCCTGGAAAAATTAATATAAACATTTTCTTTCAATGACGATATATTAAAAGTTCAGCAACGCTTAGTATTAACATATCAATGAAGAAAGATTATCAGATCCTTGTTCCTTTCAATGGCAGAGGACTAATGAAAGCAAAAATCTATACATATCTATACTTAATTTTTCCAAAGATAAGGTCCTCGGTATAAGGTTAAACTTAAAATGTCCTTCGTATGAGTTTTTATATTATTGAGGGAATTTACAAAATAGGTAATGGAGTGCTGAGGGCCCCACCTCTGTGCGCGCCGCCGTCTAAACACTGCGGTTATTACGGGCCCTCTTATATTGACCTCGCGACCTCGGGGTACACTGAAATTCGCTCTGCGAGCTCAGCTGTCTGCGTCTATTCGCACACTGACGTAATTATAGATGAGAACAGATTAAGATGTCCACGATAAACACCGAACAGTTAACCCAGTAATTCACGCTGACTACAACACCATTCGCATTACGGCAATGCTAATCATATTGTACGTAGCGATGAAGTCCACAACTGCATATAGATTTTTCATATGAAACTACTTTCGCCGCTTTATAAACTCGTTACAACCATTATGCAAAGTGAGAAACAAATCGCATTCAAAATTAACCTTCCGTCATGCACATCAGCGTCGCCGTAAAGCAACCAAATAACAACACCACTCGGCGTGTCGGACATGCAAACGCTCGCAAAACAAGCAAACAAACACGCCCCGGCGGTGAGCTGATATTAATTATAATGTCACAAAAAACCCGTAACGCGTTTTATACGAAGAAAAAAAAAATCACCACTGCATCTAACGCGGGCAAGAAACTAAAGGAGCGGTGCGAATTAGCTGCGATCAAAACGAAATCAAGAGATCTAGTGCGGCGGACATCTAGTGGTGACTTCTTTATAACGACTTGCCAGCTTAACGTTCACTTGATAGTAAGTGATACGGTCGCCTGTAACGATGCAGCGCTAATTATGATAATATACACTGCAATACAAACAAGTTTTTTAGCTTCGGTCATTAATTTATGAAAATATACTCACAGATTATTGAAATGTCACTTTAAAAGGTTTAAGGTCTTCGACTGAGCACACGGCGCCGTGTAATCGGCCCCTCATATTGGCATACACAACATTATAGCTATTGGTAGTAGATCTCTGTTATCAAAGACCGTAAAATTAACTACCACCGCAACTTCTATTTCTGCCGCCAAACTATTGTGTGCAAACATCAGTATATTCCAAGTCGTAGCTGGTGAACTTACTGGGGAAAAGGGATTCAAAGTCTTATGTTACAATGCGACTTGCGCAATGCAGTGTATGACATCCTAACTATCGCAACTTTGTTATGAGAAAACGTATCACTTACCATCAGGTCCTGCTCGTCCTGTCGCTTCGTCGAATAAAAAGAAACCGTTGTAACAAGTTTACAACGAAACCATTTCTTCGTCTACAGAATAAAGGCTGTTTTATGATGAAATAAAAACTTTAGCGAATGCAAAACATTTTAATAGGGGGTTAAAAAGAAAATGGCCGGAGGTCGCGCCGCCGCCATTACACATTGGCCGCGCTCACTTAGATCTCCGTGCTCGCACTCACGTTTGTGAGAACCTTGCAAATGATCGTACTTCATACACTTACCCTGAAGCAGTTCAATATTTCATAGAGTCTATTTCTATTCACAACTAGCTGCTCCTCCGCCTGCTTTGCTTCATAATTAAACATGAAATTTGTCTGAAATATTCCCCCAGAGCGACCGCAACCGCAAATGACTTTCTATACCAACCGTTACTATAGCAACCGTATAAAAGATACGTAATGAAAATGTTTATAAAAGTTAAACAGAAATAAAATACTGACGGATCTATGAAATTCGAAAAATATGTGGCCATTAACTATCTGCAATTCATTCCACGTCGAATGCACTAATTCCCGTGTCGACACGTTCACTAGTTTTCACGTGATTAGCGAATAAACGAAACCCATTTTAATTATATATCCCAATAGTGCAGAGGTTAATCGCTTGCCTTGTAGCACGATACGATCCGCATTCGATTACGGCATTACAAGTTTTTTTTTTTCGATCCCCCCTGCGTACAGTGGGTCAGGGCCTTTATTATTACAGTTTTTCAGTATTCTTATTCTATACAATTTTCATTCCTCCTACTCTCCTTTCGTCCTTATCATATCCTTATCCTTTTCTATTATCCCAAAACTTATCTTCCATACTTTTCTTTCCTATCATACTCCATTAGATGTAGAGTATTAATGGAGACAGTGTACTCTGATTAAATTTTACCATCATTAGCCCGATCGTCAGATAATGCAATATAAAATATAGGTCTAGAGATTTCAGAGGTGCAGAGAAGTTGATAATTGGAAAAATGAAGGGTAACTTAGGTTCTAGATCATTCTAACTACGGAAAATGGTCAAGAGATCAAACGCCATATCCGTAAATTGCATGCAAATTCCGTCATAGCACAAACAAGTCACAGCTGACCTTATCGTACATAGCGTACACCGGGGGGCGCACGCGCGTGAACACCAGCTACACATCAGATCCAACTCGAACACTCACCCTCCCACTAGTAAACTGCCGTTGTCATCCCCAAACACTTCTCTTTGACTGGAAATCCTCCACATTAAAATCTTCAGGCCGTACTATTTCCTCGACATTATTATAACATCGCGCATCTTCTAATTTTATTCCCAAATCGTGTAACCACTGTCTACCCAGCAGTGGGCTCGTGCCGATCTGAACATATCGAAAGCATTAAAATTTACCTCAAACGGTTTATCTTCTCTCTTATTATTATCATCATCCGCAAGATTGATTGCACGCTTGCCTGGACAGCAATCTTGGACACACCTTCATCAAAGACCCTTTTTTGTTGCATACCCTAAACCTATATACATTAAATTTACAAGTTAGAGTTGTGTGGACGTCCACGTGGCTGACATCTTCATATCCTCTTCTGTGATGACTGAGCTGGGGAGCGTTGGTAATCGTTTCTATCAGCCTTGCCGCCACTTCTACTCTCCCTTCCTATCGTGTGATTCCTGTTTCATTTGCATCACGCTTGCACACTCACCTGCATTTCCTTGTTCCTGCCTTATCCACTTTGGCAAAGGATAATGTTTTCTCACATCTGAAAACCTGTTTCCGGATTCCACAAGTCGTCTAACTACGTACTGAATTCACAATCCACTGCTTTTTTTTAAAATTTCGTCGCGTTGATTGCATGATTCTTCCGGTAACTGGTACCATCGCCGGAACTTATAGCTTACCTCTACTACAATATTGCATTTCGTTTGTAACTGATCTTTCATTATGACGACTAAATATTGAAAGGATATAATTGTCGATTTTCTAGGATGAACAGTGTCACTATAAGTGCATAACTTCCTGGTCCTATCACCACCATTAACGTTGAAAATTCTGATGTTTCCATATTCTCATTTATTATAAAATATTATTCAAGTTTTAGTGAGTAGAAGATTTACTCTGCGATAATAAAAAAAGACGTCTAACACTGCATACCTTATAAATTCCTTAATTATTTTAATCAAGGATATGTGTGTATCATAATTTTAATGCTTTAATGACCAATAGGAAAACAGATTAAAAAAGATACTGTTGTGATAACTTGTCGCGATTTATTATTCAATGATATGTATAGTCAATATAATGAGTTTCTAGTTAGGAATTTTACACTGCACAATACTGAAATCATTGCATGAAACAATATTAAGTAAACCATATGAGTGTCATTAGATTTGAAACATAATTGTGTGTACTATCGTATAGTATCCATACAATAGTGCTGGAGTGAGGATTTATAATGGAGTAGGATCGGATCAAGTCAAGTCTCACGAACCATTGCTAACTATTACCTTTTATACTTTACTAGTTAACTTGCATTATTATTAAGCGAGATGTAATTAAACTTGAACACTATTTTTCTTTCCTTGTTAGTACATAAACTTAACGTACTAATTGCATGTAGAATAATAACTAATTTAAGAGTTTCTCATATAAAATAATGTAAAGAAAAGTAAGTACTCGCAGTTTGCAAGGTAATACGAGTGAACAGGTACGAACATGCAAAGGTAGGTAGAGCGGCACAATGTCATGTTAGAGCCTCCAAAGCAGTGCTTAGGTGTAGTCCTGTTACGTGTTCCCATAGGCCCCGTGGAGCATTCCCACGGACTCTCGCGGGTCCGGGGCAATAAAGTCGGTGTCGGAAAATGACAGAGCGGCGTTTCTCACACGACCGCCACACTAATTTCAGTGATGTGTACTTTGAGGCAGAGGCTGGATCAATTGTTTGCTCGTGGAACATTACATCGGACAATTGTGACAGACGTTTTGGCACAATACCATTACAACTGTAACATACAAACTTATATCAAATCGATATATTTTGCGTTGAAAATAAACAGATAATATATTTTTTTCTTTATCAATTAATTTCTCTATAAATTCGATTGATTTTACAAAAAATTATCGTCAGCTTTAGTTCAGCCATTGATGTAAATAACGACCTAATCACTGATATATTCTAAGTTTCAAGCGATCTCAAAAATATGTTAAATACAAAAAAAAAACGATTTAACATAACATAAAGTATATGTATGTATGCACTCAACTCGAAAAATGATTTAATTAGTATGCAAATTGCGTGTTCAGATCTCGTCAGAGATATATGATAATCGCCCAGCGACAACCCTTACGGCCCTCGATTTTTCGCAAACCGATTTATGTCATAAGTTTTCACTTACGTACGCCCGAGTAGGTAAACGTTCGCGTCGCTTGAATTGCAGCCTTACAGCGGTGGCGGATAGGGGTGAGATTGGAGAGAAGCATTTGTATGTAGGTCTAAAAAAACGTGGTCGCAACTGACAAATTAATTAAGTCGCAAGGAAAGGGAATCGATCTGTTGAGTCGCGTCATATGCTCGAATAGTCGGCGATCGGGATCCGGTGCGGCGGCGTCGACGTTTCTTACGGATTTTTGCTTTCGGGGTCTTTGCCCGGGTGTTTTCCTTTATTTTTTAATTTACATCCAACATGATAAGTTCGAGGCCGCGATAACTCAGTTGTTAGCAGGTCGTAAACGCCGTACCAAGGTATACAATTTCTACTGAACTTTAGCATTCAACGAAGGAAGACATTATAAGAAAACCGAGATATTCCAAACTTTCGTAAGCAAGCACTATCTGCATGTCTACACTTGGCAAGTGTGGTAAATAATAACCTTAACTCTATCCTTGCAAGAGAAGGCTCTGATTTCTATTAGACTGAACATTAAAAGTGCTATACATTTTAATTGTATATTCAATCAAAACAAACCTATAGACTACAACCACATCGCATTATTGAAATCAATCCATATTACCTCAAAAGCGCCACAGATTAACAATTATTTATTCAACAGATTAAAAAAGATTATACGACTTAAATTAAAACCTTTTTGAAAGGTTAAAAAAAGACGATGCATTGTGGATGCGCTGCGGTATTAAATAAATAACGGTAAGCTTACACCGAATTGTAAAGTTATATCGAAGACAGATGAGGAGCTGGCGATAAAGAGTCAAAATGAAATCGGAAAGCGGCCTTGTCTGAAGTATGTCATATATCAATAATTTGCTCGATTTAACGATCCCGGCGGCGAGGTTTCAATGTACGCCGCCGTCTTGGTCCGACCGATGTCAACCCTCCTCCTCCTCTTCGCTGCGTAATGTGTCATGTTAAAATGACCCCGTTAAATCGCATAACTTGCAAAACAATTGACAAGAGACAAAAAATGTACAAAAATATTTAATTTCTTAAGAACTTAGCGGAATTATTAATTATCATACTCTGCGTTGTAACGGGTCCCGCACAACAACTCACAGTACTCAAACTAACGTCACTTGCTCGTGATGCACCTTGCTAATAAACAAATGAGACTTTGGCTCCCCCCATATGGGTCTTTACAAACTACAGCCCCTAGAGCCCAGTGGTACTGGAGCTCATGTTGAATGTCGACCGATCGATGTGGAGATCTTTGAGAGAGGCCTATGTTCAGCAGTGGGACATGTATCGGCTGATTACAATGACGATCATACAATTTGAAGGCAAAGACTTGTAAGTAAATAATATGAAGACCGACAATCTTTTAAAACAAAAGATACATATTTCATTTTGAAAATAATAGATGGATAATGTTTTTTTTTTGTTTATTTATACGCTTAACCGTTAAAAGTAAATCAAAAGCGAAACAAGGAGCGATATCATAAAAACGACAAATCACCGCGTGACATCGGCCCGCCGCTCGCGACAAGCCGGACTCTTGTAAGGGATCGTGTTCGATCTAATTTAGAGGGGGCGAGCGGGCCGATGAGCGGAGCGATAAGCGGCGCGGGCCGGGACCACGCTGCGTGATTTACCGGCGGGGCCGGCCCGCGCGCACTCGGGCCGCGCTGCGCCGTCGCATCTGATTAGGGCCGCTGTCATCGGGCGTACTTTGTGGCCACGTTAACATTTTGCCAAATCACCATAGGGTCACATACCCTATAATTTTTAACCTTGATATTAATCTATATACTATAAATTTTCGACTGCAATGATCACGTATGAATCACGTCAATTCTGCGAGAGGTATTGACAATTATTCCGGATCTCGTATAAAGATAACCAGAACACTACAGTTCTATAGTTTTATTCAATGAAGTAACGAGACATTCACCTAAAGGTGAGTGATACGGCAAAACAATGGAGCGCTAATTAGAATGTTTAGACTCATTACCCCATTAAGTTCACTAGCTACCATGTCCTTTAAACCTAGTTATTGCGCACTATTCTTTGGCAGAAGAAATAGGAGCTGCGGTGGTATCTGCCTAGAGGGTTTTCGTCAACAAGGATCTACCAGCAATAAGACCTACAATAGGTACTGTTATGGCGGTAGTTATCTATTATCTTGGCGGTTTCAAAAACAGTCCTACCGTCAAAAACTCCACTACACGTGAACCTGGGATCAAACCAGACCACTAGTGTAATTACTGAGGTAACGAGACTCGACGTCTTATATCTCAAAGCATCGAGCGCAATTTGATGCTGTGTATAACATCCTTACTAGCGCTACGATGTTGTAAGCGGACGTATCATTTTCCAACAGGTGGACGTCCCAAAAAAAAACCTTTTAAAATCGGAGTCAAGTTTTATTATAGATGAAGAAAAACTTACTTTAAACTAATCATCATTATCCTCAAGATCATCAACAAGAAAATCATCCGGCTATGAGTAAACAAACAAACGCAATATAAATTAGCATTGTACAGCAGACGTATACACATAAATCTCGTGGTGAACTCGGGGGACTATCGGACTTTACTTTATAACATAATCTGCTGCATCTCGACGGTGTATCCCGGCCAAAGAGCAACCTGCTGCTATCCGAGATGCTGTATGTACCTGTAACGTTGATGCGAACTCCTCAACATAACAGATCAGCACTATTATCTCCATTACACTTAAAACATCTTAAATAACATATCTTATCCCTTTGTAAATAACCAACAATGTTACAAAATTAAAACAGTACTGCGTAACAATAACGTGTTCCGGTTTGAAGGGCGTAGTACCTAGTGTAATTACCGGGTTAGCCAGTTTTGCTTATGTCTCAAGTTGATGAGAACAATGTGGTGCAGTATGATTCTATCTAGCGCCACTGTGTCTCGTCCCGTCGTTTCTTAGTACAAAAAAGAGACAAGAAATCTTGTCTGTAAATATTTAAATTTATAAAAACAATTCCACTTGAGCCTTTAAAATGATTTCGTATACTATTCATAAAGCCCAACTGCAAAATATATGTTTTTTTTTAAATATACAGAAGGCCCGCGGTCGACCATAACACTATATTCATGTAGCGGCGCCATTTAAAGGATTTATTGTTAATTGCTTAAGCGACGCGCTGCGCGCCCCATGAAGACATCTCGCAGGTTTTCACTGCAATAATATAAACGTTCGTGAACATTCACAACTACTTCTATGACATATTATTCATCTTCATAACGCTAAGCGAGCACACTAGAAAGTCTAACTGCCTCCGATGTGCAGAGACCAATTTAATTTTCCTCTCTCAAGCGTCATGTGTCTAACAATACAGCCAAAATATTGTTTGGCTCCCGCCTATAACAAAGTGGCGATAGTTAGGATAATATATACAGAACTACATTGCGCTCATGGCTTGAAACATAAGACGTTGAGTCTTATTATTCCTGTAATTACAGCGCCCTTCAAACCGCAACACAGTCATGTATAGCAGCAGAAATAGGCATTGCTAGACGATCTCCAGCAACAGAGACAACCTACACCACCAGTAAAACGAAAACACACTAAAAACATAATCTTATTGTTTTTAATCTGTATTGCATGACACAGATAAAGAATACGAATAAAAGCGCGCGAAAGTTTTGACAGCTGTCATTAATTGTATACACGTATGGGAATGTACAAATAAAAAAAGGGAAGTATGTGTATACTCATGCGATGAAAAAAAAAATGGATTAAAATTGCGTTTAGAGTTTATCGGTGTAAAATTTATCGCAAACTCAGCCAATAACATGCGCCGTGGTCCTCGAAATTAACATCTAAATGACTGATTGGAAAATGGCCGATCTCGGTCACGGCATATTAATACTGAATTGGGTTTCTGTGGCGGTTTTCAGTTGCGAACTCATTTATGTTGACCGATAACAGCTACTATGTTGAGCTCGTAATCCGTCCGCACTGCCGCTTGTATGTTAGGTGACAATATATTTCCTTTAATTTATCATAGCCTTTGTACTCATCAACATATAAAATGACCCGTCTACCTAACCCAGTAATTTTACTAACTTCACACAATAGTACTGTGTATCACGCTACTGCGGGTATAAGAAGAAAATATATAAATATAACAAGGTATAAGAAACTTCTTTTCATTTGTTTACAGATGAACCAAAAGTGCAAAGTTTGCGGCGAGCCAGCGGCGGGCTTCCACTTCGGCGCCTTCACCTGCGAGGGTTGCAAGGTAAGGATAAACATCATGATCACCACCATCTGGAATCATTAGCTAAGGCATAGAAATCTCTACATCATTAATGACTAATACATAACACTCTAGACTACATTTTAGCACAATATAGTTACAATATAAGAAATTATTATAGATATGTGTATATTCAAAATTAATATTTGTAACTTGAGCTATACGTTTTTTTTTTGGTTTAGAAACAATTATTCAACTAATAGTATTAAATATGTCTTATTATAAATAACATAGCAAAGAGTTATTGCGAATAACGTTTTCAGAATCGGTAAACCAGTTCGTTGTATGAATTATTAACAACAATTACCGAATAGGAAACGAGGTGGAAATTAAAACAGTTCGCGCCGATTCTACAACTCTCCAATATTTATATCAAGGACTCCCGTTCCTTTCGCACTGGCGATACAGCTCGTGCGGCGGTTACGTACCTTAATTATATTTAGAATTCAGAATTTTAGAGTACCCCAGAATTCTTGAGCTAAGAACATACAAGAAATATTCCCAGACTTAGAAGCAAAACAAAATCGTTCCAGCTAGACAGAAATCTTCCTATCTCATATGAGCTACATGTAGATGTCATCGACAGATGTACAAACACATTCAAGCGTGGTCAATATCAACACTTTTTTTGGAGTGATGTTAAGAAATCAAAGCAATTAACGACCGTTTGTATAATTCCAGCCGAAGCGAATCGCCCTAATTGAATATTAGATCTCGTATAATCCTTTTGAACTGTAACTAGTGTTTGTATTAGCGATTCAGTTATTACGGTTTCGACATCACTACGGTAACGTAATGCCCCCGTGGCACAACGGCTAACAGCTAAAATCGAACATCACTGCTTCATAA
Organism: Troides aeacus; assembly: GCA_033220335.2. Taxonomy (NCBI): domain Eukaryota; kingdom Metazoa; phylum Arthropoda; class Insecta; order Lepidoptera; family Papilionidae; genus Troides; species Troides aeacus. The sequence goes on from CM067282.1 coordinate 11,487,714, forward strand.
TACATACGTACATACATATATATCACGCCTCGTTTCCAGTGGGGTAGGCAGAGACCACCTCTCTCCATCTGCTACGATCCCAAGAATTTATAAAAATCAATGAAACAGCTACTGGATGAGTATAGCCCAAATTTTAGAAGGGCCTATGTCTCGAGTGGATTGCCGGGGGCTAATCTTGACTTGGCGAATAGTGTTTAAGTAATCACCTGACTAGACTACTGTGTTCCAACTGTCATTTAAGAACATAAACTAACTCTTGCTTTTTAATATACTACACCGTGAGATCAAATTTTCTACAATTAGATTCGTGAAATAAATTATATCGTAGATGGTGATACACTACAGCTACTACAAAAGCCATTGATGCCCTAAAATTAAAATTACTTCTAAATAACTATACTTTGAAGAGTAACCAAAAAACTTTTCATATAGATAAGTAGATAGATAAATTAAACATTTATTGAAGCAACGTTTTCAAAGCAAAACAATTTATTTCATGAAAATTAAAAGCAAGATATCCTTCGCTTTGATAAATACTGAATATTCATTTACCTTCTAAACAGGACGATAATTATAAAGTCAGTATATTGAAACGTGTACTATGACACAAGTACCTCAGCTGGGTCTATACAATTGCTTCAGTAATCAATTTTGCGTGCTGGGACTGTGTTAATAAGATGCAGCATCTATTTAAAGAGTGTCAAATAAAGTTAATCTAAATTTTAAAACAATGTTAAAAGTCTACATTGTAGTTAAAAGTGTTAACGTTCACTAACCTAAATGCAATTTACGAGTAAAAATGAGGTTTTTATTCAATTGTTGCTAATTTTCTCTATTGAAGTGATTCTACATAATCATTATTACATAAAGTCAAGGATGAGGAATATCAGGGAACGGACAGAGAGGACTGTACTACGCTAATCGCCAACCTTCAACCTTGGAGAGGCACTTTAAGAAAAACAAGAAAGATATAAACAACTAAATATTCCCACAATTGGGACTCGGTTGTGAGATATGTTACATGTCTACGAAAGTCGTTAGTTCTTTAAACGTTTAGATTCCTTTACGTTGTATTCCTCCTCCAGCTCCATCAAAGATCGAACCTGCGCCTCTTCGAAATGTATAGCGCATACGAGCTATTATGGCTTTGGGGTGTTCTTAATGCTTAAACATCCATAACTTATAACGGAGAAGCCGACAAGGTATTCCATCTATGGTGCGTCCAACGCCTAAAAATCTTTGATAACCAAAATTTGTGCAAGTCGTTACTATCATCATCTAAATATTTTAAATGAATAATAATTTCGCCAGATAATCATGGTATTACCATAAAAGCCCGATAACCCATTTTGAATTTGAAATCGTTTTCTCTTTCTCAACATAGTTTTACTTCCGTTAATAAGATACCACCCAGTGGTCAGATAAGCACGGCGTCATATAGTGTATACAACCTTAACCAGCGCCACTGTTATATGATTCGTATTAGTGCGGGGCATCACATCTTCAAATATTAAAATTCATCATCATCATTATCATTTCTTTATTACTGCTGGATATAGGCATTCCCCAATATCTTCCACCAAAAGTGATACTTAGCTTCTCGCACCCATTTCCGACCGCTCTGATGATGTCGTCTATCTATCTACTCCTGATGTCTCCACTCCAAGACTTTTCTGCCCCATCGCCAATATTAAAATTACTATTAATAATATACTAGTAACAACGCCAGTGTGAAACTAAACTAAATATTCCTTTAATCCGCAATGGTAAGTTATCGGTGGTAATTGCTTCTATTTCCGACTTCGATCCGATTCATCCTCAGTTCCAATAACTTGCTGGTGCACTTGACTGTTGTGATTTAGACCGTAACGTGGTTGCAACAAGGATGACAATTATGGTAACGTATGCTTGTCTGTTTGCAGACGCGCGTTGTGTCCGGGAGATACACGTCGATAATTCGATCGGCACGCAACGCGTCCGATACAACATTTAGTTTTTTTTGATCGGTTTCACGATTCCTTCAATAACAATTATTTCAATGTTTATTTAGTTTATAAACTATATCGAATTAGATTTATATATGTTCGTGTAAATAATGCCATAGGTTTTATATGATCCATCGATTATCAATCTTTAAGCTAAGTTTTTTCTTACAAAGAATACATATTAAAAAAGATAACGTTTCAATGTCATTCAAGAAACAAAATTTTCCGTTTGCTTACAATAAACTAAATTCATATCAGATTGGTAATTAAGCTTCATCAGTTAATGTATTCTAATCAAGAAAAATCGATAAAATCTTTAAAGCGAAATCGATTATCTCGTTTGCTTTACAAATACCGAATAAGGTCGACCCGAATGAATCGTATTGTTTTAAAATTTGCTTTGGATTGCGTTAGAGCAATTTGCATCAAGTGGAACAGAACTGCCGGCACAATGGATTGCGCAAGGGGCAGGGAAACTGTCGCAGGATGTTGCGGACACCCGGTCAACGCTGGGGACCGAGCGCGTGCAATGGCCGGTCTCAACTGACATTCATTAAACACTAATAACAAACTAAACCTTTACATCACTGCCATCGTCGGAACCCTTTATCAATCTACTACGGGAAATAGCTTTTTGATGCGTATTTAGCAAGATTCTTGATCAACATAGCGACCTTCGGATCCTCTTATACTTTTTCGGCGTTTACGCAGCCTTCGAGGTTTCATTCTCCTTCTCGACCTCGGCACATAACAACATAAACTTCATCACTTTAAACTATAATTACAAATTTTCCTCCTCAAATATCTAATTTTTAAAATCTAACATTATTGTTTATAGTTGACTGCCTTGATATCTCGAAATCTTTTGATAATCTATTGATTATCTGTATCTCGTGGAGTTTTAAATTGATTAAAACATGTATGCCTTACGAAGATTTTATTGGTCATTTTTATCTATAAAAAATATCTAGGAGTACCATCCGTTTCATAAAGAGGTCCTTTAAACAAACCGTCGTATATTCAGCGTGCGTCCCCGCGTACGTATCCTTGACTTTGTGCCAATTGCGATCCCATCAGTCTGTCGTGGCCCGTTCAAATGGTGTCATTACTCACATCTTGGCACGCTTCGTTCTATTTGCGACTTACTAACGACCTGGCTCTTGGACAATGCCTCCTGTTAATTTCTAGATTATGCATGCCGCTCTGAATTGTTGGGACGGTTCGTCGTCAGCATCATTTCATACGTGATGCACGTTCACCTGGTAGTAAGATATACGCCTGCTCTGGCGACGTGGCGCTAGTTAAGATCTTTATATTGGCGCTGACCACATAGCACATACATTCTATATATATATATATAAGACAATATCAGGTCATTACAAATTAAAACGTCGTTTTTTTTTCGACCTGGCCACATTGATGACAAGAAATCTGGTGTTTTGATAGAAATTCTAAATTACAATGTATTTTAAATTTGGGGTTGTCTTGTGGTTTGAATTTAGTGATTAATTTCTTTTAACGCCATTATGTCGACCTTCTTTTGACAGAATGGTAATTTAGAATAACCTAATATGTTGTTACCCAAGCTAGGGATGATCGATCTCAATGAACTTCAAACTTTAAAATCACGGCAAAGAATCAAATCTAATCAAAACAATGGCTTCTGATATTATACAATCGGGCGGCACACGAAAGATCGGTCATGGTGTTTGAATCCAAAACGAATAGTTGGGAAACGAGAGCGTTGCTCGCGGCCCGGAGCCCCGTAAAATCACCAACGGCTAAACGCATTTTAACAATCAATTCGCAACTTAACCGACGGTGCTCCGAATTACTAAACAATTCAACCTATTGAAGATGATCAGATTCAAATCACACCATGAATAACACCACAAAAGCCCATGTTAAGAGTTGGCTGTTAGGTTCAAGCGAATTCAATCATTATCATTAACCATCTATTTCATAAAATATATGTTATTTTTCCTATTTAATTCTTACTAATAGAATTAAAATCATGATAGAGAGATAGTAGGTCTTTATTGCCGCAGATCGACTAAGCTCCACCGCAGCATCTGTTGCCTCCACCAAATAGTATGCACACATACTGAAGATACAATTTGAAGAGCGCTATAAATAGATAATTTACAAATATGACACGACTTACACTTTTATGATATATATAACGTTATCATGGTGAATATCGAGTAAGTGCTTCCTAATTAGTGACACATTGTTATGAGCAGGCATCTAGTTTTGATTTACTGCGACTCAGTATCTTATACGTCTTAAATTTTATTTCACCCGTTATTTGACCAGCATGAAAAAACCTACTGCGTTCTCATTCGACTTACGAGTACTACTACTTGCAGTACTTAAACGATCTCCAGCAAAATAAACTTCTGCTCATAACCTCAATAGAAATATGCAAGTAGCTGTTACAAATGCACATATGTGAAGTAAGAATGTTTTAATGATAGTTTCTTTTTAATTATCCACTTTCCAACGTCAGAGAGGTGTTCGACGGCTGCGCACCGCTGTCGCCGGTCCCCGTGGCCAGCAGTCGGCGGTCGCAAGCGCCAACCTGATGGCGGCATTTGATTGATGCGTCGGCAAAAACGTGTGAAGGCGATGGAACCGGCGTGCTCCAATTACGCTGCCCCATCGCCGCTCATTACCGACCCGCACTGCGCAGTGCTGGAATCGATTTTTTTTCCACATCAGTATCATTAGATTCGAATAGACGACGAGGTGAAATGGGATTGATGGGAAATTTTTAAATCGGTGGAAAGCGCAAATGTGAAGTTATTGACACTGCAAGCTTTAATGCTACATATATAATCTCTAGTATTGCGCAAAGAAACGAATTTATTTTTAATCATTACAAATCATGCATTTATACTCTATAATAATTAACAATCATAGAAACATTAAATTATTTGTAAATAATATGAATGTTGACAACTGCTGTCCGCCGAGGTCAAAGGTGAACTTGGTAAAGTTTTGCAATAGCCCAAGGTCCCACCGTGTCACCACCGGACAATCAGCGGTGACCATCGCGCCTGGTCGCACGACCATCCGACACGAATTATATTCCTATTGGGAGCACATTCAAATTGCGATATAGCACGCGAACAAACCACTCGACGGACATTTTTGAAATGTATGGCAAATAGGGATGCACCTTTTATATCAATATTATTCGATACTGATATCTCGATTCGTGTTTTCGTTCAATAATACACAAACAAAACGTTAACACGATAATAAGCATTATACCCGCACTAACATAATGACGGTAGTTAGGATAATATACACAACACTTGGTGCCCGTTATCTGAAATATTTCGCTCTTTATACCACTTCTTTAACTCGAACAGAATAATGTTTGCTCATTATTGTTTGGCGGCAGAAAAGGCGCTGCGAATACCTAAACCACATCCGGCAACAGAGACTTGCCTTTAAAATATCGATTAAAATTTTAATGTCGGGAAAATTACTACAGCATTACCATACATACTGTTATGCCATAATAGCAATGAAACATTGTAAACAGTATTTTGTTATGTCAATGAATGTATAAAATTAATGTCCTCGGTTAACGTTTAATATATTTCACTTAGCATACAGGTATCAATATATTTTATGTTCACAAGCTCGTATACCATCATGTCCGGAATAGATATGCGAAAACGTTTATGCGTTTCGTATATTAAAACTAACAACTGTTAACCGATGAAAATACGAGAATTCTCGTTTTATCAGAATGAATTATGGACGAGATACTTTCACGTCCCTACCAGAAAAAAAAAAAGAAAAAACGAAACTTTGGTAACACTGGCCGGCAATAAATCATCTCTACTAATTTGTTTTTAAAAGTTTAAGGAGAATCATCTGCGCGCGCAATCGTGTATTGTTCGGTGGACAAAGACAGTGGCGCCATTGCCGCCGCCATTGTGCGGCGCGCGCACTAACCGCGTAAAGGAGCCGCCGACGCGGTGCGCGATTATTTTTTTTTTAAATATATATAGGCCAACGCGTGACCACGATCTCACCTGGTGGTAACCTTAGCTCCTGTTTTATGAGTATCTTACATCAATACATCGATTGGGTTACCTCATAAGTTTCTTTTACCTTTTTTATTTTTATAAATATCTTTTCCAGTGCAGTATTTTCAAATTTCGCAATTATCCTTGTAGTTTACAAACAGTGACCGTCGTCATCATGCATCATTTGTTTTAATCATAATTTCATAATTTAAGTGTTATAATGTTATGTAGAGTTTGAATAATTTTTTGTTAATAATTCGCACTACTACACAGTAAGCCTATTCGATTATCTCCCTTTGTCAACCGCGGTAGCAGTAGGAAAACAAAAGTGTTGCCATTAGCGTACCTATCCGTGAATAAATTGGATTGTTGTATTGTAATTAATTGGATCCACTTTCAGCTCGGAGCAGCTCTGGCGGGAGCGATTAAGAACTCCGTAATTAGACACTTAGCTTCGATGTTTTAGAGCGGCTTGAATTAATTTTAACGACACAATCGCCTATTAGGGAGGCGAGATGTATACCCGTTGGGAAATTGCAGCTTTTATTCAACTAGAAGAAGCGATAGTTGGCAACTACCACACTTAATAATTACTCTATAGAATGTTTAAATAGCCCGTATAACGTACAATTAAATTCTCTCTACTATAAAATAAACATTTATATGTATTTTATAGTAGTTTATATTTTTTTACAAAGGCGTTCGCTCTCTGTTACCGCAGACCGTGTAGATATGTATGACCGCAACTCCTATTGCAGTCGACAAACAGTACCGTGCAAACATTATTGTGTTATGGTTTGCAGGGCGCTGTAGCTAGTGTAATTACTGACGTAACAACACTCAACATCTTATATCTCAGGCGACGAGCGCAATGTGGAGCTGCATCATTCTAACTAGTGCCAAGGTGTTGTGGTTGGACATATCACATACCATAAGATGAACGTTCCTCTTGAACCGAACCGCTAATAATAATCGATCATCTAATTAATATGTATATAAAAAAATACATATTAATTAGATGATCGATTATTCTAGCAATAAACAAAAACAATCTCGATTATATAATACAATGACGGATAATACAAAAGATTACATAATAGTAAATTAAAATATATATAATTTTGATAACACAAACAACGAAAGCTATTATTAATTGAAACATTATTAATTTGACAATAAATGAAATATTTTATTTATGTTAAAATGTATATATTAAACGCATTAAATATCTTTTTTAATTAAATGACACTAATCATTTTCGTAAATTATAGTTTTAGTCATCGCTTTATAAAATTCATTAGTAACTCGACAAATTTGAAAATTAAAAATTGTTTCAATGATTTTAAATTAATAATTTGATTAATATTTTTAGACATATATAATATATTTAAAATACCAAAGACACAATATTGATTAGAGCACAGATCAGAAGACGCTCCGACACAAATAAAACTATAAATATTAAACTAACTAATATTTAGATGAGCTTACAGCCTCCGCTCATGTCTGGGCAAATGTAATCTTTACATTTTATATCCTTATTTTAAATGTTAATAATTATGACATCAGAACGAAACGATTTCGTTAATAATACAAAGTATTATTAAAATAAAGCAAAATACGGTGGTATCTTGTTTAGTTATTATGGTTATAGAAGTACTGCAATGCATTAACACCTGTCGATGTACGGAATAAACTTTACCAATAATTCTTTACATTATTGTAGTTTTTACATATATATATATATATATATATATATATATATATATATATATACACACATATATATATATAACACTAAAGTATGACCTTAATTTCACGTGGTGTTACGTAATAATATGGTCGTGGATGGTGAATGGTGATTACTAATGGTAGGTCTCCTATGCTAGCACCGATGCGTTACGTAGGAGATCCCGGAGCCTCTCCTGATGCACCTACAGACCATCGTGGGGGTTTTAGTGGGTACAAGCCATAACCTTGTCTTTCCGCTAGAGGCAGGGTATCTTTTAAAAAGATTTTCCCCGCGAAAATTAAAAAAATGGGCCCAATTTCCGGAGACCATCTAGATCGCCAAACAGTAGCATGCTAATAACATTACTGTGTTCCGGATTCAATGTTCTGTAGCTAATGTAATTACTGAGGTAACGAAATTTCACATTTGGCTGACTAGCGCGGATTTGTTATTTTCCGTCGTATCACTTACCCTCGGGTGAACGTCCCGCTAATCTTCTCGCTTAATTGAATATGAGAAAAACTTAGAAAACTCAATCTCTCCTTAGTTGATAGCCGAAAGAACAGCGACACTGTTACGGCGTAACAGTTGTACGGGTCGAAGGACTTTCGTACCGTACAAGTAAACGATGAACTAGATCAAAATAATTCGGTTCATTTACTGCGGCCGTCATATTGAAACAATATCTCTCGTTTGCAATATCATTCGCGCTGTGAATCGATTCGTCTCGATTGTGACGCGCAATCGATTCCAGCGCTCGCCGCATCGCACGCTTTGTTTTATCCGCCGCCATAATCGATGTCGCGCGATATTGACATTCCGACAGTATTCACCAATCTGACTCAGGGTCCAGTATCGTCTGATCACAACATTTTTAATTGTCTTTGTTTTATGGTGATTTAGAAATGTCCAACGGACGCAACTGTTGGCAAACCGATTGATTTATTGGAGCATGGCAACAATTTTCATGTGATTCGCGAGTCGGAACGTCTGCTGCTTATGTCACATGATGTTCTAGATATTACACCATCGCCGGTTCTTCTATATCGCACTAGCTGCTCATAACTAATAAAACATTTGGAATTTGTCTGAAATACTCCTTGACGGTTCTACTTACACTTCCTATACCAACCTTTACTATAGCAACTGGTGTAAAGAATAAGAAATGAAAATGTATATAAAAGTTAATTACAAATAAAATTATGAAGGATCTATGAAATTTAAAGAATAAGTAAGCTATAAGAAACTACAAATAATTCCGCGTCGAATGCTCATGTTCCCATGTCTATACGTTCACTAGTTTTCAAGTGATTGGCGAACAAACTAAAACCCATTATCAATATATAATAACTAAACTGATCCCTGACCACCATATAGAGGAGTAGATACAAAGAAATAGAGATATTAAAATATCAAATAGAAAACAGTCTAATGAAGATAAACATCGTGAGAATACCAATACGTTCCAAGAAGATGCTAGAGGTAGGTATCAGTGTGCAAACATTACTGTACCGAATGGAAAGGAGGGTTCGAAGTATCTGTGGTTACGAGTTATATCTTAACGCTAGGAACACAGTGTGGTGCAGTGTATACCACGCTAACTAACGTAACTATAAGCTTACTATTAAATGAACGTCCTTCTCGTCTCGGCGCTTTGTCGTCATTTTTTTTATTTAATTAAGTTACGAGACGATCGTGATATTCACCTGATGATAAGTGATACGTCTGTGTATAGTAACGTAACGTAGTTAATATAGTATTAGGTACGTATAGTAGTTAGGATGGTATAAACTTCACCACAATCTGCTCGTCGTCTGAGAGGTAAGTTGTTGTCTCGTTACCTCAGTAATTACAATAACTACAGCGCCCTTCAAACCGAAACACAGTAATATCTGCACAGTACTGTATGTCGGCTGCAATAGTGATTCCTATTTAGACAGGTTCCGACAACAGAGACCGCCTGTAAAAAAAATATATAAAAAAAAACAAAAGTTGGGCAATTGAAAGTGGAACCGGATGTTGATACGTCATCACATGCAGCCGCCCGGCATCGAGTCGCATTACAGATATAATCGATTGTATTTGAATGTCAGCCGCAATCAAAACATCAGGGCGGCGCGCACGGGTCGCCGCTTCCGGAGGCTAACCTGAGAGGACGCGGCGGCGTGCGCGCGCGCAACCCGACCTTTACAGTCGAAACACACAACCACCGCAGTGTTTCACCATCCTAAACGTTACCGAGGCAACGGCGCTCGTTACAAATGCAAAAACACTGACGAGTGTAAACGTAAACTTGTCGGAGACGCTCGGAGTACAGCTCGGACGTTGGGTCAGAACGTTTGTAATGTTATCTCGAATGTTCTCACGCTTGTTTCGTGTTTAGGCGTGATTATGTTAGCCGGGCGTCTGACCGTCCGCCCCACCGTCCATCCGACCGTCCGTGTACGGTACATCGATAATTTGTCACTCAGTTCCCTCGAATTTACTGAAATACTTACAAATTCAAATTCTATGAGAACTTACCGTTTTTTCACCAAACGAACAGGACATTACCTGACGGTTAGTGATACATCCGGCCTTAACAATGTGACGGTTGCTAGGATGGTATACACTGCATCACATCGCGTTCATCACCTTGAGACGTAAGATGTTAAGTCTCATTACCCCAGTAATTTCACTAGCTACAACTCCTATCAATCAGGAACACAGTAATTTTTGCACAGTACTGTTTCGCGGCAGAAATAAGAGCTGTGCTGGTACCTACCTAGACGGTCGCTGGTAAAACAGAGACCCACAGCCAGTGCAAATTTTTGGGCTCAACTCGATACATGTAAAAGTTAGTGACTCAATAAGTGGTAAGAGAGACTCATTTCCAATAAATAGATATACAAAGTACACTCCAACGAGGTTTTGCAAAACTGATCAATATTAACTCTTCTTCCTCCTGCTCTTTCCCTGCTATGTGGGGTCGGCACAGTATGTACTTCTCTTCCACATCCCTCTATCAGTCGTCATATCTAAATTCACACTCTTCTCATACAATCTTACGGATCAATATTAACTAATGATAAGTAATACATGTATATACTTCTATTTTAATAAGTATACGTACTAATGTGCCGAGCACTTAGCCGTCCCACTCGATACAAAATATTTACGAGCCATACGCAAAGCACATCGGCGTTACTTAGTAAAACATCTAAGCTATTAGGGTCCATCTTACAACAGTCTGCGGTAGGTAACCTCTAAAGAAAACACTATAAAATCCGTGCCATAAGGTTTTTATACCTTACTTTATTAGGTCTTAATGGTGCCAGCAAATTTGCTCTGGACTTGTGTTTATGGGCCATACATTGTTGGATCTATCAGGTATTCGATGCGATAAAATCTGACCTTACTATATCAGGCTTGGTATTTAAGCGTTATTTTAGGACATTAATTCAGTCTAGTTTTTTTAGTTAATAATATGATACGAATGGGTCACTTACCTGTTGGCGACAACGGTTGTGAATAGGTCTATACCTATTTGTATTCGGATTTGAATGACGCTATCGTCATTCAAATCCGAATACAAATCACATCAAAGAAGTATTCTTTAGGTGACGACTTGGACTGCAATTAGTGGACATCGACAGATCCGGACAGTATCCTTAACGCTGACCACCATCCTGAACCATAATGGCATTAACCTAAAGGGGTATAAGACAGACTAACATTAGTTTTGTTGTAATAATGAAAATAGAAGTTAATAAAGTTAAGCTTCGTGATAACCTACCGATGGATGATCAAATCTTCTTTGTAAATAGTAAAATAGAAGATTGTACTGTATCCAAATTAGAATATGATAGTAATAAAATAAATACCTATGCAAATGTTACCGACGAATGTAAACATTACTTAAAGTATAAAGTAGGAAGCGTACACATGTAGCCAATGATTTAACCGCTACAAATGCGTATAAATCTGGTTGTAACTGTTCCGTAGCTATGATAGTATATTCAATTGGAGTCGTAACAACGTGTCCATGAATCGCCTCGCTGAATAATCAAACAATGAGTAAAGCTCCGCCGGGGAAGGCTTCTTGGAAAACGGCAAAGTGTTTCAGCATAAATTAAAAGTACTACGCATCGAAATAATAACGTAAAAGTGCGCCCGAAGTGGTCTTACTTTAAACAAACTAGTAACTTGTTTAACAAGCCTTTATTTAACATAAGTAACAACTTAGACTTCCCTAAATCTATCTTAGGATATATCTGTATATATTTTCGCCTTTCTGCTATTTAAAAAGAGTTTAAATACTAATCTGAACTTGAAGCAAAAGTATCAAACTTTTTCCGTTGCAACTAAATAAACTTATTTCAACTGATGGTAAGTCTGACGATTTCACTTAAACAAATGTAGTGATAGAATGTTTACACTGCACTATAACGTTCGCATCGCCAAGAAATGACACGGAAGATTATCTTAGTAATCTTTCTGGCTACACAGTATTTATTACGTATGGTGTATGGAATCCTAGCTTGTGATTTCTTCCCAGAGAAAGACAGAGTTTGTTTGTAAATGTCCTCAAATTGCTCGGAAAGTTGTAAAGTAAATAGTACAAGAGAGTTTTTTTTTAAGTCACGAATAATTACGATTGAAACATTTGCGTTTGATTACATCTTAAGCGAACAAAGTAATAGTAATGATATAGATAAAAGTAAAGGTCCGAAGCATCAGCAGAGTGGCAGGGTAACGCCGCAATAACTCACCCGTGAGGCCTAGCACGTGAAGGTATTATACATTCAGGTGATAAAAATAAAGCTTTATTCCGCCATTAAGCACAGTGCCGCGTCCACTTGACGCGCGTCATCGGCAGCGTGCCGTCACTTCGCTTTTGATGATAAATCAAACTGTTTCACTGGTATGCCATAAAAAAACTCTAGAGGACATGCGAGAATGCAATGAAAATGTATTCATCTACTTATATTCTCTTAATATATCTAGATCTGCAAGATATGAATCGTCAAGATTGAGTTTGATATCAGATCTTTCAGGAGGTTAACCTTTGGAAATTACTTTAATAATAAACCACAACGTCTGTTGCAGCCGACAAACAGTAGTATGCAAATATGACTGTGTTACAGTTTAAAGAAAGTTGTAGTTGTGGAAATTACTGCAGTAACGAGATTTAACATCTTGTCTTAAAGCGACAAGTACATTGGTATACCGTCATAACTAGCGCCGTGTCGATATGGGTATATCACTTACCGTGTAAACCAGGTGAACGTCCCGCTCGTCTCGCCGCTTGAGTATATAAAAAAAAAACCATAAATAGCGGAGGATGTTATGAGAAATATTTACATCGGTTGACGCGTTTCATATTTATAATATTCTGTTAACCATATCGGCTGGAGCAGGCGGCCGACACGAGTTTGTAGTGATGCCGCTCGCCGCACGCAATGCGTCGGCGGACCGCCGCCTGAAAAACTAATACAAAGTTGTACAGCGCTAACTGGGCGCGCTGCTTCTCACCACCTGCCTATAAGGGGAAATAAGAAAACGGAAAAATAAACGGGCCTTTGGCAAAAAGCGCGCGGCGTCCGCTTATGAGTAAATGTGGACTTAAGCTGCGTACACTACATCCGATTCGCTTTTATAAAATCTCCGCTAGGTATGAAAGCAGCATTTTGAATTCATATAAATATTAATTGCCATGCTATTACATCGTAGGTCCCATGGCGACGGCATTACGCGATTCAGTGTGTTAGTTTTCAGCATGAATAATATAATAATATTGATTATAAAAGTACTTGTTACTAATAAAAGCGGATAAGAGACCTCTTACACTGGCGGTAGGTCTCTGTTGGTGGACACCATCTTAACAGGTTTCTGTTGCCGCCGACAAACAATATTGTGAAAAAATTACTGCGTTTCGAATTCGTAAGGCTTTGTCGCTAGTGTAATTACTGGGGTAACGAGACTCGATATCTTATGTCTCAAAGCGACGAGTAAAATTGGGCTGTATATAACAACCTAACTAACCCCACGTTGACATGAGCAGGCGTATCACTTACCATCGCAATCTGGTATAGGGTAACAGCACGTTGCGATCGTCGCTTTCAGACATAAGATATTGTGTCTCGTTACCCAGTAATTTCACTAGCTGCAGCGCCCTTAAAACGGGAAGACAGTACTGTTTGCATACTGCTGTTTGGCAGTTGAAATAGTCACTGCGGTGGTTCTAGTCAGGACGGTGTCCGACAATGGAGACTTATCATCAGTAAATGTCAATAATTTTTAAAATATTACCTTGGTAATCGTTTAAGACGTTCAATTTACTCAGGAAAAGATTTTAGGCGTTGATACAGAGAGAACTAATGTGCAATTGAATATGGCGAACAATCTGTTTTCATGAAGGGACAAAAAGGTTCTAATTCAATTACACCTACCATACTTGGGTGTACGGCGTCCATATTCAGTGCCCGAACGGGCGGACGGGCTACATGACGCGGCGACCCATCCGGGCACGCGGTGCGTTGTCGCGCAGACATATAGTCCGGTCGCGGGATCACGGCGGGTGCCGGGGTCGCTCGTAACTTCAGCGCCGGCAGACGGCGTTGAATTTATGTACATTCTCATTACCGAGCCCATGGGTACTTGGGAACCGTTGCCATGGTGCCGTGGTGTCGTGGAGCCTTGCGGCCACGTCGCGACATCTGCCGACCTCACCGTTAACTACATCTAATCACTTTTCCCATATAAAAACTTTGTTATACTCTTCACATTCACACTCTTACTACATCATTAATTATTCACTTATGGTAGGTCTTTTACTGAAGATGGTGCCTAGGAGGATTAGGCTCCTCCTCAGAGAAGTGTTAGCACAAAGTGTAGGGGGGCACCGATGCGTTATATAAGAAACCCCGGAGCCTCTTTGATATAGACACGCGCGGGGGTTTAAGTGAGTAAGAATCTCACATAACCCTGACTTCCCCTCAGAAGCAGGATCACTTAAAAAGGGTCACAGAAAAAAAAGAGTATCTACCACCACAGCTCTTGTTGTAACCGACAAAGAGTACTGTGGAAACACTACTGTGTTTTTGTTTAATGGGTGCTATAGCTAGTGAAATTACTAGGGTATCTAGACTCATAGTTGTATATATCAAGTCGACAAGCGCAATATGGTGCTGTGTATATCATCCTAACTAGTGCCACTTTGTTATGGACAGGCGTATTACTCACCATCAGTTGAACATCTCGCTAGTCTCATCGTTTAATTGGATTAAAAAACCTACAGTATTCTCTTACTGTACCTGGTCTCTCTGTATTACCAGCAGTTAGTGGCACTGCCACGTAAGCAATTTAATCTTTTAAACTGAGGATTGTGAACTTCTACAACGCTCTTAATTCAACAAAAACACTAAAAGGAATAAATCCAAACTTCACTTTTCAGGAAGTACTGCACTGTTACCGGGAGTAAAGTCATCTGCACATAAGCATTACAAACTCGACTTGTCACAGTTCCTCGTTCAAGCAGGTCAGGGATGGTAAAAATTTACCACCATCTCAATACAAATTTTATTGGTTTCCATTAAACCATAAGATATCTGGACGTTCACATGATGGTAAATGATACGGCCGCCCATAACAACGTTTTGCTACTTAGGATGGTATATACTGCACCACATTGAGATCGTCACCGGAGACGGGATATTGAATCTAAATTAAATTGCAACACGGTAATGTTACCACGTTACTGTTTGTGTTAGTTTCTAACTAGACGGTGTCCGGTAACAGAGACCTAGCAGCAGCAGATCAGGCGGAGACCTACTACACTTCAATCCTATCGACCCTAATGAATAATTAATTAACATAATACAAAGCAAGACGATGTTCCCAAAGCTTAGTAAACAAGCTCCGCGCAAATATAATGACCGATCGGTACATAATCTACTAATAAATTTTAATTTAACACTCGACTTCAATTGGAACGGAATCCATCATCGCCCGCACTCCTCATCATCGCAATCATCGAAAATCAACTCTAACGTGATCAACCAAGATCCTACTATTGACAAGTGTTGCGCGAGCGTGAACTTTGAGTTTTAATTATTGAACGACTCATTGTGTTTAATGCGGCATTTATGATCACGGCGATCTATAGATCATAATTCAATTTCAATAACGCAGACGTTTGAGAGGTATCCTTTTATGTGCTCAATTTGAGGATTCATCAAATGCGCAGGTATCTTTATAGGCAATCAGTTGTAAAGCATTAAATAAACACGGATGAGTTAAGTTAATTCGAGTGCAAACTCATTGCTAATTCACCTTGTTGATTGTTTAACTTGGCGAATGTTTATTAATCGCATTACTTAAAAACTAAATTGATGTATTTTTAAAAACATTAAACTTTAATTCAATACCGTCTCTACCTTTATTAAATTACTAATTAACTCGTTAATATTATCATCAATAGCCAATTTTACGTCACCGCTGTTGGGGCACAGGCCTACCCTCAATATAAAAGCGATGGGGTTACAGTCACCACGCTGATCCAATGCGGGTTGGTAAATTCACACACAACTTAGAATAAATTCTAATTGTGCAGGTTTCCTCGCGATGGTTTCCTTCGCCGTTTGTATTTCGCTGCTGTTGCTAAAGTTCACAAATATACATAACTTAAATATTAAAGTCATCGGTACATGCCGAAATTGAATCCCCCGACCTTCGGAATGAAGGCCGCACGTTTGAACCATTAGACCAGCGAGCTACTAATAACTAATTTATATTCATCTAATTCAATACAATTAACCTGATCATTGCAAACGTAAAAACTCCGAAGAGATTTTTCCTTCCCACTTTTCTGTCGCTTTTATAGTATATATATTATATATATGTAATTAACTACAGAAACAATACTACAATTAACTGCTTGTAGGTCTCTGTTAGATGCTAGATAAGTACAACAGGTGCATATATACATAGATAGATGCATGCGTAAAAAGACTCAACATCTTATGTCTCAGGCAAATAATAACAGGTAATTCGGTGGAGTGTATACCATAACAACAGGCGCGACGTTGTTAAGAGGCACTTACCATCAGATGGATGTTCTGATCGTCTCATCGCTTTATTGAATAAATAAAAAACAATGCTTACATTTAATAGCGTCGTTTGTAGACGTCAGTCCCCGTGATACATTAAAAGGGATTCCCCTTTCATTTGAGGCGATGATGAAGTTTTAAGTCTTGTCATAATGGTCGCACTGACGCTGAAGTCCTGGCCGAAGTGGAAACGAGCGGACTATCTGATATGCGATCTGTTCGGTCGTATCGGTCGGTTCGGTCGGTTTAATTCGCGTCACGATCGCAACGCGACTAAAGATGGCATTGTTTCAGTTTAAATTCCTGATCTATGACGCGATCGTTGCAATAGTACGCAATTTATCATTCACCCCGTGATCCGCGTCCATTTCGGCAATCCGCGTACGTGGCGCGCGTTCGCTAATGCGCGCCGTAGTGCCGTTACCAACCTGCCTGGACACTACCGATGGAGACAACTGCCTCCACAACGCACTGCCTAAACCTCCCGAAACACCATGATGATAAGTTCAATATTTTTTTATTTAACGAAGCGACTAGACGAGCGGGAAGTTCGACTGATGATAAGTGATACGCGTACCTATAACAACGTGGCGTTAATTAGGATCGTATACACCACACCGCACCTAAAGGAGTAAAGGGTTCCGGCCATCATTTTACGAAGCCCAAGTCAACCTAACCTGCACGCAGTGCATCCTGCTGAATAATAGACAAGGCACTGACCACCCATCAACCCGCACCTAGACAGCGTGGTGAGTCATACCCCAATTCCTCTCAATGAACTCTACGATATGGAGATCTTTAGGAGAGGCCTATGTCCAGCAATGGACATATGTCGGCTGATGACGATGATGACAGTGCATCACATTGCGGCAACAGAGACCTACCACCACTAACAATAACAGTTGAGTGTGGTTAGCGATAGCGAGCGAATTCCGACGTTTCAAACGCTTTGCTGCAGCCATAGTCGAAGGGAACTAAGTTGAAATATGTCCCAAGGTCATAGCTATCACATGGTACGTATAACTTTTTAATTATTTCGTACCCAATCTACGCGGAATGATCTCATTGAATCTTGGGAGTATTCTAGTGATGTGCTTGATGTTTGAAATAATTTTATTAATAATAGAATCCCAAAATCTTCCACCAAACACACCGCTAGAGGATTCCAAGATGTAATAAGCTCATTCTGCGAAGATTGGATAGGAAATTATTAAAAAGCTATAGGTACCCCGTGATAGCTATGACCTTGGAACATCTACATCAGACATCAGTGCGTCCGTTACCATGGCTGCTAAACGATCGAAACGTGTTTAAACTAACGTAATATAGGGGTTGCTTACATCGCATTGTGTTCATTGCGTTAAGATATTAAATAACTCAATAGCTTCACAAGCTAAGGCTCCATTCGATTATAATTTACTTTAAAATTGTCTAAATCTAGTACGAGTACGTTAGCTGAACCTTTTCCAAGTTCAAGTGATCAAAACTACGGCAGCGGACTTACGGTAAACTTCCTTTTAAGTAAACAACAATGGCGTTACATAATGAAGCGAAATCCCAAGGTCGAGACAAATCGAAACCGTATATAAAGGCAGCTAACAGACCGGAACCGAGCCTGTGGCCTATTTCCAGCGGAAATGACGTCGTCAAGCCGTGAACACGACAATTTTAAGGCACCGGTTTTCACTTTCAACGCAGCGCGGCGGTGGCCAGCTAACCGTGCGGAGAAGCCTCCGCCGCGCGCCGAGGGCGTACTTAACTGTTTAATTACACAGTAACATGAGCTCGCATTCAACTTAACGTGTTTTCGTTTTCAATTAAAGGAGCTTATTTAGCAATTTCATCCCTAGACATATAACTTCCATTTTACTCTATAAACATTTAGGTTTTGTCCTATATTCTCCGTCACTGCTATCACATTTTTAAAACTGTTGTTTTTTCTTCTTTTCCAGTCATTCTTCGGCCGATCGTACAACAACCTGAACTCTATCACGGAATGCAAGAACAACGGCGAATGCGTCATCAACAAGAAGAATCGAACAGCGTGCAAAGCTTGCCGACTGCGTAAATGCCTCATGGTGGGCATGTCCAAGTCGGGCTCGCGGTACGGCCGGCGATCCAACTGGTTCAAGATCCACTGTCTTCTACAAGAACAGCAACAAGCGGCCCAATCTAGATCGCCACCCAGAGTTCCACCTTCCCCGCACCATTTAGCTCCACCATTTCCGCCACATTTATTTCCGGGGTTAGGAAGACCGAGGTCAAAAGAAGAGCTGGCCTTGTTAGGCCTCGACGAATACAAAGTGCCTTGTTCGGGTTCGCCGGACTCTCACCGGAGCGGCTCGTCTCCTAAACTAGATGAGAAGACGCGGATAACACAAAATCGGCCGCCGGACCGACCGCTCACGCCACCGAGAGACGCGTACGTACCGCTGCCCTTAGCCAATATTACCTTGCCCCATTTTCCACACTCGCCCTTCTTACCTCCTCCGCCTTTTAGCCCCTTCGCCGCCAACCACCCCCTACTGTTCCCACCCGGATTCCATCCGATATATTCAAGACACCTGTTAGACCACGCAGCTCTGAGGCAAGCAGCTGAAAATAATAATGACGTGAGAATCGACGACCACAACGCCGATTCGTCGAAACGATTCTTCTTAGATGAGATCTTAAAACAGCAGCGGTCGGCCCAACCTACCCCCCAGGAGGACGTAATCTCGGAAGCGGAATTTGTTCCTACGCCACCGGCAGAGAGGAGAACCTCTGAATCGCCTCTGCAAGAGAATCCCATGGATCTGTCCGTTAAATCTGACGGCAGGTCCAGTTCAGCGAGGCGGAGGTCCGACGACAGTGAAATAATAACTCCGGATAACGAGGACGGGGATTCGGCCAGCGCCGGAGGGTCGGTCAGCGAGGAGGAGGACATGGCATACACACAAATCAAAAGAATCAAGCTGCATCCTCTGGATTTGACCACCAAAGTGTGAGGGCGTCGCCCGCCAGCGCACCCGGAGACAGTTCCGTCAGTAAGAAGGCCAGTAAATCGGATTGTGATTTTATGAATAAGTTGACTTTTGGGCGGAGTTTGTTTGTTATCGATTGAATAAAGAGTCTATCCCAAATACGTAAGTTAAGTAGATGTTAACTTGTTGTTGCTTAGTTAGAGCTTAGAGCCGCGGTTGAAGGTTATGTACAAATCGATTGTATATATTAAATTATTTCGTACGTGTTAAGCTGTAGGTTAATAGTTGGTTTTCAATGGATGGGGTGGCGGCCGCTGCGCCGGCGCTCATCAAATGGATAGATACACATATGAATATATATATTTTTATATAATTTATTTGATTTAGATGAATTTTTTTTTGTTTGAACTTGTGTCTGTGGATTGATCTAATGTTTTAACTTCGGGTGCATTGTGAAACGGCCGCTTCAGTGTTTTCGCATAACTGTAAGTTTATGTAATGTTTGCACCTGATTCACACACGTTTTTTTTTAACTATCGTTAAACCCTCTAAATCCGTGTACACTTACGAACAATATACTCGCTGTACTTTAACATTCCTATGAAATTGCTCAACCTTAGTTTGTCTCTCTTATGTACTCATCTAAGTGAAATTTAGTCTTGATCACACATACTCAGTTATTTAATACTTTACCAATCGTACTTTTGTATATAATTTAATTTAAGTAGTGTGTTTTTTTTTATTTCATATACAAAATGTTTGTAACGGAACGCGTTGCACGGAGACGTACAAAATAAAATAATCATGCACTCGACAACCTAATTTGTTTTATTTTAATTTACTTTAGTACATTCACTTCCGGTTAATATTTTCTTATTACAAATTGTATATTAAAATTTAGCTTATTTAAAAGCTTCGCACGTCACTACCAGTCTCTGATAAAAGTAATTCAAGCGCTCTCTTACCTACGAGAACAATAAACTGCCTCATCATTTCAGCACATCGATGTCCACTGCTCATCTCCGTTCGAAAGTGGCCATCTCTACTGACAAGTGTATAAAAGTAAATCTTTTCATTCACAATGCTCTAACAATTGACCTCGGTTTCTCGCGATGTTAACCGACAAAGAGGCAGAGGATGACGTGTCCGTCTAAAATACTCTCATTTCTATGAATATACAATGACTAAAAATTGACAATGTGAAATTTTAGAGTTGTTAGAAATTACAACTATTCAAACTCCACCACAAAAAAGAGAAAGCAGACTGAAATCAAACCACTGATCCCCTTGTTACAAGCGGTTAACCGCTGCGCTATGATAGCAGTTTAATCCTGTTCCAATTTGAAGTCTACTATGTATAGTCTCTACATCTTACTTCTGAAAAGTCTGTGTAAACAGTCTGTAATAACCAATGAGCTTATTTAGCGAGTGTACAACTTAATGTGTTCCCTCTTGAAAGGTATTGGAACTAGTTAAAATACACAGTGATAGAAAAGTTCTACAGTATAAGATGAAGAGCACATAAAGAAACAGGTTACCTTTGTTATGGTTACAGTTTATATTTATGTATAAGTAAAACAAGCAAGCCTTTTGTTATAGCGGCGTATATAAATAAATACATGATATACACGATTGCAGAATAGTCTTTATCTATTACATATCGGACTTGTCTTTTTGCAACATTATCGATGATTTAATTTATATAGATGTGCTCATTTAAAATACTCAGGACATCCTTTCATAAAATTAAGCGGGAAGAGAACGTGTGGAAATTCGAGGATAGTTGTGGGAATGCTTATATTGAGTCGACTATCCGGCAACCTAGAGATATTTCCGTGTTATTATATAACATAGCCGCTACATAATCATTTATTCAAGTAAATACTTTAATAAAACGAATCACTAACTAAATAAAAATAGGTGAAAACTGGATAGAAATGTTAGGATGATAAAACATAACATGGACAAGACATATAATTGATAAGGGAACCTCGTGTGGATGTGATTTACCAAGTTGCACTGACTACAACGAACATGATGCTGTAGTAGATAAAACACATACACATTATATTAAAAAGTGTTTATCATTTTACACACGTTATACAGTATCACTCGAAATACCTTATTATGAAACATTCAGTCTTACTTTAAATTTCATATTATACTTCTAAAACTTAGTAGATTTCAACATTCCTATTTCCCTTATTTTTGAGACATTTGTACACTTAAGACATACAAAGGTATTAGATTTAATAGTAAAGCGCATCCTCCATCAGCCCATCGTAAGGTAGAGCAGAGTGTGCTATGTAAGTAAGATCTTAGATATGATAGGGTATATGTAAGTATAGTTTCTGCAACACGAACTTATGTAACAAGTAGCTGACCTTTCCCGCCATTAGTGGAGTCGTCGGATGTCACCAGCGAGTCAACATTATTTATGGAGTCTGTCTGCTCTGGGCGTTCCCTCGCACGCCTCACTCTACTCAATATTCCTCCCCCATGCAAATGTACCTAATCAATTACAACGTGCAACAGAATAATGAGTAAACTTATTACGTTACATCCGTGGCACTCCGCGGCCACCGTCGCACGATTCACAAAGACATCTACAGCGTCACCGGAACACTGATAAGCTTCGAATTAATCTTTTTTTTTATTCTTTCGTTTCTACACAGTATTCAACGTTTTACAATTCACGTCTCTCTATTGGCTGTCGTTTCCAACTCCACCATTAATTTTGTGGTAAGTATTTTTAAATGTAAACAGTGGTAACAAATCAGCGTATTGGTTTCCTCAGTAAAAACTATAATTTTATTAGTTTCTTTAAATCCTCTTCTCATTGGACAGAGTAGATCGTGTGAAGTGCTATAGACACTAAAGCTCTTCAGATCTCAATGTTATAACAAACTGTTATGAAATAAATAAAGAAAAAATTACTCAAACTGGACCTTGTCTCACAAAAGATAAGCGAAAGTCTATTATAATTAATTGTACGGATACTTTTGTAAAGAAATAAAGAACAACATCTACTATATAATCTAAAAATCTAACATATATCTTCTATATATCCAGGCTATATATGAAACCACTTTGTCCATGGAACATGGCTGAGTAAGTGGATAAGAAGGAGATAATCTGATTAGAGACAACTATGACTTAACCCGTAATAATATACGGTATGTTCCATTTAGGTTACTCCTGGATGTGAGGTCTACATCATCTAATTATTCAGCTGTAAAGGAATGTAACACACAATCATTTGTTACTCTGTCATTGACACAACTTTCATTTTAATTAGTTTTTGTTTAAAATTATAAACATTATTCATTTTGCGGTATAAATTTTCCACAAGATTTCTAATCTATAGTATACCATTGACAATGCGCACGCGACTTATAAGCCTTCAATTTTATATAACAGATATAAACTTTACGATCTCGAGTACTATTGTGAGTTACCCTCAGTCCACGAGGACGCTCCTACTCCGTGGTGAGATTAAAATGAAAATTATGGATTTTCACGAGCGAACGTCTCGAATATAAGAGTCGTAAGCGTTGTTGCGTTTAATAGGTAATACAGTTGCATGTGAGCGGTCGATCCTTGACCCGGACGACACGAGATTCTCCGCACACGGATCGCAGCCCGCTGGATGTGAGGCACGCACGTCCACGAGAACACTTCAACAAAAATTCGTGATTTTAGACATGGTCAAAAGCTTCAGTCTTTGAAGTGTTTAAATTTAAAATTTGATCAATAGAAACAGTGCACCAAATCATGGAGCAGCATTAAAGCAAATATACTCATAAAAAATAATAATTGTGTGCATGGAACTCAAGATATATACACGTATATTTCTTGTTTATTGATCTCAACAAACAGTTAAACACGACGTATAGTACCAATGAAGAAAATAAAAACCCTTCTCTAGTGTAATTAAACAAAAGTAAAATGATATCTGAACTTACTAACATCAAAAACTATTATTATTGTCCCACTTTTCAATTCAATCAAAAAGATGAGCCTTTACTAACATAGATATATGTTAGGATATATGACTTACGACAAACTGGAGATTCTTCAATATTACTATATGTTTATGTTCCTTCCAGTAAAATAAGAAAAACATTAATGTAGGTTTGTTGCGTTTAAGTGCACGGTGCACAGTTTTATCAACTTCTATTTAGTATGAATGTGAGAGGAAGACTAGTCGCCATTTTGCGAGTGTCGAGATTGAGGTTGTAGACTACTCGAATTACAATAGCTTGCAAATGTCTCTTATTATGAATGAATTTTTATACACGTCTATTACTTTATTTAAGGAAATAAATCATTAAAGAAGAACTTATTACACCTTCGTGGGTAGTAGACAAATAATGATAGAATAGATCGAGAAATCAAGTGTCACACCTAGTGTCTCTAAGTCACCGTTCCCAACTATAACGCAAGTGGAAACCACTTGTGTAACAGTAGTAAAGTCAGCTCACAATAACTGCCATGTTATAGGTCATTTTGTGTAGCTGAATACGTAATTAGAAGTGCTCGTGGTGTGCCGGCTTAGCCACGAGCACCGTTAAATACCTGGTTACATCAATATCGCCAATGGATATTGCATGCATTTCAATATTGGAAAAACAATGCGTACCTGAGTCAGATAACTGCTCCTCGCTAATTGAACCGACGGTTACATCGCATCGGCGCGTTTTAACTGTGAAAATAAACTTAACTAATGGGTTTTCGGTGTGTCTATTAATTTATACAAACTACGACTATAGTCTGAATATGTCACTGACTGTTTCTTGGAGGAAAAGAGTTCAACGTTTTTATCCGAAAAATAGACAATCTTTCGTTCGATACTTTTCTAACACATAAAGAAGGGTGATGATCAGTGATTTTTAATGTACGTTCCTCTCTTTTTATAGCACAAAAAAATATATAAAAGAGGAGGAAAGCTAAATATATACTTGATGGTAAACACCAAATCCGCTCATAATAATATATTGTACGTGCTTAGAATATTTGCTTATTAAATTTTTAATAATAATATTATTGTTGTACATGAAATATTACCACGGATTTACATTTAAATATCAAATTTGTAACAATTCATTTACATATATAACGCTTAAAGTAAGAATGTAACAAAAACCAGTACTTATTTTCATATACTAATGTGATAGTAAATAAGTTCCGAAAACTTTCTTTTAAAGTACTGAATATTATTGTTTGTTTAGTAAAGAATTTCATAAATTATTTTTACAGCATCAATATCAACATCATTATCCGATAGACACCCACAGCAGGACTAAGGCCTTCTTCAAAACTTAGCATCGATTGGTCCAGCGCTTGACGCTTCCAGCGGTTTTCACACAAAAAGCTTGACTTAAGAAAAACTGCACATCCAATAAACGTTTTTCACTAGACATAAGTACCAATGTACCAAAGTGCCGCACCACGTACTCAAATAACATGAAAATACTAAAATACGGTACACGACTTAAATTTGTTTTTAACCTTGTTTAAAAATAGAGCGAATAAAAAGAAATCCAGTTACATACTGACACCTGCTGATTAACTGGAACCCGTGTACTTAACGAGGACTTGACCTTTAGCATTCTGAATAACCATACTTAGCATCGCTTTCAGCATTATGCTGGCTTGTTTAACTTCATAGAAGAAGAAGGTGTACTTCTGTTTCTTTGTAAAGCAACGGAATCAATCATTTTTTTATTATCATCATCACCTGATGGACGTCCACTGTTGGACGTAGACCTCTCCCAAAGATCTCTACATCGATCGTTCCCGCGTTGCTCGCATTTTATCATCACTCCACGTATATAAATAACACTTTGTAAGTTAAAAATAGGCGGTGTTTTTTAAAAAGGAAATAAATAATACGAAAATAAGTATTTTTCATTGTAGTAACAATATTGTATATACATACGAATAGTATATAGAATTGTATATAGAACATTATGACGTCCAAACAACTCGACCGTTTTCCTTACGTACCTCGTCCTTTGTAAATCATATATATATTTTCAACTGGTGGTAGATCTCTGCTGGAGAATGTCTGGGTAGGTACCACAGCAGCGCCTGTTGATACCGACCAACAGTACTATGCAAATATTACTATGTTCCGGTTTGTAGGACGGTATAGCTATTGAAATTACTGAGGTAACGAGACAACGTCTATAACTCAAGGCGACGACCGCAATGTGATGCCGTGTATAACATCCTTACTAGTGGCACGTTATGGGTGGAAGTATCAGTTACCATCAGGTGAACGACTCCCTCGTCTCGTTGCTTAGTCAAATAAAAAAAAGCATTTAAGTTGGTGCAGGTCAACGTCTTGAAGAATTATGGTTTTTTTTTCTTTCACAAGTTTGATATATTGGTAGTCCAGCGGTGCTGTTATTACGGTTAATTACTACATATATAATGTGTATATAAAATGAAAATGGGTTTTGTTTGTTCGCCCATCACGTGAAAACAAGTGGCGCAGAATATTTTGTAGAGGGTTATAGGCTATTTATATTTTTAATTTCATACATAAACACAGGGAACAGCTAGTACAGTATAATAGAATTTAGCCAGGCCACATTGTCAGTATTCATGTAACTAATAACCTAACTGAGGACCTACGTGTATAACTGTCTGTGAACCGATTGATGTAGCAATATAAACAATAACATTCAGAGGCTATAACAATTAATAATTTTGTCATAATTTCGATCTGTACTTGTTGCGGCGGTTTGCGTGTAGCTGTTTGCAGCAACATCTCGTCCCAAGTGCGCTATGTTTTACAAATAATGAGATGAGGCGCGCTGCGAGCTCCGCGGGGTGCTGCAACATATGGACCCGACACATAGATCATCCGCCGGTGACGTCACAGGGTCCTCCACCTGTCCCCTAACAAACCGTCCGGCCAAAGCTCGTACAGGTAACCCGATTGAATGTTCTCGAATACTTAAAGTATCGTTGTAAATTTTTATAACATCACAATTATTCAAGTGTTTTAGCGAAGGATACTTATTAAGTTTTTATAGATAAGGGCACTCGAGGATCGATAACCTACATCACTCTCATCAGCCTTCAATCGTCCACTGCTCTCCATAGGCCTCTCTTAAAGATCTCCAAGGATTCTACATGAAAAAAAATTGTTAAGCCTTGTTTGGTTATTATCAGACACGTCTAGGCACTGGAACTAACAGAAGTTTTTCTTTAGCGTGTCGTGGCTAGGGTGAGAATATCAACCAGTTTGAGACACTTGTTTTAAAAAAAATATTTTCCATAATACTATATTTTTAAGACGTCAAGCCACACCTTCATTGTAAAATACATCTGTACAGTATTGAACACAGATTTTTACTACTCTCCTGTAGTATTAGAGAGAAACCGTGTTATTTTTAACACAAGCAGGAAGTGGACATTGCAATCGGTACAGCCGTTAAAGACACGCCACCATCAGATAGACATACGTCACAATTCTACCATGCAGGATTTTAAGCAGTGCTGTCTCAAACAAACCTGCGGTATATATTTATTTGTCCGTACATATAACGGATAACATTAATAATTTTGATAAATTAATGATCAATTTCACAGTTCGATACACTTTGTAAATTATTTCAATGTAACCGGATGTTGCACTGATTAACATTAGCGGATCCACGGCGCGGGCGACGCGCACTACGCGCACCCGCGGCTCCAGCGGCGATATATAACAAGTTCATTTATTACCTATCGACACATGAACTTGCCTGCTGCTGCATAATTGATTCGGCTGCAACTGGCTGATCTCTCGCTACATCCATTTAAATAAAACATCTATTGATATATATTGAATTATTCGCACAAACAATTTGAAAGGACTTTACCGGTTTGTATCATTCACCTTTTCTTTCTTCAACGAATCGAACAAGACTAGTTCATAAACTAAACGTACTATTCTATAGTAACAGTGTAGTAACAGAAGTATGCAGACAGTTGAACCGTATAACAAATGTAGTAATAATTATCCCAATCAGCATTGTTAACACAGACGCATCATTTACCACCTGCTAACTTCTCTCTAACCTCGGCTGTATCGAAAGACAATGTTTATGTACCACTAAACAGTTTCAAGTTACTAAACGCGCTTAGCCGACGCAGCGGATGACTTATTCAATTAACTTAACCGTCAGCTAAGCTCGCGTAACCCACGACTCCGCGTCCACCATTTATCAAAATCACAACTTAATTAGTAGGACGGTGGTGAGCGAGCTACGGCCTTCCACTTAGTGCCCCCTCAAGTGTGCGCAACTTATTAAGCACGAACGCGCTTAATTAAACATCACACTTAACACCTCAGTTTGCCTCTATTAACTACGTACTTTGAGGTCTAAGTGATAGAGGGAGGTATTAAATAACATTGGATATATAACATTTGATTTAGTCTACAGACTTTAGTCAAGTATCAGCAAAATAGATCCCTGTACACTAGGTCATAAATTGTAATCAGATTAATTATGTTATCTGTAAACAGATGAGCTCTACGTATGTCTAGATACTTGGCAACCAACTCAACGCTGATTACTCCAATTGGTGTTATGCAAATTGATGATAGTAAGATTTCTGCGGAACCACCAGTCACTACCCTCACGATGTATATCAACATAAAGAACCTGCTGTGTTCCAGCTGTCCAGGATACATCACTATCTTCGGCCTTATCTTTTGAAATTGTTATATTAGCGCAATGTGGTGATAAAAAGAGAAGTAAGTGTTGTTTAATACCCTTCTATTATAAGGATCTTGAAAACTAGATCTATAAGTTTAATACTAAACATTAAAGCATTACAGAATGTTACTAGTGAGTAATTCTTTATTGTTGGAGACTAAGCAGATACCATTGCAGCCGATAAACAGTACATTAAAAACTTACTGTTTTCCGATTTGAAGGGCGCTGTAGCTAATGTAAACTACTGGGATGAGACAACATCTTATTTCGCAAGGCGACGCCCGTAGAGCGGTGCAGTATCTATATATATACCATAGTAATCAACGCCACGTCCTAATGGACCGGCGTATCACTTAGTATCAAGTAAACGTCCAGCTCGTCTCGTCACTTAAGTGAATTAAAAAAAAGCATAATGAAATGGAATCCAACTAGAAGACAACTGATTAACGCGTCGCTCGCCGGCGGACCGGCGGACCGGCGGACCGGCGGACCGGCGGACCGGCGGATGGGTGGTCCGGACGGAAGGTGTGGCTAAACAGCAATATCGCACGTGGTAAAACCGAATATTGCCACACTGGTGCTGCAACATGTGCCACGACACCTTTGTTTGTGTAATTTATTACTTGTTTATGCCAATTGCCAAGCATCCGCGAACATACGAAAGTCTTGAATATGAAATGCATACATTCTCTTATTATATAATTGTTGGCCACTTCACTTCGCGAGCTCATCCTTACTTCGCTTAATTATATATTAAGAGCGTCAATAGTAGTTTAGGGTATTGTTCGACCCAAGAACGCAGCTTCGAATCCACCTTTCCGCAGTCTCGCGGACATTAGCGGAAGCTGTGTATGAAGTGGATAATGGAAATGGCTGTTCATTCATTACATTGTAGTTGTCTGTGAGAGAAAGGAATGTATGTAAGATTTTATAGATAAATGTCTATGTAATAGAAATAATCACTATTTCATCTTGTTGATACATTCGTACATAATACATAGGTGAAGGTAACAGTAACTTTTCAGGGCCTGATGAGTGTAGCTCTACTGTAGGAATAATCCAGTTTTATACGTAAAATACTTTGACGTTATCCTTAGTTTCTAATTAAATTAAATTATTTCTACATCAGATAACCCCGTCGGGGTCGTATAGTAAAATAATTTTAATCGCCAGAACAAACGTGTGCAATCGAGATGATATCGAACCCGGAGCCTCGGGGTGTCGCCCACGCCGCGCGGCGCATCACGCGTTGGGGCAGTCGCGGAGATGCTCAGATACCGTCGCGACCAAGCAACATATGTGAATATATCAGGCCTACCACAACCAGGTGAACTATCGATCTCAACGGTTTGTTGTTTAGTTTTAGCAGGTTCATAACTTCTACCACCATCTAAAGTCCAGAAATGCTGGTAAGAATTAGGAGTCGGTCCGAGAAACGTTCATCAGCTCCGCCACGGATGCATTGAGCCTGAGAAAGCATTCATATATCCTGTATTATACTATGAGTTAATAAATGTGTGGACGATATTAGTTCAATTGTAATTATGTTTGGGCCAACGTAGTAGGAAATGGCTCAAATCCCCCCCATGTAGACTACTACAAAATTAAAAATCTTTGGAAGAAGTCTTATATCCAGCTATAAACGTCTAACGGCAGAGGATGATGACAACACAAAAAAATCGATAAATATATACACAGACTCTTGAATCATAGATCCAATAAATCTCTGGATGTGTATATCCAGTGAATCATTGACTCATCACCATGTACCTGGAAAGATAAGGCTTGAAATTTAGTACAGATATTGCTTTAGCCATTTCGGAGTCAGCTACGATTAAAATAAAATAATAATGATCATCAGCCGATAGACGTCCACTGCTGGATATACGCTCCACAAAGATCTCCATGTTGTTCAATACTGCGCTGACTGCATCCAAAAGCTTCCTGGTAGCCAGCATCGCCCACGGGTACCACCGGGCACTAGTGGCCGTCATTAGTAAGGGGTTCTTATAAGGGGATTTGGGTTAGTTCCCACCACGCTGGTCCAATTCGTGTTGGTGGGAGCCAGAGCCTCGTGCGTTGATTAGCAGGGTGCACCACGAGCAAGTAAGGATGGCTTGAGTTCCGTGAGTTGTTATGAAAGACCCCTTACACCCAGCTAAGAATGGATTTTACAAAATTCCTTCCTCAAAACGAGTCGAGAGGATGTTAATGCCAGCAAAGAGGGCGATAAAAAACTAGTTTTTACAATATAGAATATGCTATATTTATCTAGTATAAATAATAGTAGTCAGTATTAAGTATAATTTAACCAACCTGCTTTAAATAAAGTAATTTTAATTATAGTTAGTTATTATAAGGCTATTATATTATAATTGGTAATCGCTATTGACAGCGAATAGCTCGCTGGCCTAATGGTTAGGGCGTGCGGCTTTCATTCCGAAGGTCGCGGGTTCGAATCTCGGCATGTACCGATGACTTTAATATTTAAGTTATGTACATTTGTGAACTTTAGTTACAACAGCGAGATACAAACGGTGAAGGAAAACATCGTGAGGAAACCCGCACATGACTTAGAATTTATTCTAAGTCATGTGTGAAGTCACCAACCCGCATTGGGCCAGCGTGGTGACTATGGCCCAATCGCCCTCATATTGAGGGTAGGCCTGTGCCCCAGCAGTGGGGACGTAAATGGGCTGTTATTACTATTATTACTATTGACATCGCATCGACAAACCTCAAAATTAAAAACAAAGGAAAATTAATAATTAACAGTAAAAAAAAAAATTTAGTTTTAGCAACATTTCCTTTATAATTAATTAAGATTCTCATATCACTATCTTTATAACATATATATATATAGTAAATTCACAACGTATATGAATTCTGAATTTTGTATATACCTAACCATGACAAGGTTGCTACTGCCACCCCGCCTCCTCGTCGACTTTCTCGAACACGAAGAGCAGTTCACGAAGTCACCAGCCTGCCCTTTGGTTTTTATCGCTTTTTAACCATTTTCGGAAACCAACACACCGGTGCGATTGGCAAAACTTATGTCGGCTATTAATTCTATTGTCTCGCTGTGTATGTTTCGATCACGATCACAACTTAAAACGATACAGACCTTAAATGTAATAGGGTATTCATCATTCATATTTGGAGAACCCCAAAATATGAGGTCACAGTAAGTGGTGGTCACAAAAAGAGGTCAGAACTTAAAACCTTTAGGCGTTCTCTATCAATATGACACCGTACGCGGGGAGATGAAGTGATGAGTGAGACATTTCTATCGCACGTAAAGTATTCTTTTAAACAGCGATATAAAAAGCAGTAAGACACGATTACCGACGGTAATAAATATGTGTAAGATTACTGTTGTTATGTAAACTAAGAGGGGAATCATTGTACGAGAGCTAAATATAATAACTTTCATTCAACTTAGACCTCTAGACCGAACAATGACCGATCGCACGCTGTTCTATAGAACAGCGAACTATAGCTCTACAACTTAGCAATGTTGCTAGTGTACATAATTAATTACTTTATCTACAATATAAAACATAAATTAAATACATTATTAGTATTATTAATATCTTTATAGGTCATAATAATAATAAAATAATTGAAGCAAACTTGTTGGTTAATGAACAATATTTACGTAAACAACTTCGACTCATACAGTATACATACAATTAACATTCCTCTGCAAATGTTAAATTTAAATAAATTACAGCTCACAACTTAATTAGGTCAGGAGCTGGTAGAAGAACCCGGTAACAAGAAGCTAAAGTCACTACGAGACACTAGGTGAGAATAGAAGACTATCACAGCAATAAGAGAGTGTACTTCCGAACTTCGACCGGTCGGCGAGCTGTCGTCCCGTCTGATGTTGCTCGAAGAACGCTATAGAACACGAATCAGGCGAGCTCCAAGCAGTTGACTGACATGGCGACAGTGTGAGACAGGTGACATGGTACTCTCTAGTATCGGAAGTCAAGACCGAGGAGTTAGTAAGCAAGTTGTTAAAACTTCAAACCTTTGATCACAAAATAAAAAGTAATAATCGATTTAGTTGTTTTTGAAACACGACTCTATGAATGTTCTGTTCCTAAATCGGCATGGTACAATCTCTTGACCCTCGGCCCGTATTCGTTGACAAGTTAATAAAGATATGGAGTAGAGGATGGCGGCCGCCGCGGGCGCTGGCTGAGAAACGGCTCGCCTTTGCGCCGCTCGCTGACTGATCGCTCGCATTACTCCGCAGTTACCGTCATCACGTAATGAGCGGTACAGACTGACCAGGCCGCAGACAATGCACCATGCGATCCACCAGCTCCAAGACCAACAGGACACACACAAACGAACAACATAAACACACATATATACACACACAGCGTATAGATGGTAAGTTATACGCCTGCCTTTATAATATAGCGCGAGTTAGGTAGATATAGACGCTGCGGCAGTACCTACCTTGGACAGTCTCTGACAATAGACCTACCACCAATAAAAAGACATATTTATTATATATTTTTTTATTGTCTTTATTCGTGCAATATATTTAATGCCTCTGCTAACGGGTTGCTCTGTGTTTTTCGCGGTTAAAGTGGTTATTGGGAAAACGTCTCACGGCTCCACTTTGTCGCTCAGCCCGCACCGCACCATGTTACATCAGTGTACTGTTTTAAACACTAGCACTATAAAAGACTTAAAATGTTACTCAATTCATTTACTCGTACAGTTTACAGCAAACATAGCTACCAACATATTACCAGCAATCATATGAAAAGTCCAAAGCCAAGCATATAACTAGAACCCATCCTAATCCCGATCCCAACCCCTAAAAGACAAGACACGGTGAGCTTATTATGTCTATGTAGGACTGAACAATAATAAAGAAGCTGCACGTACTCCGTGATGAGTATGACGTTGGGACACCTGTCCCCGTTACCATAGCTGCTGAAACGTCAGGGTAATAAATAGCGACAAAATGCATAAAATTTGATTTCAATAAATATTCATTGAGTAGTTTATGTAAATCTACACCTTTTGCGAACTTGCGATCGCAGAGCAAAGTTAAATTGCAATCGCGGAAGATTTTATATTGGAATCTACTCGATGTAAAATCGATTCGAAGTTGCCATGGACTGTTCCAGGTTATCGGCAAAGCTAAATTGGCAGTATGCTTGTAAAATGGTCCCGTAATAGCAGATAATTGTCATCGCTGTGACTCGCCCTCATTCCGCTAACAATTTATGAGTATATTTCGATCACGACCTTTTAAGTAATTGTTGAAGGATCGTCTCCGTCCGCGATCGGATTTGTTGGCTTGTTCTCGTTGCACCCGATTCTAACAGCTCTAAGCTTTAATTGGACAAGCTGTGGCGATATAGTTTTATTTTGTTATAAAGATATGATTTATATAATTTAGAGAAATATTATTTACTCTCAGTCATTAATGTCTTATATATTTTGAATTTTTTTTAAAATACTCTAAATATTTAGTCATTATTTTATACATATAATACATATATTAAGTTATGCTGGAGGTGTTGGACAGATAATCATCAGCTGCACAAAAAAACGCAACCATATAGGAGATAGTTTCCACAATATTCAAATGCTTGATTCGAACATGCGACTTCAACTTCGCAGATATATACTAATACATATAAATTAACGTTGCTTATTCTCAGTTAGATTTACCCAATTAGTTGTAAAATGTGTGTTAGTGTGGAAGAAGCAGGCGGGTGTAGGGAGGAGAGAGGAGGAGGCGAGCTATATTAGAGTAACGAGATGAAGGGTACAGTGTCACGAGCGCGGCATTTCACACGCGACCCTACCGCTGAGGCGATGAATTATAGCAACGGAGCTGATGCTGGATGAGACTTCACTATTCACTTTAGATTGTTCAATCTTCTCTCTCCTATATAAAGATACTAATTAAATTAAACCAACCTAGTATCCCATAAGATTTCAAGACACAGTGAATTTGTTCTGCGTTGATTGGACCATGACCAATATTAACAAGCTGCTGTTACTTCTAGATGTCTTTAACGTCAAGGCATCTACCAGTTTATTTCTTCTGTGACCATGGCTGCTGCAGTGCACTCAAAAATTATAATATATAAAAATTTACTGCAATTAAATATTCGTTCATCCTTATTCTATCTATAGTTTAGACTAATAACTTCAAACTTAAAAGACACCTTAATCGTATACGATGTAAAAAGGCACGGAGATCACTTATAAATGACATTAAATAAAACCAGGGAACTACTAGAACTGAACTCATGTTCGTTATTAGTAAATTGAATTAAAAAAAACTTAGTAGATATGGTAAAATAGCTCCGACAAATCATTAATCGTCGTAATAATTATTTGCACCAAGTGTACCGCTTCTAGAAGTTTAACAACATTATGCCGGATGAGTCGGGTACTCAATTAGGGTAAACGGCATTTTTCCGGCTGAAGGCAACAGTTCAATAACGGACTCCAGAAGTCAACGCCGACATGACACCCGCTGATGGTAATACGCTTTTAGTTATCTTTCAACACGGCCTAGTTTACGGTTAACTGCGGTTCCGCGATTGCGGTACTTGTAGTCAGAACATTATTATTGCATTTTAAAACTTATCGAAACAGCTAAAACTGAACTAACAACAAGCTAACTTAAAACTTTAAGACATTCTCAGAGTCAACTTAAGACTTAGATGCAGTATAAGGTGAGATATAAAAAAAAGGTGAAAATTTATAATTAAAATATTTACTATCACAGACTTTCACACAAATATATATATATATATATATAAAGGAAAATATGATAATGTATATTATTTTTAACTACGATGTTAATTAAAAAAAAAACTTAATGTTTGTCTTAATTTTGTACTCCGCAATACGTTTTTAAAACTATTTATTTTTTACAGCCTGAAACGTAGTAACAGATATAAACATTATGTAGAAAATATAAACTAGAAAAAATGCTGCAATGTTAAAATACCTTACTGGTGGTAAGTCTGTTGTCGGAAACCGTCTACGTAGACACCGCCGCAGAGTCTATTGCACCCGACAAACAGTACTGCACATACATTACCGTGTTTCGATTTGAAGGGCGCTGTAGCTAATGTAATTACTGAGATATCGACTCTAGACATCTTCTGTATCACGCGATGAGCTCAATGTGGTGCAGTGTATATCATCCTGACTAGCGCCACGTTGTTATGAGTGTATCACTTACCATCAGGCGACCATCCCGCTCGTCCCGTTGCTCAAATGAATAACAAATATTGATAGAGCAATAACAGATCGTTAATTAAAACACTGAATAAAAATTATTACGTTAAATTAATCCACGACGTCGGTACTCCGATTACATAGATTGCATCAACGGCCGTATTCTGAACTATTAATAAATAATAAGAAGTTTTAATGGCGACATTATCGGCCAGAGACAATAAAAGCTGCCACTCGTTCATCCCTATAAATCTGTGGCGAGGGTCCCGCGGCGAGCTCCCATGGGACGCTGCACCGCGCCAGTGGCATAAATTAAAACACTGGCCCACTGCGGCAACTGTATATGCTAATAGACAATATCAAACTTACAATATCGTCATTTATATTGTCTATGGCTCGAGAAACAACCACTCGCTTTAATACTGGCCGTCAAGAACCGCCGCCCCGACCTGTTCAGAAAGAGAAATATATGTTATCTGTTTACTTGCTATTGTCGCGCTTTATGTACGATAAATATTAGGAAATATTCATATGTATATATATTGATATGCTTATTTTTATATAGGTTATTTAATGCCATTAATTATAGTCTGTGGTAGTTTTGACAAGCTTCTCATTGTCAAAACTATGCGAAATTGAAATCAAGAGTATTAAAAATAGAATTTTTAGATATCTGTAATCTGTATCGAATCTTTCAAGTTTTCAAGGTCATTCCACTTTGAGTTAACTTCGTCTCCGAATTATCCTTATTTTTTTATACAAGAAAAAATATTAAAATAGTACTTTTTTAATTAGTAAAAATGCAATTAGGTAACTCATCAATATACTGTAAAATCTCTGCTTTCCTTTATTTGACGTAATATTGTGCAAAAAGACAATTAAATTCAAAGGATGAACTAATTTTAATTGTTTAAATACTTTATGTATTACGTATATATAGCTTATTAACCTTTTACATTACTGAACACGTGCACAGTTTTTTTTTTAATATTGTTTAGGAGCTACGAATGGATTTGTACATCAACATAAAAACAATGATCTTAACCACGTTGATCACGGGAGCAGATAACTTTGAACAATTAATTAAAAATTTAATCGGTTCAAAGATAATTCTGTTAATTTCATAATTATCTTAAAATCTTCATAAACATGCCAAGTCTAAATAATAATATTAAGTGTTTATATACTACGGAGCTTAATAATTACAGTATTATTGTATTATTGATAATTACTTCAATCTGAAACTTAAATCGTGAGTATTATGAATATAATGCTGTGCTGGTCATCGCTGTAATAGTACACTAATTTTAATTTAGATTATTACTGTTAAGTGTTGAAATAAATTTTACTTACTAACACTAAAATTTAAAAGCCACATAAATACCGAATAACAGGACAATTTTGTTCTATGATTAAACCAGCTGTTTCAGAATCAGATCAAATTCCGATTTCTATTTCTACGACAGATTAAATAAGAAATTTATTGATATAAATTATAATTATAAATAACTGCCCACTCCACGGCGCTGCTGTTCTTTAAAGTAAAATAATTACATTAGTTTGGTGGCAATAACAATAATTTTGGCCCGTTAAGGCACAGGCGACCCGCGGGGCCCGCCTTACGTTTCACAGATCACCAGATACGGCCCGTAACTTACGCACTGTCACTGCGCCGTACACACTCATTTCTGGTTTCGTCCATCTTCCTGATGTACAGTTCTGTTCCCATGTGCTTTTTCATTTTCATTTTTATTATACACGACTCTAAAACATTCCAAATGGAGACTATTAACTATTTAACCAAAGATATGATATTGGTAACATTATTTTGTTCGTATCTGTTTTTTCTATGCACCAAGTAACGAGACCTTCATCTAATGGTGAATAATACGCACTTCCGTTACAATAGGACGCTAGTTAGAATACACTACCCACCCAAACACTCAAGTACCCAAAATGTTAAGTATCGTTAAAATACTTGTTACATTACTGTTTATTATAAAAAGGCTGAAATTGACCCAACAGGCAATAAGGAGGGCTATGCTCAAAGTTTCTCTGCGCAATCAAATTAGAAATATGGAGAGCCGCAGAAGAACTAAGGTCACCGACATAGACTAAAAGATTGCTAGATTAAGTGGCAGTGGGCAGGGCACATTGCTCGAAGGACCGACGGCCGACGAGGCAGTAAGGTCCCCGAGCGGCGTCTGCGTACCGGTAGACATAGTGTTGGGAGGACTCCTGATCTCCCAACCGAAGAGGTCGACCGATGATCAGGTGAGAATCTCGGAAACCTATTGGATGCGAGCAACGCGGGACCACTCGATGGAGAGATCTTTAGAGGAAGCCTATGTCCAGCTGTGGACATCTATCGGCTGATGATGATAATGTTTGCTCATTATTGTTGGTCGATAGACAGGCTTTGCGGCGATACCTACACACTCAGTCTCCGGCAACAGCGATATGACATCAATAGTTAATATTAGGTGTACCGGAAAGTAATGTCGTTTTCTTACGCTAAATACAAACTCATACATTTTTAACGAGTCTTTATTTTTAATCAATGATGTATTCCCCATCATTGTCAATAACCTTTTGCCATCTAGTGAGTAAATTTTCAATCCCTGATCGATAAAAATTAATTGGTTTTCCGGCAAAATATCTAGAGATGGCATTTTGGATATCATCCAAATTTGCAAATGTTTTGCCACTTAAAAAGTGTTGCAGCGCTCGGAATAAGTGGAAATCCGATGGTGCAACATCGGGCGAATATGGTGGATGAGGCAGCACCTCCCACCCCAATTCATTAATTTTTTCTAGAGTTCGCCTTGCGCAGTGCGGTCTTGCATTGTCATGTTGGAGAATGACGCCTTTTCGGTTGACAATCGCTGGCCACTTTTCAATTAAAGATTGATTGACTCGCTGCAATTGTTCGCTGTAGAGGTCTGCAGTAACAGTTTCTCCAGGTTTCAGTAATTCAAAATGAACAATGCCGCGAATACTCCACCAAACACACAAAAGCGCTTTTTTGGGGTGTAAACCTGGCTTAGCAGTACTCCGAGCGATTTCATTTGGAGAGAGCCACTGCCTTTTGCGTTTTGGGTTATCATACAGGACCCATTTCTCATCTCCTGTGATCAAGCGATCAAAAAACGCTTCTGTGTTGTGTCGTTGAAGCAATAAGTTGCATGTGATTGATCGGTTAGCCTTATTCTGTTCGGACAGATTATGCGGGACCCAAACACCTGCTCTGCTTACTTTTCCAATCTGCTTCAAATGTTCTTGGATGGTCGACCAAGGTTTGTTGAGACTGTTTGACAATTCCTCGATCGTCTGACACGGATTTGCTTCCACTTCCGCCCTTAACACGTCGTTGTCTAACGCTGATGGTCTTCCTGATCGATACGAGTCGGAAAGATCAAAATTACCCGATTTGAACTTGGAAAACCACCTTTGGCATTTACGAATGTCCAGTGCATTTGGATAAACATCGCAAATGTTTTTGGTAGCAACTGTTGCGTTATTTCCCTTGCGAAACTCAAAGAGCATGCAATGCCGGATGTGTACCTCTTCTGGTATTTGGCTGGCCATTTTACCCAAAATTACAAAAAAAAATTGTAATTCAATTGTCTATAAGTAAAGAAATCACTATAACCTCACAATGTCTTTGGTACGCCTCTGAACAAAACAATGAGCTGACAAATGACAATCAAGTATTGGCATGCGCAGAAACGACATTACCTTCCGGTCTACCTATTATATGACAATAGTTGGAACAAACCTTATTAGTTCGTATGGCCTCTGTATTACACGTGTCCGCGTCTAATGTAGATTAATAATTGAAACAAAAAACTGGTTGAGCAGTACTCACATTTTATAAATATTGCACAAAATAACACTTACTTGTTTTACATAAAAAAACAAGCTATTTTTTTAGGATAGTCTTCCACATCAGTCGCCGCCAACAAGTCGTCGGGAACGGGACGATCAGCGTACCAGGCAGTATTTCCCCACCACTTTATTTCCCTCTCTTAAAACCAAACTCGTATTCGAATTGGTCAACTGTTCGCGCCGATCCTGATAGGAACAAGTATACAAGTCAAAAAATAAATATTTGAATACATTGTAAATAAATTCTAAAATTAGTCTTTTTTAATACAATAATTCACTGTAAAAATGTAAATAAACTATTTACAATACGGAGAACTAAGTTATTTTTATCGATTATGTGTTGATCGTGATGCGAAATTACATAAGTTCCTACCCATAAATTTGAATAAAAACAACCCAATGATTTATTCTAATGAGTTAAGTCATAAATCAGAATGCGTCTGTTATAAATCACACATGGATAGCAAAGATCATCTATAATTAAAATAGTAATATAATATTATGTTATGAATACCAGTACAAAATGGTTTTTTTTCACAGTCAGTATTCAACACAGTGTATAAATTTTCTATAACCTTGTATATATCAAAATAAAATATAATTTGCGAATATTAAAAACTTTATCATATGACCAACTATATCATAAAACATTCACCATTAAATTAATATCCGTAATAGAACGCCTCGTGATTATAATTTGTAGGCATAATGACGGAAATCTTTTGCCTCTAAAAAAGGCACTTGACGCTATATTGTATCTTTGGAATTTGAAACGCGTGACATTCTTAAACGAAATGCCTATTGTTATAAATAATTTAAGTCTCTTGGAATCCAAAATGAAATTACATTATTTAATATCACGATGTATGTAACGAAATCTTTCTGTTCAGATGTGTTAATTATTTGGACACAATTGCGATCAACGAAATGCACAGGTATGAGTAATTGCCTGTTTAGAAACACATTGCTCAAACGAGTTCTTGAATAAAATATAAACGATTGGTTTTTATAATTTTAGATCAAATAATTAAATAAAAATTTTATTTCTTTTTTTTTACGACTCTGTTGTAATTCTTCTTCTTCTCTCTCCACCTTGTCTCTTCTTTACTTGGGACGATATGATAGTTATTTTCTATTAAAGAATATCTCCAGTTAGTCCTTTTTTATCTATGACAAATTTTCTAAAGATATCTTGTGTTTGGAGAAAATACACGGTTATGTGGAATTGAAATCCTCCCCGGGGTCTCCTACGAAACGCACCGGTACACCCCTGCACTACAACTAAGCACCTACCAAGAAGGACCGTAACCCTTCCCAGTACCCTCGCTTCGATACGCCAACTACGTCACCACCTCTCCTTCGTCATCCACCGCGGGTTTACTTAATGAGCAATGCAGGCACTCATTTTTAATCTCATGAACCCGAAAACCCTTTTAATTGCATTTATCGACAGGCAGGGTCCTATTCTTAATAGTCGCCACGAAATTTAAAAACACAAAAATAAATTTCAAGAAACAGTTTATTTTAAATATCTGTCCAAGTTGCACTTTCCATACTTATATATATACCATTTTGATAACACTATGAAAAAAAAATTATAATTATACATAAAAAGTTTAAATTATGAGACAATAATAAATAATTAAAT
Source organism: Troides aeacus (assembly GCA_033220335.2). Lineage (NCBI taxonomy): Eukaryota > Metazoa > Arthropoda > Insecta > Lepidoptera > Papilionidae > Troides > Troides aeacus. The sequence goes on from CM067282.1 coordinate 11,529,021, forward strand.
AATATTTACGTCTTCATAACCTACCTGAACTAATGGACACCATTACAACTGGTTATTGAAAGAAATTGGATTAATAAATTACTTTAAATGTGTTATAGCAAAACAATAACCGTTGTCGGTCTGTCTGTCTGTCTGGTGCCGACTTAAATTAGTCGCATTATATTTAAGTGTAAAGTAAAACATGATAATTTTTTTTTAGTTTTATCTTTCAGGTACAATCGTGCCCCGGATCCCGGCATGTGTGATGTTGTTGAATAATAACATGCTAATTATAAACTTCGATCATCCGACCGTTAGAGACGCGATCACGCTGCCGAGATCCTGCGCATCCAAACGGAGATATCAGGACGTAATCGAAGCGCGCGAGGAGCCGAGCTCATTACGCTCATTCCTTATTAAGTGTAGTAATTGCCGACACCGGGCGAGTGAAACGGAAATACAAAGTACCCCCGTATATCAGACGCCCGGGAACCCGCGATAACGAACCGCTGCGCGCGCGCATCATAACTTCTTTTAATTGTATGCATTTTTACGCAAATTTAAAGGACGACCTAATAGAAACATCATCTGAATACAAAAAAGTTAAAAGCTAGTTAAGTTTAGTTTTGTCTTATTATTTATCTATAAAATAACTTTAACTTCATGCTCTGTTCAGTGACTATGATGCCGTAGATCGTTTAGCGTGCTCATTCAGATTCGACTCTCACTTGACAACGGGAACAACGATACTGCTATCGCTTCAGATTTGCAATATGACGGTGATATCTAACCAGGCGGGTTCAAAAAATTCCATTCATCAACTAAACTAAAAACACAGCCTTAGAATCGAGCCAGGCACTTCCAAGTTACAACACAAACGCCACGAAGACAGTTATATAAAAAACTAGTTATCCGCCACAATACTTTAAATTAAATAGATAATTTATAACAAATAACTCGTTACAGCCGTATGAATAATCGATAATTATACATCGATTTCATCGTTTGCGCGTTCATTCTTTAAACGATTGTATCTGCATAATCGATACATTAGTTGTGATAAAGCGTGCGTCAAAATTTAACTGTTTGAGATGAATATGTCTCAACTTTCTACAAATGCAACCGGGTGATGCTAGCCGGCAAACTTTCATTTCCTTTATAACACGGAGCGGCTAGGCTGGCAACACATCCGATAGGCGGCAAGTGGTAAACGATAAATGGTGCTTGCCACAATGTGGTGATTACCATACAACACATAGCATTTACAGGTGGTAGGTCTCTGTTGCTCGAGATCGTCTAGGTACCATCGCGTCACTGATATCTGCTGTCATTCAATACTGTGCAAACATTACTGTGTTCCAGTGAAAAGGGAAGGGGATGTAGCTATTATATACTGGGGTAACGAGACTCAACATCTTACTTCTCAAGGCGACTAGCACAATGTGGTATAACATCCTAACTAGCGCTGTACTGTTATGGGCAGGCACCATACTTACCCTGAGATGAGCGTCTCCTTAGTCCCGTCGTTTCATAGGAAAAAAGAATATTTATAATCTCTAAATTATTATCTTAATGCAATTTATAAAAACGTGGTTTTTATAATAGTACTAGGTATCTGCTGATGTGGTATGTATTAGAAAAATGTGTATTGTCTTTCATTACAACATCGAAGAAGACCTAACAAAAGGAAAATATTTACTTTGTTGTTCATTACGTACGGTATAATTACTTCCCGCATTATTGTTTGAGGAAGTACAACGGTTTTTAATTAATCTTAATAATTTCCATAAAGTTAATTTATCACAATTTTTTTTTATTTATTGCTCACTACATCTCTGAGGTTAAGCTTCAACTCCTGACTTGACTTGCGGAATACGCTCGCATAGCATTGAGTTTATATCGCTAAAGATTAAATACATGAATGAATATATAAGGTAATATATTGTTGTAACTAAAGGTTTATAATTATATCTCCGATAACCAACAAAGTATTGTTGGTTATCGGAGAATATAACAACATAGTATGCGTATGATGCATGGTAAATGAAGTCACCTGATGGTAAGATGGTACGATCGATTCGATAACAAAAACAGCTCTATTATTCGTATACTAGGGACCGTGTAGGTAATTAACACCACAGCTTCTATTTCTGCGTTCCGGTTTGTAGGGCGCAATAGCTAGTGAAATTACGATAACGAGAATTAATATGTTACGCCTGAATCTGTGTGTAAGGGGTCCCGTACACTCACTCACGGGACCTAAGACAATTTCACCTGTTCTTGGTACATACATACATACATATATATCACGCCTCGTTCCCAGTGGGGTAGGCAGAGACCACCTCTCTCCACTTGCTACGATCCTGGCACACCTCTCTCGCTTCCTCCACTTTCATGAGCGTCTTCTTGCACGCTCGTCGGTTGCGTGTGCTTTTGATCCGGCCTTTCTTTAGGACATCTCCGATTTGATCGGAATATGTCCACCTAGGTCGACCTGGACCGATTCTTGGTGATCCCTATTAATCATCAAACGAGGCTCTGGCTCCCGCCAACCCGCATTGGGCCAGCGTGATGGGTAATAGCCCAAATTTCCCCATAAGAACCCTTACATACAACAGCCCCTAGTGCCCAGCGGTACCGGAGGCTATGCTGACTGTATATAAAGATCTTTAGAGGAGCTGTATGTCTAGCAGTGTAGTATATCGGCTGTTGATAATGATCTGAATCCAATAGGTACTATGTGGTGTTATGTATATCATCCTAACTAGAGCCACGTTGAATCTCTTTGTTACAAAATAATAATTACATAAAATATATTATATTACTAAATTAAATCTAAAATTAGGCGAAACCAGTCCGACACAGTACACTATTACGATTCCAACTGCAGCACATAAAGCTTACGCCGTAATTACACGTTGTATCGCTGCCAGCGGCCGAACGCTCCACAATCGCTTCGGAATCGCTCCATTTCGAAATACGGGCGCGAATTATCGCGTTATTGCTGTTTATAATTACCGGCTCATCAAGCTATTAGCATTATTACAGTGTTATTGAGCTAATAAATCCGTCTCGTGGCAACCCTGTTATTACAAGTGATGTCTTCATCCGCTGTCGACACGCCGGCTGATTGATGGGCCTTATCGATACATTTGTCGATGATATTAAGACGCCCGATCGTTAAATTACTGTCCAACCGATAAACTTAAAATCACGGAACGTTCGTTTAACGGCCAATAAATTTGTTCGTTTGCTTTCATATGTTTTAAATTTAAAAAAAAAAACACGATGGCTGTAAATGATAAAAATCGTTTAACACCTATAAATTGGCGCTTTGGAGATAAATGATATTAATCACAAATAGGAAGTTCACTCGTGGACTTAACATAACTGCTTAACGGTAATAAGTCTTAGAAATAACAAATGTTTAGTTAGTTTCCTCATGTGTCTTAACTATAAGATTTTTTTTTAATTTTTAGGATCAAAAAAATTTACATATATTAGTTTCATTTATCTTTTTATTAAAGAGCGCGACGTTCACCTGATGATAAGTCCATACTCCTGCCCATAACAGCGTGACGCTAATTAAAATTCTATATACTGTACTATACTGTGCTCGCCTGGGACATAGATGTTGAGTATCGTTACCGCAGTAAAAACACAGCGCCCTTCAAACCAGAACACAATAATGTTCACAAAGTACTGTTGGGCGGCTGCAATAGGCGCTGCTGCGGTATCCACTTGGACGGTTTCCGGCAACAGAGACCTACCACCGGTATAGTTTCTTTTCTCGTATTCTGTAACAAATTATGGCCATCACAAACAATATATATTTTTTTTATTACATTGGAAATGAACTACAAAAACTTTCATATCCATTATAACACATAACTTAAAGTTTACAAATCGTTTTATTACGGACTTTACAAAGTCTTTGACCGCATGAGATCAAATTTCCTTACATAATCACGTCGGATTGATTTTGAGACATCGATGCTTGTGTCAACCTTGTTTAAAATGCATCACTATTATAAAATATCGATATTATTAGTGACGCGCCTAATCGCATCACCCAATGGCCCCTATAACAGTAATGTCTATGATTAAACGAGATTAGTTTGTGTATTACCCGGGCCGACGCATTCCCCTCTAAAAATATTATAAAATTCAAAATTTATTCACACGCTCCGCGCGATCTATCGGGAATCCTATTTTTAATCGATTTGGTAATCGATCAATCTGTTACTTGTACAACATCGATACGGATTGAAAGTTCGATGCTTTATAACGTACACGTAACTGGACAATAATAAACACAGGCGCTAAGTGGGATGGTCTTGCGGTATTCAACGGAACAAATTTAGGTGTTTATGTTAGGTTTTTGTATTATTTCTACAATTTTTCTAAACCTAACCAGCTACAGCTCTCATATTGTAAATATACCCTAATAACAGCATTACCGTGTTTCGGCAGTCAACCTATGACAACCATAATATTCTGAGTAAGCTCGCTTCGCCATCCACGGTTGTAACTTAGGTATAAAAAATATCAGATCATACAGTTCCCCTATTCCAATTCCATCATCGAACAAGGCACACGAGGAATTACCACTTTTTTGTTGCAAACTTCCCGTTGGATAGAAAGAATTTCAGCTCCTCATTCTTGATAAAAATAAAAAAAAATGCAACAAGTTATCGAACTCAGTGTTTCCATACAAATCCGGCGTGGGCGTCTTGAAGAGAAGAATGAATACGCTCTTACTTGGCTGATGCATTTTACTACAGCAGACCTGATCATCACTAGACAAATGGAGTTGTGGCCAAGCACTATTTAAATAAAAAAATATGTTGTTTATAGATCGATTTAACGGCTGTCGTCTGAACGGTACCGCTGAATCTCGTTTTGCAATTGATTGAATAAACCCATCGAACAGAACATCAATTAATCACCTCCATCCGTCTCCTATTAAAGTCATTAAGGAATCGGTACAATCCGTTGCGTTACCATTCACCATAAAGAACGATAATTAAATATTTATTCGGTTCTATTAGAATCGAATTCGAACTGTTACACGGAATCGATTCGTCACTCTAGAAATGTTTAAATGGCCGACAATAATGAAAAAAAAATATGTAAAGCGCCGTGAAATACATTTGACAAACGGCCGAGAAGTAAAATCTATATTTACACTGAGCGCCATTAATTCATTATAATCTATAATTGTTCCAAATTGAAGGCGTTTATCGGGCTCCACGGATCGGTATAATATCGATTCATGTTCCCTTAACCCACTCCCGAGCGATACTAATCGATTCCACAATCGATGTATCGGCGATTGGCCCGTCACGCGAACGCGTACGGCCGTCTGAGCGTAACCTCTGCCTTACGGACTTTCTAAGCGAAGTGTAAATTGTTCGCATGACAATCGATCGCATGCGCGAATCTTTTAGCGCGCATCGATTAAATCAATTAGAAATAAACGTTTAGCATACAAAACGGCGAGTTCACAACCCGCCGCACAGGAAAACTAAATAAAGAAGGAAAATGTTTATTAGTTCAATAAAAATATTACTAATGTAGATCGCCGCCGGTACATACGGTATAGTGTCGTTGTTGTCATAGCACAGGATGCTATAGAAAGCAGTTAGCAATACACAGAAGACTACCATAACAGTGTTTAGTGTGTGAAATCCCACATTACCTGTTTCCTACAGAAGCAGAGTAGCCTTTTTAATATTTCCCACGATAATAAAAAAGGTAGGTAAAACCGCAGCGATAACGTTCATTCAGCCCCGCCTAGTTAGCTATGAACCTTGTATTGTAAATCTGCTCCTAAATCGGCATTGCCATTAAAAAGAAAAGTGGGTGGGCGCGGTTCTCCTTCTACAACCTTATTATCACTACACGTTTAGCGAGTTTGTCTTATAGCCTAATGTTGATACAAAAGTCTCTAACAAATAGATAAAAACGGTAAATAACAGCCTCATGGTTTACTACATGCGAATTTCAAATCGCATGTTCATGTCTTCCGGTTATTGTTCTTAACCGTTGAGTTATCATTGAAATGTTTAAGCGGAATAGGTTAATGAAGATTTTTTCTTTATCCTACGAAGTAACAAGTCGAGTGGTACTTTAACGTGATGGAAAAAGATTCGCCTGCCTGTGACAACGTAGCGCTAGTTAGGATGGTATACCCTCCATCACATTGTGCTAGTCACTTTGAGTAATAAGACACTGGTGTAATTGGTGTATGTTACTGGACTAACGAGACAACATCTCACAAAGAGGATCACCTGGATACAGCGCAATTGAAACCGGATCACAGTAATGTTCGCTAAGTACTATTTGACAGGTGCAATAGGCGCTGCTAGGTATTAACCTACCTAGACGATCTCCGGCATAAGAGACCTACCACCCCAGACTTAATCTTACCAAAATAATATTTTTTTTATGATAAATCAAAATATGTAAACACTTTAATATTAAGATTATAAAAAAGTATTACCTATTATTTATATATATATATATACGTATTATATAGTATTAGTAATCATAGCAATCATAAACAATAGTATCAGTAAATATTATCTAGTATTAGTAATCTATTGGCGTTTATCAAAATCTCGCAAATGGCTGTTAATTACCAATTGTATAATTACATGTAGTAACCGTAGAGACGACTGGTGTCTGTAATCCAGTGAAAATCCGCAGTAATATTTTATTTTATCGCCATTTAGTAGATTGTGATCGTTAGGCAGCGCTTATAAGGTGCTGTGTGCGTTTGTCAGCCGGTCGCATCGGGGGGTGAAGGTGCTGGAAGCATTCGCGAGGCCTACCAGGATATTGATCCAGCGGATGGATAATCGCATTGTTTCCTACACTGTATGCTATTTAACTGTACATTATATGCCGTACTACGATTTGTTCATATTGGACTGATTTTTTAATTTGTAATTATCAAAGAGAAGTTTGTTAAGTCAATATCGGTGTATTACTTCCAGGATATTTTCAACTGTACGATTTATATATAAACGCTTACATCATCTATAAATAATTAACACATTAAACTTGAAAATATGAAATATTAAATCAATAATTGCGCTTATTAATAATTTAATACGTTATTAATATGATTATTTTATAATGCTCAGGAAAAGCACTAAACTAGCAAAGAGCAGGTATTATTGAAATATCGCTGAGCTGAATTATTTATGATTATATCTAGGAACCCAATTATTACGTAATACTATAATTAGTACATAAAAGTTGAAAAAATGTCAAGTGTCATGTGACCCACTGCTCACATGACACACATGCCCACGGGGACGGAACTGGTGGTAGGTCTCTGATGGAGGACACCGTCTAGGTACCACTTCAGCGCTATTTCTACAGCCAAACAGTAGTGTGCAAATATAACTGTTTCGGTATGAAAGGCGCTGTAAATAGTGTAATTACTAGGGTAAGGTAACATAAAATTAAAAAAAAAAAGTGCTGTGTATAACATCCTAATTACCGTCATGTTGTTATGTAAGCGTATCACTTACCATTAGGTGAACTTATCATTCGTTTCGTCGCTGTTTTTAATAAAAAAAAGATAAACCCAAGAAGAGAGCTGTTCCTGTGACCTTCACTACATACTGCGCTCTCCCTGCAACCCCTTTTGGCTCATATGACGAGTATAGCAAACACTTTTTATCAATGGACATCTTTTGGCTGAAATGATGAATAAATAAATATGTGGCCTTCGCACATGGAGTCAGGTTTATAAATCATTGGACGCGCCCGCGGGTGAACGCTATCAAGACATCAAAAGCAACGGGCCCAGTAATTAGCTCCCCGGTTAGACCAATTAACGGATACCTACTAATCCGCGATATCCGAGACCAGGGGAGGTATCCGACGTGCGTCCGGACCACCGCCGCACCTTGGGATAAAGTATTGACCGATGTACCCACATACCATAATTGTGTTATTGATAACAACCGGTTATACTCGTACATTCGTGCACCGAGGGGCGTTGGGGTTTTAGAGACAGGTGTTAAATAAACACTAGATTAATCTATCCCTTATTTTAAATAGGAGAAGACATATCTACATACACATTAAATGCTTTGTAAATTTCCTGGATACGTCCTCGTTTTCCTACTCTTTTCGCACTTCATGTGGAATCAATACAATAGGTCTTTCGCCATGTTGTATGAACAAAGATTATTTCTGATTTTTTACCAACGATTATTCGTATGGTGGGAAATCATCAAGGCTTATAACAGCATTACTAAGATATCTCTGAATCTAAATCTTAACACCGTCCCAAAGGTTAAGTAATGACATATCCTTTTTGGCAATGAGGAGGTTATATAGGATTTGTACTAAAAACATCTCGGTGGTCATCTTTACTGCTCTTGCAAAAGGCCCCAACTTCTCTTACACAACTCACCGGTGCCTCTTTGCACTGTACCTAAATACATACCAGGTAGTTTCGTAACCGTTTCTAACACCCTATATTTGCTTATTGTCCATTTGTACCATTTGTACTTGTTGACCAAAGCCTCGCCTTAATCCTATTCTACGACAGACTGGACTTATCTTAGTGCTATTCTTAATAGCTCAATACTACAGGGCTGAAGCAGTTGCGGACCTACATTCTGTCAAATAGCAAAGCCTTAATTATCCACCTGTGATTATATTTATAATTGTATAATTATGCAAATAAATGTCATCCAAAAATTATGCAAACACAAATTATGATATGATTACTATAATATCGCCGGTGATCAATGCCGCCCGAGTCTCACCTCACACTCCGCTCTACGGATTATGTCATTTCCTAATTGTTAATTAATACATCCGTTATCTTACTCTTAATAATTAATTGCATTTTCATTAATAATTTTGGTTAATTAATGTCTTTGTAATTTTATTAAACGTTAATTGGATGCGAGTTGGATTATTAATTGTTCATCAATTTAACATCACACAATTTTTAACTCGACTAAAATTAATTTCGATTGGAAGTATGTCTGGTTTGATGACGTTCTGAACCAGAATGTACTGATTTACAAGATGTTATTATTTAATTACTACTAATTTTATATTTATGTTAGCATCAGTAATTGTAAGTGGCTGTATAAATCTTTGTTATTTTAACACTAACACATATGTTGTGAGAGCGATTACGGAAAAATATCTATTAATTAAGTATTGGACGTTTAGTAGTAAGGACAGTCGCGCTGGATCTACCTTTAATAAATGATCTTTTTCTCGAGATTATATAATAGTAAAACTTAATAAGTTAATGAAATTAATAATCTAAACATGGTCTATAAATTAAAGACCTACAGAGAAATATGTCACGAATAGTACTAAATTTTTGATCACTCATTTACTCTTCATCCAATAAAACTGACATTTTATTCCGCTTCACTTATAACCGTGGAAGGACGAGGCGTCACATTTTTTTTAAATAAAGATATAAAGATAAAAGTATCACGGGGCGCGTTGTCTATGGCCAATGGCGCCGTGTTATTGTTAGGGCAGTAAAAACAAAACAAGAGTCAACCATCGACAAATTACCGAACAGGGTAAAAACAATGAGCGTAACAATTAAAAAAATTATCAGCAATTATCTCGCCGCGGGCTGTCGGCCCGGTGCAGTGTACTAATCGACGGGTGACTTTAAAAAAAAACTTATCGATTAAAACGTCCGTAACCGGGCCCCCGATTATTATGCGTACGTCTCCATTGCAACGTTTACGGGGAGCAGTCCGGGGGCATTCATCGAAAATAGTGTGGCCTCTTAATTAGTAGGTACCCCGCGCTGCGGCCGGGCACCGTCGGCGGGACTCTGTTCCTTATTTAATACGTCCGCAGACCAGCTCCGGGTGTGCCGGTGTAAGGCCGGGCGATAGTGATCGTGCGCCAGGCCCCGAGCGCCGGGCGCCGGGCGTCGGGCGCCGGCACCCACCGCTCCTAATGCGTGTCTTAAATGTTTACTAATGAACACGATTATTTAAAGTGACATTTTCAGATTTCTCCTCGCTCTCGTGGAATTAAAATACAAACAGTATCTACACATTTGTCGAGGGCGACGGATGGACAGTGGTAAGGCGTGTGGGTAAAGGGGTAATGGTAGGTGCGGACGGCGGGGACGCGGCGCGCGGCGCGCGGCTCGCGGCGCGGCGATGACGGCCCGATATCCACGACTGATTTACCGTTGAACTCTGACATCGATAGAATCAAATATTCCTCGGGGAACGTATGGAATCGACACCATTAAATTGAAACACTCGGTGTATCGGGAACTGAATGCCGGTAATTATTAACTTAGTTTTTTAACGATTCATTTAAGTGATAGGCTGCGCTTCGGATACATTCCGGGACCGGCGCGGGCGCTGATAAACGCCCGCCGTTTTATTGTAAGAACAATATTACCGGGCCGTTTGTCAATCTGTCCAAACGAATAATTAGATCGTTAAGGCGAAGTTAAGTCGATAAATGCGTTTCCAACTCATTTAAGGTTAGCTTTATTTATATTGATTATTGACGTGTAATCTTGCTTAGATAACGAGATGTGCTGTATGTGCTTAGTTATTTATATGAAATAATGATTAATGACAAGTGAAAATTACTAAATGCACTCGAATTCGCACTAACAATTACTGGTAACAATGGTCATCATTACGATGTACTCGTATAATGATTGAACATTACAGTTCAATTAGATCCGATTGACGTATATTGTGGGAAGTTTATTATTCCAAAATCTTTAAAATATACAAATTTTAAAAAGTAGTAAGTAGTAGTAATGATTATCATATGCTATATGTTTGTTTCTATTCTTCCACTCAACGGGTTTAAAATATTTATTTTTACAGATCACTCTCCGAGCAATCTCTTACCAAACAATTCTCCATAAAAGCGCCCTGTTTCAACAAAAAGCAACAGTCAAAATAAATTTTATCTTCTAGTCACCCTGAAAGTTAAAATTTTTACTCAAATTTCTACGAGATCATGGTTTATCACCTCTTTCCAGTAATTAAAACATGATGTTTACATAGGTCATATGGAATTATTGTGAATAATTACACAGTGTGAGGAGCCAACTACACGGCGCGGTGTGATGTAAGGATATATATCAAAAACAGAACGAAAAAAAGTAGCCATATACTGTACCTCCTGCTTGAGTTTGGTTACAATAGAATTGATAACATTAATGTTTCTATTCCTAAGCTAAATCTACGAAGGTAATCATAACATGAAATTAATTATGAATCTACCGTTATACAAAACACTTGGAACGACAATAATTCAGTGCAGCGCGGTTCACCAATCGCGTGGCCGCCTGCCCCGGCGGACGTCGCCTCTCCATTGATTTAATGTGTCATAGCGCTATCTCATTAACGTAGCGCTGTGGAACCAGGGTGCCCACAAATAACGGACATCGTCCCCAAGTTGAAGATTTGAGGTCTTCTCTCACAAAGTTTCCACAATTAATCTACCACTACTGCAAGGATAGCGAAGAATACCACATCCCGACGGAATGGCCCTTGGAATGAGTCAGTTCCCTAAAAATTACTTTCTTTCACCGTCATCTCAAGCTCATCTGGACTATAGCTTGGAAAAACTTACACAAATCATAAATTACATATTCAACAAAAACAAACAGTTCCTTCAACATCTTTCAAATTTACTCATCAAAGTTTATCGGCTAAAGAAATTTAAAATAAAAGCGGAAGTCATATACTCCAGTTATTACTAACTTTACTAATGTATTTTTCATATTATAACCTAATTACTTTAACAATAAGGTCTTTTCATGTTGCATGTTGGAGCGGCTAACTGGATAAGCTATGAATGAGAAACAAAGAAGGGAAAGAAAGGTAAGAACGGAAAGAAAGAACTAAAGTCCAGGTCCACTAAAGCCCGGGTAACTAGTGATAAAACAAAAAAAACTTAATAACGTAGCTTCACGTGGGTATCAGAGGCTTCATTCGGGTGTTACTGAAATAAACTACAACATAGGAAGGAGCTATGCTTGCTAACAAAAGAAATGTCCGGGAACGAGCAGCACATATGGATGCATTAGTTATAAAGAGCCAACACCGCCGTGCTGGTCGAAGCCAGTAAATTACATCGGAGACGAATGGCTCCAAAATGCTCACATAAAATTGTAAATAAAGCTAATGGTATGCAAACGAATCCATATGTAGGCGGCTCTTCTAATTGGCCAATAAAGCGAGCGGGGCCGGGTCGGGACCTAGTCAAAGCTAACTCGCCTTAAGTTCGGGCGTTCCGTGTTAACTTACAAATTGTGGCCTATTAAGGGCCTTATTCGGAGAATTGCGTTTGATTATCTATAAATATATTTTACGGCACCTCGTACTAAAATTAAGTAATGACATTGTTGCTTTCTTATCTTTTTACTTACAACCCCATAATTTTTTTTAGAACAAGGAGATTCATTTATTTATACGACTAAAGGTTTATGTAAGTATAATTTTATGTTTGTTATTAACAATAGCATATACCGCAGTATCTTTTTCAGCCGCTGAAGAGTAACGCACATTACTAACATCCACTGAAGGATGCTGTAGCTAGTTTAATAACAGAATCTAACATCTATTCTTAATAAGCAAGTGTATCAGATAATATCAAGCGAACGTTCAATTCCTCTCATAATATATAATAAGAGCGACACAACAGAACATGTAGTCGTAGTAGCATCAGTTGTAGCTGAATTATTTATGAAAACATTTAAAACCCGATCATTATACAAATGTTAAAAAAAACCATTAAATAACTAATTGACCCACAATGCCTAAAGCGTCTGAACTGGTGGTAGGTCTCTGTTAGTGGGGGGTGCTATGGCAGATAACCTCCTCGTGGTGCACCCTGGGGCCAGTCCGCGGCCTTCATGGTTGCGGACTGGTAGCGAATAATCTGCCGAGAAGGCGTCTCTCCGGGTGTCCCTCTGATCAGCAGAAGGCATATTGGAGAGGCAAGGACGGGCGCGGACAGGTACTCACAGGACACGGGTGTTTTGGTGAATACCTGAATAGGATTGGACGTGAACCAACCACGCAATGCCACCATTGTGGTGGAGAGCTGGATTCCGCTCAGCATACGCTCGCAGAATGCCCTACGTGGGAGCCTGAACGGAGAATTCTCATCCACAAAATCGGGCATGACCTTTCTTTGCCAGTAGCGATATCAACTGCACTGGCAAAGAAAAATGGGTGGATAGAGTTGGTTTCCTTCTGTGAAAGCGTTATGATGCAGAAGGAGTCCGCCGAGCGAAGTCGGGAGAGGGCCGACTCCGTCCATAGACGAGGACGTCAGGGCGTTGGCAACGGACGCCCCAACCCGTCAGCCCTGTAGTGCTGGGCCATTAAGAATAGGACTAAGGTATTCTCTGCCTGTCGTAAAAGGCGACTAAAAGGGTCCTCGGTTTCGTAGGCTTTGAGGGTGGGGGCCCTCAGAGCTTAATAAGCGAGCCTTACATTGTGGTCTTGTATTTGCCGTAGCAAAGCGTGAGGTCTAGTAGGGCTTTGGCCCTTCCGTGGAATGTTAATCGAGAGTGCAGGGGGGCGCCGGTGCGTTCCGTAGGAGATCCCGGAGCCCCTCCTAATGCACTGAGGGAGACCACCGAGGGGGTTTTAGTGGGTACAAGCCCCACATAACCTTGTCTTCCCCCCAGAAGCAAGGTATCTTTTAAGAAGATTTCCCCCGCGAGAGAAAAAAAAAAAAAAAAAAAAAAAAAAGGTCTCTGTTAGTGGAGACAGTATAGTTAGATGATGAGAGATTAGCGCCTATATCTGCCGCCAAACTGTAATGTGCTAACATGACTTTGTTCTGGTTTGAATGGAATTGTAGCTAGTAAAATTACTACGGTAATGAGACTTAAGATCCTGTTTCAAGGCGACGAGCGCAATGTGGTGCAGTGTATACCATCCTTACGCCACTTTGTAATGAACTTATCATCGGGTGAACGCCCCGCTCGTTTCATCGCTTCGTTGGATAAAAAAAATATATATGATATACTTTAATTGATGTATTAATACACAATGATCGTCTTCTCATTACAGTGAAGCTGTGGTATATTTTCATAAAACCTTAGTAGTACTTCTAATTTTAGTGTATTGATAATACTAATTGAATTAATTTGATCTCTTTTATATCTTTAATTTAAGATGCTAAAGATTATATTTAAAGCTACCGATTCAAAGAAGTTTTATTTGTTTATTCAAATGTTATCGTATAATTCAATCAACTTGCCCCTGACGAAGGACACCTTTAATATAGTTTTTAACTAACCAATTAATTATTTAACTTTGATTGAAATTTAAAGGCTGACGGTATTAATTCAAAAGGTTACATAATTTTTAACCTCGCTTCCGTTTTTAACGTTAACATATTCATAGTCTTATATTAATACTTAATTTGCACAAGTCACGAATAGCAAAAACTTAAGAGGCAACAAAGAAATGACTAAAAATCCAAAAATCAACATATTTCAATTATGTACCTTAAATATGTGTTGTTAAGCTTGCGACCAACATCTGAAGTAATGATCACGACCACTCTGTCAACAGTAATATAGATGAAGAAGAAGTCTTAAATATACCACCTTCAGAAAAATTGGTGATCAAATAGATATCTAGATTGAGGAAAAAGAGCAAATTTAATTTTCATCCACTTCAGAATTAAATATCTTATATATACCGGTACTTTATGTTATATATATATATATATATATACATGTAGGTGTGTAGATATATAAAAATAAAATATCCCAGTACTCTCAATAGCTACAATACGATTAAAACTAAAGCTAAGCAATCTTTAGATACCTATAATTAACGGCAGAAGTGCTACAGTGATACGTAAGTGTAAACAAAGTCAGGTTACACGTTGCCAGATATACAGGTACAGGTACAGGTACAGACACAGGCGAATAATGTCATCATCAGTCGATAGACGTTCACTGCTGGACATAGGTGCTAATGGTTTAATACTTCTCATTATGGGTTGTAGGTGTAATCAATCGTCTTGTAGAATACTAGACTGTGAGTTGGTTCACTGATAATATATTTAAAAGTGAATAGGACCGAAACCGCGAGCCGTCGCTAGTCTCGCTGTAAACACAGACGACGGTGTCACTAAATAATACGTCATTAAGCTAACGTCGGACACTCTAATATACATATTAAATACGTCAAAATATATATTCAAGCAATAAACCAATGGGAGGTCGACTAATTATTGATGGTATGCACACGCGGAGATCTTTAACGGGGCATACTTTATGGGCAACAGTAAATTAACCAAAACCATAGTGATCAGTGCTGTGATTGTTACGTACACGAAAGGAATTCACCTCTGCCGTCCAACTGCTCGAACTAACCAACTTTTATATCAGACGGTGTATTTGTTACTGTTTTTTTTTTAGATGAAACATATCCGTGTACAAGTAAAGATTGTATACATCATCATCTGTCGATGGACCTAAGCCCCCAAATATCTTTACACCGATTGCTCCAGCACTGGGAAACCCGAAGTTACAATGTTTGTAGCTGTGTAACAAAATTATTAAAATTTAAGTAGATTTCATTTTGTTTCTTCGGTTTAATCATAGACTTAAATCCTTACCACCAACCGTATACCACTAATAATGAAGCGCCAGATTCGAACTGGGGAATTATATATCACAAACTCAACGGGCTAAGTGTTACGATACAGAAGGTTAGAGTATATCGTTCAAGTTCAATAATCCATTCAGCTCACCGAGTCCACTAGAACTGATTACGGTAAACTCGGTTCCGAATAAAATCCCGCCGTAATCCCTTTGATGGGATCAGAAAGGCGCCATTGATGTTCACCATAAATAATATATAAAGTGATCTGAACTCGCGCACTCCGTGACGAGGATAGCGGTTTACTACATCCAAACTGTCCCACCAAACGATACATTTAGTTTATTACGAGAATCGTTTGGTGTATTATCCTATTCCATGATTCGACATTGTGACCACAAATCCCTACTTTACAATGTCGCCTCCGACTAAACATCTTGAAATCAAATATCAATGGATAAAAGATGGTGAAATCTCTTTGTGGCTGATAACTTTTATTAGCTAATTTATTTTTTATAGACGTCTTTGATATGATTTTAAAGCGTTTTCCTGAATTGTGTTTGATATGTGAACGACTATATGCTCACATATCAAACTGATTGTGGTATTTTATTTCCAATCGAATCCATCATTATCTCTAACTCTTTGTTCTCTTTGAAAAACTTCATAGAGTTAAAGCTATATTTTTAACGTTGATTACAATACCAAAATTACATTATCTTGTTACTGTGACATTTTATATGTACAATAATCTGTTAAGAAACACTCTTCAGTTCTCTTCCTGCAAATCATAAACTAGTCTGCGATTTTAGATTACTAATAGTAACTAAAGCGAAGACACTTTCACCATAAATAGATAACAGATATATTTTTTCTCGCTTACTTACTTTTAACTTATTTAAAAAAAATCAAATAAGTTGTAATAAATTGTAACTAAACAATGAAACCGAATAGAAACATCGATCGAATATCAACATCTGATCATTTTCCATTTTTCTTTACAGCGTGTCTTGTGTTTTGTTACTTGTGCCACATTAATTCAATTTATGCGTGGTCAAATGTATACAAATATATTCTTCAAGTATATACAGCCTCTTCACCGTGGTGGTAGGAATCTATGCAGCATCACAATCGTGGGAATCGCGTTCCGTGGCGCGTGTAAAGCTATTTATTAGCAGCGCGCCGCCCGCCGCCCGCCGCCCGCCGCCCGCCTCGCGCCGACCGCAGCGCCCACGCGCCCACGCATGCGCATGCGCACTCTAAATCAATTTTTACTCAACAATCATAAGAAAACAACTTGATATATCGACTGCACAGTTCACAGTGTACAATGAGTGGATTCAATTCCGTCTGCACTGATGTTGGCGTTCGCATCACCTCGCACTTATCGCCTATTGTTTCCTTGCTTTCTTTTAGTATATCTTAAAACTATAAATAATAGTTCAATACATTTTATTTTATTCCTATGATAAACTTTATGAAATTCGAATAAATCTTAACTGATAAACCTAATTGTACATTTAAGAAAATAAAAACTACTAAATTTTGTTATTGACGCTTTAGATAAAGTTGTTAATTATAGAAAATGTTTTGACTCAAAAGAACTAGTATTGTACAATTGTATTGAATAAGGCGTAGTTCTAACGGACGTTGTAACATCAAAATGGCAGCGCAGTGTATGCAGGGTTAATAATTAATACAAAGTTTATCGTCGACGAAGAATTCGCTGGATATAGGCGGCGAGGCACACGGCGGAGTCAGAGGTCAGCGCGAGCGCACCGGCAATATATCGGAGCCGCTTACGCAACCTACAGTTTTATCACACTGTTTATCGGACGCGCACCACACCACCGGTGACACATCCTTGACCCGTCATCAGCCCGGCCGATAGATTTACAATCACCATAATGCTCTCTGAAACCAACTCCGACCCGCCAGTACAACATCACCGCGCGGCTGCAGTCCTGGACACGCCAACTTAAGCTTTACCCAACTGCAACAAGATCGTCAGTGACGTGACTCCATAGTGTAAGGATAACTGGTCGAGCGAAGCCACCCAAGATGGTACATCAGCTCTATAAATGCATACGATTTACAATGTTCTTAAGTTGAAGTTGAAAAGTTGGGTTTGTCAGGTATAGCTAATGAGATTGCCCGATAGAGAAATTGTCGCTGTGAAACGTTACTTTTCTTTTATTATTATTCTACTCAACGAGTTGATTTATTTTGTATATTCCAAATATACGAGTACGGGTATTATTATAGACTATCATATAGATATTATAATGTTTTCCACTTTGAGGTGCGCTGTAGTGAAATAAGTCGGGTAAGGAGATTAAATATTTTAATATATCGAAACAGCGACCGCAATGTGGTACAGTGTAATCGTCAACTAGCACCATATTGTTAAGAATAGCCATATCACTTGCTAATAGGTATCCATTCATCAAGGTATCAATTCCATAAAATAAAAACGTAGATATACAATAGACGCTCTTAAAGCCGTGTTTATTTATTCAGAAAGAAACCGGTGATACTAACTCATAACTGTAACGCTATCACTGGATGAACTTAATAATTTACCTTGTAAAAATGAACCTTAACCATTAGAGAAGAACAGAAGAAACTCTGATGGTTAAACCCAACGAACTATAGACCGGTGAGCAGTAAATCAATCGACCTCTGCTGGTGAAGCCCATATATATACTTATAATCGAGCGAGTTCAAGCGGTACCACTGACTCAACACTTAAAAACAAATGTACACTTGTAATGTATGAATTAATTAAAACTATTAGTTACGTTGCCAATGGACTGTCGCTGGCGACGGAGGGTTAATCATAATAAATGAATCCAGCCTCCCTCTTATATATCTTTGTGTGGCGTTACCTCATCTATTAAAATAGACAAACTAGCAAGATCTACGCTGCCCGGTTGTTTGTACGAAGACCTATCGCAGAAGACCTCTCTTGTCGAAGACTTGTTTTTAGGGTGCCAAGCATTCTGCAAGCATAGTGATACCGATTGAGGGACGCTGTAGCTATTAAAATTAATTGAACGAGTTGTACTATATAACATTTGAAAGCAATGACCATTGTTTTAAAGCAATATGTGTAATCTTAACTAACCCCTCATTTGTTAGGGGGCCAGGCTATGACCACCAAACACGCTGCACATTCGCAAGAATTTATTTATAAACTTCGATTGCAAAGAAAACAAGTTTGTATAATTCATTCGTTACTTTGTTATGAAACAAAGTTGTAAACCTAGTATGTATGTGTGATCATAACTCCTCCCGCGTGCGAACCTCACAAGGAAACCTACGAAACATTCACCCTGCGATTCGCTTGTGTAGTATTCAAGTTACACGAACTCTTACATAACCGTAAAACTTGTACTTTACGTGTGTCCACTTAAGGCACACGCCCATTCACCGTTGCTTACCAGGTAAAGATTGCTCCAGTGTACACATTTTCAAATATAACAGACAACAAATTCATCTTGTATGTGGTAAACAAGAATACTTCATGTATACTACACAATATTTAAATAATATATTGTAATAAATGTATAGATCTTATAGCTCAATTTTAAAAACGTTAACCAGCGCTAGCTGTCCATACGTTTAGTCAATGCGACGATCTTCGCAGGAAGCCTGGTTTGAACGGTTGGATGCCGAACATCATTCTCAATGGTATCATCTCGAAAACAGCTTCCTTCAACTAACCAACGTCATTATTAACTATGATAATAATGATGAATATCAGTAATTATACAATATTAATAATCTTGTTTCCATTGTGGATTAACTAAGTGGATTACATTTTTACACAGAGTGCTTATACGTATTACATTTTAACTGGAGGGTTATTTTTGCAAACTAGTGGCCTGTTTCTGACTATTATTATCTACGAATAAAGTTGTATGTTTAAATAGTAAAGTGTATTAAAATAAAAATCAAAAATCTGATAGATTTGTCCTAACTCAGCACACATCGTGTGGCGGCGCTGGATCTCTCGTATGTCTTACCGTATATAATCAGATGTGTATCAATATGTTCTGTTATTTACAGACCATTAGGGACTCATGGGTCCGTAAAGGGTCCGTAAATCAGCGGCCACTTATCAAAACCCCGTGCGATATTAAACGGTTGACGTTTACAATGTCTTCCCGTTTGTGGGCAATCGCTTAATGTACGCTATAAAGGAAAAGTAAAGTTATGCGACGTGTATGTTACATTACATCTCAACCACAGTGCGTTGAAACATGCTACAGAGTTCTAAATAAAAGCGAAAACGCCTAAAAATGTATATTGTGTATAGTGTATACGTGTATTTGAGTGTAAGTTAGTACTGGTGGTAGGTTACTGTTGTCGGAGACCGTCTAGGTACGTACCGCAGCGTCTATTACCGGAGACATTGATGCTAAAGGCGACACGAATCTTATATGAGAAATGTTATTAATACCTATTAAACTATTAAGTAAATGAGCTCAATATATATATTCAAACTTAAACATAGTATTTTTTTTATTTATTTATTTAAAATAGCGCACAAACGTTTATTTTAATTAAAACATTTCGAGTTGTGTAGTTGAGTTAAAGTTGAGTAGTTTGTTGGCGCCATTATAAATGCATTCACTTTAAACTATAAATATAACTCTATCTTTACTTTTTAATCACCGAAGAGACGAGGCGAGCTGGACGTTCGCCTGATGGTACTTGTTATGCCTTTGTGCTTTTCATTTTCAGACATATGATGTTGAGTCTCATTACCCCAGTCATTACACTAAGCACAGCGCCCTTCTATCGAAAACGCAGTATCATATGCACACTACTGTTTAACGGCAGAATAGGACCAACCTAGACGGTCTTCAACAACAAAGTCTAACCACCAGTAAAACAAATAGGAAATATAGTATATCCGATGAATGTGAAGAGCATTAAAACATTGACAGTCTGCAATATTTTTCCACTGTCAATCTTTTACTGCGCCTGAAGCAATAATTGACATTAATTTGGGCGCGAAATGAAGATGTTAAGACTTTTGACACTAAGTGACAAAATAAATACATTTCGTTCGACTTAAGCGTATATAACAGATCTAAGTTTCATCTGTTCGTTTACAATAAATATATTAATGGATCTTTGAAATAAAAATAAATAAACAAAAGATCTTTATTTCAGACTCAAGATCCATATTAGTTTTTTTTATATTAGGGGGACCGGAAAGTAATGACGTTTTCTTAAATACAAACACATACATTTTTAACGAGTCTTTATTTTTAATCAATGATGTATTCCCCATCATTGTCAATAACCTTTTGCCATCTAGTGAGTAAATTTTCAATCCCTGATCGATAAAAATTAATTGGTTTTTCGGCAAAATATCTAGAGATGGCTTTTTGGATATCATCCAAATTTGCAAATGTTTTGCCACTTAAAAAGTGTTGCAGCGCTCGGAATAAGTGGAAATCCGATGGTGCAACATCGGGCGAATATGGTGGATGAGGCAGCACCTCCCACCCCAATTCTTTAATTTTTTCTAGAGTTCGCCTTGCGCAGTGCGGTCTTGCATTGTCATGTTGGAGAATGACGCCTTTTCGGTTGACAATCGCTGGCCACTTTTCAATTAAAGATTGATTGACTCGCTGCAATTGTTCGCTGTAGAGGTCTGCAGTAACAGTTTCTCCAGGTTTCAGTAATTCAAAATGAACAATGCCGCGAATACTCCACCAAACACACAAAAGCGCTTTTTTGGGGTGTAAACCTGGCTTAGCAGTACTCCGAGGGATTTCATTTGGAGAGAGCCACTGCCTTTTGCGTTTTGGGTTATCATACAGGACCCATTTCTCATCTCCTGTGATCAAGCGATCAAAAAACGCTTCTGTGTTGTGTCGTTGAAGCAATAAGTTGCATGTGATTGATCGGTTAGCCTTATTCTGTTCGGACAGATTATGCGGGACCCAAACACCTGCTCTGCTTACTTTTCCAATCTGCTTCAAATGTTCTTGGATGGTCGACCAAGGTTTGTTGAGACTGTTTGACAATTCCTCGATCGTCTGACACGGATTTGCTTCCACTTCCGCCCTTAACACGTCGTTGTCTAACGCTGATGGTCTTCCTGATCGATACGAGTCGGAAAGATCAAAATTACCCGATTTGAACTTGGAAAACCACCTTTGGCATTTACGAATGTCCAGTGCATTTGGATAAACATCGCAAATGTTTTTGGTAGCAACTGTTGCGTTATTTCCCTTGCGAAACTCAAAGAGCATGCAATGCCGGATGTGTACCTCTTCTGGTATTTGGCTGGCCATTTTACCCAAAATTACAAAAAAAAATTGTAATTCAATTGTCTATAAGTAAAGAAATCACTATAACCTCACAATGTCTTTGGTACGCCTCTGAACAAAACAATGAGCTGACAAATGACAATCAAGTATTGGCATGCGCAGAAACGACATTACTTTCCGGTCCCCCTATTATTATCACTCCTTTTTCCCTGTAGGGGTAGGCAGAGGTGAATAAAAACCCACCTTTGGCCAGATGTGGTCAGATTAGATCCCATGTAACAGGGGGCGAGCCTGTTGCCACTTTATTGAGGCCACCACACGCACACACACAAAGATGATTTCAGTGTGCGAGTTTCCTCACGATGTTTTCCTTCACCGTTTGTCTTTCGCTGCTGTAACTAAAGTTCACAAATGTACATAACTTAAATATTAAGTCATCGGTACATGCCGAGATTAGAACTCTCGACCTTCGGAATGAAAGCCGCACGCTGTAACCATTAGGCCAGCGAGCTACTATATTAGTACACAGAAAAAAAAAACAAAACTGTACTAATCAGTAAACAAAAAATAAAAATAACCACACCCGGGCCAGGCAGCAAGTTTTAAATTTTTTTTTTTTAATTAATGAAGCAACGACACTAACGCATTGATCACCTGATGGTAAGTGATACGCTCACTCATAACAACGTGGCGCTAGCTAGAATGGTATTCACAGTACCGCATTGTGCTCGTCGGTTTGAGACAAGATGTTAAGCCTTGTTACCCTAGTAATTACACTAGCTACAGCGCCGTTCGAACCGGAACACAGTAATATTTGCACTGTACTGTTTGGTGGCAGAAATTGCGGTGGAACCCAACTAGACGGTTTCCAGCAACGGAAACCTTGCACCAGTAAATTATCCTAATCTATTAACATACATTACAAACTATAAGTATCAAGGACGCGGGTTCGATTCTCTCTAAGAATGATGATCCGAAGAAAGAAATCTTTATGGGCAAACCAGACAGTTAAAAGATCACCCACTCTTGACCAATGTGGCAAGTGGCCATGACTCTCTTGTTAGGAGAGGTCCACTAACCCGAAAATGAGAACGAGTTGGTTTTATATATCAACCACCGGTACTTCATGAGAAAACCTTGTGACTTTGTTTATATTAGCAATTTTCTATCAATAACTGACATTCAAATATTCTCCCGCTAGATCGTTGGTACTTTACATCCTAATAATTACCATCAGACGACCGAAGGAACCAGCTCTTAGGACTTTCACGAGCACATCGGAGATATAACGATACGTTAGGACGTTTTAACACGACAGCTCTAACTACAACGGAGATTGTATGGATTTCTTTACAAGCGATCATTATAGTTTCGCTATATTTTACTGTTAAGTGTTAATTACTTGATAAAGTCCGGAAGTAGATAAAACGCTAAAATTTAACCTTTACAGACTTTGATAGGAGTTAAATATGAAGAAACTTATATAATTACAATGAATAGCTTTATTAAATCAAAGTCAGTTTTATTACTACTTTTTCGACTGTTATTGATTTTTGTAGTCACTTATAATGTTCGTAGATAGCACAGTTCACAATGTAAAGTTTGCACCCTCGTCAGAGAACTTTGATGGTAAACAAGAAAGGAGCCAAACTGTGAATGTACTGTTTTAGGTGTAACACTAACGGAAGGTGGTTGTCGTCACAACGAAAAATGAAAAAATGATGTATGTTAAATACTAGACTTTCGGATAACTCTTTAAGTCCACTATATACAATGTAAACAAATTGTGTTAGTTTTTAGTTCCGTACTCAACTATATGTAAATATTGGACCTTCTTCTCATATTATTGTCGAATATAGTATACTTAGTTTTACAATCATCATCATCATCAGCCGATAGATGTTCACTGCTGGAGATAGGACTCCCCCAAAGATCTCCACGTTGCTCGCATCTCGTGGGTTTTTGGGATTCTCACCAGATCGTCGAACCACCTTATGGGAGTCTTCTCAACACCACGTCTACCAGTACACGGCCGCCACTCGAGGACCTTACTACCCCATCGGCCGTTGGTCCTTCGAGAAATGTGCCACTTAAATCTACTAATCTTTTCGGCTACATCGGATCCTCACATTTCTGATTCGATCGCGCAGAGAAACTCCGAGCACAAGCCCCGCCATTGCCCTTTAAGTAACTTACTGCATCAATTTTACTCACATTATAAAAGCTTATTTCTGATACCAGTAATATCAAAAGCGATTTCATACGAAACACCTTTCAGCGTCACTGACTCTGTTACAATATCTCCTAAACTACAATCCAGTATTCACGGTACAGTGTAAGTCGATTAAATGCCTAACAGCATCAAAGAATGGGCGCACCATCGTTCGCGAAGCTTTATGATGTAGATAATTAAAAACGTTTTACAAACTATTTTGATATAACACGCGAATCAAATTAATACCTGATGGCGGCGAGAGCGATGGAGACGCGACTGATGTCACCAGGTCGTAAAAATAATTAGACCTTATACGCGATTTACAGCCGCCATTAACTGAACTGCTCGCCAGGGTCCACTTCCTGTTATATTTGTTGCTTTAGTTAGCTTTTTATGTGTCCTAGGATATTTCATTTGAATACTAACCGCGCAGACGTATCGATATACTTAATTTACTGGGACATTTTCTACAAGTTCCAACAGTTATATCCGATTTATTACTAAGTGTGTTTCATCGCTAACACTAACGTAACACCGATATTTAGAGGTTCAATCTTTAACTTTGCCACGGCATAATTTCCAAGTAAAAGCAAGGCGTTTGGTGAGTTAAAGACTTTGGACTTAACTGTAAATAAGGTTTTGGAAATTAACCACCATCAGTTTAGATACTCTCCTTTTGAAACATCTCGGAGTTCCAATAGGGGAACAATAAAACAGCTGTTTATTTATCAATCTAAAAGTTTAGTTACACGAAATTCTAGTCATAAAGCCATAATTGTTTAGTTTTACGATTTCTAGCCTAATTACCCCAATAATATCACTAGCAATCTCTAAATCGAAACAGTAACGGTAGTTCGTCACTTTATATATAAACTGGAGCTGCGGGGGCAACTACTTAGACGTTCTAATACATTTTAAAAACTAGCATCGTAAGTCCGTTAGGCAGTGCTTCAGGGCTAGCCGGGGACCGCCCTGCTAGTAACATTAGTAAAACTATTAAGCCTTCGCCCTCTGCCGGTTCGGAGGCTAACATTTATTGCAGGAACACCCTGTGAACACTAGTAAGGTAGTATGATATATCGATGTTTGTGATTAATAAATTTCAATATTTACATTTTTATTACCTCCTCCAATAATGTCCTGGCGCTGTTAAGGTCAACACTGACCAGCGGACAAATTGCTTCATAAATAATCAGTTTTTTTTTGTTTTTAATACATTCCCTTTACTAATAAAAGCTACAATAGCAATTTCATTGTAACTTAAGAAGTTGTCCAAAAAAAACATGTAGATTTAACAAACAACAATGTAACAAATCGCAATGTAAATTTCAAACCTTGAAAATATCGGTTGAAAAATATAACTCATTGAATTTCAATAATTAAAATAATTTACTTATAACACAATTTTGGTCTAGATTTAATTGACTTGAGATGAATATGACCTTATCAGTTATCTTTACAAAAATGTAATCCAACATTAAATATAACCTCATAACACCCATCATTGTTTAAATAAACTATCACTTGATTGCAAAATGAAAAGAATTAAGTTATAAAGTAAACTCCGTGATCATGAATTGCCATTACATATTAACATAAAAATGATGCGAAATAAATAATAAAAAGTCAATAAATTATAAGAATAACATTAACAATAAAAGAAACGCATTCGTAAATCTTAACAAGCCCAACTCTACGGCTCCGCGTAGACACTGAGCAATAACATCCTCCAGCGGACGCGTGCATTTAACAGCACTTAATAATTCCCGTTCAGCGACGACGCAAAACGGCATCCATTGCTTTACATATACAATACAAACAAACCGCAAATATAACTTTGTCAATATCATAAGCCATTATAAGTCAAGTCAAGTGAATGTGGGCTTTATGAGGAAGTTACACGGCGCACAAGTATAGCAGTGCTAAGTTGGCGCCGAGCGGGCGCGTACAGCCCGCTGTGAGTTTCGCGTTTGATTTAAACGAACAAACGTATCTCGGTATTAATTCACTCGCAATTTGTCATCCGATGTGAGAAAGTGGTATATTGTTACCGGGCAACGGAAAATAATAATGGCTGAGCCCGTTGTCATATATTTCGCACCACCCGGACTGTGTTGCCGGTGCGTCCTCACTTCTGATGCGAGGGCTGGCTGGCCGCTGGTGATTTATTAATGAAACGGAGATACCAACTTTTCGTATTCGTTTCTCGCGGTGACGCTTCGAAATATAAGCAAAAGCGAACACAAATATTTCAAGTGGAAAGCTCATTTGTTATAAGATAAAAGCTGAAAAAATCACATATTGTTAAACTTCGCTCCAAGTATGTAGCGATAAAGCACACTAGTATAGAATAGTCACAATATTCGTCCAGATCGAAATCTGAACATTATTTTTCATGAAAACGTAATGTAACGTAAATGATCTTATACTCCTCAAGTTTTCTTCATCACGCAGGTTAACTGACAGTAAAAACAACATACAGTCATTCCGTTGTTTTCTTTTGTAACAAAAAACAAAATATATTGTGTTCATAAGAATATGCACTCACTTAAATAAGATCCTTGGTAATGCTTCTTGTTTACAAGATAGCTACGAGACGGTTAGCTTGCGGAGCAGTGGCGTTATTTTGGTTTTTAACAAACTAATAAAAAAAACATCCTATAATTTTCAGTGACCTTCCGCCAACAAAGGTAAACAATATAATCTCGTATATCTAGTTATGTAGGAATCTTGCGGATTAAAAGATTAATGAAGTAGAAATACGTTTACAAAAAATTACCATCGCTCAAACCTACCAGCCCCTAATCTACAAACTTTGAAATAATAGTAATATGACAAGGCTGCAGCGTGAAGCGCTGAAGTGATAGCATACACTAGTGAGAGAGATTTGTGCAATCTTCAACCCATTCACTGCTAGGAGAATTCACAAGAGCCACGCCACGTAAATATTAAAAATACTTTCTATGAAAACATGGCTTAATATTATATTTAAACTATTAACAGTATGATTATATAATATTTCATCAACAATTGTTAGACGTCCACTACTGAACGGCTTCCCCCAAACATCTCCACGTTTGTAGGAATTCATATGGGGGTATTTTGATCATTTCTCACCACGCTGACCTAATGCGGGTCGGTGGGAGCCAGAGCCTCGTTTGTTGATTAGCAGGGTGCACCACGAGGTTGAAGTTGACTTGTGTCCCATGAGTTGTTGTGCAGAACCCCTTACAAAATAAATATAATATTTGCAATAAAACAAACTGCAAGCGATCTTTATGACATAAAATGTGTTATATATTACAAGAACATAATGTATGCTCTCACTGCGTTACATCTTTCTCCTCTGAACTGGCTACCTTACGAGGCCAAGAAGCTTAATTGCTATGATTCGGTCATTTTTGATGTGTGTGTTTTGGCGAAGGTGTCAATGATACTATCTTTAATTAGTGCTCGTAGATTTCGGTAGGTACGGTTAACAAGCTGCAGTTTACAGTGCCCTTAGCAATCGTGCTAGAGTAGTCTTTGTAATACGATTCACCTATCTCTGTACTATCAGCGACTAATCGGTGTCGTACCGCAGATTGATCGTTGTTAAGATATTGGAGTAAGGATTTTGTGTTGTAATTCTATATCCTCAATGAGCTAATAACTTTTTTTATATAAAGAAACGAGAAGGGCAAGGCTTGCACCTAACGGTAGATACGCCTGCCCATTACAACATGCTAGTTTCCAGCAACACATTGTGCTTGTCTCCTTGATATAAGATTTTATGTCTTGCTAGCACATAATTTCAAAAGCTACAACGTCCTTTAAATTAGAACACAACGTAATGTTTGCACAATACTATTTGGCGGTAGAAATAGGAGCTAGCCTAGACATACTTCGGCAGCAGAGACCTACCACCATTGTCGGCAAAGGAGACAACGTAGGTGTGTAAATAATAAAGTGAGGGTCTGTTACAGATATTACAATATCTGACCGTCGGCAGCGGACGGGTTGAGCAGCAGGCCCCGCGGCGTGAAAGTGTACGTCCGGAGATCTCGCGAACCGTCCGCGCCGGCCCGCCATTGTTTGCCCACTGAAGTGTTCATTAAAAATGTACGGGCCGCTCTCGAGCCGCTGTGGGAAACACGTGGAGTGCCTGATTCGACAGTATTCAGCTCATCTCACTGCCACGCGATGGCGGAGTGCTCGACATTTCCCAAAGACCGTGACTCGCCGCTGTCGAGTGTGTATTCGATTTAACTCCGCCAACGATTTGTTTTGCCTCTTCGTTAGAATGTATTTTGCTTGTTTATTTAATTGATATTTGGTTTAGTGTTGCACCTATCGCCGGTCTCATTCTTTACTTCAGCAGTTTTTTACTATCAATTCAATCAATCACAACAAAATAAAATAGCGAATAGGTTACTTCTAGACTAGTGGGCTTAACACCTAAGATTGCATCGCTGCTCGCAATCATCTGGAGTTGTAGTCAAGCGCTAGTCTATATTTATTACAAAAAATTAAGAAATTAGTATATTATAACGAAAATTGTGTTTTAACTACGCATGTACAAAAAATATAAATGTACGAACAAAGCTGAAGTTTCACAAGTTTTCATTCTACTTCAATAATTATGCGATAATAGCGAACGAATAATTACTATGATTCAGGCGAAATCATTTATTAGTGATAATCGTATAAGTTTTGAGGATATTTGTTAATCCTAAATTTTTTTACACAAAACCAGATAACAAGTAAAGGATTCTGCGAATAAACTTTTAAGGAAACGTATCTAAACAATTTCTTTCTTCGGTATCTTGTAGTTGTTTGTAAAATGAGGAAAGCGAAGGTCGCGTCCACAAAACCGGAGAACGACCAGTTTGCACCACTTCGCATTGGGCCCATGTGGTGGGAAATGACCAAAATCCTCTTATGTGAACCCCTAGAAACGTGGAGGACTTTGGGGGACGCCTGAGTAGCAACCGTCTAACGTCTATCGGCTGATGATGATGATGATCTTGAGTAAACTACTGTTTTTAATATCGAAGTCATTTCAACGATATCTTACTTCTGTGGAAAATCGGACCTATATTATTTGCACCCAGTGAAATAGCGAATGTGAAATGACGAACTAATCCAGTTGCTGCCTCTCGCTATGCCCAAGATTTTAGCTGGTTTTTCATAAATCCGGTAATTTTAGTATCTAAATACGGTTACAGTTACTCTCCATAACTTTATAAGAATTTACTTAAATTTTTAGTGTTACATGAAGTAAAAATTAAAAGCGTATATATGAGTATATATGATATTTGAGTCGCGTAGCGCAAGCAAAAGATTTGTGACTTTAACCTCCTGATAATCGACAATCACAGCTGATTATATGAAAAAGGCTTTAAAGTAATGTAAACAGTATTGATAAGTTTTTTCTAAACTAGTGCCTTTTACTTTCGAAGCATACTACGTCGTTGTTTATATAATAAACAAAAACTTGTAATTTTCACCGCTGATAACTCTATAGCTGTCACAGTCAAAAATTTTAAATATCCTAGCTGTGATGACTATATTCGCCATGGCCACTTAACTGTTCGTTATTTTGAACAGTTAAGTGGTCAATTTTATTTAAAAAAAATCACTTTACAAAATTCATTAGTACATTTGACAAAAACGTAGGTTACGTGGAGTCGTGGAGCTGTGGAGCTGTGGAGCTGTGGAGCGGAGGGAGCGGAGGGAGCGTGGGCGGGCGCTCGTGGATTCACTAATCTGTTGAAATAGATGCGGCATTTTGATTATCTTGTATTGTAACAAATGATTTCAGATAGTGCTTTTGTGTTTTTTTATTAAGTGCGCGCATAATTATCACCTTGGACGTATCAGAGTAGGTTTTTACGTAATACGATCGTATTTAAGCGACATTCCGTGACTCGAATATGTCTCTAATGGCGTGGGTGGTGAGGTTCCGTCTGCTAATTTAAATATACTCGGTGATTTAGAGTTCGATTGTATAAGCCCCATTTGATTAATATGCGGGCGTGATGCCTATGTATATATATGGGATATACTACTAATGAAACGTACGTATGTTCCGCTAATTGCATTAAGTTTTTTTTTTTATCTAGTATACACTTTATTTCAATTTCATATGATATTAACTGCCATTGAAACCAAGGCTGTTCAAATGCACTCGTCAAATATACTCCGATTCACAGTCATTGACAGCCGGAACACAGAGTTGCCATTATAATGGCATGTTTACAATAAGAGAGTGGTAGGTAACTAACCAGTCAGATACAAAAAAGCTCCACCATCGACCATGCACCACAATATGTGAACAGGGATCTCCGTGTTATAATGCAAGTGCTTAAATTATTCATTTACTTATTGTTAATAAAATTTCAATTGTTATTCCACACGGCGAAGGTGAACGCAATGATTAAAACAATATTTTATTCTTTTCGTACATGACAATGTACAAAATTGGAGAGTATAATATTGTGTAGATATAAAACATTACGATGGAATTGAGGTCATGTGTTAGACCATTGTATATGAAAAGAACTAATATTTCGTATCGTTATCTTATAATTGTATATTTCTTTCGCCATTGAGACGCCTTATATCTATACGAATACAGTTTAATAATACCTGAATACTTATATCGCATCTCTTGAATAGAAATAATAATAGCATTCCCCGTTTGTCAAAAATGTCATCATCATAATTTAGGCATGTACCTGCAATGACTTGATTTCCAATGTGACAAAAGACATATACCTTTTGTATATATATATATAACTATGTTTACTGCCACATCGGAATTATTGAACCTCCAGGTTCGGGTGTCACTTAAAACTGTCCAACAAAGACGGAGGTCTCTGTTTCACGTAAGCGTTTCATTTCACGACCAGATTTTATTGAGGCTCAATTTATTTCGTATTAGCGGCTCGGGCGGAGTGTTTGCGTTTCCCACAGTTGCACTCCGCTGCCTAGATAACTTTATTATAGGTCCCTATTAAAGAGAAATTATTGTGCCTAACGCATCGGGCCTCTAGTGTTATATCTTGCGGCTTATACAATTCATAAATTCACACCTGTTTTCCATTAAGACGGAGATAGTGGACATTTCAGCATAATTTAAAGGCTCGCCGCCCGTTTAATGGAGCCTCATAGCTCTCCTTCGTCATATGACAGAGATGTGTTGGCAAGTGTATCACGATAAAGCTCAAATATATTTAGCGGCAATCTTGTTTATCAGCCGTCACCGACGTTGACTAATAAGCGATGGCGTCAGGCTTATCGTTTCCTTTTTTTATTTTGCGGAAATAATAACGTATTCTATTTGTATCGCGCACTTACAATATCAGAAAAGTTTGCGAGATTTTCTCTTATTCTCTGTATGTCATCTTCTCGGTGTTGATAACCCATCAATAACTAATTTTATACATGGGTGAATAATATAGAACCTAGGGTATTATAATATATTTTGTAGTGGTAAATAAACAAGATCATGGGAGTTTTATACAATCTAAAACCAGAGAAACAATATTGTCCTCACAGAAAAATAATATAATTTAATATTGGGATGCCGACACTTAGTGCAGAGTCGTGGCTCTTGCTCATCTCTCGTTGCTTCAAGAAACCAACTAAACTGATCATTATCTAAATATTTAATTTTCATTTAACGCTCGATTGAAAAAGTAATAACCGTTGTTACTAACTTTCGCTACAATTAAAAATAACCGCTTCTGTGCTACCATTAAAATTACAGATTAAATACTATTTCATAGACAAATCAAGATGGCGGCGGTCCATACAATAAGTCCGCACTCGCGGTAAACGACATTAACAAATGAAAATTGCCAATACAGCCACCGGTTACTTCTTAATTGTAAGACATTAAGATAGACATGGTGACGCGCTTTATCTTCATTTAAACGAGAAGGTATACGCAGTAAACGAGATAAGTGCCTTTAAACATTTAGATATCGCGAAACAGTCGCAATTACACCGGCGAGCAGCAATTCCTTTATTAAAAAATAATGATATCGGATGAATATAACTTAAGTGATGATGCAAGTTATAATCTGAACACATTTGTAACGAACCTCTTTATAATATAACATATAAACTAATAACGGAATGTTATACACGCGTGTCCATATGTGCGATGGTGTAAGGAGATGCTTATTCCTCTTCTTATAAATTGAACAATAATTTACATTACTTTTCTAGGAGGCTTTGTTCAGTTACGAGTTTCTGGAGGAGGAAAACGTCATTAAGAAACCAACATATTCCGATTCCGAGTACAAGAGCTTTCTTGGACATGTGACATCTATCTCTTGACCATCGCGGAAAAATGATATTTACTTTCTGGTTTCGAGAGAAAGCGTCGAATCTTAGTAAAAGCAATATTAACAAGACTTTATAATTTTACTAATACTATTAAATATATATGATAATATATTATAAAATAACTGTGTCAACTTTAACTATACCTCAATACTTTATTACTTTAGTCTTACATTTAACAAGTTTACGCTAATTTTTAAACCAAATTCCTATTCGGGTCTATGGCGCGACGGTGAGTCAATGCGAAATGTAATTAACGTTGTTCAGTTAACTTAACGGTAAAATATTTTAAAAATAAATTAATGCACACATTGTGTTACTGATTTTGTGCATGTTAATATGTGAGGATCAGAATTTGCCCATCTATGCAAACTATGAATTTGTGTGTGTTGATGTTTATACAGCACCACACATGTCTCATCGTTTTGAGATACAGGGTGTCTGGTGGCAGATTTATGTTTTCAAATTTAAATAAAAAATAATATGTTTGACATATAATTTTACTAAAAGTATTAAAAGATAGAGTACAAATGCGGATTTTATTTGTTTAAAGATAATGTCATCCAAATGTCTTCCATCCTGTTGCACACACTGTTCGAAACGGAGCCTCGTATTCCGTGCCACACGCTGCAGTAAACTTGGTTCAATTGCGCTGATTTCTCGCCGAATATTTTCTTTTAAGTCCACAACAGTTCGCGGATTGTTGGCGTAAACTCTCTCTTTGAGGTAGCCCCACAAAAAAAAATCCATTGGAGTTAGGTCGGATGACCTCGGTGGCCACGGGATGTCCCCAAAGCGACTAATCAGTTTTTGAGGGAGATTTTCTCGCAACAAATCCATCGAAGCTCTGGCCGTGTGTGCGGTCGCACCATCCTGTTAAAACCACGTGTGTGATGAGAATGATGAATGAGCTCGCAGGTTCGGCAAAAAGAAATTCGAAATCATGAGCCGATAATTCTCACCATTGACATTCGTCGCTTGGCCCCGTGCATTTTCAAAAAAAATGGTCCGATTATCCCATTCGTGGATAAAGCGCACCAAACAGTTACCCTTGGGCAATGTAATGGTTTTTGGTGCTTCAGTCGAGGATTGCGAGTTCTTAGAGCCCAGTAACGGCAATTTTGTGTGTTGTTCTTGTTTACGTGTCCGTTTAAATGAAAATGAGCCTCGTCGCTCCAAAAAATGGAATTCACAGTGCGAAAACGCTCCAACATGGTTTCACAAAAAAATTTGCGTGACGCAAAGTCATTTTTTTTTCAATTCTTGAATTATTTGAATTTTAAAAGGATGAAATTTCATATCTTTTTTCAAAATTTCATGCACGCATGCTCTTGGAAGTCCCAGTGAAGCTGCCCTTTTCCGTATCGAAAATCGTGCATTTTCACGTAAACTGCGTTCAACCAGTCCAAGGTTTTCGGGGGTCCTTGACGATCGACTAGGTCCTGGCCGTGGTGTGTTCATAGCCGAAGCAGTTGCGCGGAACCTCTCCACCCACGAACGAATTAAATTCACACTCGGCCCATCGCCTATCCGTCGAATATTGAAATGTGAACAAAACTGTCGGCGAGCGAGTACGTAAGAATCGTTACTCTTGAAAAATGCTTTAATAGCGAACCTGCACTGCACACAACTGCACCACTGCACCACTGCACCACTGCACCACTGCGACATCGTGACTAAGAAATCCGCACGATCGGTGATTCTAAAGACACCACCTTCCCCCCGCACTGTTTATAACTTATTGAGATATTCGTTTTTTAAAATATAAATCTGCCGCCAGACACCCTTTATAATAATATGATGTGTGATTATTTTTATTTTTGTGGGGACAGTCTATATAGGATCCCTTCCGCTGCGGTTGCTACAAAAAAGATATGTCGGTTTAATTAATTCATTTATTTTGGCCTAAACTGTAAGGGCAAAAACCATTTGGCACACAACCTGACATACCTCGACACAGTCCAGAAAGAGAGGAACCTGTCAAATATAAAACAAATCACAGAGACCCCGAAACCAAATCAAGTACATAAAACAAAAAAATAATTTCAAAACCCGTTACTACGACCTTACAACTCGCTTACTAATTGTAATTTACGACATATAATTAATAACAATTTTAATAATCTCACATTTCACGCGTGTCTCAACATTTTTTTGTCCCAACGAACCCTCACAATAGATTATCGAGTCTTTATAATTCATAGATCTTAATGAGTTTGCTTAAATTAATTACGAAGGTGCGATCCGATGTCGAGGTCCGAAGATCATTCAAGAGTTACGCTTAACGAAACGTAATTAAACGGAATTAATTGTGCCGGAGTCGATGCCGCAAACTGTTGCCCATTCACGCCGCAAGTGCACGGGATGACCAGGCCATGTTCAAATTTTAGGGACACACTATAAGCAAATTTCTAATCAACAATCGAAGAATGGTAGTATTTTGGCAATTGACGTAGACGACATTATATATAATATAATCATCCTAATTATTTTTTATTAAGTAATGAGACAAGCAAGATGAACGTCTTGCCTAACATTGTTTTCAATTTCAAATTCATCTGATAGTAAATGAAACGTTTCTTCATAACAATGTTAGGATGATAAATACTACACACCACGTTGCGCTCGTCGCCTTGTGACATAAGACTTTAAGTCTCGTTGCCCCAGTAATTTGACTATATACGGCACCGGAACACAGTAATGTTTGCAAAGTACTGTTTGTCGGCTACAATAGGCGCTGCTGTGGCACCTAACTCCACGGTCTCCGGTAACAGAAACCTAACAGCAGTAAAGTCCTACCTACTGATCCTAATATGCACCAAGTTGAACTTAAAATATAAAGTGAATAAGTTTAAAGTTTGGTTTATTATTTATAGCATTACATCTTGCAAAGATAACTTAACTTAATTAAGTTGCCGGAAATATAATATGGTTTACATGACCTATGTTAGAACATGTAGTTCTATGATTTCCAGAATTCAAGTTTAGTTTTATTATTGCTGTTATTAAAATTGTACACATAAGAAACTATATGTAACGACACTCATGAAGTAATTTAGGTTGAAATAATATTTAGATTTCTAATGCAACCTAGAAAAGAATAAACAGTTCTTATTGAAGAACTAAATATTATATATTTGTACTGCAGTACACAGCAGGATTAATAAAAAGACTGCTTTTTTACAAGATTTTCACGAGTAACAGATCGTCGCTTGTAGTTGCAATTGACATTTCCGTTTAACACTGTCTGGATAGTTCATAAATAATTTATTATCGGTTTTCAATCTATTTACTGAAATTGCCACAGCGTGATGTTCCTGTATTGATAATCACAGAGGTAGAAACGTATTTCATTTTAAACTAGCTCTTACTTGAGGCAGCGCATTCAGTCTGGGTAAATGTATATAAAAATAGGCATTTGAAATTGAGAAATGTATTATACCTTAGATCCACCGGCCTCAAATTACCATCTTTCAGTAGTAGTAAATTGTATATTTAAATGGTTTTCTGTGCAAATAATAGACACATTTTTGATTAATTTATTAAATTATGAACTATTTAACATTCAATAAAGTAAACTATACACACACTCTTTGTAAATTTCTCGTGGATATAGTTAACAATTTTACAAGGTATTAACTAAGTTTTTAAACCAATAGTGCACACCATGATTATCGTAATTTTATATACTCCTCTTTCCTTCATGGTATTTAATTAATTGACCTTAGGATCTTTAATGCATACAAAGTCCTATATAAATGACATTTAGTTAAAACATTCTCACATAAAACAACAATAGCTTTCCTTAATGAAATATGAAAAATATCTTGCAGAAGGTTATTAAAATCTTTTCAGTTATAATTAGACTTTCATAGGCCTGTTTTGTGTACATTTATTTATGCAAAGAAAATAAAATCCTTGAAATATAACTTTGTGTATAAATATGATTGTGTAAATGTCTTAGCAGTTGAACTAACGACCTGATAAGAGCGCCAGAGAAAGGATACTGAAGACCACATTTGGAAGACATTAGGAAAAGATTATATTTAACAGTGAATGAAATAAACTTGATGTTGATTAACGTCAACGAAAAATAAGAAATAAGATAATATAAGAATTATCCAACATGACCGTGATTCATGGTCAACTTAATTTGCATCATCCACCCACGCACGCGGGCCCGCACAAGCGATATTGGCACTTAGGGGGCGCCGCCGGAAGCGCGCCGCGGCGACATCCGCGTGCGCCGGCGGGGCTCCGCCGGGGCTCCGGCGACACGGGGTGGTTCGAGTGGATCGCGCCTACATAACTCAAGTGCTCTCTCAACGTCAAAATATTTCTTTATTACCGCTTCGTAATAAATGTTATAGCATTTGTAGCTTTACGAGATTATTTACTATTTTTTAGTAATGAGGTTTCATTATTTTTCCACTTAAATATAAAATTACTAATTTAATTCAATAATGCAAATTTACATGTACATTAAGATGTTGTATAAACGTAAAAGTATAATGTATATCACTTTGCACGTTTTGGTTGGACGTATTGTGCAGAAGTTCATCGAAGGAGCGCATAACAGGAAGGTGATACATTTCCTGTTTTACGCTCACGACGTCACTACTTATAAAAAAGATTTTTTATTAAAAATGTAATTAATAAATACCCTTCGAAATTACCGTTATTTCAGATCCACTATCAATATCAAAATTTAAATTTTTACCTGTTAACATTCACTGATCCTACCATCATCACCATTTATACTGCGAATATTTAACAATATACCGTCATCGTCTTCTTGCCTTGTCTTGCCCACTGTGACAACTGCAAAACTCCACCGTTATCCACAATACGTAGATGATAGTAGTACCTTAAGAATAATCCTTTTTTACATCTCTAATTTACTAACCGGCATTCCGATGTTTCATAATTTGATAATACGTGTATTATCTGATAAACCTGCTAACGCTCAGCAGAGAGCCCTGGCTGCCAGCGCTACGTATTCTTCACCAGTTTCGGTCAAGTCTCGCATATAAAATTTCTCCTTCTCAAATCCTAGTATCATCCCCGTGATGAAGCGATCACACAGCGCGTCTTCTACGTTGCAGAACGAACAGCTAGCCAACGCGCTTCGTACTGGAATGATGTTTCCGTTCGCAATTGCGTCGCGACGTGGAAGTTGTGACCCCGCTAATGAAACTTTTTTTTTCTTAATAAAGCCTCAATCAGGACAGTAACTATTCCCTCGTACGGTACTCATTTGGTAAATCAGCAGTAAGCTTGTACGAATTATCAATGTGTGCTTAAATTTAACTAATATTGTAATCATGTATATATATATACATGATTACAATATGTATATATATATACATATTTTATGTAAATATATTTATATGTGTCGGACAACTTTTTATCACACCTACTATCCTATCTATCCTATCGACCTCCAAATATTACTAAAAATAAAAATAAATAATAAAATTCAATATTACATGATTTATGGGGTGGTACAAGAAGTGGTGAAATGGAGGAAGTAATTATTGGAGAGATGCTGGCGTGATATTTAACAGTATATGCAGATTGTAGTTAAAAACTTAAATTTACAAGACAAATTATTTCTTTTTGACATTTGCTTTTAATCTTTGCGCTAATTTTAAATCCTTTCTAATTAACGGTTCGTCTTTAATCCTGTCTATTATCTGTTCCCGTTAGAAAGGTCAACATCGCTGAATCACGACTAACTAAAGATTAAGAAGACCTTAGTAAATGTTTCCACCCTTTACACCGATGAAACTTTACCGTGACCTAAATAAATTCATATCCTGGAGCTATTACTCACTGTACTGTACTGGCATTGTAAAGAAATAGCGACGCTTACATTTTTTGTTACTACGACAATTGTACGATGAAGAATCCATCATGTTGAGGATAATATTTATATATAATATGTTATAACTTTAAATTAATATCATATATACTATATTGAAGGCATTCTCGTTTTAGGTAAACAATTATATATTAAAAAGAACAACACGTGACAACTTAAAAGTACGTAAAACTTAAGGGACTCAACTTGTAGAAACACGAACAAAAAATTTATTATTATTAATAATTTTAATGCTGTTTAAAATATTTTTTACGATTTCATGTAACGCGTATGAACTTTAAATTGTGTTAAACATGATAGCCCGAGAACTATTTTCAAAACGGAAGCCACAATTCATAAATAACGATTTTACTTCATTAGCAATTTCTCGTACGCTCTCTAGAAACAACACGTAACTAACAGAAGCCGTTACAAATTTGAACAGGCCATGATTTCAGCAAACAGAAAGTAGTTTTCTGTAGGCGAGCAAACGACCAGCCGTCCGTGTATTACTTCCTCAATTAGCTAAGCTCCTAATAGTGGAATATAATTACGCGAGAGGGGTTATATGGCGTCCGCAAATACAGCCTCCTTCATACTTGGACGCGAGTAACATTTCTAAGAAGGCTTTAGGTGGTCGCAAATATGACCATTGTTTGAACGGTAATTTGGACTGGTCAAGTCTTTCAGACTTGCAAAATTATTTGTGCACGGAACCCAAACGAATATGGACTTTATTCTGCCAGCCACACGTCCAACATTACCGCTTTTAACTTTGCAACGGAGTTGAAAGTACTCTTAAATTTAATTGCAGAATCCTTTCGCGAGCGCACCTTTTGTGTGCACGCGAAATGTGTTAATTTGAAAATGTTTGAAATACAAGGTTTAATGTTCACATGCAGTGCGCGGATTCTCCCCTGTCCACGTTCACGAAGACGGATTTTGTAATTTGCCTCGAAAAGCATTCAGCTGTATAAACAAGTCCGGTAGCACCTTTAGTCGAGTAGTGTGGTTATTTTAAAACTTGTACCTGAGATAAGTCTCGCAAAGTTTAAATTTTTTATTAGATTATTTAAAAACTAATATTTTTATGAGGTAAAATTTGTGTCTGAATGAGGATGGCAAGTTATTTACATGCTCACTGCAGCGCAGTGGCTGAGAACTTTCCTTGTAACACAGTAGTACCTAGATCAATTCGATGGGAGTGTTGTTTCGTTGTCTAGCTACTACCAAGTTGTATATTCGGCCATTATTACTACTTTCTAGTATATATGTTACTGTAAGTGTGTTAAATTGTTTTCATTATTAATATCACTATTTTATGATTATTAAATGAAACAACATCAATAAACTTAGCATTTATTGTGTCAATAAACTTTGCATTTATTTTAATTTCACTTATCACTTAATGTACTTCACTGACACACTTTGCTACATATTAAACACCAGATAGTTAACAACAACATGACTTTATAAACACAAGCACACAGACTGAAGTCACACAATTACAATAACATACTATTTATAATCTGTACTCAATAACTTTTTTTTATTTCAAACATTTAAATTAAATCTTTTGTTTGTGAATTCCAAAAAAAATGGCAATCTATTCAATATAGTTGCATTTTACTAAAGTTTAAATGAGAACTTTAGCAAAATGCAACAATATTTTTTAAAAAAAAACAAACTTCTGTTCTAATTAAACTAATAGGTAATGTAAGCATTTTCAAACAAAAATCAAATGATTTAAATTATTTCTCATTTAGAGTTATTATTTTAATTCGGTACACACAATTGAAAAATGTTTATAAAGCCATAATTATCACTTAGTCTATCAGGTGAAGTCTATCCCTCATTTGGGTTTGGTCTCCTGATCCGTGACATAGCGGATGTAGATGATGTCCTCAGGCTTTGGGTCTTCCGCTTGACTCTCATCCAACTGCGAGCAAGCAATGGCTAGTGCTGAGCCGTCGTGAGAGAAGCTAAGCGACGATACTGCAGTATTGTATCTGCAAATATTTATTACAAAGATTTTGTAATGTTGTTTAGTAACAAAGTATGAACAAATAATAAATTAATAAAAATGAACAATAATTTTCAGCTTCAAAAAAACTCCAAAAAGTTGTATTCATCACCTAGAAAAAGAATATTTTTTATATGTGTTTTTTTATATATAATTTTGCATTCACAATTTTGATTTTATTTTCATATATCGTCGTAATTCATACATGCAGGCACTTTTGCTTAATTACAAATTCATTTTCTAACGAACAGCTTATTCTTTAAAGAAATTTCTTCCAATTAATATTACTATTTTAAATGAATTACCTGTGAAATTGACACAGTCGTTTCTTGTTGAAACCATCCCATATGTTAACATATCCATCAGAACCACCCGTTGCAAAGGTGTTATACACAGAATGGAAACTTATTGCATTCACTGGATATATTTTCTCCAAACCTACAATTATATTTATTGAAGTGATGAATAAACAATATCTGCATCTAGTCATTTCTTGAATATTAAATATATAAACTGGCCACAGAAATGTAAATGGATGAGAAGAATTTGAGCAAACCCCTCAATTCTCAATACTTTTATCATATGTAATACTTACCACCATCTTTAATTCTGTGACATTTGAAAGCATACTTCTTTTTCTGAACTTCGGGATTGCTGTCTAAGTACTCTACTGCCACTCTACCCTCAATTGAACTCAAAACATAACCCTGCTTGTTTGGAAACACTCTAATACACCTTGTCTGGTATTTAAGAGATGACTCACGCCTTTGGTTTACATGTCCCATGTTACGTACATCCCAAACAAAAATCTTACGGCCAGATGTGCCAACAACAAATTTCTCTCCTACTATACTCATTGTGTATACCTGAAATTTTATTTTATTATAAAAGATATTCCAATAACCTTTCTAGACTAAACAAATCCATCACAACAAAACAGAACTAAACATAAGAGAAGAAAAATTTTTAAATAATCATAAAACCTGATACTTTCAAATTAAATTAATATTGTTCCAATCTAAGTCTTGATGAAAAGTTGGCTGAACTGATTATTATGAATTTATTTAGTTTATTTTATTAAAATTAATGTATTCATATACCCTTTCATTTCCCTGGTTATATGTTCCAACACAATTAGGGACCCGGCTGTCCCACATTTTAACAGTACCATCCCAGCTGCCAGTCAAAACTGCATTCACTTCACTGGCAAATTCTACACAACGTATGGCTCCTTTGTGTTCACCTAGGAGAGTCTCCGAACTTGCATTAAGGTCATACATCTTAAGAGTCTGATCAAGACCTCCACTATAGGTGTGTACGGCATCCTGGATGTAATTATGTTATTATTAATTTATATTTAATGAACTAAAAGTTTTATAGTTCCAAAAAATTTACCCTAAAACACACGTCGAGAACCGGCAACTCATGGTTATATTTATGTCTTTCAACGTTCGAAGTAACGTCGTATAACCTCACAGAGCAATCCCACGACGACACGAGCAAAAACTGACTGGATTTTGGGGCAAATTTGACGCTAGAGATCGCGTCTTCTGGTAAGCTCTTCAATTTAAATTCAGTGCGGGACTCCGCAACCCGCGTTACAGTCATTGTGGAAGCAATTTTGTTAAATAGTTTATAAACGTGTTATGGAGAAACTTTTATTGTTATTAATATTTTTAAAAGTAAACGTATTAAATAGACAATAAACACTATGCATCACGCAGCCGTCATGAAATTTTTGACAATTTAAAAATTTGACATACCGTTGATATAGTTAATAAATATAAAAACATTCAAAATAATTTATTCATTTACTATAATTATTTAGACGTATTGTTTATAAATATGCCGACAAAAATCATGTTTTTTGGATACGTATTAACGTAACAAACCTTAAAAAAAACATTTTATGCAACTATGAATTAGTAAAGGCATTACAGTGAACGCATCTTTCTAGTTGACATGTTTGTGATGAGGTGTGAAACGAGAAATCACCGTCTCTCTGAAATGGATTCACGCAAATCGCTCACTGCTTAAATATTTGTGATGTTACATAGATTGTGCAACTTTTTTACGTGAAATAAATAACCGAATACAATACAAGAGTGCCTCAAAAGTAATATAAATGCCTACATTTGCTCCGCGCAGCTGAGTCGTACTCCGATACATACGAATGGAGTGATTATAATATATACTAACGATGCAAACCAATTTGAAAACTAAAGAAATGTTTATTGTACGAGCTTTGGAAAAGATTTTAGCGGATAAGGACATCAAGAGGTCTTATCACAATCAATTAAAAAAGTCTTGTGAGGTGGCTCTTGGTAAGGTTTCCATTTTGACGTTTACACAACAGAAAACATATTTTATCATTGCGATGTCATTATATATACATTTATGTATGTTATACTAATTAAGTTAAAAGTTGAGTTGAATATAATACAACTTTTTAAAGAAGTCATCACATAACCTTGGAAAATGAGGGGGAGTAATTGTTGAACCTTATCAAAAGATTGTATCATAAAGTACTAACATATAACTTTTTATAGTGACAATAAAATTATTAACAATGTTTGAGTGTGACATCCTCTTTACTACTTTAAAAGAATTATTTGTAGTTTGACCTGGTTTATGATTAGGAAATATGTGAAAGCAAGGGCACAAATTGATTGATTTCCACTCATTGTTTTTTTTATAATTTATCAAATTGGTTTTTTGCCAATGTGTAATTAAAACTATTGTCACATAGTCTTTATCACCTTACAAGTTTCTTGCATTAATATTTGTTGTGTAGATAACATTTTGATTAATATTTATTGATACAACTCTAAAATGTTTTAAGCAAAAAGATTTTAACATCATATTAGCAAATGATACTAGGCAATATTGAAATAATATATTAGGTTGGAAAATATCTCCCTTCCGCCTTTTTGTCTTTTGAATTTCGCGGCTATGTACAAAGCGCTACAGAGCTCGTATCTGGCAATACTATACATAATTTTAAAAGTCTTGACATAACCTACAAAACGACGCTATGCATAATTAGTTTGGATATTGCGTTCAACAGTTATAGACGTGTAAACATGCGAGTTCACTAACGCCGAATTTGCGCTATTTTAAAGTTTTCCTTCGTTAAAGGCAAATCCGCTAGAGAAACGTTCCGTGAGATTAATGGTGTTTTGGGGGATGGTACTCTATCACTTCGAACCGCGGCGGAATGGTTTCGACGATTCAGAGCCGGTGAAAACGACACCATGGATAAGCCAGCCGGCGGAAGACCTGTGACGACAAATACCGATCAAATCATGGACTACATCGAGTTAGACCGGCATGTGGCATCTCGTGACATCGCCCAGGAGATGGGAGTTAGTCACCAAACCATTTTAAACC
The DNA here is from genome assembly GCA_033220335.2 of Troides aeacus. Taxonomy (NCBI): domain Eukaryota; kingdom Metazoa; phylum Arthropoda; class Insecta; order Lepidoptera; family Papilionidae; genus Troides; species Troides aeacus. Next base: position 11,572,750 of record CM067282.1, read on the forward strand.
ATCTGCAGAAGGCTGGATACAAAAAAAGCTTGATGTTTGGGTGCCGCATGATTTGACGCAAAAAAACCTTCTGGACCGAATCAACGCCTGCGATATGCTGCTGAAACGGAACGAACTCGACCCATTCTTGAAGCGGATGGTGACTGGCGACCAAAAATGGATCACATACGACAATATCAAGCGAAAACGGTCGTGGTCGAAGGCCGGTGAATCGTCCCAAACAGTGGCCAAACCGGGATTGACGGCCAGGAAGGTTTTGCTGTGTGTTCGGTGGGATTGGAAGGGAATCATCCACTATGAGCTGCTCCCATATGGCCAGACGCTTAATTCTACCATCTACTGCGAACAACTGGACCGCTTGAAGCAGGCGATCGACCAGAAGCGTCCAGAATTGGCCAACAGGAAGGGTGTAGTGTTCCACCAGGACAACCCCAGACCACACACTTCGTTGATGACTCGTCAGAAGCTACGGGAGCTTGGATGGGAAGTTTTATCGCATCCACCATATAGCCCGGACATAGCGCCAAGTGATTACCACCTGTTCCTGTCCATGGTGAACGCCCTTGGTGGTGTAAAGTTGAACTCAAAAGAGGCTTGTGAAACGTGGCTGTCCGAGTTCTTCGCAAATAAGGAGGGGGGCTTCTACGAGGGAGGTATTATGAAGTTGCCGTCTAGATGGAAACAGATTATCGAACAAAACGGCGCATATTTGAACTAAATCCGACCACTGTAACACTTTTTATAAAGCATTGAATAAAGAGCAAAAAAGCGGAAGGGAGATATTTTCCAACCTTATATATTATAAACTTCTCAGGTTATGTTACTGAATTTGTAAATGAATTTAGGCCTATTTAATTAATTTGAAAAATTTATCTTATTGTGTCAGATTTTCATTATTTAGCTACCAAGACTACCTAGACCTATGTTTCTTTTCAGTATAGCATAATAAAGACATTGGATATGGTATTTCCAAGTAACAAGGAAAATAATGAATTAACATGAGGATAAAATGTTGGAAGCTTGTAAAATACTTTCATTTAAAATAAATTAAGTGTTCATAACAATTGTAAACAATAAACTTTGTCATAATACATTTGCAATCTATTACACATCCATATAAATATGTTTTTTTTTTTTTCATTTGGATTAATTGAAATTGGATATAAAAAGAACATTGGCAAAAAAATAAATGATCATACCTTGTTTGTGACTGTATTCTAATTAAATATCAATTAATGAGTCATTTGTAAAGTATATTTAGCATCTCATAAATGTATCTTGAAGACAACAGTAATATAAATTTTTCTTGTTATATTGCTAATTACTTCTGTTTGTTGTATTACTTGTAATATTTTATAAATTATAAATAATGAATTCAAAGTGTAGTCTTGGCACATTGGTTTTACTTGATAGCTGGAAATTAAAAATATTTTGATTAATAAAATATTTTCCCAAAATGTTATATTCTATCATAATTATATATATCTGTCTATCAATTCACTAGTAATAAATTACTTATCTAATTAAGTAACATTGAAAATTTTACATTACATAAATTGTGTTCAACGGAACTTATTGTATTTCTTTTTATTTTCAGAGGAAATAAAAACAGAACTAAAAAATGGGGGTCAACCAGAGCCATCAGAAAATCCAACATCAGGAACACTACCTTTACCAAAAAATGATGCAGCAAACATAATTACAGCTGAAAAATACTTTCTGCCCTTTGAGCTAGCATGTCAAAGCAAAGCATCACGAATTGTTGTAACAGCTTTAGACTGTCTGCAAAAACTTATTGCTTATGGGCATTTAACTGGAAACATTCCTGATTCAACCACACCAAGGAAATTACTTATCGATCGAATTGTAGAGACAATATGTAGTTGTTTTAATGGTCCACAGACAGATGAAGGTGTTCAACTGCAGATAATTAAAGCTCTGTTAACTGTCATAACAAGTCAACATGTTGAAGTCCATGAAGGAACAGTACTTCTTGCTGTCAGAACTTGCTATAACATATACCTAGCTAGCAAAAACCTTATAAACCAGACCACAGCAAGAGCTACACTAACTCAAATGCTGAATGTTATATTTACAAAGATGGAAAATCAAGCTTTAGAATCGGAGACCAATAATATTGTTTCAAATGATCCACATCCAAAAATTGCCAATGGTAATGTTATTGCTGATGAGAGTAATTCTAATAACACAAGTGAACATAGCAAAGATACCACTGTACCTGATGAACCTGTAGATGAAGTGTTAGAGGCAAAAATAATTGCAAAACAAATAGTTGATTCTGTCATTGATAATGCTATTTCAATTGCTTCAAAGAAATGTGAAGATGATACTAGTCAAAATATACCAGATAATAATGAAAATCCATCTGATTCCCAAGAGAGTGTTAGTGTCTCCCAAGAGAGCAATGACCAAATACCAGATGAGACCCCTATTACAAGAATACCATCTCAGGAGAGTGTAGATGTAGCATCAGAAAATGACAATTCTGTCACTGCTAAATTCACACATATCCTACAAAAAGATGCATTTTTGGTTTTTAGAGCTTTATGTAAACTATCAATGAAACCTTTACCTGAAGGCACTCCAGATCCCAAGTCACATGAACTCCGATCTAAAATTTTATCATTACACTTACTTCTTTCTATCTTACAAAATGCAGGTCCTGTGTTTCGAAATAATGAAATGTTCATTACTGCAATCAAGCAATACCTTTGTGTTGCTTTGTCCAAGAATGGAGTCAGCTCTGTGCCTGAAGTCTTTGAACTTTCATTGGCAATATTCTTGGCGCTTCTTCAAAATTTTAAAGTCCACCTTAAGAAGCAAATTGAAGTTTTCTTTAAAGAAATTTTTATGAATATTTTAGAAACTTCTAGTTCTTCCTTCGAACACAAATGGATGGTAATCCAAGCTCTAACTAGAATTTGTGGCGATGCCCAAAGTGTTGTAGATATTTATGTTAACTATGACTGTGATCTCTCAGCAGCAAATCTATTCCAGAGATTAGTGAACGATGTATCGAAAATTGCCCAAGGTCGGCAAGCGTTGGAATTAGGAGCTACACCAAATCAAGAGAAATCGATGCGTATCAGGGGTTTAGAATGTCTCGTTTCAATTTTAAAATGTATGGTTGAATGGAGTAAAGAGTTATACATTAATCCAAATATGCAAACAACTTTAGGAGAAAGAACCGCAAAAGAAGATTCTGATCATCAAAGCATTAAATCACATGGAGGATCAAGCCTTAGTTTGATTTCGACTAGTTCTAGTAATATCGGCAATAGAGAAACTTTAGATTCCCCTGAGCAATTTGAAGTTCTTAAACAACAAAAAGAGGTTTGGGAAACAGGAATCGATCTTTTCAACAGAAAGCCAAAAAAAGGTGTTGCCTTTTTACAGGAACAAGGGCTACTGGGTACGTCTACTAAAGAAATAGCAGAATGGTTGTTAACCGACGAGAGAATCGATAAAATATTCATTGGAGAATATCTAGGTGAAAATGACGACCATTCCAAGGAAGTTATGTATGCTTACGTGGATTCAATGAACTTTTCTAACATGGACATCGTAGCAGCATTACGCCATTTCTTAGAAGGATTCAGATTGCCCGGTGAAGCACAAAAAATCGACCGACTCATGGAAAAGTTCGCAGCACGATACTGTGAATGTAATCCAACGAACACGCTATTCATGAGCGCCGACACCGTATACGTGTTAGCATTTTCTATAATAATGCTAACGACCGATTTGCATTCACCACAAGTAAAGAACAAAATGACTAAGGAACAATACATCAAATTGAATAGCGGCATCAGTGACAATAATGATCTACCGCGTGAATATTTATCACAGATTTATGACGAAATCGCCGGTCACGAGATCAAAATGAAGAACACATCTAAACCCGGGAAACACATGATTGCTAATGAGAAGAAACGAAAACTAATATGGAATATGGAAATGGAACAAATATCAACGGCTGCCAAAAATTTAATGGAATCGGTGTCTCATGTCCAAACGCCCTTTACTACCGCCAAACACGTTGAACATGTGCGACCAATGTTTAAAATGGCGTGGACTCCGTTTCTTGCCGCCTTCTCGGTGGGACTCCAAGACTGTGACGACACAGAGATTGCTTCATTATGTTTGGATGGCATACGGTGCGCGATTCGCATAGCTTGCATTTTCCATATGTCTTTAGAACGAGACGCATACGTTCAAGCCCTTGCGCGATTTACTCTACTCACAGCTAATTCTCCCATAACTGAAATGAAAGCAAAAAATATTGACACCATAAAAACTCTGATCACCGTAGCGCACACAGACGGGAACTATTTGGGAAGTAGCTGGTTAGACGTTGTAAAGTGCATTTCGCAACTCGAACTGGCGCAGCTTATTGGCACCGGTGTCCGTCCTCAATTTTTATCGGGATCTGGTATTAAACCGCAACCGGATTCCTTAAAGTTTAGCCTTATGACATTAGACCCTAGTGTTAAGGAACATATTGGTGAAACCAGTTCACAGAGTGTCGTGGTGGCCGTAGACAGAATATTTACAGGCTCGACTAGACTTGACGGCGATGCAATTGTTGATTTTGTGAAAGCACTCTGTCAAGTGTCTATAGACGAACTGAGCCATCCCACAAACCCTCGAATGTTCTCATTGCAAAAAATTGTTGAAATATCTTACTACAATATGGGCAGAATTAGGCTGCAATGGTCTCGTATCTGGCAAGTACTTGGGGACCATTTCAATAAAGTAGGATGCAGTAGTAATGAAGATATCGCCTTTTTCGCTGTTGACTCATTAAGGCAATTATCAATGAAATTTATCGAGAAGGGAGAATTTGCCAATTTTAAATTCCAAAAAGACTTTTTGAGGCCTTTCGAACATATTATGAAAAAAAATAGTTCTCCAACAATAAGGGACATGGTTGTCAGGTGTATAGCACAAATGGTTAACTCTCAGGCTCCGAACATAAAATCCGGTTGGAAGAATATTTTCTCCGTTTTCCACTTAGCGGCTAGTGACCAAGACGAAGCGATCGTCGATTTAGCATTCCAAACAACAGGGAAAATTATATCGGAATTGTATGAAAAACAATTTCCTTCAATGATAGATTCATTCCAAGATGCAGTCAAATGTCTTTCGGAGTTTGCGTGCAACGCGAAATTTCCTGATACGTCCATGGAAGCTATAAGACTAGTAAGATCTTGTGCGACGGCAGTTGGCGCTTCGCCGCAGCTCTTCGCAGAGCATGCAGGACTAGAGGGTGAACCGGGCGCGCCTGAAGTAGACAGGGTGTGGTTAAGAGGATGGTTCCCACTGCTGTTCTCTTTATCGTGCGTCGTAAGCCGTTGTAAATTAGATGTACGTACAAGAGGACTTACGGTTCTCTTCGAAATTATAAAAACACATGGTGAATCATTCCGTCCGCATTGGTGGAGAGACCTATTTAATATTTTGTTTAGAATCTTTGATAATATGAAGCTACCTGAACACCAGTTGGAAAAGAATGAGTGGATGACAACGACGTGCAATCATGCCTTGTATGCGATCGTCGACGTGTTCACACAGTACTTTGACACTCTCGGCTCTCTCTTACTCGAGCAGCTGTACGCCCAGTTGCACTGGTGCGTTCAGCAGGACAACGAGCAGCTAGCGAGGTCTGGCACCAACTGTTTAGAAAATCTAGTCATATCGAATGGAACGAAATTCAGCGAAGATACGTGGAGCAAGACCTGCCAGATAATGCTTGACATATTCAACAGTACATTACCCACCACCTTATTGACATGGAAACCGGACGAAAACGACGACGGCGAAACACCGCACGTCCGCCATGGGATATTGAAGAAACCGCAGGTGGGGGACGAAGCGAAGTCGTCCCATCGTGTATTTAATAGCTTGCTCATAAAATGTGTGGTGCAACTCGAGTTAATTCAAACCATCGACAACATCGTCTTCTATCCAGCGACATCGAGAAAGGAGGACGCCGAGACTCTGGCTTTAGCCGCCGCAGAATTGACCGGTGGTACACCGGGAACAGAGCAGGAATGTCAACGTGAGGAACAAGGGATGTACAGATTACTCAGCTCGCCGCATCTGCTGCGTCTCGTGGAATGTTTGATGTGCAGTCATCGATTCGCGAAAACCTTTAACACGAATAACGTGCAGCGCAATGTGCTGTGGAAGGCGAACTTCAAGGGGTCCGTTAAGCCGAACATGCTGAAGCAGGAGACGCAGTCATTAGCGTGCGTCATGCGCATCCTTTTCAAGATGTACGCCGACGAGTCGCGCAGAAGCCACTGGCCGGCGGTGCAGAACAACTTGATCAACATCTGCTGCGAGGCGCTGGAGTACTTCGTGGGTCTGACTAATGAAGCCCACAGGGACGCCTGGACCTCTATACTGTTGCTCATTCTCACACGGATACTGAAGATGCCTGACGAAAGGGTAAGTCTCATAACAATTTATACTACTGTAGTAGAAACATCGGAGCTTTACTTGATAAAGAAATTATACAATAAAAATAACTGCATTACAAAAGAAATTAGATTTCAGATTGTGTGAAGCCTTGTCAAGTGTTGTTAAACGAAACGGATATTGATCTAATTTGTATTCGTGTGTGCAGACCGGAAGTTGCAACGCGCACGTAACAATGCCGTAATCATCTACGACATTAACATCAAAACGTTTGTGTGCAGCTAGAAGTTAATTATTTTTCTGCATTTTTAAATATCACAAGATGATGGATTTCTCTTCTTTTTATACAATTAAGCGAAGAGACGAGCGGAACGTTCACCCGATGGTAATACGCCCATCCATAAAAGGTGGCGCTAGTTAGGTTGCACCACATTGCGGTCGTTGCCTTAAGACATGACATAACATATAGAGTCTCATCCCAGTAATTACACTAGCTACAACGCCCTTCAAACCGGAACACAGGAATCTTTGACAGTACTATTTGACGGCAGAAATAGATGTATCTATCTAGACGGTGTCCGGTAACAGGTACTAGCACTGCATGTGTGCAGTTAATATAGAATTGTAAGCTTATGATCATTAACACCATTAGAATCTTATTCTTGAGAGCATATCATACGTCTCTACGTATATCGATTGGGATGATGATGAAAAACAAAAACTATAAAATATTGACATATGTAATGAATATGTGACTCATCAACTTGGAATAACCTGTGCCAAGATTGTATATTATTCACAAAGACAAGCGATAGCGAAGCTAAAAAACCTTGTTATAATTTTATTCTCTTTATGGTTTATTCAACGTAGCTACGAGACAAGCTGATATCCATCCGATAACGTATCTGTAAGTGATACGTCGGTCCTTAACAATGTGATGCTGGTTAGGATGATAAACATCTTTTTTTTTTTCATACAATTTAGCGACGAGAACAGTGGGACCTTTACCTGATAGTAAGTGCTGCCTATAACAACGCGGCGCCAGTTAGGTTATACGCTATACCACGTTGCGCTCGTCGCCTTGAAACAAGATGTTTAATAACAACAAACGAAGCTCTGGCTCCTGCCAACCCGCATTGGGCCAACGTGGTGAGAAGTGGTCCAAAACCCTCCATATGAACCCCTACAAACGAGAGCCTCTAGTGCCCAGCGGTACCGGTACATGCTGACCTTATGTATCTTGCAGTGGAGGTCTACTGGTTGGTGATGATGATGAGTAATTACACTAGCTACAACGCCTTTCAAACCGGAACACTGTAATGTTTGCTCACCACGATTTTGTGACAAAAATAGGAAGTACAATGACAACTAGGAAATACCGACATTGGCCGATTAACTATAGCTGGCAGATTCACCACATTTCCATGGTTGGCCTTTTGTCGTGAACTCGCGTCGCATAATGAAGTATTCCCGTCTCGTTCACACGCTGCATAGCTTATGAGTATGGAGACGGTTATTGTTTTGTTTTTGCTCTTGTTCATTATTACACAAGGTGTCAAATTTTGCATTTGTTAGCTAGTGCTTCTGCCAAATCGATCTAATGTTTTAGTAGACGATGACGCATACCAGATCCTGTGCCCACAGCTGATTCAAGAAAAGGTGTGATGATTGTTTGGTTGGACAAGTATAATTTATCCTATGCAGAAAATAAAACTTGTACTATATGATATTAAGAGCATAAGTATTATTTAATGCATTTATTTTTAAACACTGTGTAGTAAATAAATTAGAGCGAGCACTGTGAAGGTGCCAGCGATAATTGATTATAACAGGTGCCAACTAAGATCTAGAAACTATAACGTATTAATATTTTGCTCCTCCAGTTTGCGGCACACGTATCCAGCTACTACCCGCTGTTGTGTGAGATCACTTGCTTCGACCTGAAGCCGGAGCTGCGCACAGTGCTGCGACGGGTGTTCATCCGCATCGGTCCCGTATTCAACATTGTGAACATGCAATAATATACTTATCTTAATTTACAAACAGAATGGCCTTATAGTTGCATAGGTTAAAGTATGACTTTGATGTTAATAATTAAAATTAAAAAAAGCATAGGGTTTGTCCGGGTGTACCGCAGGGCACGCACTACAGACGACAAAAACACCAAAATTTCCATAAATTTTAATGTGACATAACAGCAATGAGTACTTCAGTAGTATTAAAGGTGATCTAATATAGTGTGTGGTAGTGTTATTGTCTAATTTATATAAATTATTTGATTTAACAAAGTTTTAAATTAAAATTGTATAAACCATAGACGTTGTACCTATAAATTTATAGTTTATTCTGTATATTTGAATCTTTTTACTGATTGGAGAGCTGATATCACTCACCGCTAACTGCTTCAATTTTTTTCATTTCCTTGCTAGACTGATCAAACTGTGATTGTGATTTCTCACGGATTTCCTCCTTTCAATAATTTCCTATTGAGTGATTTCAGAGCTCGCACGCAAACTATATTATCCCTTATATAATAAATAGAAAATAAACATTAAATACAGTGTATCATTAAGCAATCCTGAGCCCCTCTATAGACTTTTCCAAGGAATCTAAATCCCAAATAACCAACTGCCCATCTAAGCCAGAAGTGCTAAACTTTTTAGCATTTGCTTTAGTTCCTTTGTACAGACTGATAGAAGTGATGGCGTTCTGGTGGATTGAGTCCAAATAAGTATCACTGGTTTCAATACGAGCTTGTCTATCTAGAGACTGGAATTTTTTCATGGCTGACAGTCCACCAGATTCCTTCCTCTGTGTATTATCCAACTTCGCAACAAAACGCAACTCGTCACCGTCGTGACAGTACAGCAATGGAATGCAACTGTGGCCTGCGACCAAAAGAGAGTTATTAGAAATCCAATTACATCCCAAAAATGGCAAATATTCAGTCTTTAGTTTAATCACTGCTTTTCCTTGTTTTGCGTCAGCAATATTTATAGAGCTGTCGTGCCCAACCCAGGCGACTTTATTTCCATCAGCAGAAAATGAAACGCTGTGTACCCATCCTCCACCGCCAGAAGATGAATTGGGGAATTCTGCTAACAGTTGACCCAAAGGTAATTTTGAACCCCAAACATTAGGACCTGGTTGGTCTTCAATATCTTTAATATAGGCTGAGAAAACTCGGACTTTAAAGTCTGCTGATCCTGCAACTAGCAGTATATTATTAGGGTGCCAATCTAAAGTGGTCACTGTTGAACGGATGGGCTTTTTAATGTGCTTTGAGACCCACCAGTTGTTTTCTTTTTCAAAATAGCAGATTGAAATTAATCGTGCACCAGAACCAACTGCAAATTTGTTCTCCATAGGAGACCATTTCACGCATGTTGCTGCTCGGTTAATACGTAAGAGAACGAGAGTGGTAGTCCACTTCCCATCATCCCCTTGAGTCCATACATAGGCATTGCGGTCAACAGAGCAAGTGACAATCCTGTTTGTATTTGGTGCCCAGTCAATTCCCATCACGCGCAAATCATGTTCAACCAAATTGTTAGTTTGCTTCCAATCATTTCCTTCCTTTTGGTAAATATGAACTTCATTATTGTTTGGTGAAAATGCAATTTCTGAAATAAGAGAACAATATTATGTCTCAATCAACAACTTGCCCAAGTACTCAATCCCAAAATATCCTTATTAGAGTTTATTACATTGGGTGTAAAGTTACACAATGTCGTAAGTATGTATCAAATCATAACTATGATAGTTATTGTATAATATAAACAATATCTAAAATTAAAATAAATAAAAAAATTTAAAGATTTCTATAGGATTTAAATAAAACTGTTATATTGATAACAAAATGACAACTAAAGAATGTTATATAGAAATAATAAATTTGAAATGGTTGTTTTGTACTTTATTATTTCATGTTTCTTTAAAAAAATGCCCATTTACTAGGGTTTATATAAATAAGAATAAAATTAATTGTTGTCTAAATACCAACCACATTAAAAATAGAAATTGATAAGAACCATGAAGTGGGAGAGGGGGCATATAGCTCATAGAACTGGTGGATATAGGGTATTTAAAGTGCAGGAAATTCAACTCTGCACTGGACAGCACAGTGGTGGCAGACTTTTCAAAGGTTAAAAATTATTATATTAAAATAATGCATTCACTTTTGCAAGCATACTAAGACCATCAAGTTTCATTAGTAGTTCTTGAATTTGTTTCTATCAACCTGACAATATCAGCTTAATAGAAAAAAATTCAAATACTATTAATGAAATGCTGGAAATATCTGTAGTTCCAATAGTTACAGAACTTTTGTGTCATATAACAAGTATTGTATGTATAGATATGTTGATAAAAACACTTACGTGTTCTATCCTTATTCCAAGCGTGGCATGTAATCGGAGCGCATGAGTCACCAAAAGTTAGTGTTTGAGACATCGTGAAATCCTGAACACAAGATGGGCAACAGTAAAATATCTATAGATTACTGACACATTGAATAGTCATATTGATTACATACCAATCTTATGTGGGAACTGGTAAATACTTATTAATATTTGTGCTAACGGCGACGAGGTACACACTGTGGTCAATTCGCGGACTCTGGTCAGTCGACGCGAATTTCTGCAAATTCATAAGAAAATAAATATTTAGATTTTATTAATTCCCTTACATTTTATGCATGAAGTTAAAACAAATGCTAAAATAATTCACATAATTAGATCACCTACCGTAACGAATAACAAAATGATAACTACCACCGATTTACAGTTGACAGTTCCTCTAACAGATAGTGTATTACCAATGATTGAGTTATCGATTGAATCATGATTTAAACACAAATTGTGAAAAAGCATTATTTTATATCATGAAGAATATACGACAAGAATCTCTATGATTATATCTTAAATAAAATCAATTAGCCAGCGCCAAACGACGGAATTTTATACTGTTATGTAATTTTTATAACAAACTTCTCTCATATAATCCTGCATAATTTGAAGTGCTAAAACCATCTGCGATATTCAATTAAATATATACTTTATTAAATAGTATATTATATATATAAAATCGAAGTTAATGATTTTAAATTTTTATTCGTGTCGATATCACGATGCTGGAAATTCCTTCATCCGGCTGTTAGTCGTCAACGTTGGATGTCAATACTCTCATTTTAATATAAATAAAAACGTTGACTACACACTTAAACGGAATTCCTTAAAGAAAACAGTTAAACTAAGAATAGACAAGATGTCTGGAAGAGGTACAATAATTTCAGTCAATATTAATTATGTATTGCATTAAGAAATATAGATACGATGGCGCATTTGCACAATAATTTTCAGATAAATATCGAGGTAACCGACATCGAAATCAGCATACTCTGTCATCAGTGGCAAAAGAGACTGCTGTATCGCTACCATCCGACAGTCCAGTACTTGCTATGTTCAAAGCAGCGGCCCTAAAGCTAAACAACCGTCAAGATCGTCACGAGCGGCTCGTCAAACTATCCAGGGACATCACGATAGAGAGCAAGAGAATTATTTTCTTGTTACACTCTGCTATAACGTTTGTTAAACTTTCATATTATAACAAACAATAATTTGTTTTTAAACAAAAATGCAAAAACAGGTTTCTCTTGAGATTTACTTCTATATCATAACATTTAGCATGTCCCTTTGAGGAAATATAAGAAGTCTTCTACTACTAGCCCAGTAAGTGGCCATAATTTAAACATATCATTGTTTACACCCTACTAGCCATAGAAAAAATGTATTACTAGTGGTAAACTTTTTTAAACCAAACAAATGTTTTGGTTTAAAATAATTACTGATATGTGTGATATTATATCCAGGATAGCATCATTTTATTATGTACCAGTTTCAATAGGGCACATTAATTTCAAGTAAAACAAGTTCATTTTGTTTGTCATCAGTGTTACTACAAATTTAATAACATAAATAAGCTAAATAAACATTTGTTTCAGTTATTTTGCCTGAAATGTGTACTTATATCTTAATGCAATAAGTTGAGGTTGCATCTCTTTGCAGCAAAGAATCATGCATAAAAGCAGTTAGTGAAGCCAATGAAAGACTTCAGAAGCTGGTGAAAGGACCTTTCAAAAATATTGGATTGGAATTAGAAAAGGTCCCTGCATATTTACACTCACGTGCTGTTACTGCTGGCTTTCAAGAATACATTGAAGCAAGGACCCTGTGCTCATTGATAGAAAGTCAGACTATCATAACCTGGTCAGAAGTTCAGCTTGAACTTACATACAAAATAGAAGATACTGCAAACAATGAAATGGAGCGGACAGTTGTAACCATGTTATCAAAAGATGATTACATGCTTGGTATAGCTGACTTGACAGGGGAGTTAATGCGTAGAGCTATCAATAGTATCTCTAGTGGAGACAGCGAGGAATGCTTTAATTGTTGCCAGAATGTCAGGGAGCTTTATACTGGATATTTGGGTGAGTAGTGAATTTGCTTTCCTGCTAATATAAATTTTTAAAAATATATCTTATATATCTTTAAAAATATTGATTGTACTTAACCACAACATACTTTGAGGATCAAAAATAAATACTAACAGTCTTACCTCTTTGAAAATGTTTTGAAAATGCTGAACATTTATTTATTTATTTATTTGATAAGACTTATCAACATAGTTACATAATTGGTTTCATGACTTAATATTAAAAATCAAGTTAAAAATAGCAACATGTAACTACACTTAAAGATAAACACATCATGCGTCAAGTAACTGTGCATAAACACTAACAGTAAAACAAAAAATTACAAAACTACACAATAATTATACACTAAAAAATTTATTAACTTAACCTCTAAATTAAAGTAGTTATGTTATGTAAAGACTATAAATTTACAATTTTGACAAAGTTCACAAATAATGTTTGTATGATTATGTCTATGACATGGCAAAGCAAAATTATTAGACGTCTGCGACTGTACCGCGATTCAATACCCCGACAATTTTGGATTTGAACATTGGTAATTTATCATGAAATATATCGATGGAGCTATCTTTGTAAAATACTGCAGCAATCTGCACAACCTCGGAACCAAGGAATGATGGCCCAAATTTGATTTGTACGTTCTGTGAGTGAGGATGGATCTTGGGTGGCGTGGCGAGCGAGTTGGAACATCAAAGGAAAAACGACTAAGCAGATCGGAATTATCCGATAGATTGTTTAATAGTTTGTATAAAAATAACATGTCTTGTAACGTGCGCCTATCGGATAACTTCATAAAGTTCATATCACTGAGTCGTTTAGTATACGGAATTCTTTTATTTGGTCTATCAAAATAGAAATAAGTGAATCGTCTTTGTATAGACTCGATACGGTCTTTATGAACCAGATAGTTTGGGTTCCACACTACTGAGCAATATTCGAGCTTGCTTCTCACAAGTGTAATGAACAAAAGTTTTTTAGTTCTGAAGTTTTTGAAATCCTTGCAATTTCTAAACACAAAACCCAACATTCGCCTTGCAGATTTACATATGTTATCAAAATGTTGATTAAAAATCAATTTAGTATCAAATGTAACACCCAGATCACGAACTACTTCTTGTTCAATTAGCGCTTCGCCATTGATCGTATGCTGATTGGAAAGATTTGCGATTACGTGTAAATCTTATAAAAGAGCACTTCTGAGGATTCAGAGCCATATAATTTCGACGAGACCAATCAGCTAACCTATCCAGGTCCTCTTGAAGAGCCTTACTATCACTAGCCGATCTTATTTCTTTCGCAATCTTTAGGTCGTCAGCAAAGATATAACAATTTGACTCATGGATACATTCTAGGACATCATTAATATATGTATTAAATAAAATTGGCCCCAGTACAGAACCCTGAGGTACACCTGATGTAGATCTGTAAGGCCGCGAAACATGCCCTTTAATTACGACAAATGGTAATCTATCCGCAATATACGATGAAAGTCATGACAGTACTGTCCCTCCAAACCCAAAATTAGTCAGTTTTTCTACAAGTAGTGAGTGATTAACTTTGTCGAAGGCCTTGGAGAAATCTGTGTATACTGTGTCTACCTGAACGTGCGAGTCCATTGATTCTGAAAGAAATGTTATAAAATTGCTCAAGTTGGTAGCAGTGGATCTAGCCGTAGTGAACCCGTGCTGTGGGTTAGATATTAATCGCTGAACATGACATACGAAGATCGGACGCAACATAGCCTCTAACATTTTTGGTAAAACCGAAATTAATGAAATAGGCCGATAATTAGTTATATTACTACGGACCCCCTTTTTATATATCGGCACTATTCTGGCCTGTTTCCAGAGGTCCGGATAGATTCCCGTTTTTAGAGACGTGTTGTAAATTACACTGACAGGCAGTGAAAAGGGCTCCGCACACCTCATCAAAAATATAGGAGGTAAATTATCAGGACCGGTACCTTTGGTAAAGTCAAGTCTTTTTAGTTTCTTGAAGACTTCAAGTTGAGTAAATTGGATATACCATAGAGAAATTGTAGAACCTTTGTTTACTGCGCCTCCGCTTCTTGAGTAGTTGACATCGTAAACTGACGAAAAATGGTTTGCAAATAAGTTGCAAATGTCTATTCCATTTGATGCTATTTGGTGTTCTAGGACCATTCTAGACGGGTACGTGTTCGCAGATTTTTTTAAATTTTTTAGATGACTCCAAAAATATTTTGGGTTTTTTGATATATTTGATTCAATCCTTTCAATGTAGCGTTTATATTCTTTTTTGAGTAATTTGTTACATCGTGCACGTAGATCAGCAAATTCAACACCGTCGAGAGGATTCTTGTACTTTTTGTATTTCAGTCTAACTTTGAGTTTTAGTTTTAATAAATTTATAAGATTTTTAGTATACCACAGTGGATATTTACTGTTGCTAGGTTTAGATTTGGGTACATGTTTTTTAATCACTTTTTCTAATTCATAGTAAAAGATCGTTAGCATTGTATTTACGTCACTGCACTTCGAAAGGACATCAACCCATGATATATTATTTAGGTCCGAGATTATATTGTCGTAGTTCGCTTTATAGTAATTATACCTCTCATTAAAATTTTCTTTGACTAATTGATTTTTTCTTTAGATTACTGTAATAATTAAAGCTGGGTGATGACTATCAACGGCACAAATCGGGTAATTACTCTCCACAATTGTAGGTACAGTTGTGTTGCATAAAATTAGATCTAACATCCGTTGGTTTTTATTGACAACGCGGTTGAACTGTTTGAGGGCGTTTTCCTCAATAAAGTCGACAAACGTTGCGTTGAGAGTACTACTGAGATTGCCAGT
This sequence comes from Troides aeacus, assembly GCA_033220335.2. NCBI lineage: Eukaryota > Metazoa > Arthropoda > Insecta > Lepidoptera > Papilionidae > Troides > Troides aeacus. The sequence continues at coordinate 11,588,530 of CM067282.1, forward strand.
GGCACGTAAATACGATACGCCCAGTATTGGTGACCAATCAAGGTTACTAAGATTAAAGTCACCTGCCAATAATACATGTTCATTCTCATTAATTACGAAATTCGCATGGGAAATAAAATCTTCTAATTTATCCTTAGAAACTGGAGGTGGCAGATATATAGCACAGATTGCAATACGAGTGGCTTTGCCTGAAATTATTGTATCAATTGTCACCCATAGATCTTCGAAACTACTTTCCCACACCGTCATACGATGTGATACTATCATTACTAACTGCTATTAAGACTCCACCTCCATTTTTCACTTCCCTATCCCTCCTGTACACAAAGTATCGGTTGTCAAAAATTTCTCCATCGTAAATGCTATCGTTCAGCCAACTTTCAGTTAGTATATAAATATCATAATTATTGTTCGATATTTTGAGCTTGACTTCTTGGCTTTTACTGCGCAGACCTCTAACATTCTGATAGTAGATATCTAAACAGTCCATAATGCTTACAAAACAGAGTAGAAACTGTGATATATATAAAAAAAAAAAAAAAAACTAAAGGAACCTAAATAGTTACAGAACTCTATATCACTATGTCAGTGACTTTAACTGATCAGCTTCGCGGATAATTATGTGCCCCGATGTCTCCGTTTTCCTCAAGAATATACGACTATTTTTAACCCACACGAATTTGTAGTTTAGTTTTTTAGCAGCTTGTCTGGTCTGGGCGTGTAATTTTTTAACTTCTGGGGCGAGGTGCTCAAGCACATAAATAGGATTTTTGTCACCTCCGTAATCGATATGGCTGGTGTTCAATTTGTCGTTGCGATGTTTCTTGTTGTATTGCATCACACTTGCAAGGAGCTCATCTCGATACCGGGGACTCGCAAAAGTTACCACCACAGAGCGTGGGCGTTTGCTGTCTGGGTTTATTTTGGAAATCCTTGTACATTTGTGTATATCTCTATCGACCAGATTGTTGCCAACCACTTAGGCAATTTGAGACACGACGTTCATCAAGTTTTCTGTTTTGTGTTCTGGTATACATTGAATTTCTAAGTTGCTTTTACGGGAGAACTGTTCAAAAATACTTAGGCGATTGCCTAAATCTTTAACTGTGGTTTTCAGCTTTTCGTTCTCCCTTTTCATGTTTTCGTATTCAGTTTTTATGTACGTAATTGATTCTTTCATTTCAATGAAATCCTTGAATATTACTTTATACTTTTCTTCAATTATTTTTGTCATTGTTAATTCCATATTGCTCAGAAGGCCATCCATCGTTTCTTGCATCATCGCCTTTAAATCCTCTAACGTTAGGCTACCCATAGTCTTTGTGGGTATTTCGGCGTTTTTATTACGTCTAAGGGTGACATTTGATGTGGTACTATCCTGGTCGATATTGACGTCGGTAGTTTTAATCAGGGAAATAGAACTGCCGGCTTTTGGCGGCTTTGGGCGACACGCTGGGCAAACCCAGGAGTTTTTATGTTCTGACGAAACACTTTTGTATTTTCTGGATGTGGTACTAACACACTCATAATGGTATTTTAAGGAACAGGTATTACATTTAAGTTGTTCTGGTGTTGACATACCTCGCGCACATCCGGCGCATTCATTAGTGCCTTGTACCTTGGTATTCATTATGATAAACAAGCTTCTTTATAAATTGTTATTATTCATACGAGACGCTGGCACATAGCTATAGTTATATCAGTAGTAATTGCTCATAATACAATCTCAGGCGCCCACTTTAAAATTATTCCAAGACTTGAATATGTAAATAATGGGTAATTATTAAGAGTTTAAATGGTATCTTCTACATTGTGACAAACCCAAAGATAATATAAGTGCTTATTATACATACAGTATCAAGTTCAAAATATTTCATGTGTTTTTCGGATACTTCGATAATTATTCAGTCTGATAAACTTAATATAAAAGACCATTAAAAACTTAACGAAACTTTTATTTAATGTACACTTCCAACACGCGCCTTCACCAAACCACACACATCACTATAGCGTTACTTTAGACCAGTACAGTAAGTCATTACAATAAAATTACGCGCACGGATTAATGTTACGTGTTTACGCACCAGTCGTGAACAGAACAGCAACAACATTGCTAACATTACCATTTTAATAGTTAATATTTAATAATTATAATGCAAACAGGCCACCAATTACTGACTGGTTATGATATGGACATGTGTATTTATTATATCTCTATAATAATTAATTATTGATATAAATATATGACAAACCAGCAATCTTGACAAGGATGCTGGAAATACTGGATACTGACAGGAGGGATTAATTAGTGTAGAGATCTTTGCAGTAGACGTCTATCAGTTAACAATGATAGAAAACTGTCTAGGATGTTCTATAAGCAGTAAAAGTTTATACATTCTCTGCATTGTTTAATAAAGTTGAAGGTTAAGTAAAAATCTCTAGGAAATAAAAATGATCAAAATTGGTTCAAGTTGGTTTCCTTTACAGCAATTATTTTTATATGTAAATGTAGATAGAAATGTTGGTTACTTCAGGTGTAACAGGCTGCAGTCGTGACCTAATACGTAAGCTGAACACCACGCGTCGCAACGTGGAGAAGGTGGAGGCTGCAGTGTATGCGCTGCGTGTGCGCGGGGGCGAAGCGCCACCCGCCCTGCTCGCGGCCGCGCCGCCGTCTTGGGACTTAGTACCCACCCACTCCGACGACGAGGGTTTTTTTTAGTTAATACACACAACTTACATTTTAAATTTAATAAAAATTTGTCAAAGTATACTTCTCTTTCATTATTATTTATATCATATCAAAATTACTTCTAATGGACCTCACAAACAACCGCACAACAACTCACGGACCTAAGCTAACTTCACCTGCTAATGGTGCACCCTGCTAATCAACAAACGAGGCTCTGGCTCCCATCGACCTGCATTGGACCAACGTGGTGAGAAATTTACCAAATCTTCTCATATGAATCCCTACCTAATCAAGCGGGAATCGTTGGTGGAGGCCTATGTACAGAAGTGGACGACCATCGTCTGGTTTTGATGGTATATAATTATCAAAAATAATTGGTTTGGGTTACAGTTAACAATAAAGTCATAAGAAAAACGTTATTTGATCACTCAGGTTTCCGGAGTTATGCCGGTGTTCAAATGTTTAGTATGCAATATGACTTTATAATCCACTTCAGTCTATTATGCTATAGATAGGAAATTTCTACATAATTATAATCAAGTGCATCGAACAATTGAAATATGAGATTAGGTATCGCGTACTTGAAAATAAGATTTTACAATGGATCCTGTATCAGTTTTTACGACGGGGGAGAGGTGGAATATTATTTTATTCCAAAGGTCCAGCGATAACATTTTATACTAAATAAATATAACATAATTTATGCGAACAGTCTTAGTCCCAGAAATGTCCACGTCTGCCCGGAAAGGTGAAAATATTTGGACAAATTTTTTTTTAAATGACTTCTCAGATTGTTTTCCAGAAAGCGATGTTTATCATCATTCATCATTTCAACCGATGGACGTCCACTGCTGGACTTACATCTCTTGTAATGTGTTCCACAAAGTACGGTCTTGCGCCGTTTGAACCTAGTGGTTCTTAGCGATTCTTTTTATGTCCGCTGTTCACTGAGTGGGTCTGCCAACGCTGCGCATTCCAGATTTGATCACGCAGAGATACTTTAAGCATCGCCCGCTGTGTGACTTTGAGTTTTTTTTCCCTAGTTTTGGAGCCGTAGGTTATCACTGGCTACACGCACCGTTCGAATACTTTGGCCTTCAGACCCTGAGGGATTTTGGACGAAAAGATCTTGCGAAGTTTCCCGAACACTGCCTATCCGAGTTGGATTAGGCGATTTACCTCTTTTTCTAAATTGGATCTACCTAAATGGACCGTAAGCCCCAGGTACACATATTCGTCAACAATTTCGAGTGGCGAGTGTCACTGGGTGGCGTTGAACATGAATATTAGACATGATTTTTATCTTGCTCTTATTCATTACCTACCTACTACCTACCCGTTAAGAGACTCCTGTGAGGTCACCGAGCATTGCTTTGAGGTCTTGTAAAATCTCTGCTATGGCGACTATATCATCGGCAAACCGTAGGTGAACGATGTACTCGCCATTGATGTTGATGCCAAACCTGTTCCAATCCAAAAGCTTGAAAACGTCCTCCAGTACAGCGGTAAATAGTTTGGGAGGGATTATATCTCCTTGTTGCACTCCTCGCTGGAATTGGATAGGTTTCGTATAAACTCTTCAAAAGTTGGATGTATCGATTTTCCACTAAATGAAAAGCCTTCTCGTAGTCCACAAATGCTAGGCAAAGTGACAAGTTATACTCCTCGTTTTCTGTATAACCTACCGTTGCGTGTAGATGTAGAGTAAAGCTTTTACGGAATCCGGCTTGTTCGGGAGATTGGAAGTCGTCAAACCTACTAGCGAGACGTTTTGTGATGACCCTCGAGAACAACTTATAAACACGACTCAACAGCGAGATGGGTCTGTAGATCTTCAGCAGTGTTATCACCTTTTTCGAAGAAAGCAATCACCACATTACGGCGCCATGCTTCGAGCGTCGTGTCTTTGTGAATGACGGAATTGAACAATCTCCGAAAGATTTTCAATACCGGTGATTCACCTCCTTTCGGGAGTTCTGTCGTGATTCCATCATCCTCAGGTCTTTTGTTATTTTTAAGTTGTTTAAGAGCCATACTAATCTCGATCAGGCTGACATCCGAAATATCTTCGTTATAATATCGGGTCAATTTGGCTCTGGGATCTTTAGCTAATTCATCAGGTAGTGAGGTCGTCATGTATAAATGTCCATAAAACTCTTTAACTTCTCTCAAAATCTCATGTTTTGAGGAAATTATGGTGCCAATAACTATCGTCAGTCGCGTCAGCTAGCTCTGTCCGAATAACATATCTCACGCGAACACCGTCCAGCCTTTATTTTGCTCGATGGTGTTTTTTATACGCATAGTGTTAAAGTGGCGCAGGACGCGTTTCTGACATCAATAGATCTGTCTATTAATTTTCCGGTAGGCACACGCGTCTACCGAAAAGTGCAGTTTCATTTCCTGCTTTTCCTCCATGAGCTTGAGAGTATGGTCAGAAAATCTCTTGGTTTTTGTACAGTGAGTCCTATAAAACAGAATCGATCGTACGGACAATTTCCAATAGTCTGTTCTAGTACGTCCGTTGACTCACAGTCAGCCAGGCATTTAAAACGATTTTGCGGTTCTAACTGGAAATTCTCGTGGTTTTGGATATGAGCGTGAGTGGGTCGAAGTGTGGACCTTATCATTCTCCCTCTTTGATCTTGATGTTAAGATTCAATGTGCCTCTTACCATGCGATGATCGCTCCCATTTAACTATGTTAATCACAGAGACATCTTTAAATATATGTCATTTCTTCGACAAATAAAGTTGACCTCGTTTTTCGTGGAAACGTCGGTGCTCAACCAGGTCCATTTCCTGTGTGGCTGCTTCTTAAAGGAGTTCATCAAAAACAGACCGTTCTTATGTATGAAGTCAGCCAGTCTCTTCAGCTCTGCTCTGCTTCGCTCGCCTAGCTAAGTATTGAAATCTCCCATCACAGCATTGTAATAAGTGCTGGACACTTCATTTAGGACTCTTGATATATCCTCATACATAGCCTCCACTTTCTCGTCTAGATGTGGCCATGTTGGGGCTAAAACCTGCATTATCTTCAACGAATACCGTTTGATGATTCTGAGTGTAAGGTACACTACCCTATGTGATACATTTTCAGCTTTTACAATGCTGTTGACGAGGGGCTTGGGACTGTTGATCGCCGTCCGGGTAGTAGAAATAGTCAGATTCAAGTTTTGTCGTAACTTCCCTTTCTCTTCGGACTTCTGAAAACCCTTTAATATCCCAGTGCAGCTTGCTCACTACGTCTTCCAGATAAAGAATTTTTCGTCGGCGGTCCGCAATGTCGATCGTTGTACGTTGCAAGGTCCAGTCGTCGGGGTAGGCAACTGAATTTTTAATACCCTCTACCCCACCATTGCCATGACTTTTGCTAGAGCAATGAATAGCGATGCTGCCGGGCATGAGGGGGTGTGATTGTGTTTTGTGCAAAAGACAAGGATTTTGGCAATAATCATCACGCTGGGTAGGCGGGTTGATGACACAGTACTGGCTCTATTGCACCTATATCGCTGCTGTCGGATTACGGTCCGTAGAATTGAAGTCATCCAGTGATGAATGGTTATATCTGCCATTAGTTGATCGCCAGAGCATCGTTGATCAATCTGCAGAATGCACCACAGGCAGGTGAGGAGTTTGACTGGAACCGAGTCTCCAGCTTACATATAAGCTTGGCAGTACGGTAAATAGTACGGTGACCGCTTTGAATGCAAAGGATGTTAAGCGCCGTAACCGCAGTAACATAACACCAGAACACGGCAACCTTAAGTGTTTGGTAACGGAAATAGACGCTGTATGACAATCGTTTGCTATACTTATAAACCACGGCAACATAAAAAAAAAAACAAATTACTCTTAAGCATATTTTATTGTGAAAATTAATTAACTCAATATGCGAGGGCTACGTGTAATCTTCACTTTCGTTCAGCTCTCACTCGGAGGCATCCAGTCGTCGGAATCGTCGGTCTGGTACGGATCCTCCTCCGACTCCGTATCACTCCATGTTTTTATTTGAACGGTTTTCCGCGTTCTCTTTCCAGTAACGATAAGTCCATCTACGGGCGATTCCCCGTCGGAGCTTTTTCTGACTTTCATTTTTCTTTTACCTGTTACGAACAAAACATTCACAATGGGAACAAATAAATAAAGAATAAATTTTTTTTGAAAGCTAATGGAAGGTCGAAGGTGTACAAATAAAATATCGGTGTGCTCTTAACTTTATAATTTAATAAACCTTAAAACAACATAATTCATCCCGGCCATTTGTTCAATCAAATTCGTAATCGTAGTCGACGCTGTCCCCGTCGGAGTCCTCCGCCTCGAAGTGGTCGTCGTAGAAGTTGACAGCGTGAGCGTTTATGTAGAAGATTTTTCCGTTCCGTTGCACTATGTGGGTCTTCCGTTTCTGTATGCCTGCCACGGGTGATCATATTATTAGTATTTATATATAAACAACATAAATTAATGTAAAGAATTATATATAACGGTGTATATAGAACAGTACAAAATATGGTATAGTATATAAAACCCACATTAAGTCGCCGTTTAAAGGACCCGACCATTATTAAGATGAAACTTTTATACAGAACATAAAATAAATTTCTCACGACTCTATTTCAATATGATGATAAAAAAAAAACTACAGACTATACACACTATGCGGATAACAGATAAAATATTTTTACATTAAATTACGTCAACTTTCATTATTTTTTTTAAAATAACTTTAATTATTTTGGCCAATATAAAATCCTGATGAAAGGTTAATTAACGCGTTGGGAATTTTGTTACAATTTTAATATTTATTATAAGATGATGTCATGAAAAACAAATCTGTCAATGACATTATTTTGGAGAATGTTTTTATAACAAAAAAAAAATTCAATAAACAAAAAAAAATGTTAACACTTACTGATTCATCAGTTAGAACAGCTTTGAATGTACTAAAGCACTTCAATTTTGAATAAATCTTTTAGAATATAGGTGTTTATTTACATACACGTAGACCGTTTTTGTAAAATTTTAACCACCATCACCAATAGCAGACGAGATGTTGAACATGATGAAAGGATTTTCCAAGTTGCTAATAAGTTTGTCTTATCAAGTGTGATGTCAACTTCTATTAATATGCTATCAACACGCGGACAGAGGTCAAGCCGATATCAGTAAGCATAATATATTTATTAATTCACAACCGAAGAAAAACTAACACGTTGTTGTAACCTCGCAAGTTTTTTTTTTAAATCTATTTGAAAATTTTAACTGTTATAAATAATTATAATAACATATTTAGTAATAAAAAATCAATAGCTTAATCTCAGCATTGGGAGATCATTTGTTGACCTTGACCTGTCATTTGACTGGTGGTAGACCTTGCCGAAAATTGTCTACATAAATACATACATATATATCACGCCTAGTTTCCAGTGGGGTAGGCAGAGACCAGCTCTCTCCACTTGCTACGATCCTGACACACCTCTCTCGCTTCCTCCACTGTCATGAACGTCTTCAAGCATGCCGTCGGTTGCGTGTACTCTTGACGCGGCCTTTCTTTAGGACATCTCCGATTTGATCGGAATATGTCCGCCTAGGTCGACCTGCACCGATTTCTCCAATCATTCTTACCTTGTATACCTCTTTCGTTAATCTTTTTTTATCCATTCTTTCATACAACTAAACAAAAACAAAAAAAATCGTCTAGGTACCACCGCAACACCTATTTCTGCAACCGTACAGTAAAGAACAAATATTACCAATTTTCCAATATGAAGGGCGCTTTAGCTAATGATATTTTTGGAATAATGAGACTTATGTCTCAAGGCGACAGTACATCTTTCCGAAGCCACTTTTTTATGGGTGACCGAATCATTTAATCAATATTGGAGATAGAAAAATATGTAAACATGTTGGAGAATGTACTAATGTTGGTTTTTTGACAGGCTTATTAAATAACAATAATTTAATCAATAACCAACAATAGACTCAAATTGTGGAATCTGTTAATAATAATAAACAAGACACCACCCACTTATCGCTGGAAACATTGCCCACTGTTGGGACTAGATGCTTACTCTCTCATCAAAGTTACAAGTTAAATATTTTGAAAATTAAAACAAATATTATAGTAAAGGTTTGATGGGACATATTCAACGTACCTGTGGGTGGTGGTGGGTGCATGCCGTAAGGGTGGGAGTGGTCGCGCCAGTGGCGCGGGTCGCGGCGTGCGCACGCGTACCCCCACGGGCACGGCGCCTGCGCACCGGTGCCCCAATCCGCATCCGGTGGGTGGCTGAACTGCGCCTTGTGCTGGGGATTTTTTCTGTGAAGGAACAACGCAATCATTGATGAAAATATAAGAAACATTGACCTGATGAAACCTAACTATGACAACAATAAGCCTAGGATCATCACCCCGTGGTGACAATGTATGATATATAACGATTCGCTATTTGAGATATATACACAAATACTGTATTTCTCTCGCAGCTTTCTCCCTCAAGAAGGCAGAATGCATTATAAGCTTGATTCTGGAAACTTTGTATTTTAATTGCTATTGCGCTTCAGCAATTAAGCATTAATTATACAAAAAAAACTTCCACTAAAATGTATAGATTATAGTAAGCGAAACATTGCCGCATGTCGTGTAACGGTTTCACCGGACATCTGATAAGGGGGCGGAGGGCACTGATATAAAGCTGAACTCATCGCGTGGGATGAATAAATATGTATAGTTTGCCCTGTTAAGAGATGACAGAGAAAACAAAAACTGCAAAGAACATAATGAGCATGACGGGGGCAGTACGTACCTGTAGCAGTTAGCTCCGTACATGCAACGCTCGCGTTTCCGGGGCTTGGCTTTCGAAGGCGACGTGTCGCTGTTCGCTGAGCTCGCACCAGAAGAACTCTGCGATATTTATGTTTTCATTTAAAAAAAATTAACCCTAGACCTCTAGACTTCCAGTGTTTCAAATTTTTTTTTTTTTTGTATTATCTAAAGATAAATAAAAGTGTAGGTCTCTCCATCACAACGTAAGGTTTGGAGCAAATTTAATTGATTACTGATGCACCCCCGGCGTTCTTGGCCTTCCCGCATCACATCCCGCTGGTGACGGTGCGAAAGGGGATGCAACGCGTGTAAGCAATGTTGTCAACGTACAACCGTTACTAATAAGCCATAAAATACACAGTCATATCTTATTACACAGGATTATGAAAAAATATATATTCAAATACAAAGAATCCCGCAAGCTTCTTGAGACTCATTCCTCTACGAATTTCATGTGTGTGTATCAGTTACAAACGTGTGGACTCTGTTTCAACAGAATGATTTGCGAAACAACTTGTGACATATTTCATCACAACGAGCGTGACGCTGCAGTGACTCACTGTTTACCAGCACCAAACCACAACATGTACTACGCGCAAAAACATATTGATAATTTTTAAATTGTACCCATGAAGCAGCGTCCAACCGCTTGCTTTGTAACGCTGGTGTCCTTGGTGCTGGAAATTGTAACAACAGCTAGCTACCTTCCCATACTGTAAAACTTACGGCACATTTACACCATCATGTCCAATCAGTACTGTTTAATTGGGCTAATGTTCTGTTCAGCAGTGGGCCGACTACCAGTTGATGATGATGTTCAATTGGTATAGCTCACCGCTTGATCGCTGCTCGATTGTGGTTCGTTTTCATCCGTTTTCACTTTCTTTATGTCTATAGGGCTAGTGGGTTCCCGTTTCAATAGTAATCGCTTCCCTGGTGTCTGGCTCGTCTCCTCGTCGTTTTGATGCGCCTGCGTCGATTTCTCGTTGGACTGAGCTGTAACACATCAGTTATGACGGCACTGGAATATTGTGTTAGTAATGACGTCATTTCCCTAGTCAATTCCTCTCACTCAGAGCTTTTCATTTACCATATGGTTTTGGATGTAAGGTTGTATTATATTTTTAAATAGGTTTACTTTAGATAAAATCCTCATTTAAACACTTAAAATTAGGTTAAGCAGACGAACTTAATGTCTACGCCTTATCACCCAGACAATCTCTAAGATTCTACCTTGAAAGTGAGGAGATGGACATAGCTAATAATTTAAATATTACAAACTAGTTTAGATCGGAGGCGTAAAATGGTATTTCGACAACTACACCCACGTTCCGTCTATAATTATATAGTACATAGATTATCAGCCATGACTTGTTTCAACGTATATAGATATGATACAATAACGGTGATATTCAATTCTAGCAGAAACTAATGACGCATCAGATATAAAAGCTTCATTGTTAACAAAAAAAACTACACACCGATTTTTTTCCATCTTATAATAAGTGATCCGCCCGCCTGTAACAACGTGGCGCTAGTTTCGATGGTAAACACATCGCATTATACTCGTTTCCTTGAGACATAAGATGTTATCCCAGTACACTAGCTACAACGCCCTTTAAACAGGAACACAGCGATACTTGCACATTACGATTTGGCGTTAGAAATAGGCGCTGCGGTGGTACCTACCGAAATGGTCTCCAGCCAATGTGTGTGCCTATAATTCTTTTACTCAAAATTTTAACAAGTCTAATTGGAGATACTTACTTGGTGTTGAAGGTGATCCTGGTGGTTCCCTATCTGTTTCTGATGTTTCCGCTTTAACAGTACCATTCTCCTTTGCTCGCTTTTCTTCCTTTTTAACTTCGACGTTATCTTCACTGACGGTATCGTTTGTTAGATCTTTACCAATTATCTCTTTTACCCCACCATGCCCGGCAAATAGTACATCAGCGATTTCTTTATGTCTATTAATAATATCTTTGAAAAGTTGAACATTTGCTATATCAATTGTTTTAACATCATTTATATCTTTATTTACAATTTCAAACCAAAATTTTTCAGGTGTAAACCCCAATATGTCGCCAACGACCCCGTTTATAATACTATTTTGCTTAATTAATTTAGCACCCGCCATCCCTTTGTCGACGTAAAAGCATGGATTTGTATGTAACTGGAAAAAAAGAAAGATCACGTTTCAAATGGATGCGATTAGTTTATTGAATAACGGGTTTTAAACGATACCTTTCAGTTTTGGACAATTCATCATCATCATCATCATTATCATCAGCCGACAGACGTCCACTACTGGACACAGGCCTCACTCAAAGATCTTCACATCGTTGTAGGAGTTCATCGAGGGGAATTGGGCCGTAATCCACCACACTGGTCCAGTGCGGGTTGGTGGGTGGTTAGAGCCTCGTCTGTTATTTAGCAGGGTGCACTGCGTGCAGGTTATTGACTTGGGCTCCGTAAAATTTTGGATGGGACTCCTTACACCACAATTGATATTTGGACAATTAAAAAAATTTATTATAGATTTACAACAATGTCCTATCTTAAACATTATACAGTTTGGCAATCTAGATTTAAGGATTATGATCAAGGGATGATCTATTACTTAGACATATAAGAACCTATATATACATAGAATAGTAAACAAAATTATAAAAATTGCGTTAACAGGAAAGAAGTGATATCTAATTTGTCGAGTGATTGTGTCATATATATATATATGACACAATCACTCGACTATATATATATATATGATTAACCAGCTCATTCCAATAATTTACAACTAATCAACAATCGTCGATATAACGTTTTTATTGAAAGCCCGAATCTATTCAAGAAATACTAAAATTCTAGTTATAATAGGTCATTCGTATAGACCCTATCTGTGTATACGGCTAAGTGTAGAGCTAGTAAAATGACTATTGCATCTCATGCTTCATGGTGGTGAACATTAATACTAACTATGCTTTTGGTCTTATCTTCAACTACATTAGATTTGTCGTAACAACATTATCACGAATGCTACAAACAAGATCTACGTATATCTTCAATTCTGTCTGATCTATAAGATTATAAAGTCTACATTTTGAAACAGGAGCGTACTCAACCGTTTTTAATTTCATTTTCTCTACCGTCGAATGTGAACAGAATTTTATCACCATCATCTCAATGGATGGACAATATTGTCACAAAAATATGAGTGTTGTGCAAAGCTTGACGCAGACAAAACCTCAGGCATGTACTAGTGCTATATATAAGGGACTTACGCCTCGTAGAGTCATCACGGTATCTCTGGAACCATAAGGCCTAGAGACTTGAAATTCGGTAGAAAGATTCTTTTTGCCGAGTATGGGTCACCTAAGAACAAGTTAGACGAAATGTCTGGTTGCAGGAGCATTAATAATGAGAAGAGGCCTGGATGGCGGCGAGTTGTCAGTGAATTGGAACATTTCTGACACATATCAAATCTAGTTTTATATTATTGCCAGCAAAGCGGGCGAGTACAGCTAGTGCTATATAAAAGCAAACGGGTGTGAGGTATAGTTTGCGTAATCAAACTTCTTCGATTATGCGTATTGTTTATTTCAGTACCCATAAACGCATGTCGTTAACTCTCCTTTTTTCCGTGACTGAGATATCACCGCTGACATCCCTCTGACGTGTTACCATCGACAATTTTCATAGGTGAGTAGCCTACACGGACATGTCGTAACGTGTCGCCAATATCAAACATCGCCTCTCTCCCCTTTATTAATCATTGCATTGTTCGAAGACCGTTGAATACTTAATGGCCATTTAGTATTCACACGATGCAGTGACGGCGTAACCATTTACATACGTGATCTATACAGGATGTTCAAAACATAAAGCGTATGTATATGGAATGCTATCAACTATTTGTACGTGGTGACTAAGGCACAGCTGCCTGCACACTGCCTATGTGGGAAGTACAACGCAGGCCAAACATATTTGATAAACAGCACATACCTAAGCTCAATATCAACATGATAGTGCTATCAGTAAAACGCAAGTACTCCGACTGTAATGATAAGGACATAGTGTGTACTTTTAGCTATATTCTATTAAATGTATGTGTATGTTCTATTAAATGTGACCTAAACAGGGGTAAATTTTAGACGTTTTATCCAGATAATTCTGGTAAAACTTTAATGAAAGAGACAAACTAAGCTTTGGCTTGGGTCTCATGAGTTACCCTCTTACACACCTTAAACATGTCTAAAATTCATCAATTAATTTCAGTTAAGTAATCCACACTTAAATTTAAATAAAATAAAATCCAAAGAATGAACAGAAATATAAATGCCAATATAAAACAACCTAAATATAATACATGAGATATGAAATATCACCTATTATCTTATTATTTAAGTGGATAACAATCAATGTACAGACCAGTGGATGATAGTCCTTCATTGGAAATGGATGTTTAATGTTTTTTTTCAGTCTTTTTAAAAATATTATATGGTCCAATCCTGACAACATAGACCTCAATTTTCAAGACCGTATTGTAGATCCATGACTAAGTTCATATTTTACATATAAATAGTTTACTCACTGTTTTTAAAAATATATTTTCTGTTACTTTTCCCTCACATTATTATCTACAACACTGTTATGCAATTAAAATACATAGAATGGTATATGGAAATGCTATAACTATATTAAATGAAAAATTAACATTATGCGCAAAAAAAACATTAATTGCTATAGTTTTTAATCAAAAACTTTATTCACAAATTCAAAAGAAAACGAAATAAGTTTATAAGTTTTTCTTTAGTAAATATATGTAATATATTAACACAAAAAAGCCTTCTTATTAATGGGGAAGGAATAATAATTAATACCAAATAAAACCACAATAGATTTACAAACTACAATTCTTATATACATACAAAAATTCATCACTAAATTTAACAGTATTAATAGGATAAAAACCACTAAATTATCAACTTACAGCCTTTATTGTTAATGCATCACCAACAGCTTCTAGTTCTGCATGAATTCTTGATATCCTTTTGTCTTCACACTACAAAGTCAGAGTTAGATATTACTGAACGTACACACAACTGAATCATTTTATCAGTAATATATTCTACTTATAGTCTCCGTTATAAAGGCTCTTACACAATGGTGAGAAATATTTATTTTTTGGTTAAATTTTAAGTCAAAGCTTAAGATTTTTTTACAGTAGTATAAATAAATTTATATTATCACTTTAAATTTAAATAGACCAATTCTGTTCAACATTGGCACATTTTATTTATGATCAAAATTAATATAATGAAGTATTTGATTGTCATCATCATCTCACATCCACAAAGGTTTTGATTATGTAGGTATATTAAAATATAATAATTACATTGTAGCTAAATTTCAAAAGAGTTAAAAATTATATCCTTATTACTGAATACAAAAAAAATACAAAACGTATACCCTAATAAGTATTAAAAGAGTGGCGTCAACATCCAGCTGTGAAGTCTTACAATTATGTTAATAACAATCATACTAACATTAGGTATACCCTAGCAAGTATTAAAAGATCAAAAGCACACGCAACCGACGAGCGTGCATGAAGACGCTTATGAAAGTGGAAGAAGCGAGAGAGGTGTGCCAGGATCGTAGCAGATGGAGAGAGGTGGTCTCTGCCTACCCCACTGGGAACGAGGCGTGATATATATGTATGTATGTATGTAGCAAGTATTAAAGGAGCGGCATCCACATGCAGACGTTATTTCAAGGATATCCATAGCAATCATACTTACATTAAGATGCTCACGACCTATTACTTGCTTTCCCTCTGACAATTCAATTATGTGATGATTTTCGTCATCAATTCTCACCAATTTAAGCATTTTGAAAGAAGAAATAGGAAAGCTTTAATAATTAATTTGTTGTAAAAGATTCAGAATTGCAACAAAGAAAATATTTTCCTGTTAAATTTATGCATTTTGTCAGATGGATAATACGCAACAAATTAGTTTTTTTTTTTAAACCTTAAACGTTCGATCTACGAGTAAAGATCAAACCATAAAGAGATTGCTTTGGTATATTCTATATTTTTTTAGATTGCAAAACAAAAGCGATGGATATGTTTCTTTCTAATTTTTATCTTAAACATAACGCTTAGTACGGTCCCCTTATATAAGAATGCTTAACAGTTTAATAATGTACATATAAACACAACTTTATATTTAATTTTATCGTTAAATTTGTTATCCAATCAAATAATTTTGAATAAAACGATCCTATTAATCTTTTCGTTTAATATAAATCTGTAAATCGTACAACAACATAGTAATATATACCTAATAGATTTTCATAGAGAAAAAAAATGCTGTAACGGTTATTCCTGAACGATATAATATTGTTTTTAAATGTCATTGTCAAGTTGACAGTTTTTCACACATTTTGTATTGGTCGTAGCAGCGACTAGATTTTAGCCTTTAATAACACTATTATGGTTAAGTACTATCAAAAACATGATGAAATCAACTGGATTAGGTTCTCATAGACCTCTTTCAGGACAGCTTTACAAGTATACCAACGTTGTTAAAGGTTGGCAGCAACGGTGGTTCGCAGTAGATCCAGAAACTGGGGTACTTTCTTACTATCTCTTCGATGGACCTGGCGATACCATTCAACCTGGGCAACCAGCTCGTGGAGAGGTAATGAAATTTTAGCATTTAAAGAAATATTTAAAAAAAAATTAAAATAGGAAAAAAAAAACATTCTTTTACCTAGAAAATATCGTATAATGTTGGTTTAGTTATTAATGTAAACATGAATTTTTTAATCGCTAACATAAAGTTTTGTTATGTTTACATGCCAGTTTTGATTAAATTAATTCAACATAATAACAAAATGTAACATATGTAACTTTCAGGCACATTTGGCAGCAGCAGTAATTTGTCCCAGTGATGAGGATTCTCGAACCTTCACTATTAATTGTGCTTCTGGTGACATGCTGAAACTGAGGGCAACAGATGCCAGAGCTCGTCAAGAGTGGGTCAATGGCCTAAGAGCTATTGCAGAGATACATACTAAAGTAATATTAGTAAATTCAAATTCATATGACATACATGCACACATATTTTATAGTTGAAATGTTTCAACATCATCAGCCGGAGGTAGTCCATAGTCCATAAGCTGTACATAGGCTGGAAAATATTTACAGGAAGTTTATTTAATATATATATAACAATAAATATTTAATACTTTTTCAGGCAATGGGTGCTAATCCACCATTACAGCCCCGGGAACAGTTGGCAGTCCATGATGCAATGGCATCTGCAAGGCAGCAGTTGCAAGCTACAGAGCTCAGGTTCAGTGTTTTTTTCTTTTTAATGATACTTTGACTAAATGTTGTAGCATCAGTGAGAAGTTAACAAACAAATCATTTTGACTGCAAAGATTTAATGAAAAATTGTGATAGAATGTTTTCTACTTTTATTGAATAAAGTAAAAAGCACTCTTATTGTGAGGGATGCTAGATTGTGGGATAGAAAAGGTCAGTAGTACTTTTAAATAAAATTTATTTAAAAAGAAATTTACAAATAATTCTACAGTAAGTTGTTGTTATGCTTGGGTCTTGTTTCTTAGGAGTTCTTGCTTGCTCCTGATGATTGCCTTCTTTGTTCTTGTTTCTTCTTTGGTTGGAACCTGATAACTGCCTCTTTTGTTCTTGCTTCCTTTGATGAAACAGAACAACTGCCTCCTATGTCCTTCTTTTGATAAAATCAGACAGATGCCTGCCTGCACCTCTGAAAGGCACCATTTTATTCTAAGTGGCTGGCCCGTTAAGGTAGCACAACCTGTGAGTATTAACTCTGCAACTCAACTGCAACAGAGTGTAAATAAGTAAAAAAAAAAGTGTGAGAAAACTATAAACTTAAAACTATGTAATATAATTATTCTATATACTATCGCTATTATCTTACGAAATTAATCTATTACTATTGTCCTATATATCTACATTCTTAACTTTCCACTTATTAAATATTTTATATTTTTAATTATTATAATAAATTATAATAAATGTTTTTAAATATAAAGTTATCAATACAAACTAACATCTTCACTAATCTGTCCACCATAACAGCCAATTTACGTCCCCACTGGTGAGGCACAGGCCTACCCTCAATATGAAGGTGATTGGGCTATAGTTACCTCGCCGGCCCAATGGGGGTTGGTAACTTCACACACAGAATAAATTCTAAGTCATGTACAGCTTTCCTCACAAGGTTTCCCTTCACCGTTGGTATTTCACTGTTGTAGCTAAAGTTCACAAATGTACATAACTTTAATATTAAGTCATTGGTACATGCCGAGATTCGAACCCACATCCTTCGGAATGAAGGCTCCATATCCTAACCATTACACAAGCGAGCTACTCCTGTCCCATGTTTGACTATATTGATGTTGTTGATTTTAATGTATTTAGGGTATGTATGGATTACCATCTCTATATTTAATTTGCAGTGATGCTGCACTTGCAAGATGTATAGAATCATCGGATTCACCTTTCCCACATACAGACCCTGACCTTTTACTGTTGAAGGTAAGTACCAAAAATAACAATACACTATATATTGTTTAAATGTTAATGTCATGAGCAAATGTTTATTTTTTAGTAATATACCTTTTACAAAAGTACTTGTACAAATTCTTTTACATCCATTACATTGACAGCTACTTTTGTAGGTTTACTGGTGGTAGATGACTCTTGCCAATAACAGTAAATATCACATTTGTTCACACAGTGTGCTAAAATTACTGGGTTTTAATTTAAAGATTTCTGTAGCTAGTGAAATTACTGCAGTGCTGAGAAATTGTAATCATATGTCCCAAAACAATAGGCGCAAACTACATCATCAGCCGAAAGATGTCCACTGCTGGATGTACGAGGAGAGGTCAATAAGTTCGCGGAATGAAGGGAAAGGGAATTGAAATTAAACATGAAAGTATTTTTCTTTTTCAATGTATTTTCTCTTGACCTTAATACATTTTTCGTATCTCTCAAATAATTTATTTATACCATAGGAAAAAAAAAATTATCTTTGCTGTCAAAATAGACCAAAATTGCAGGATTGACTTCTTCATCATCGCCAAATTTCCACGCAGCTCCTCTTTCATTTTTGGGAATAAATAATAGTCGCTGGGGCCAAGTCAGGACTGTAAGGTGGGTGGTCTAATTTCTCAAACCCGCATCGTTGGATGGCAGCTGTCGCAACATGGCACATGTGGATGGGAGCGTTGTCCTGTAAAAGCACATCGTTTGACAACCATCCTCATTTTATTTCCTTAATAGTTTCTTTCAGTCTGTCCAGTAAAGAAGCTTAGCACTATCCCGTTATACTCCTACCACGATCTTTATAATCTATCAGCAAAATACCTTCTGCATCCCAAAAGATAGTCGACATGATCTTTCCGGTCGATTATGACACTTTAAACTTCTTCGGAGAAGGTGTCCCTTTTTTGCCACTGCATCGACTCTTGCGTCGACTGAGGTTCGTAGTAGTGCACCCAGGTTTCATCGTTTCTCGGCCCGGGGGAGGAGTTACGACGAGGCTGCTCGTCTGGCCGCCACTAGCACGTCGCTGGTGGTGGACCGGATCGAGCAGCTGGGTCTGAGGGTCTCCGTCACGAAGACGAAGGCCCTCCTCTTCCACGGACCCCGCAGGGCTCCACCCCGGGGCGCGATCATCCCCGTCCGGGGCGAGAGGGTCCCAGTGCGGGGAGCCCTCAAGTATTTAGGGCTCACTCTAGACGGGCGATGGAGCTTCGGGGAGCACTTCGAACGGCTTCTCCCGAAGCTCACCGCCACCGCCGCTGCGCTGGGCAGATTGCTGCCCAATGTCGGGGGGCCGGGTCATTTGTGTCGGCGCCTATACTCTGGCATCCTGCGGAGTATAGCACTGTACGGTGCGCCCGTATGGGTGGATAGGTGCGAGACCGCCAGGAACGGGCCCGTGTTGAAGAGGGCCCAACGTATCCTGGCGGTCCGAGCCTGTCGGGCGTACCGTACGGTGTCCTAGACGGCGGGTACGCTTCTCGCGGGCGATGCGCCTTGGCATCTACAGGCGCAGTCGCTCGCGGAAGTGTACCTCTTCCTGCGGGATGCCGGAGAGCGTCGGCCGGACCCGGCCACGGTCCGCCGGATCAGGCGCATTGCCCATGACGCCCTGATCCGGCGGTGGGAGACGGAGTTAGGTAACCCTGCCGCCGGCCGGGACACGGTGGAGGCCATCAGGCCCCACCTGTCCCGGTGGATGAGCCGGCGGTACGGGGCCTTGACGTTCCACCTGGTGCAGGTGCTGACAGGCCATGGATGTTTCGGCAAGTAACTGCACCAGGTGGCTCGTAGAGAGATGACGCAAGAATGCGTCGAGTGTGGTGCGCTGATTGACACGGCGCACCACACTCTAGCGGAGTGCCCGGCATGGGGGCCGCAACGCCACTCCCTCGTCGTGCAAGTCGGCAGTGACCTTTCGCTGCCGACTGTAATCGATCGTATGTTGAGCAGCGAGAGGTCTTGGAAGGCGGTGGCCTCCTTCTGCGGCGCAGTGATGCGTCAGAAGGAGGCCGCCGAGCGCACGAGGGAGGCCGACGCCGCTGCCGCACCTTGCAGGCGGCGGCGGGCCGGCGGAAGAGCGCGGCGGCAGAACCACGCCGTCCGCTTCCTCCCGCCGTGAGCGACGGGCCCCTAGTCGGGCACGGTGTGAGGGGGCCTTCGGGCCGTTAGGCGTGGCCCCTTGGGCCTTTTGTCGTGTTTCCCCTGGGGGTGTGTCCCCTGGGGGAGTCTTGGTTTTTGTCCCCCCTCCCTCGTCGAAGTGGGGGGGGAGTCTGGAGGGAGGAGGCCGCCGCCCAATTCCTTCACGGGAGGGCGGCGGCCGGGCATGCGCTCCGTCGTGGGCGCGCGCGGTCGTCTGTGGGGTCGGGGGGCCCCAACGTGCCGGTCCCGCGAGGGGCCGGTACGGGACGGCAGGTGGGTGCCTTGACGTTTTGCGCCTTGCCGTGACGAACTTAATAACGGCGCGGTGTTCAATTTTCTCCATACTCGCTGACTTCTTCCCGATTCACTTGTTTGCAGGTCGATAACTTAAAAGTTAACGACACAATTTGGTTCAAACTTGCTATATATACTCTTAATGAGGTGCTTAACAAGTGACTACCTGGACGGGTAAACCAACCCCTACTTTCCGCGAACTTTTTGACCTCTCCTCGTAGGGCCCTCTCAAAGATTCCCACATCGACCGGATAGGGATTCCTAAGAGGGGATTTGGGACATTTCCTACCATGCTAGCTCAATGCAGGCGGTGGCACACCGCGCACAATCAGACCGTCCCCACAAACATTTCGGACACTACCATCACACTTCGAAATTCGACATCACGCCGCCCTCGCTTTAGAACGTGGCGCCTCAGCTACACATACACCGCGTACAGGAGGTACACCCGCGATCAGGGGCGGTTCTCACCGTTCAGTTTCCGATAAAGGCGAAGGTAGTCTGAGAACGGACCCGAGCCCGTCTTCGACAACCGAGTAGCTTCAGCAGAAGTCAATAATCCAGATACAATACGTATGTCCGCCGTCGGATTACTACACTCCGTGTTGTATACTTAGTATACTTTTTAAAAAGAGAACGTGGATCCGGGTCCACGAGCCCAGTATTAGATAAGCTCTAACAGTCGCTATAGCTTTCAAGCGCCTACATCATGAGGATCAAGAGACATTGTAACAAGACCATGTTAAATTAAGATCAACTTTCAAAAACTCATACCACTATTTTATGAGGGAATTTTATATTTTTTACAGGCAACTTCTGCTGCAAGCATGCAATGTTTGCTGCAGTGCCTGGGCATACTGCACCGTCAGCAACAGTACGCTACAGTCAGTGTCTCCAGCAAGAACTCCGATAATGACCATTAAATGGCCAAGCAAAATGGCGCATTGGACCTAGCTTAACACTGTAGGAAGATAATTAGTGGAAGAATAACATTTCTTGAAATTTAGGCAATTTTTAGATAAATCCTTTATTTCCTACCATAGATGTAGATATCGTATTTAATTATTTGTATACCTTATATTAAGGAAATATGGATTCCAAATAGAAACAGTTTATACGCTAGTCAAGTAAATTTTTTTTTGCAACAAAATTATGACAAGTTCTTATTCTCTGTCTCTATACAAAATTCATCTAATAAGGCCCGCAGTGTGAAAGAGAAAATGTTATACACAGTTTGCTTTTAGTGATATTGATGAAAGATTTTGGTATTTCCTTTGTACAATTATTTTAAAGCGAAAAGCACTGTCCTCACCCCCCACGCATTTAATTAAATCCCTGGGGCAGTACCTATGTGCATACTTCGCCATACACTGCCTCACTGTTGCTTAATACCATAACGATTTAGATATATACAACAATGTAACTGTTTGTAATTTTAAGTCATTAAATAATCAAATTATTGTTTAAATAAATCATTAATATTGTATTTATATGTATAATGCTTAAAAACAAGTATGAAATTTATAAATTATTTACATATAGTTTTTAGTAGATATAATGTTTATTTAATCAAGATTTATCTATTGTGTATTAGTTGTTTTGAATTTAAATATGTTAGATAATTAAAAAAAGGTTCTTTCCCTTTTATCTGACGAAGGATAAAACTTCTTTCTTTATATTTTACATGTTTTTCCTCTGTAGAACTGTATATAAATGCGATTTTTGACATATAATTACAGTGCCTGCAGTATATATTATTGAATAATTTGAAGGTGAAATAAAATAATAAGAAAATTAATATTGTGATTTTGAATCTCCTAGCGATAAAGTGAAAAAAAATACCGTATTTCTTAATTTAATAACATTAGAATCCAGTTCAATAAATAATATCAATGTTTATACATAGTACAATTTTTACACCTGTATTACACAAAGCCATTAGATCTTACACCCACTGACCCGAACTGGGCCTGCATAGTGGGGTAAGGCCTGAATCCCTGTAGAAGTTTTATTGGTGGTGCTTTCAAGTAGACGGTGTCTTCAAAAGTATAATACATAACGACAGTAGTTTTATTTCAAGCCTTACATTAAATGTCTAATATAACATATGAGGAATTGGTTATGGTTGATGATAAAATGTCTAAAAAGAATGATGTAGACAAAATCCTTTTCCGGCGATTTGATTAAAGAGGCTTTTATATTGGCCCTCTTAATTTTTTTATTATATGAATAGTTTTTTAGCTTCCTTTCATATAACCGTGATTGAAAAAGGCGGGTGTAAATCGCGTACTTCTGTGACAGGAATACCTAATCAATAGCACGCACTTCATTAATTGCTTCAATGGCGTAGATCCTAGAAGATTCCTAATTTGATTCTAAGTCATATGATTAGGGGTGAGATTGGTGGTTTCTTTTGATAAACCTAGCTACCATCTCCGTATTGTTGATCTGCCGCCAGAAAGCATTAGTGTGTGTTGCGGCTGACAAAACAAAAACCAGAGTAATTTGGACGACCACGTTTCACCATGCACCTCATCGTTGCCAACAGCAGGTGAAATTGTAGTGCTAGCCCATAAAAGACAAGAAAAATTGATAGTGGCTATATTGCTAGTTGTACATACTTGGACGCTTTAAATGCTAAAGAAACAAACAACCTGCATTATAATTTCGATATTGTATCTAATCTAGCTCGATACAGTTTGCTCGTGTCATTGAGCCCTATCTTGTAACAAAGTGGAAGTATCTGATGCCTTTGTCGATTACTAATGGACGAGTTCTATTATTCTGTTGCGATATACGTGTTGAAAACAAATATGTTGATATTAAAGCAGATATGATAAGTTTATAATGGTCTATTTACGATAAAAACAAGCGCTGCTAAGAGGAATTAATTTCGGAAAGTTATCGAGAAGCAAAGGATTTAGATTCGAATAATTATTTTATTATTACAAAGTTGTTAATACGTTGTTTGGTAGATTCTTTTATAAGTCGTGTATGATGAAAACTTGTGAATAGTAATTTAAAATAAAACTCGAGAAATTTATTTGAACACAATGGAAACATTAAGTAACCCTTATTCTAATAAAATAATATGTACCTTTACGAAAACTAAGATAAAATTCTTTATATCAATGATAACAAGGTCAAAGTGCGTTGTAGACGAATAATCACCTATAAATAAAAGGGAATAATAACAGAAGATATAAAAAAATATTGATAAGTAATCATACTACAGACAGCATGGCTCCTTCCGAGGTCATAAGCTCGTCGCGTGAAAAGTAATGACGGCGTATTTGGGTTCCGATAGTAAAACGTTAGGTTAATGTTATGATGTATGAATATTCAAAATATATTAATGAAAGAAATTACCCCTTCACTTACCCATTTTGATGATTATGCCATTTGATGAAAAATAGGGTAATTAATATGAGTCAGAAAAATCTGAAAAGCCCAACCCTTAACGTAAGTCTGGAGGTACATCAACGATCTAAGGTAATAATAGACCACTACTACCGTTATTATTTCAGGCCGTGGATCCGGGTCCACGAGCCCAGTGTCAGATGAGCTGTAAGAGCCGCTGTGGCTTCCAGCCCGATCAAAAACAAGAAATACCGTTATTAGTGCGGTTCAGTAAGCGTTGCCAGATGATGGAAGAGCCAGATTGCTTTAATCGGAGGTTCTACTCCGTGAGAATCGCTATCTACAACAGTGATCGTTTTTGTAAGAGGGCTGCCATCATTAGCAGCCTATAGACGTCCATACACATAGGCCTCCTCTAAAGATCTCCACATGGATCGTCAAGCGTTGCTAGCATGCTGTGGGTTTTCGCTAAACTCACCAGTACATCGGTCTATCTTATGAGAGTCCTCCCAATACCACGTCTTCGGGTATGCGAATGCCACTCGAGGACCTTACTGCCCCATCGGCTGTCGGTACTTCGAGCAATGTGCCCTACTCACTGCCATGTAAATCTTAAGAAGGCTGTATTAAGAGAAATTGTATAGCAAATGAGATATCATCTTATATTCCAAGTGTGATATACGTAATGAGACTATGTAAAAGTCCTTCATCATCATCACCATCAGCCGATTTATGTACACTGCTGGATATATGCCTCCTCCAAAGATCTCCACATCGATCGGTCCCGCGTTGCTCGCTTCCTGTGGGTTCCCGTGTTTCTCACCAGATCGTCGGTCCACCTTGCAAGAGGGCTCCCAACACCTATTAAAAGTTTTTGTAGCACCTTTTTTATGGGCACGAGCACAGCATATCTTCTTCAGGGGTGCCTCATGCTCGTCTTGTAAAAAAAATCGCACAAGAAGGTATTAATGTCCTTAATTTGCGTCTGAATGTCTGGCCGTATATATATATATAGGTGATAAAAGAAATGTTATGTATCTGTGACAGTTTTGTTTACATTTTACATGCGGATATTTTTTAAATATATCATTTATATAACAAATAACTTATAATGTGCGATCAAGAATTCAGAACGCTGCGTTTCGACCCGAGGTATCCCTTTCAAAACCAGACAAAGTAAGATAATTTTTTGCGTTTTGATAAGAATTTCCAGTAGTAGCAGATCTTTATTGCCGGAGACCATCCAGATGTGTTCTGCAGCTCCTATTTTTACCGACAAACAGCAGTGTGTTACATTAACGTTTGTTGGTTTGAAATGCGCTTCCCTAGTAATTACTGAGGTAACATAAGATCTTGTCTCATAGCGATGTGTTTATCATCATCATTCTTGCCATATTTTTGGGGCAGGCGTAACACTTACCGTTAAATGAATTGAGAAATAGCAATATAGAGTAACACGATGATGCGAAAGGCAAGTTGCCATGCTATATATAACCGATATTCGCATCTCATTAACCTTTTTTACCAAACAAACTGCAAAACAATGGAATAAAACATTTCGTTTATTTAAGACGTTGGTTGCTCTGTCACAATCAGGACCCTATTTATACATAAGAAAATGATGCTTTGATAAACGAGGAAATAATTGTTATGTGCCTCTATAATTTGAAATCGATATCAGACTTTATTATAAAGCGAGTTAAAAAAAATATATCGTAAAACATTATAGACAATATCAGTAGCTTAATTTTTTTGACAGGCGCTGTTATATTTTGTACTATATCAAGTAATAAAATTAATGTTTTAATTTTCTCTTTCTTTTCATTACAAAGGAAATTAAAACAAAAACAAAGAATCAAATGTTGCTGCATAAATAATAGAAAGATTAGCAGGAAAAAAATATCGTTACATCATAGTCAAGAGGACAGACATCCAAATATCGTTTATAAGTTAGCAATTTAATATAACTTTTAAGGAACTTAGGGGCATATAATATAGCGTGGACATCTATGTATTTCAATTATTTATTTAATTAGGTACATTTAAAGAAAGAAAAAAAATTATTCAGCACATAACAATTTCACATACACACGTTAATTTTAATACAAACCGAAAGGGCATACAACTCAGCTATATATATGCTGCAACGCTGACTTTGAGCTGGTGCTAGTTACAACAAAAAAAGTAAAAATACTTAAAAGAAAATAACAATGATTGCTACATTTACATTAAACTATTTGCTAAACACTAAGAACGGACACAAAGGTGAAACAACCAAGGTGAAAAATGAAAATAAGTAAAAAAAAACTACTATAAAGGTTATATATTAAACTACCTTATAAAATTTAGAATTAGTGACAAAAAACAAGTAGATATATATATATATATGGTGTTATAAGAGAGGAGCTATAACCACAAAAAAAAGGGTATATTCTGTGTCAATTAGTTTTATTTTCCCAGGGCGTGCTATGACAACTACTGCGACTTCTATAAGTGCACGCGCCTCCTGGGCGATGTGGACGACTGTAAAATCTTCAAACGCTACTTCGAGACCATCTGTCCTAATTTCTGGATCAGCCAGTGGGACGACCTACGCGAGAAGGGGGCGTTTCCGGGTGCCATCTAAAATAACTACATGAATATTCTATGTACTAATGCATTTTGAGAAATATAACGTTTGTACTGCAGTCTCTCTTTTTGGATGATATATGCGAACATGTTTGCCAACGTGCTAATGCTGCTGAACATGAGAATTGTTTTACCATGTCCCTAAATTAGTTCAATCACTCATGTAAATTATCATAATTAATGTAACGGCAACAGCCCGCCCACATTAATTGATTATTCAGTGCAATGCCGTATTGTAGCAAAATTGTGGTACAATCAGATCGCGTACATCATGAACATTAACAGAGCGGTAAATTACCATAGATACCAGAACTCGCCGCAACGTACTGAGGGTGACCACCGAGCGGGTTAGTAGGTGCAGATACCATATCTTTCCTCCAGGAGCTGTCTTCTGAAAATCTCTCCTCTCAATGAAAAAAAAGCAAAGACAACGTTATATTGTTTATGGGATCTTGTCATCATGGCTGGGGAATGAAATGAACAAGTAAATGTAATAGTTAACACATTTAATCTATAATAGTGTCAAACCTAAGCAGAAATAAATTAAAATTAACAGCGATTAATCCGATAGCGCCGAGGATCTAGAGAGGATCTAGATCTTGCCGGCGAAATTGCCCTCGGCGCGCTGCGTGTCCCACTTCTCGACCCACTCATTGGGGCACAGCGACTTGTAGACGCGCTTGAAGTAATTGCACGGCTCGTAGTTCTCGCCGCGCACCTTTTGGCACCGGTAGAAGTCCAAGTAGCTCTGGTAGCAGTGCCTGCAGTCAATCATAAGGAAACTGGCGGTTAGCATATGGAAATGGTTTTTCCAATTCCATATGCTAAGCGCAATTAGAATTTGGAAATTTCTTCCATTCAATTTGAAATGATAAACGCGATAAATTATTTTTAGGCAAAAACAATTTTAGCTCGCGGATACCAGATCCACGAACCCCCGAGTGTGTGATGAGGCCGCAACGGTTTTCAATAAAACTGCGGCGCGAACTTCATCACAAAAACAAAATATATTCAAACTTTTTTATTTTATTATCTTTCTATTAAAAGTACACAAAAAAGATTTTTTAAATCTAATGAGTGTTGTGTGAAATATCATTCTCTTTGAATTCTCAAAATGATTTATCCAGGACTATTTTCAAACTGGCGTTCCTTGATATTGACAAAATCCAAAAAAATTAAATATTTTTGGTCAAAAAAATCATAATCAAAACTATTTTCAATTAAAATGTTACCTATTAACAAAACGTTTACGTTATGCATCATTTTGATCTGACAAACGCGACGCGACGTATCAGCCTACTAATTTAAGATGTTTAGTCCCGCTAATGATTGAGCAATAATTATGTCCGGCTTATTAGGAAATGTTAAGCTGTGACCTAAAAAAATGTGTTGAGAAAAATAAAATCCAATGAGCAGCTCTCGACAGGGAGTTAAAAATGGTTCTGCATTACCTGGTTTGGTTCTGATTAGGGAACCGAGGGTCGAAAGGTGCTGTTTTGATGTCGGCGGGCGATTTGATCATTTCAGGCATTTTACTGCAACGAAAGAACACCAACTTTCATTGTTATTGTTCTTTATTAATTAGTCGTTTAACAGTCAAAATTAATTGATGAAAAATTGATTACAATCAACATAGAACATGAAACGGCTTCATTGTTAAAAATACAAATACGTGTGGTGCTTGGAATATAAAAAAAATTAAACATTAATCATTTAACTAGAGGCCTCGTTTTTCGTTCCTCTTCACAGGATGTCTCCCTATATTTTTTAACTTCCTGCATATAAAGCGACCAAGCATCTTTTGGAGTATTGTCCACTGTTTGCTCATCGATAGCCTTTGCTTTTTTGACCAAGCCAGTTTTGAGCACTCTGCCCCCACGCCTCTTCCCTATGAATGGTAACATAGGTTTCTTAATAGGTTGCTTTTCTGGTACTTCTGATTTCTTAGTTTCCTCTTGCATTTTCTTGAACATCTCTAAAAAGCTGCCATCATTTTTTATTGGTATGGCCATAGGCTTAGACTTTGATGTTGAAGTTGACTGTTGCATCATTTGATCAGGTGGGGGCAATAGTTCAGCAAAGTTAAGACCTTCCACTTCAGGTGGATCACCATACTCAATGTCATCTACAGTGGTGGATTCAATTGCACCAGGTGGAGGCTTCACTTCTTTAGGTGGTGTCTTTTCTCTCTCTTTTTCTTCCTGTCGACTTCTATGCATTTTCCAAAAACGTTTTCTGTCAGCAACTGTGAATTGTCCCCTACGCTCATCATCACTTGGAGTACCACTACGACTGCGAGATTCAGAACTGCAAGATCTGGAACGTGATTTAGATTTTGTAGAATGAGAGTGTCTTCCTGTCCCTCTAGATAAAGATCTTCTTCGTGATTTAGATCGGCTTTTACTTTTAGAATAATGCTTTGATTTACTTTTGGATCGAGATCTATTTTTATTGGATAAATAAGAGCGATTCCTATGTTTAGATTTAGATCTGGAACGTCTGGAAGATCTTGAAGAATGGCTTGAGCCTGATATTGATCTGGAATGGTTTGAGTTTGGGCTGGATCTGTGTTTACGTTTTGGTGTGAAAGAGCCTGATCGAGAATCTGAACTGGATGATGAAATGCTTCTGGCATAGCATTTAGGGGGTGTTACAGACCTGTCTTTTGGATTTCTTAATGGTGTTTGGGATCGTTTATCCCTTGATTTGTATTTCCTTGGTGGAGTCAATGACCATTCAGATCTCTTTTGTAGTTTAGGAGAAGTTCCCAGTCGCTCTTTCCGTTTTCTAGATGATAAATATTCTTTCTGTCTTTTATCTTTGGTAGAATAGGATTTGTCTCTACCTCTAACATTTTCTCTGTCAATGCTGGGTGACTTGCTACTAGAATTCCTCTTGCTTTCAGGTGTGCTGGAACGGTTACAAGAATGTGATTTAGTTTTTTTTAGTGGAGGAGTCATGGAACGATCACTCCTATTACTGGACTTTTTCTTATATAACTTTTCAGAATTCGATGATTCAGAAGATGAAGTTCTTTTTTTAGTTCTTTTCTTCAAAGGGGACCTAGAATATGATCTAGATCTAGAACTCGAATGTCCACTAGAATATTTTGTGTGTTTAGACCTAGAGATACTTCTGGATCGTCTTCGACTGCTTTTTTCATAACTGCTTTCTCTTTTAATAGAATATGATCTATCCCTTCTTTCATAGGGAGATACACTTCTGGAATTAGATCTATAAGACTTTCGTCGACGCTCTTCCAGTGCAGCCACAGCCGGAGAACGGGTGCGCTCGTGAATTCTAGGATACTCATAGCTACTTTGCATAGTAGAATAAGCGTTCCTTGGATCTGGATATTTATAGTAATCATCAGATCGAGAATAAAAACCAGAGTCATAACTATAACCGTAACCAGAGGGACCGTAATGCTGGTAATCGTAGTGGGGCTGGCTGTAGGAGCTGTAGCTGACGCCAGTCCAGGGGTCCGTGGTAGGCATGGGAGCACCGAGGGGCGGGGCACGCTGCGTGGCGTACTCCGCCTCAGCACCGGGCGGCCCTCCGTCCCACGCACCAGAAGCGCCGTAGGAGGACATACTTTTACCAGCCTCCTCGCATAACCTGCGGCAGTTTGTAGGTAGGCACACACCTACAAACAGAATAACTTTTCGGTGTAGACAACAACTCTACGCTCCCCGCTTGAAAAACGCCTTCGTACTACAGTATTGATGGATCGTAGTAAATACATTTTCGTGACGAGACACAACAAATTACGTAATGTGCCCGAAAAAGCGCAATACGACATCGTTAAGCGTGCATTGCATGTTAATCTTAAACAATATTTTTAAAGATAATACCTGTCTATATATGCTCACCTTAATTGAAGTGAAAATTGTATTTTCTCAAGAAAATTCAATAGAAAATGGCAGCGAACACATTCGCTTCACACTTTACATAGACAATATAAATCTGCTCTTTGAATCAGAGATAATTAACTTATTTGCCAGTTCTATAAAATAAAAAAATAATTTAAGATATCCACGTTGCAGGATTTTAATATTATTCTTAAGTCATTTTTGCAGTACACTTAAAAATAAGTGATAATAATTAGTAATATAAAAATTGTAAATAACATTTCTAACTTAAAAGATTAATTTACATACATATTAGGGGGACCAGAAAGTAATGTCGTTTTCTTACGCTAAATACAAACACATACATTTTTAACGAGTCTTTATTTTTAATCAATGATGTATTCCCCATCATTGTCAATAACCTTTTGCCATCTAGTGAGTAAATTTTCAATCCCTGATCGATAAAAATTAATTGGTTTTTCGGCAAAATATCTAGAGATGGCATTTTGGATATCATCCAAATTTGCAAATGTTTTGCCACTTAAAAAGTGTTGCAGCGCTCGGAATAAGTGGAAATCCGATGGTGCAACATCGGGCGAATATGGTGGATGAGGCAGCACCTCCCACCCCAATTCATTAATTTTTTCTAGAGTTCGCCTTGCGCAGTGCGGTCTTGCATTGTCATGTTGGAGAATGACGCCTTTTCGGTTGACAATCGCTGGCCACTTTTCAATTAAAGATTGATTGACTCGCTGCAATTGTTCGCTGTAGAGGTCTGCAGTAACAGTTTCTCCAGGTTTCAGTAATTCAAAATGAACAATGCCGCGAATACTCCACCAAACACACAAAAGCGCTTTTTTGGGGTGTAAACCTGGCTTAGCAGTACTCCGAGGGATTTCATTTGGAGAGAGCCACTGCCTTTTGCGTTTTGGGTTATCATACAGGACCCATTTCTCATCTCCTGTGATCAAGCGATCAAAAAACGCTTCTGTGTTGTGTCGTTGAAGCAATAAGTTGCATGTGATTGATCGGTTAGCCTTATTCTGTTCGGACAGATTATGCGGGACCCAAACACCTGCTCTGCTTACTTTTCCAATCTGCTTCAAATGTTCTTGGATGGTCGACCAAGGTTTGTTGAGACTGTTTGACATTTCCTCGATCGTCTGACACGGATTTGCTTCCACTTCCGCCCTTAACACGTCGTTGTCTAACGCTGATGGTCTTCCTGATCGATACGAGTCGGAAAGATCAAAATTACCCGATTTGAACTTGGAAAACCACCTTTGGCATTTACGAATGTCCAGTGCATTTGGATAAACATCGCAAATGTTTTTGGTAGCAACTGTTGCGTTATTTCCCTTGCGAAACTCAAAGAGCATGCAATGCCGGATGTGTACCTCTTCTGGTATTTGGCTGGCCATTTTACCCAAAATTACAAAAAAAAATTGTAATTCAATTGTCTATAAGTAAAGAAATCACTATAACCTCACAATGTCTTTGGTACGCCTCTGAACAAAACAATGAGCTGACAAATGACAATCAAGTATTGGCATGCGCAGAAACGACATTACTTTCCGGTACACCTATTACATACATATATATCACGCCTCGTTCCCAGTGGGGTAGGCAGAGACCACCTCTCTCCACCTGCTACGATCCTGGCACACCTCTCTCGCTTCCTCCACTTTCATAAGCGTCTTCATGCATGCTCGTCGGTTGCGTGGGATTTTGATCCGGCCTTTAAGATTAGTTTAGAGCATTTTTTTTTACATAGTTTGAAATCTAATGATTTTGTTGCTTTGAAAAGAACTATGGTATAATAAAATTTTAATAGTAATATTTATGCAACAACAAGAATATTTTATAAGTTGGTAGGAACTTAGTTACAGTTTAAGAAAATGTTTAAGTAATGGCAATATTTGACGACATTTGACATTTTAGACGTTTTTTCGGCTCGCGGGTTTTTGTTATTATTGGTTTCGTACTCTTATTTCCTATAGTTACATTGCTGTTGTAAATAATCACACAATAAATTATCAGCGCCTTCATGAGTAAATCAAAAGTTTCAGCAGAATGGAAAAAACGAGTAAAATCAGAATACATGAGGCTTCGCCAAATGAAGGCTAGTCTTAATACGATTTTTAATTTAATAAAGTATTTACGAAATATAGCTTTTTATTCTATAATTTAATATCTTTTTCTATGTTAAATATTTTCGGAAAAATTTGTCTTTTTTCTTTGCTCTCAATGAAAAGTAATTTTGTGTTGTTTTTATTGCAGAGATTCAAACGAGCTGACGAAGTGAAGGTGGCATGGGCTCGAAATTTACGCATAATGTCGGATGCAATCGAAGCACGCGAAACAGAAAGTGTTGAACGCGGCCGCAGACCTTTTTGGCCCCCTCCTGCTCCGAGCCCAAGCCACGAAAGTCTTATGAAACGTGCTGAGGTAACTTACACTGATGGTGAGTAATTTTTGTAATAATTTTGTAATGTAAATTTTTTTTAATTAAAAATTTAAGAATAGTTTTTTTTCACAATACAATGAGCAACCTGACAAGCAAGATGATTCCCTTATTATGAACTATGATATTGTACAAAGAGTGCTTATACAATTTTACTCTCATTTCATCCTGATTAAGGTAGAAAATAGTGTTTTTTTTTTTATCACTAACATTTGAATGATTGTGTACTATTGCTTTTCAACAGAAAAAGGCATTGTCACAAAAGATCATCAGCCCCAACGATAGCAAAGAAAAAAAATCAGAGGAGAGTTCAAAATTCATGTTCAAGTATATATAGGATTTTTCACATTAGGGATTTTTTTTAGTGTTTGTGAAACTTTTGGTCATACATAACTTTAAGTTTAATATAGTAATAATAACAGAAATTTGTGTTAGTGATATTAGTGTTTTTTTTTCTCTATGAATTAAATGATATAATAGTAAGCTATGAAATTATTATAATACCATATTATTGGACTAGGTTATTGACTACTTAATTGGTGAAGTGGATACATATCTGCACCTTTGATTACAGCATCAGGTGTGGTAACAACACAACAAGTGCCTATACGCATAATAAACTCTGTGAATCCTATTCCCACAATGTATACTTGGGCTCCTACACAGAAAAACTTTATGGTGGAAGATGAGACTGTACTGCACAATATTCCATATATGGGTGATGAGGTGCTGGACCAGGATGGAACTTTTATTGAAGAGCTCATCAAGAATTATGATGGAAAAGTTCATGGTACACCAAAATTTGTAATGTAATATAATTAAAATAGTTTTGTGAAAATGTATTTCAAGTGTACAAAGAAATGTTCTAAGTACTTGAAATATGATTGTTTTTAAGTGATTTGTTTGTTCCATAGGTGATAAGGAAGG
Organism: Troides aeacus; assembly: GCA_033220335.2. Lineage (NCBI taxonomy): Eukaryota > Metazoa > Arthropoda > Insecta > Lepidoptera > Papilionidae > Troides > Troides aeacus. Next base: position 11,622,318 of record CM067282.1, read on the forward strand.
TGGGTTCATAGATGATCAGCTGTTTGTTGATTTAGTTCATGCTCTGATGGCATACCAGACGAAAGATGAGGTTGCAGAGGAGAGGAAAGATAGGGAGTCAAGAAATTCAAAAGAAGACAAAGAGGTGAATTGCTTTAATTGATATATAGTTTTCTTAGTTGACATCTATAATTTAGTATTTGTTTCATTTTTCTGAATGTATTTGTTTTAGAAGGATGCTAGTAAGGAGATTGAGGACAAGGATAAAGAAAAGGAGGAGACCAAAGAGGGGGAGAAGAAAACTTCTGTTGATAAACAGTTCCCAATCTTTATTATATTCCAAGCAATCAGCTCTCAGTTCCCTGATAAGGGTAGTCCTCAGGAACTTCGAGAGAAGTATGTCTTTGTTTAAATTTTATTTCTTTTGTATTTTATTCACAGTACTGTAGTGAAATGTAAAAAGAATTAGATAAAAAAAAATGTATAACATTTGTGTTGCTATTCAGTAATCTCAGTGTGTTGTTACATTTAAAGCGAAAACTGTTATCTGTTCCTTAGAATAGTTTCAAGCAGTCTCCTTTTGCAATATTTTAGTTTCTATACCAGTGTAATATATAAATATTTACAAAGACAATAATTTTTTATTTAAATATGCTAATCTCTTCTGATTGCAAGAGTAGGTCCATAAAAAAATAAATACACTAGTTAAGATATTTGTAGAGTACCAAAGTATGCACTTGGCCATTGATGTGGATGGGTTGAGTCCCAACAGTGAAAATGTAAAGAATGCTGTTTAATAAATTGAAAAGTAATTTTGTACTCATTAATGGTGTTGCAAAAGGCATAAAAACACTGTTTCATTTTAGTTGTTAGCAACAAGATATTTTATATCATCATTCATTCAATAATTACACTAGCTGTAATTCTGTTCAAACTGCAATACAATGTTTGAATTCCATTGGACAGCAACAGGTATAGGTTGTGTGGTTGTGCTTACCTGATAAAATAAGAAACTTTGCTAATCATCAGGTATGTGGAGCTGACTTCATTACGCGACCCGGACGCGCTTCCGCCTGAGTGCACACCCAACATCGACGGCCCGCTCGCGGAGTCAGTGCCGCGCGAACAAACCATGCACTCCTTCCACACGCTCTTCTGCCGGCGCTGCTTTAAGTACGACTGTTTCCTGCACCGTGAGTGTCCTCATGCTATACTATGTAACATATGTTACCACTATATAGATGTATATATTGTTCAACAATTATTATTGGAGGTAAACATAAAAAACATATGAAAAAATTAACACAAATCCACTAGTCAGATATAGTGTCTACACATACTATGTGTATATCCATGATTATAATTTTATAATAATGAATGCTCACATTTTTAGTCAGGAAACCTGATTCATTTCAATCAAATACTCAAAATCCTAAATAGAAATACTAAATTAATAAACGCACAAACCACTTAATATAAAGAAGAAGAGTATTAAACAAGCTTTACAAATCAAGTTAGAAATTCCTTTTAATAATAACTGATACACAAAAGGGAAAATTATTAGAATTGTCACCTTTAATTTATCAAGATCTGTGCTTTTCTTTCATATTACATATATAACAGTTACACAGATATAGTATCAATAAAACTGTGTACTATCCACAGAAGATTTAATGTTAAACATGAATTTCTCCTAAAAAGGTGATAGTAATTAAAAAATCATATTTTATATATACATATATGTTTATACATGGGTTATATGAATAATTTATATTTCTTACATGATCTATTTTGGTTAAAAATGAAGGAAAGAAAGCACCTTCATGTATTTTCTTCAATTATTGCTGTGTAACAAGTATAAGCACAAGTAATATCATTAGAATGATTAAATGGCATAATTTTATTAATGATATTCAATAAAGAAAAAACCTTAACATAATACACCATGATTCCTAAAATGTTTATTATTCACTTTCAGTTAAAAAACTTTTGTTACACACCCAGTATATATATTATCTGTTATATTTGTATATGGGGCTTACGAAATGTGTTGTTCTGTTTGGCTGACAGGAGGTCAAGCCTCAGGTAAGCCCTGTCATCTGCAACCGTAATTAATCCATCAACCTTCATTAATTTTGCTAATTATGCAGCCGCTGGAACTTGATTCTTTTGTCCTCCTTAAAAATAAATATGAAAGTTTTTCTCCGTAGACATTGTGAATGGGAAATGGTTGAAATGCACCCCTATAAATATTTGGTGTTGCCATTTTTTTTGCAAAGTTTATTTGTTTGTGCTTTCCTGAGTTTACTCTGTATCCATTTCATCATTTATTGTTCAACAATTATGTTATTTTAGATGTTCATTTGTAGTTATGTTTTTTGTCTCAATGTTTATAACATGTCTATATAAGGCTTTCGGAAGTGTTGTTTGAAGCGCCTAAAGCTTCACTAGGTGATCCGTCATATGACTGTGATAAATACATTTTATTGTATGAATATAAAGACATTCTGTATCCTTATTACCATTACTGACATTTGTATGAGATTACACAAAACATACATGTCTGTATGTTTATATATTTGATAAAATTTTTAAAATTAGTACCTTAATTTTTTTTAAAGTTATTACTAATTGTTAAATTCTAACTTGGTCAGCTTTTCTATTATATTTCTGAAAAGACAGTGATGCTAAAGCTTTTTGCCAATTAATGACATTTTGAGGGTTAAAATCAGTATTATTCATACTTAACAACAATCAAAGTTGAGAGTTATAAGAAAATATACATTAATATTTATACCATAGTTAAAAAGAACGAAATATATAACTGGACTCCTCAATGTATATACAGATATATAGGAATAGATGACTCCTCCTGTGGGAATGGTGAATAATAAGAGGGCTTCTTCTACTTCACATAAAATTAAATATTTTGCTTCCAAAATTGAAAGAATTTAATAGTAAAAAAATTGCATAATATTAATAAACTCACAAAAATCCAAATTAATTTAAAATACCTTTACACTTAACAATATATTATTGATGAAATTAACATTATGAAGATCATGTGCATGTTTGTTGTCATATTTGTGTTGTATACAGTAAACATTGAATTAGGTTTACAAGCTTGCCACCCTGGACCGAATTTGACCAAGCGAAAAGGGCCAGATCTGAAACCGTTCTCAGAACCGTGCGGATCCAGTTGCTATATGCTGCTGGTGAGTTTCTATACCTCCTCTTTATAACAATATATTATAATAGAAAGTGACCTTACCCACACCTACATCCCCTGCACTGTCTGCTTTCGGACATAGGCCTCCTCTCCATTTTTTCATGCTTGACCATCCCTTCCCATCTGCGTCTATTCTATACCCGGTTGTTCGCAGCTTTTTTAAGCTGGTTTTTGCGCAGAATTACCGCTCTAAAATGTGTCTCCATCAACATTTCACCATAGGTTGCTCATTCTCATAATTAAACTTAAAATAACACATCTTTCTAGCTCAATAATTCAGTATAATAAACATCTAGACCAAAGTAATATTTTCATAGTTTTAAATGATGGTAGAAAAAGCCGGCACTTCTGCAACGTAAATCCAAAAAAAAAAATTTTTTCTCTTGCAAAAAGTGAAACCCGAACACTATTATATACGATAGCATAATAATGATGCTATGTGACGATGAGACCGTAAAACTAGACCATAGGTTAATAAGGTCACATATGTTGACAGCCCAGGACCCTGCAGTGCTGTTATAGACATAGATTTACAATGTAGTGACTAAGAAGCCATGAGGGTTTGAAAAACCCTCAAGGTCGAATTCCAAACAGCAAAGCAGTTAAATGTACAATTAGCTGTTGAGTAAGGATGAAAAATTGAAGTGTTATAGATGTTATGAGTATCACATAACAAAAAAAATAATATTATTAATGGGCTTTCATAAGTAAATACATGCCGATTCTGTGGAATTTCAGGAGGGTATGAGGGAGAAGTTGGCACGAGAGAAAGCAGCCGGCGAAGAAGATAAAGGCAAGACGCACGCCATGGACTCACCCAATGACGCTTCGTCTGAAGACAGCAATGATAGCAACAGATTCCAAAAAGGTCAAGTGGAACTATTTATTTTTGGCTAAGAGTAAGGAGCTGCATCAGAAGCAAACAATTTCTCTCGTGGCTACCCCCACATGAACAGGATGTACCATTAACACAATTCAACATTGAAATAAAAAAATATTGTGGAAGTATACATATCCTAGAAAGAGAACAGCTTGAAGAAATGAGTGATTCATCTGTTTCCATTTACTCATTAAAACCTTTGTTATTGCAATACAGGCAGCAACAGCAACTCGAGCAACAGCAACTGGAGTACTAATGGAAATAAGCAGGGGGAGTCTTCCAATGAGCCTGCCTACAATGCACTGGGTATGATGAAGTCATGTCACACAAATTGAACCTGGCATAGAGTTTATGACAACACAAAAAAGGTTTACCTATACCTACATAGAAGAATATTTCATCATCATCATCAGCTGATAGATGTCCACTGCTGTACAAATAAAAAGAATATACAGTGGTACTAATTTGAAAAGTAAAATTTTAGAACTCTATAATAAAATAACGCAATATTCATATAAATTCTTATTTGAAGATAACATCAGCTTTTATTGATCCAGTGCTGGATGTAGACCACTTCTAACATACTATGCATGAGAAAAGCTATTTTTCTGACAGATGTCTCAGAAAAAAGGGCTCCGGATCAAAAAAACAAGCTTAACATAGCCACTGTGTGGCAGAGTCTTTTGCTTCATATTATCATTATCAGCTGGCAGATGTCCACTGGTGGACATAGGCCTCCCCAAAGAACACATGCTTACATGTCTTTAATTTGTAAGAAAAGCTTGTGGTTTTTTTAGCACCTAAAATAAACAGTAGTATTCGAGAATTTCAATAATATGCTTTTTGTGTGTTTACACATCAGGTCTAACAGTCGGTGATACGGACTCCGAGTGGACTGGCTCGGACCAGTCACTGTTTAGAGCACTACATAAGGTGTTCCCCTCCAACTACTGCGCCATAGCTCAGGTCATGCTCTCGAAGACCTGCCAACAGGTAATCTTATGTTTCAACGACCACTACAGCTGGGTTGTGTGCGCAGTAACTTTATATTATATATGGAGTTACGTTGTATGGACACATGAGATATCAAACCTAGTTATCCCAGTAATTTCGGTACCTAAAAGGTCTTACAAACCGGAATAAGGTTATGTTTGCACAACAGGCATATAAACTGCGGTGGCACCTACCTTTTTTTCATTTTGAGGGGAAAGTATTCTCTTAGAGAACGCACCAATGCCCCTCTACACTTTGTGTTTGCAAGTCTTAACGACAAGTCTTAACCTATGGCAACATGCAATCACTAGGTAAAAGCCCCAACCTCAAGGCTTGCGAAACCCGTAGACGCTTTTAGTCGCCTTCTACTATAGGCAAGACTTACCTTAGTCCTACTCACACTAGACTGGGACTAAAGAGCTAGGTACCTATCTAGACTAATGAAGTGATGCAGAATCAGGTTAATGTGTGTAATCATAGGTGTATACATACTGGATCAACACGGGACAAGAGGAGTGCCGGGTGGAGGCCGAGCTCACGCCACCCAGGAAGAAGAAGAAGAAGCACCGCTTGTGGTCCGTGCACTGCCGCAAGATACAGCTGAAGAAGGACTCAGCCAGTCACCACGTGTGAGTGACCTGATTTCATTTGTACATGGTTTACAGTCACTTGTGGGAGTCCTCTCAACGCCACGTCTACTGGTACGCGCGCATCACTCGAGGATCTTAATGCCCCATCGGCCGTCGATCCTTCGAGCAATGTGTCCTGCCCACTGCCACATACGTCTAGAAATCTTTTGGGCTATGTCGGTGACCTTAGTTCTTCTGCGGATCTCCATATTTCTGATTCGATCGCGCAGAGAAACTCCGAGCGTAGCCCTCTCCATTGCTCTTTAGGTGACTTTCGCTGGAGGAAACTAGAGCGAGCAACGAGGGACCGATCCATGTGGAGATCTTTGGGGGAAGTCTATGTCCAGCCGTGGATGTCTGTCGGCTGATGTTAATGATTGAAAACTTACGCACCCTCAGTACCAAGAATTGACGAGTGGTGTGTCCATTTTATGTTTTATTATTGTATAACTTTATCGTAAAGTAAATAAATCAACTTTGGGTTAAGACAAAATGTACAACCCTCTTCTAATCATCTGATGGAGCGGTGCATCTTTGAGTCGAAAGTTAGATGTAATCTTCATGAGTTGATATAAGTCCACCAGGGCAGAGAGGAAACCATGGAGTTCTGGCCAGTAAGAATCTGGCATAACTTTTTCGTTGCCCCCGCAACAAGAAAGTATCTGTGTAGGACTATCCCAAAGAAAAAAAAGTCTAGTGATGGATATACACCTTCTCACAAGTTTTCCATACCAATCGATCCAAACAGCTTAACTATCTCCCCTTAGCATAGAAGCAACACTAAAATTTTCCCTTAATGTTCCTACCGCTGGAAACGAAACCTATTCTGGCAAGAAGACAGTCATAACCATTTAACCTCACTGGTGCTGTGAAAGCAGTTCTTGGTACCTTTTGATTTATTCATGTTATTGTTCAGGACACGTTCAAGCCGATTGAATTGCAAGCAATATATTTACCAACTGATGTCATGTTAATTTGAGCTTCATTACTGGTAATCGTTCTTTCTATCTCTGTGCTCAGGTACAACTACACGCCGTGCGATCATCCGAACCAGCCGTGCGACAATATGTGCCCGTGTCTGCAGTCGCAGAACTTCTGTGAGAAGTTCTGTCAGTGCAGCAGCGACTGTGAGTTACCACCACCAGCCCGATAATACTGATCAGCCTGATGATAAATACGAAAGGATTTTCTTAAACATTATGTTGCTGTTCGATAAACTAGTTCATGTGAACAGTAAAATACTCATGGACTCTCAATAATCTCAATGTCTCCATTGATGGTAAGCGGAAGTGCGACGTTTACTGGTGTTAGATTTCCATCGTCAGAGATCGTGCCGCTAAACTGTAGTGCAGTAGTCCTAAGGAGAGATCTATGTAGACTGCCGCGGGCTGATGATGATGACACAGTATTGACTAATTAAATAAATTATTAGAGTAAGGAGATTTAATATCTTTTGTGTTATGGCAAAGAACGAAATGTTGCACTGTTTATCATCCTAATTAGTGCCACATTGTTATGGGACAGTATAACACTTACTTACCATCACATGGAAGTTGTCCTTTTCTTGTTGCTTCACCAAACAAATATGAAGTCTCCACTGTATTCATATAGTAGTGAAGTTATGGTTGAATATATAACGAAAGTTTTTTTTTATATAATTCAAAATTAATATAAAAGCTCATACAAATTTCCTTGCAACAGCATTATATAAACTAATAAATGTCAGAAGGCTCAAGCGGCAACACATCTGGGATCTTGTTGATTAACAAGTCCTAACTCAGTACGAGACGGCTTCCTCGCTGGAGGAACAATGCTCTCCAGCGACCTCCTCCTTCCTCCATTATATTTTTTTCATTGGAAGGAGCCAATAAAAAATATAATTCAAAAATTTTTTATACAAACGCTAATATGTTTTGCGGTGTGCGGTGCAGGTCAGAACCGGTTCCCGGGCTGCCGCTGCAAAGCGCAGTGCAACACGAAGCAGTGCCCGTGCTACCTGGGCGTGCGCGAGTGCGATCCGGACTTGTGCGTTGCGTGCGGTGCGGACGCGCCTTCCGCGCCGCGCCATCACGTCTACTGCCGCAACGTTTCCGTGCAAAGGTAACAACATTGCATCCATATGCGCAAGCATGCTCAGGCCACCACCAACCCATGCACTCAAACATTCACACACATAAAAACTCTCTTCAGTGTTTGACCTGATGTTTACAGTTGTCAGAATACGAAACTTGTATGTGTATTTGCAGATCCCTACACTGTCTGGATACAAACTTTATATAATCTATAGCAATGTTACCCAACGTGGTGCCAACTGCCCACAGTGGGGTAATTTGATTGTTGAGGGCAATGCGAAAATGGATTCGAAACGAGTTTAACTCCGCTCTCTTTCACTCCAGGCCATGTTAAATTACAGTGAGAAATTTAAAAAAGAAAGCACATATTTAAATAATTGCAATAACTTCAGATGATGGCAAATTCTTAATCGATAAAATTTCCTAACCTTAAAAATTGTGTATGTTACATAGGGGGCATGGAATTTTAGAAAGACTAAGGTGGGGTATGGCACAGAAAAGCTTGGGAAACACTGATCTAGAGCTTTGTGATCTTCTCTATAACAAAGTGCCAAGATATTTATATGGTACCTATGCACTCAAGTAAAACTTTGCTACATTGGATACTTTCCATTTGCCCAGGGGCCTGCATAAACACCTGCTACTGGCTCCGTCCGACGTGGCCGGCTGGGGCATCTTCCTGAAGGAGGCCGCGCACAAGAACGAGTTCATTTCGGAGTACTGCGGCGAGATCATCTCGCAGGACGAGGCGGACCGCCGCGGGAAGGTCTACGACAAGTACATGTGCTCCTTCCTCTTCAACCTGAACAACGGTGAGCGTAACCTGAGACCTGTGTTTATATATAAAAATTGGCGTGATTCATGATGTTCGTGATCCCATCTGATTAAAAGCAGAGATGTATTGTTTAATGGTAAACTAATGTATGAGAAGCCTTTTCTTTCTCCTAAATATTTCCAAGTTATATTCATGTGGTGAGGGGGGAGGGGAGAAAGTGAAACTTAATTAATCACTTTACGGTTTGTCGTGGCAGACTTCGTGGTGGACGCAACGCGCAAGGGCAACAAGATCCGATTTGCGAACCACTCCATCAACCCCAACTGCTACGCGAAAGTGATGATGGTGAACGGCGATCACCGCATCGGCATCTTCGCCAAGCGCGCCATTCAGCCCGGCGAGGAGCTGTTCTTCGACTACAGGTACCCATAAATCATTCAGCATAACTCTCAGATTATTCTATCACTTGATCATTCAAATGAATAGTGAAGTAGTAAGTCATGACCAACCATTGGGTTTTTTGGGCTGAAGTACTGCTGACATCAACTTATGGTAGGTACCTGTTTCTGGAGACAATCTATGTAGCTATCATCACAGCTCCTATTTTTGGGCCCTGTGGTTATGGGGCTTGACATCCCTCTGTCTCAAAGCAGCAAGAACAGTATGTGTATATAATTTTAATTAGCATCACATTATTATGAGCTGATGTAATGCTATCAGGTGAACATCCTGCTCATTATATCGCTTCCTGGTAATAAAAGAGAATAAGAACGGTCTTCCTCTTCCAGATACGGCCCGACAGAGCAGTTGAAGTTTGTTGGCATCGAGAGGGAAATGGAATTCTTATGAGAACAAACCAAACAGTGACCAGCCTCACACTAGGGTGTCGCGTGTCATCTCGCACACACTCGTGAATATCAATCATCCCACTCTAAATGTGTGCGCAGTGACCTTGTGATATAAGTGCTCTTAATATCAAGGTGTTTTTTTTTATTTAGGTTAAAAAATAATCATAAATCTGTAAGAAGCTGTGTTGGAGGGGATTATACTTTTAGTATTTCATTTAGTAACTATTTTTAATAAATATTTGCACTTTGTAGTGGTATTTAATTTTTCTTCCCAGTATTGCATTATGCGTACTACATACATATGACATAAATTAATAACATATTCATTCTCATAAGCCAGAAGACATGGAGAGAATGACACTGACATTTTGAATGATGAAATATCCTGAAACATTGTGATAAATCTTTGGATGTAACTATGAAGGATCTTTGGAGGAGGCCTAGGTCTAGCAGTGGGCTAAATAAATATATAATGGATATTGTGATACTATAAAGATGTTAATTAACAACAAAACAAAGTTCAACAATTGCGATTTATTTAAATTTTATACTGTAAATTAAACAGAAAACAGTTTGAACCTGTGGTAAACCCCAATTACATTGTCACATAGTTTTGTACCACACATGGCTACACTATCACAACATTATCATCATATACTGTCACAAAAATGGCAACACAATTGCCATAAAAAAATCATCAAAATACTTCAGAAGGAATTGTTAGTTCATAGCAAAATGTCACCACACACTTATCAATTATACACTGTAAAATTTCTAACCCCCTTTTTAATTAGTAATAATAACTTCTTATTCTTTATTGGTAAAGTATTGCCAGAATACGAATTATTTAGTGGGGTAAATAATTCACATAGCAAAACTTCCAGACACAATGAAAAATATATGAAATACTTTAGTATCTCAATAGAAAAGATTAGACCTATTTCATATAAATATATTACATATGTAAGTAACAAAATCGTAGAGTATAACTGGTAACCCCTTACATATTGTGGACACTTTCTAATTACAAAGTACTATGAAGCACAAGCAACTAATCACAGGAGCCATCAGACCAGCCGTCATGCCACCTTTCATGTACCTTGCTGCAGTCAAATACGGGTTTCCCTAATTTAACATTCACTGTGTTGTGTCTCTCGCAAAGCCATTTTGCTAACTCATTCCTTGATTTCGTCTTTGGTGGATATTTCTTTATACTGAAAAGTTTTTTTTTTTATTATTATTCTTTAAACATTTGCAAAACACAAACTTACAGATTTATATAAGATTTGTTCAATCATGCTCAAATATATTAATTTTATTTATTCTTCGTTTACATTACTCGAAGGACCAACGGTAGATGTCGCAGTAAGGTCCTGGAGTGGTGCCTGTGCACCAGTAGACATAGTGCTGGGAGAACTCACACAAGATAAGAATCACAGGAACCCACTGGATGGGAGCAATCAATGTGGAAATTTTTGAGAGAGGCCTAGGTCCAGCAGTGGATGTCTATCAGCTGATGATGATATCCTTTCTAAATATAACTTTTAATATTATTTTTATTTCAACTCCACACATTTTCCACTGTTTTAACATGTAAATTTTTCCTTATTTATTATATTATATTATAATATGAACTGTAATTTCCTTAAACTAGTTTCCACTTATTCTTAACATACATGTGTGTTTGTAATTGAATTTCAGGTCAAAGTAATTTTTTTATATACTTCACATTATTGATAAATTTAAAGCAATTTCTGTAAACTTATAAAACAATGATAAACTCTTGTAATGCAAATACTTACTCTTCTAAAAAGTCTATGGCACATGGCTCACATGGATAGAACTGTGCAAAAATTTTAAAGAACTTTTCCATATCTTTTGATTGTGATGTGGTAGGTTTCTCAGGGTAGTATGAAGCCATAGAGTGTAGAAAACCCCAGGTTGCAGTCCCTAAGTCATCTTTATCTAAAGGGCAGTCATTTCTTCTTTGTTGTGGCTGGAAAAAGGTTAAGAATAAATTTTTGATATAAACAAATTCAGCTCCTTTGAAGTAATATACAAGGAATGAAATTATTTTAAATCTAAATTATCATAATTTATTTTTGACATACGCTTTATTTGGTTACTTAAAATTTACTATATAATAAAATTATGTAATATCATTGAAGTTTGATAAAAAGTATTTTCATTTAGATACATTACTAACATAAAAAAATTTATTTGAAACGATAAGTGATAAGTGGTGATGATGATGATGAGATGTGTATGATATCATTTACAAATCAAATGCAACGTTTCAAAAGATTACGCGTCCAAGGATAACCTTACCGGTTCCTCCACCGGAGAGTTTTTGGTTTCTTTCTTCGGCTTCTGCTTCTTCGCCCACGTTTTAAAATCACTGCAAGCTCTGCATGGTTTGTCTTCTTCCTCGTGAGCAGGCATTTTTATTTATATTGTTCATTGGTCGTGAAAGAACTATATATATGGTGCAATGCTACAATAGTATACAATAAATATTATACCATCCTCAGACGCATTATTAGATATGGCATATTAGTTTATAATAAAAGCAGAGTTATTAAATTACGATCAAAACCATAAACTTTAAAAGTTTAATATAATTTTTAAATTTTCGCACTGATTCAATGAGCTGTCATTTGTCAAAATAAACTGGTTCACGTGACAACAATCTATGTGCTATGTTACAGAGAAAAAATTTGCTTGTGTAAACAACACGATTTCTTTAAAAATAAAGTGCAACAAAGGGATAAGTGCTTTATTAAATCATTTATGTACAGTACAGAAATGTTGCATTTAAATATTTTGTAACGGGGCAACTGCTTGCTCATTCGACGGTAAGTGGTACCTCTGCTGACACTGAGGTTTATAAAGGATAAATTGCACCACATTGCGCCCCTCGCATTGAAGCTATATTTAACAGCATTTATAAACTTCCACTTCATGGAAAGTAATAAGCCTGTTCGTAATAATGTGGCGCTAGTTAGGATGGTATACACTGCAACTATATAGTGTTCATCTCCTCGCGTCATTTACCATTAACCCAGACATAGTAATATTTGGGGGCAGAAAAAAGTAGCCCGCGCTGGCCTAATGGTTAGAGTGTGCGGCTTTCATTCCGAAGGTCGCGGGTTCGAATCTCGGCGTGTACCAATGACTTAATATTTAAGTTATTTACATTTGTGAACTTTAGTTACAACAGCGAGATATAAATGGTGAAGGAAAACATCGTGAGGAAACCCGCACACTGATATCATCTTTGTGTGTGTGTGCGTGTAGGGGCCCCAATAAAGTGGCAACAGGCTCGCCCCCTGTTACTAATCTAATCACAGATCTAATCTGACCACATCTGGCGAAATGTGGGTGTTTATTCACCTTTGCCTACCCCTACTGGGAAAAAGGCGTAATTATATAAAAAAAGGATTGCAGAGAGACAGCCACATCGATAGAACCACTTCAAAGCATTGAAAAGTTTAAAGTATGAAACGAGCGAAAGAGTTCTAAGTTACGCACGCCTTTCTAAACTATGCTTTAATGCATTGATGCAATTTGTTATACTGTGCTGCATACAGTGCAACGTCGGGTAAATGGCCCAATCATGGAATTTTAACAAAATTAAACTGTAGTTTTCTGTTACTGACTGACGCTTGCCAATGGGTGAGTAAACCTTATAAAATATAAGATAACTTTGCAATTTTGAAACATATTTAATAAAGGGTGTCTGGCGGCAGATTTATATTTTAAAAAAAGGATATCTCAATAAGTTATAAACAATGCGGGGGGAAGGTTAGGTGTCATTAGAATCACCAATCGTGCGGATTTCTTAGTCACGATGTCGCAATGGTCGGGTGAGCATCGCGCGTTCGCTATTGAAGCATTTTTCAAGAGTAACGATTCTTACGTACTCGCTCCGACAGCCGACAGTTTTGTTCACATTTCAATATTCGACGGATAGGCGATGGGCCGAGTGTGAATTTAATTCGTTCGTGGGTGGAGAGGTTCCGCGCAACTGCTTCGGCTATGAACACACCACGGCCAGGACCTAGTCGATCGTCAAGGACCCCCGAAAACATTGAACTGGTTGAACGCAGTTTACGTGAAAATGCACGACTTTCGATACGGAAAAGGGCAGGTTCACTGGGACTTCCAAGAGCATGCGTGCATGAAATTTTGAAAAAAGATATGAAGTTTCATCCTTTTAAAATTCAAATAATTCAAGAATTGAAAAAAAATGACTTTGCGTCACGCAAATTTTTTTGTGAAACCATGTTGGAGCGTTTTCGCACTGTGAATTCCATTTTTTGGAGCGACGAGGCTCATTTTCATTTAAACGGACACGTAAACAAGAACAACACACAAAATTGCCGTTACTGGGCTCTAAGAACTCGCAATCCTCGACTGAAGCACCAAAAACCATTACATTGCCCAAGGGTAACTGTTTGGTGCGCTTTATCCACGAATGGGATAATCGGACCATTTCTTTTTGAAAATGCACGGGGCCAAGCGACGAATGTCAATGGTGAGAATTATCGGCTCATGATTTCGAATTTCTTTTTGCCGAACCTGCGAGCTCATTCATCATTCTCATCATTCTCATCACACACGTGGTTTCAACAGGATGCGGTACAGGTGCGACCGCACACACGGCCAGAGCTTCGATGGATTTGTTGCGAGAAAATCTCCCTCAAAAACTGATTAGTCGCTTTGGGGACATCCCGTGGCCACCGAGGTCACCCGACCTAACTCCAATGGATTGTTTTTTGTGCGGCTACCTCAAAGAGAGAGTTTACGCCAACGATCCGCGAACTGTTGTGGACTTAAAAGAAAATATTCGGCGAGAAATCAGCGCAATTGAACCAAGTTTACTGCAGCGTGTGGCACGGAATACGAGGCTCCGTTTCGAACAGTGTGTGTGTGTGTGTGTGTGTGCAACAGGATGGAAGACATTTAGATGAAAATTGATTAACAATTTTTTTTAATAAAACAGGAGATTTAATCATTTTTATTTAATACTTAAAATATAAAATATCCATATTGACTAGCTTATAAAGACATATATTCATATATAACATTTTAAGTAAATAGTCCATAGATAATTAATTCGGTAATATGTTTCAATTGGATGCGTTTTGACAGGTAGCCACTATCTCTGTAACAATTAAATACATATTAGTAATTTTTTATACATTTAGTTGTATAAGGGTGATGAACATTGTCAGATGAGCTATAGAGGTCAAAATGGCTATGAAGCACTGCACATAGTCAGATATAAATATGAATTAAACAAGTCTGTCTTACTGTCGAGTACGTCGTACAGAGCCTGTGTGGTCTGCGAGTGTGGAAGCTGCAGGAAGCTTTCACCGGAGTCGCAGGCGCGTGCGAGAAGTGGGTCCAGTGGTAAAGCGCCCAGCAGCGGGACGCTAAGGTCGGCGCACATCGCCGCCGCGCCGCCTGTCGTCGCCGGGAACAGCTCACTGCGGCTCTGAATACATGCATATGTAAATCTTCACAGTTTTATTGACAGTTGGAAGATCTACGGAGCTGATAGGTAAACAAACAACCTTGCAGTTGGGGCAGACGAACAGCGACATGTTCTCGATGACGCCGAGTACGGGCACGCCGAGCTTCTCGCAGAAGTGTAGCTCTTTGCGCACATCAAGCAAGGCCACCTCCTGCGGCGTGGTCACCACCAGGGCGCCCGTCAAGCCGGCGCCGCACAGGTACTGCACGGCGGACAGGTGCTCATCCGACGTGCCTGTCAAAAATTTAAAGATATTTTAAAAAGACTCCACATAAATACAATCACCAATAGAATGAGATATAATGCGAAAGTGTTTGTCAATGTTATTTTAATTGATGCTAAGAACAAATAGAATAGTTAATATTATTTTACTTCATCATTAACATCCGCTGATAGACGTCTAGAGCTGTACTTTACTTATCTAGAAATTATTAATGTACTATCTGGATGACTTAGAATGGACGCTTGGACTGCAATTGTCTTTATTTCTTCTTTTCTTTGCTGCTCCAGTATAATACTGACCAATAAATCACTAACTCACGAATGAGGAATACTTTAACACTTTGCTAAAAACGAACACAAGCGGTAGCAGCTCACCGGGCGGCGTGTCGATGAGTAAGTAGTCCAGCTCACCCCACTCCACCTCACTGAGGAACTGTTTGATCATACCTATTTAAAAAAAAACCTTATTATTCGAGGATAAAGAGACAAAAACATATAACGTTATTTTTCACAATATTATTTGGCAATAGTTTCTACATTAGCTGGTAAAGATGAACATACTCTTAAATTAAAACGGATAACAAAAAAAACTAGTGCAAAAGATATCTAGATAATTAATACAGCTATTTAGTAACAGACTTGCATATTCCTCTACCATGTATCTCTATACCGATAAGGTACAGATACAGACGATCCTATGTATACTGTTGTGTTTCTGTGATGATGGTTAATCTCTACTTACCGTTCTTCTTGGGTCCCCTCCATATGACCGCGTCGTCCGGGCTGCCCAGTAGGAAGCCAATCGACATCAGAGACAGGTTATCTTCTACGTACTGAAAACAACAACTGAGTTACAAAATAGATCACTGGGAGAACGCACACTAAAAGTATCGTTTTTGCGACAACCGCTACATAGGTTTTTTACCCGTGAGAGTCGTTCATCAGGTACACCAGTAACACTACCATTAATGACGAGATTAGGTTGAATATTTACTCTGCGTCACATCGCGCGTTATCAAAATACGAGCAGCCAGAGTATTCCGGGCGAGGGTTTAACTACTCACGGTTTCATTATAACTTATCAGCATATGGAACTAAGGTCGAGTGTTAACCCATTGTAGATATATTCAGCGATAAACCCCCAAGTACGGGGTAGTGTCCCATATAGCACTTAACGGCTTACGATAAGATATACTGCTATTAAGCGGTTAATAAATTTAATCCACTCACAGCGCTGCCATTAACAGTAACTTAGATTTTTTTAAGCTTCGATAGGATATTTTAAAAACTATTACTATACTAGTGGAAATGAGGGTTATGGGAAGTTTGTCGAAACCCTTGATCTTAAATACATTAAAAGAATAAACACTAAGAGTAAATAAGAGATCCTATCTTTCTATTCAACTGTGTGTAATAAAGAAGACGAGAATCTTTGTAAGGTTGGTTAATCGTTAAGTAATTACCACGGGAGACCATCCGGAGCCCGAGTAGTGGACCTGCTCGCCGCGCACACCCATCATGCGCGGCTGGCTTGGCCCACAAATGTCCGCGTCAAGAATGCCAATCTATCAAATAAATCATAAAGTGTCTTGAGTAACAATAACATGTCCAGCAGTGGACGTCTATCAACTGATGATGATAATATACCGCATACACGCGACATCTTTTTTTTGTTTTATTTGACGAACCAACGAGGAGAGAAAGACGTTCACCTGATGGTAAGTGCCACGCCTGCCCGTAACAACGTGGCGCTAGTTAAATTGGGATAAACTGCTCCGCATTGCGCTCGTCGCCTTGAAACAAAATGTTATGTCTCGTTACGTCACTAATTTCAGCAGCTAGTACATCCTTCAAAATGAAATACAGTAAAGTCTGCTGAGCACTGTTTGTCAGCTGCAATGGGAGCTGCGGTGGTAGGTAACCTAGATGGTCTCCGGCAACAGAGACCAGCCACCAGTAACGTGATCTCGACTGATACATTGAATGAATGGAATATCTTTGGTTCATGTTGTACCACCAGTTACCCAACAGCAGTCTAAATATACGCATCCATGTAACCACCTTATTGTATGTTTTCAATAGTTTTGAAATAAGTCAACAACAAATAATCATTTCCAACTAAATGAATGTTGTGAATCCTTTAATATGGATCGTTCACAGATGAGGTCTTATTACGTTCGTACACAATACTTTGCAGACCCAAAGTGGTCCAGGTTGACCTTCGATATCCACGAGAGACTGACGGATCTCTACGTTGGAGTGACAAAAAAATGAGGATACTCAATTCGTAAACGGAAGTTCACGAAAATATGTTTGTTTTCGATTGTGAAGAACTAAAATGTTGTCATGACTTCACCGCTGAATGTAGGCAGGTAATATTTTAAGAAGCTCAGTGACTGTTACTTGTTGAAACTTCACATTTTTTGTAAAGTTTTGAGAATATGGTAGAAATGTGCAGAGGGGCTCCACCGGTACCAGTTAAATTATGAAAATGGTGTATAAGTAAAATTTGCAACAGGGGATATACATGCGATGTGTATATATGTATTAGGGTATGTATAAATGTGCCGGCTGTACCAGTCGGCGACGACGCTGCCCCGGCCGCCGTCGCGAAAACATTACATCAGAATCTTCGCGGTCGATAAGTCGCCGCGATCAGTGGAAATCGACACAGACAAGTTCTGTCGGACGGAGCAATGGAGTTCGGAAATACACAGGAAAGGCGCTCGCGGTACAACAGGGTAAAGTCAGTTTTGTGAATGTCCATTTTGTTTTCAAAGACCTAGTTATCTTCAGGCATATCTCTTACCATTAGGTAAATGTTCGCCTGGTCGTTTCGTAGGGTAACAAAAGAGTTGATTTTATTAAGTTGCGTTAGCGACGTAATCATTCGGATAATTTAAATAGGTGAAGGCTGAAAATCAGTGTTCGTCTCACTGGGGGGCATTTGTACTGAACCTGGGCCTTTGCAGTACTGCACAACACACGGAATAGAAATATTTTATAATTGTTCTTCATTATTAATAATTAATATCTAGGTGTTAATCCCGCCACGCTTTGTTGTTTTTTTTTTTATTTGTGTGAGTGATTACTACTATAAAATATTTATCTATGTAATATAAATCCATAGACAATCAATAAAATAATATAAACATATTATGGATAAAATAACGTAACATCAAAATCATACATAATAAAATTAAAAAGAAAATCATAGGTATCACCATCATCATCTGCCAATAGATGTCCACTGCTGGACATAGTTCATCATAGGCTTATGAATCAAGAATTTTTTAATATAAATCCTCGAATGAATTTCAATGCCACAATAATCATGAATTCAATCATTGAAAAGTAACTTTTTATTTACAATTCATGATCAAATAATTTATTTAAAAAAATCTTAATATGAAAAATTATTGAACATAAACAGGTAAGTGTAGTGCTACGAATAGAACTGTATATAGTAACATAGTTAGAGACAACTGCCGGTCACAGTGATTAGTAATAACTTACTCAATTACACATTTACTTGTTGTACTTCATAGAATTAAAGGCACATTAATTATATCATAAAAAATAAATACATTTATAAAACCTAATGGCGGATCCAATTGTTTCGAATCAATGTATTTATCATAACTATATGTCAGTTTTTGTTACATAAGGCAATCTTTCTATAAACTTCAGACTTTATGTAAAATTAGTTCATATTATATTCTCCATGTTATGTAAGCCATTTTATGATAGATTTATATAAATATTACAATGGCTTAAATATGTTATATAAACAGTTATTTTATATAATATTATTAATTTTAATTTAATTCACCATGATAAACTTCTATCCATAGTAAAAATATTCATTAACAACATAAATACAGTAAACTCTGCAGTTTAAGATAGAGAGGATTAGTATGTAAATTTTAAGTTAATTGAAATTACATACGGTAACTCAACATTAACAATCCATCTACATGCAAAGCAGCTATCAGCAACTAGATGTGTGTTGAGATGGGGCTAAGTGGTGTTCCGTTGGAGATGCTTATATCCAGCAGTAGCAGTAGACTACCCCAGATGTTGATAATGATGTTGATAACAACAGATGCTTAATGATAAAAAAAACTACTCACATTCCTGTCAGGATACTTTGCAGCCAGCCCATGTCCAAGTAGAGATGTCATAGTGCTTTTACCTACACCACCTTTCCCTGACAGTACAAGTATCTTGTATTTAACATTAGAGAGACGGTTTTTGATTAATTCTATTGCTGGGTCTGGACCAGCTGCTACACCTAAAATGTATATTAATGATTACAATATGCAATAATAACATTATAAACAGTTTAATTATTAATAACACAAAAAGTTGTTTTTTGTCTTACAAGTTTTATGACTTTTAATTATAATTAAAAATGTATGTTGAACCATTAATACTAAACTACTATCAATGGTATATAATTGTTAAAGACCAATCAGGTTGTAGAATATATATTAATACTGAAAAAATTTTAAATATTAAAAAACTATTAGCTAACACCTTGTAAAATATTTTAATATTAATATCACAGCAAGTCATATATATATAGAATGTGTTAACGTGGAAAGACACATTGTAATGTTTTTTTAACACATTTAATTTTGTTGGCAATAAAGTTAACTAATTTAAAGGTAAACAATATGCATACATTAAAAGTTAATGAATACAGTCAATGTTACCACGTGTCTACTAATTTGAATGCCACATAACTTACAATGACCTTGATTTATATAATATGTTACAAATGTAACTAATGTTATAATAAATGATTCAGTTATTGTGGTTCTTAACATGATCAAATTCTATTTATGATGTTCTCATTTATTTCAACCGCTATTTCAAAAAGATCTACCATTATCAGTTTTTTTTGGTTGATAAACATTATCATTATGTATTTCTTTTGTCAAGGTATAAATAAAATTTTTAAATACTTTTTTGAAATGTGTTTTTGTTGAGATTTTGTATTACTTTACAATTAAATAACATGTTTAGCATAATAAATATATAATTGTTATTGTTAAAATTAAATAGGATCTAACTCATTACAATTATTTTTAATATTGTTGACAGTAATAACTTTATTAAATTTTAGAAATCTTGCGATAACTTAGTAGTTATAAAACGTTTATTACTAAGGCTTTAATGGGAATATCTCTGATACATTTTATTTTAAAAAAACCAACAGAATTAGTCAATCAATGCAAAGATTGCGAAATCGCATTCAAACTTGTATTAATAGCTCAAAGTCTATCTTACCCGACGCGCAAATGTTCTGGTTAGGGCAACCGGCACACGCTGAAGCCTTGCCAGCGTCTTCGTTCTGAGTTCCGGGGCAATCTTTAACGTAACAAATTGAAAAACATCATTGAAGTAGTTTAACGTTTTAAATGTAATTTATTAAAAAAGGCTTACGGTTAGGCGCGTTTTCAGGAACGTTACTCATTTTATTTATTCAGCAAAATTTATTTTTTCTCACTTATAATATCTTTAACAAAAATATATTGTTATCTTTAAGCAGACTGTAGCTGCAAAACAGCACCCCACCATGTTATGAAGTGAAATGACAAGATGTCACAATCTGTTTTGTCAAACTAAATGACGTCTATTAATTCACTTCAAAGTAGCCAACTAAAAAAAACAATTTGTTGATAGAGATAATAACATTTTTTATTTAATAAGTATTATTACGGAAATAAAGAAATATTTTTATTATTAAACCATTTATATGTCTTTATTTTAACTGTTCACAAAATTTTTGTACATTTTATTGGTCAGAAGAATTACGATTTGTGAATATTGTTTAGAATAGTTTTTGTTTTTTAACGTTGGCAGTCCTACAATTAATGCATTGAAATTTTGAAATTTTTATTCCATTTAATTTCATTTTGACTTATTTTGATTTTACTCACATAATTTAATTTTTTTCTCATAAACTTTTTAAAATTTTCCACAATGGCTAAAGAAGTTACCATGTGTACGGTATGGAAAATAAATTAAAAATAATTTTGCTAGTCTGAACTAAAATGTAATAAAATAATTTTTAATCCTACAGCAACTGCAGCAATGGAGCCCAGTAAAACCTACTGGGAGCACACCAAGTGTTCCTCCACAGGTAGGCTATTGTTTCCATACTCCGAAAAAGCATCCTTGGAGGCCTATTATGGGTTACGAAGAAATCGAAGTAACTCCTATGTAAGTATATAGTCAAAGAAATGACAAGATATTTTATAATTATTGAGAAATACTGTATGTAGATATTTATCCTACATATGCAGATCTTTGCGGGAGGCCTATGTCCAGCAGTGGACGTCTATCGGCTGATGATGGCACATAATAACGTTTTCTGGATACTAGTTTAAAATTATAATTTAAAAACTACTCATATCAGATATATTTTTATATTTAACGAAATGGTTTCATAATTAAACAAAACACAAACTTTCATAGGCCATCTCAGCCAATAACAAACACAATGGTCGACCCATGTTATACGTCGGAGGGTATGGCTGCAGAGCCTCTACGCTTCCCTAACTTGGTCACTGGATTCGACCGGAGCCCGGAGCATGCAGCGCGCGCGGCACTTTACACGCGATACACTCAGCACGAGTGGAACCAAAACAGCATCCGTAACTACAACGAGTCAGATGCAAAGCGGAATTTCTCGGAACGAGTTCGTAATGACATAATGAGGATGCTGCGGTAAGCCTATAAATTTGCTTTTAAAAATATCAATGAAGATTTCAGAGTTTATTACACAGGATCTTAGAATAAAATATGTGAAATATAATGCATATTGTGAAAATTATGTCATTTATGATCTCTTTTGCAAGACACCCTCTCGCTACGTTCAACAGTAGCAACTATTTCTTGAAACAGCCAGGTGATTCACATACCATCAAGTTTAGATTTCATACGAAGAATGCATCATTTAGTGTAGAAAATATAAACTATTTTTTGGTCAACATGTAGAGAGACGGACGAGATCGGTGCACAAGGACAGCGAGATTCTGGCAGAAAAATCGGTGAACGTATAACAGACACGACTTTTTGGCGGAATGAGGTAATAATCATCATCATTATCAATATTTCATAGACCATTGTAACTTTCTTAAGCTGTTTCATTATATTATTAATGGTTATAGAGTCTTCAACCTTTGTAGACTTGACAGTAAGTTATAATTTCTTAAATCAATAAAATGAAAGCAGGAGGTAGAAAATTCTTTCTATAAAGGTTTGATAAAACTACATAGATAGTGAAGTTTACATGATTTTCGCCAACTATTAAAACAGACGTCACACAATATCCATAGTCGGTTCGATATACAATCATAATGTATACAATTAAAGATCTTCAATGTTCTAGGTACAGCACGTTACAACTATTTCCGCACATAACCTAAAGGTTATTTTTTAGACATTACAGCATAAATGCTGTAATGTCCAAAACGCCTATCATATGCTTTAGTATCATTATTCCTACAGCTCAACATATGTATATTACTTTTCAATTAATTCCTCCTGCTATGTTCCCCCTTGTAACCTTTTCCATTTCGTTTCTTTTTTTATCTGTCGATATACGCTTTTTTTTATTTCAGCTCGTGAATACCGGAAACGCGATGAAATTGTAGAATTCGTTCATAAAATTGACAGCAAGTAAACGTTAAAAAGCCAGAAATCTCCGTAATTTGATAAATACACCATTTTCTGTCTCCCCATTCTCTTTTCTGCCTTGATGTTGTATAAGGAATCATGGAAAAAAAGAACGTGCATAATGTTAAAGACTTGACTGATGCATGTAGAACTAGTATGAAGACAATAGAAAAAATATATTCAGACGATGTCCTGCGACACCACAGATAGCCATAAAACTTCTTTTTTCTAGTCGGGAGATAAGAAATAGAACGTTATGTATTATTATTTATCAATTTACAAGTGAAACGGAGGCACGTACCTTAGGTGGCGATAGAGATGGAGCGTCTGGTTGCAACCTGCGAGAAGCTGAACGAGACGCGGAGGCAGCTGGAGCGCGCCGTGGCGGGCATCGAGGGCCCTCTCCACATCGTGCAGGAGTGCCTCTACCATCGCGAGAAAAGACAGGGTACCTCTCTCGCCATCAGTGACAAGTCATAACGTGGTTATCATGGTGTCATCACTGTACCGAATAAACAAACTAAAAGTCAATGTATCGCTACAGGTTTGGAACAGGTGCACGATACCGTGGAGCAGTCGTTGCTGAAGGAGGTGGCCATACTGCGCGACTGCCAGGATAAGTTCAGCAACATGTTGGACAAGGTACCAGCACACGGCTACCTATTAGTACATAATGCATTTACGTCCAAATTAATTTATTTATAATAATATTCAATTATCAAAGGGGTGAGAATGAATACAATGCAAGACAATTTAGATTTTTACACAATAACTCTTTAAATATAATCTTTATTACAAAGTCAATAGTAATGTTTTAGCACCGTTTAGTCATGGATCTTTATAATAGAGGAAACGGCTCCGTCACCTGAATAACGGGTTGTAAAACCTTTCCATATTATAATGTAAGGCTATTAAATGTTATTTATTGTCAATCGTAGAAGGCGCCTAAAGTATTAAGGTTTTGAGCACGCTTAGGCAACATAAAAACCACTCATCATTATCAAGAGAGCCTGGAGATGACTACAAACATGATCTGGTCTCTTATTTGTCGTAACACGGCGTCACAATGTCGCACAATGTTTAGATTCTGAATATGTTCAGGTGCGGCAGCAGTCGAAGAACTGTCGCGCGACGCAGAATGAACTGGAGAGTGATATGCGAAACAAGGAGTACGCGCTAGGTATCGACAACATGTGTCACCAGCTCAACAACTTCTCCAAGGTACCTTGGACAAAAGTGATACACGCTTTGCTGCTTCCAACTCTTGTTTCTTTATACCGAAAACACTAACGATAAGTAGAACGATCTCTGAGTAAGTGATAAGCACAAGCATAAAAAATAAATAACATCTTGCATATTGGAGGCTTGTTATTCGTATATGCGGTGAAGTGAGGGTCCGCGAGTCTAGTAGTCCGATGAACTATGTCTGTCGGTCACACGGCTGACAGCATTATGTTATACGTTTGTAGAGCTGTATAACGCCCTGCGTCATCTAGAGACATCTTCTTAAAGTGCCTCTCCAACTAGTGAAGGTTGACGATGAGCTTAGTACAAAGTATAGTAAGTAATAAATAATTTTTAATTGGTACGCAATGCATAAACACAGGATTTGTATATTAATCCGATGTACAAATAAACTCTTAAACTGTCAAAAGTGCGTTTGAGTAGCCCGGGAGTTGTGGTGGTACAGGGGCTGCAGTTCTACGCGGGCATCGAGCGCTACGACCCGACCGTGTGCGACGCGCAGAAGTGGGCGGCGGCCAGCGCGGCCACGCTGCAGCGCTCGCAGTCCGAGCGCGCCAAGGCCGTGCAGATGCTGTCCGGTGAGCGGCACCACGCCACTTTGTACGGCACAAGAGTACATATTAGATGGTCTTACTGTCCTTTGTACCATATCGAGTTTTTAGTGGGGCTTATCAAAAACTGTACTGATGAAATGACCACTACTGAATACTGAGACAATAGTCAACAAGGGAGGTTTAAGGCCAATGCGCCTTTTATAGAAGTCTAATCAATGTCATTGAAATAATTATCAAGGCATGTCTCTCAGATACCGAGAACTTGATCAACGTGTCGGCGACGGAAATTTGGGACCAGTGGAGCAACACCAACAGCGCGTTCACGCGCCGCATCGCAGAGACCATCGAGATCAAGAACAAGCTGCAGCTGCATCTACACAAGGTGTGTCGTCATCTCCACGCGAATATTTAGTAGTTTAAATTTATTCACACATACATCAGATTCGTTTATTTGTGGAGGACAAGTTAGCTCTGCCGTTTGCTCTTGTCGTGTTGTAACACGCTTTTCCTGTGACCTTTACCACCATCATCGATAGACGTCCCACTGCTGCACATAGGCCTTCCACAAAGATTTCCACATCGATCAGTCCCTTTACCAATATAATGCTAATTCTTTACGTGAAGCGTGGTGAATACAATAATTTTCACCAAAATTGGAGAGGTCTTTGCGTATGATGTGCATTACCATCATATAGATGAAGGAAACTAGATTTGTTTACTTTGGGTAATACTCAACTTTTACAAGTTCTAAGACCTAAACTTAGGAAAGGGTTTGCAAAGCCAATAAACTTTAGATCCGCCTGAATAGTTCCATTCATCGTGGTTAGTAATAGAATAATGCATGTTAACTAATATCGCGGACACCAGGTGCAGCAGGAGATATTTGACATCGAGAAGACGCTGGAACTGCTGAACAAGGCTATTGAGGACAAGCTGCAGCCAATGAAGGTGGCTCACAGCCGCCTGCAAGCTCGCACCAACCGGCCGCACTTGGAGAAGTGTCGCGACCACGCGCAGACCAGGTACCGAATAGTATCACTGCACATTTCCGGGAATTATGGTTGATGGTGAATGAAGGTTTTAAAACCTCGGCGCGTGTTACAGATTGGTGAAAGAAGTGTGCGACCTTCAAGACACAATGGAAACTCTGCGCTCGAAGATCGCGACGGCGGAAGGCACACATCAGACACTGCTCGGGGTGCGGGCGTCGCTGGAGGCGGATCTGCGCAACAAGAGCACCACGCTGTTTATCGACCGCGACCAATGCATGGGTCTGCGCCGCGGCTACCCGGTCACCGCCGCCATCAAAGCTTAATCACCGTCATGTACCCCATATTAAATCAGATTCGATCAAAGTGTCGCATTTTTTATTACAATAAAACCGATTGTTACTCTGGCATATCATCTCTTTGAAATTGGTCATAGGATTGATGAACTCAGTTACTGCTCTAACTTTTTTTTTTGCATTAAGCGACGAGACGAGCGGGAGACGTTCACCTTATGGTAAGGGATACGCCTGCCCATAACATGGCGCTAGTTAAAATGGTATACACTCCACCACATTGCGCTCGGCGTTTTGAGACATGTATCAGGTGTACCGGTATGAAATGAGCGTTTTTTTGTGAAAATAAGAAAGTAAAAAACATTTCATTCAAAGTATTGGCCATTGTTTTCTACACATTTTGACCACCTTTCTGGCAATTTGTGGATACCACGCCAATAAAATTGTTCGTCCTTTAAAGCAAACCAACCAGACACCCAATTTTCGAGCTCCTCGTAGGAACCAAAGT
Organism: Troides aeacus; assembly: GCA_033220335.2. Taxonomy (NCBI): domain Eukaryota; kingdom Metazoa; phylum Arthropoda; class Insecta; order Lepidoptera; family Papilionidae; genus Troides; species Troides aeacus. The sequence goes on from CM067282.1 coordinate 11,648,762, forward strand.
GCTGCTCAGCCAATGCGTGTCCCATCGATGAAAACGATGAAAAATGAAGGAGCCAAGTCTGGTGAATACGGCGGGTGGGGTAGGAGGTAGCAGCTCCCAGCCAAGTGTTTTGATTGTATACTGAACCGGTTTTGCTTTGTGTGCAGGTGCATTGTCATGGAGCAAAATTACCTTGCCGTGTCTTCTGGCCCATTCTGGTCGTTTCTCGATCAATGCATGGTTCAAATTGATCATTTTTTGTCGGTAGCGATCAGTATTAACGGTTTCACCAGGTAGGAGTTTCGGAGCTCGTGGTACACCACACCTTTCTGATCCCACCATCTTTTGCATGTTGCTTCTGATAGAGCATGATCACCATATGCCTCGACAAGCATTCGACTCGCATGCGACTCTGCAGCACTTTTCTTCAAATGAAAACAAAAAATTAATGCTTTCCGCGAATCATCACTTTCTGGTACAAAATTCGACATTTTTAACATAATGAAAAAATATGATGTTGTCTGTTCAATGACTTGATGTAGACTAAATATGTTTCACAGATGTCATAGCAAACAAACAAAAAAAAAATAAAGGCTCGTTCAAGACATATGTTCCCTATTGTTCCTTATTTTGACGCTCACTTCATACCGGTACACCTGATACTCCCTTTACCCCAGTAATAACCAGCTATAGCGCCATTCAAACAGGAACACAGTAATGTTTGCACTACCATTTGTCGGCTGTACCATTGAACGATCTCTGGCAACAGACCTACCAACAGTGTAACTGTAACGTTCTCTCTTTTCAGTTAGTGTGCAAATTAAAGAAGTACCACCTTTGAACACCCCTCAATGACAACATACTTAAATTAAAAAAGTTCCTTTTCCAGTCTTACTACTAATTCTATTCAACAACTCATCAGATGCAGCAAGAATTATAATGTTGATAAAAAAGGAATAAATCATCTGAGATAATTTTTAGAATTATCAGGCAGTAGTGTTTAGCATATATCGAGTAGTTCAGTACTACAATGTTATGATTACTTTGGGGGTGTTATGATCATTTTATGAACTTGTTATAAATTAAAACCTCTTATAAGTAATTAAAACACAACAAATCAACAAGACATAAAATAACACATAAAAATTAAATAATTTAATTAATTCAACAAAAACATTTGTAATTTATAATAACAAACTTTACAATTATACTTACAAATAGCTTTTAAACTAATTTCACAATAACTAAAACATCTTTAATATGCAAGTTCATAGTTGTGCAAGAACCTTGACTTTATGGTCTAGCTCACACCACACTAGCTCACTTCACAAAAGATGGCATTGGCAGCTTCATACCGTCCTTGGCTTCAAAGAAAGTATAAGAGAGCACAATCTCGTCCACAAACTCCATCCTCGGATCTTCAGTAAATTCGGGATCTATATAGAAGAATACGGGCATGTCCACCTATAAAAATAAAGAATAAACTATAGTATATACTATTACTATGAGACTATTGGATGAATCCATACTCAAGCAACTTATAATTAAAAATTTTTGGATTAATATTTTATCAAAATAGGCTAATACTTGACAAGTTCACACAGTATTAAGTGATATTGAAGGGATTATGAATCATGCTCACTCAGAAAATACTTTTTAGCACCCATAATGCCAACAATTTAAAATCAAAAATTAAATTTTAAGCCTTTTAACTGACAGCCAGAATTCAACAATGCTGTTATAACAGATTTAAAATATAAAGGTGGTATCTAGACTAGCAGATCTGAACACATCCATCAACAACTTTTTTTTAATTAAACAATGAGACAAGACGGATGTTCACCTGATGGTAAGTGATACACCTGCCCATAACAATGAGTTGTTACTAGTTAAGATAATATATACTGCACCACGTTGCGCTTGTTGCTGAGACAAGATGTTGAGTCTTGTTACCTCAGAAATTACATTAACTGTAGCACCCTTCAAAGTAAAATGCAGTAATATTTGCACACTAGTGTTTGACGTCAGAAAAAGGCACTGCGGTGGTACTTACCTAGAGGATCTACCTCAAAAGGGATATACCCCCAGTAAGACTTTCCAAATTCCATATGTGGTTATGGAATCAAACCAGGAATTATTCTCACTTTGCAAATTGTTAGCCAGTGCACTAAGTAGGCCATTTAACTGGGTCTAACCTGTATTTGTTGTAACTTGTGAATATACCGAGTAACATGTTATCACATATAACATGTTTCAAGGTCAACAAGGTTATTGTAATGCAGTGGTTATCACCACCTATTTACACACCATAGTCTTGGCCAGGTGAATCAATTACCTCCAGGTGAATATCTACTTGTTTTTTTACTTCTAACAAAATTTTATAATCAGTTAAATGTATGACTGGTAGTAGTAAAGGAGATACAAAAAACTGATCTCAAATCAAATGACTGATATAGTTTCACTTGCTTTAAGCTAGATTGATCTTGATGGTGATCTTTCACCCTAAAAATGAAAGTAGCCAAGTAGTAGATAGCACAATTTAAAAGCAAAATAAACACAAAACCATCTACTCAACAGTCATTACTTCTATTTTAGTATACCAAACATACCTGTTCATGAGGGTTTAACATCTGCTCCTCAAAGCAAAAGCACTGTATCTTGTTGAAGTATTGTCCAGCTTCAAATGGGACAACATTGTATGTGCTAATGCCCACCACTGGTTTGTCAGTTGGATTACGTGCTGTGTAGAAAGCAAGAGCTGTCTCTCCTGGAAGTACCTGTCCGAGTTATTTTAATAAATAACATATTCCTTATATTATATTTTATACAAATTTTTCATTAAATATTAATATATTTCACAAAATACTAAGATAAGATCCTAGAAAGCTCTAATTAAATTTCATAATAGCCCCAGTACGAAAGATTGTTAATCTAAAAGATTATAAATGTTAAATAGTGCTACTTACCGTGATGTCTCCTTGTTGCGGTTTAAAATTCCACTGCATAGATGAGGCAACATCTGCATTGAAGCGCACTTTGATTGGTCGATCTTTTATTGCTGTCATATTGCTCACATTGTCGGCAGGATCCACTTGCCCAGTTGTACCTCCATAGCTGTATGCCTATTTGTTAAAATTGTGTATAAGCCATTAATGAAAATTATTATTTGAATAAAGTATAATTTAAAACTACATGTAACTAATTGTTATTTTTTAATTTTGGTATGTTCATTTTGTATTGTCACACTAAGTTAATCACACAAGACAATTGTAGAATTTTATCCCTACCTGTCTATACGTATCACATACCGTATAACGATTATATTAGAAGGAAAGACCAATTAATAATACAATAAACTAAAAATATCAATTGTTTTTTTTCTCAAAAACGCTTAACAAACAAGAAGTTCTCTTTACCTGGCAAAATATTCGGTACAGCGGTACTGCGGCGTAACTTAAGCCCACAGTCATAACACCGAGAGCTATCACATAATTAAGAGTTGATCTAATTCTTTTCTTTTCATTACTTATACCGCGAATAACGCAAACATTAGTAGGTAACTTAACAGGACTTAATAGAGTTGGCGACGATGTGACAATTCTGTTCTGTAACAAACTAAAGTAACATCTGTTCAAACAAAGTAATCGATTCATTGTTTGTCAGTATATTTTAAATATTATTCTTTGACTCGGAGATAAATTTAAAATGTTTCCTCATAACCAGAACATGTCTTATGTCATTGTCAATAGTAACGTCAACGTCAGTGGGATTTCACTTGACATTTCACCTTGTTCATAAAAAAATTTTTTCCTGAAATTTTATTAAGTTATATGTCAAAGAAAGCAGGATATTGCTTTTTATGCTACTGCTAAGAAAGTATTAGAACTTCTATTCATCTTCAAACGTTCTAATATTATGACAGAAATTAATAGTTCGTCATATGGCCGGCTTTGATTATACTGTATGAAATTATACATGTTTTAAATTAATGTTGATGGAATTAAAAAATATACTTTTAGATAAATGCGCGTTAAAATCTAGCCTATGCTAGGGAGGGTTTTTATTTCCTTAAAGGTTTTTTCATTTAATTGTTTAGATTTCAAGTTTCTGAAATTTTAATAAGTAAAAGAATACTTAACACTACCAAACTAATATTAATTCTTCTTCATTGTTACAACCCCTTAATATTCACTGAGCACAAGTTTCAAGCAAGTCAGACACGAAAGCGTATTTACCATTCTTTGCACGCAAATTGAAAACGGTTACAATTAAAGCTGCTGATGATTTCTTGTAGTTTTACTTTTACGTTTCATGAGCCGAGAGTTGAGTGGCGATAGGAATATTAGTACTACATAAACAATTAGTAACCATTATGCGTGAAAAAGTAATAACACAATAAAAGTATACTTCTTTTATAGCAAGTTTGACCTTAATTTCAAAATCTCTATCGTTAGGATAAAAGGCTGTTGTGTTTTTAATGTAATAAGTTTTTTTTTAGTCAATCCTGTAGGTTAAAGTGGAACTATCGCAAAGGGATAGTGATATAACTTATCGAAGTTTCGAAACCTATTCCACTAGTATTCTTAATATTTAAAGGTATTACTAATTAAGTATGAACCATCAAAATTTCACTGAAAATTTAATTAATATCACAATTAAAAGCCGTACCCGTATCATCGCTTGTATTCTAACGCTGTTAGTTTATGTTTCGTCTTGATGTGGGCGTCTGTGTGGGTCTTTTGGTAGGCTTTGTAAGTGCATTCCAGGAAGGGGCATCTAAACATGGGCTCTTTGCCGCATTCATAGGTAACATGCCTCCGGTATGTGCTCTTGTGCCTGTATTTCCTCTTGCATTTTTCGCACTGGAAAGTCGTGTTGTACTGCGACCAGTAGTTTTTTGTCTTCATTGGTACGATAGGCAACATGTTTTGCATCATCGCCTTAAAGAAATCCACTTCACCTGTAACAATAAAATAAAGCTCATAATCCTCCTTGTTGATCAATTTAGGATGCCGTTATCTAACTACCCACCTACAAGACTAACTGCATTTAATGACAACTTATCACTACTGTGTGGTTACTTTGTTATGAGGAATTTACAATTAACGATGAAAACGAAAATCTTATTAAACCAAGAACATTTATTCACAAGCATATTTCAATAATAAAAAAATCAAACCAAACACACTTCTTTTTTTCGAAATCAAAAGATACAAATAATTGTTAACATTTGTGCCATTTTTCACAACAAACTTGGCATTTTAATTCTAAATGTAATTATTAGAATTTAAACAACTATAATAATGTGATGGACTTAATAAAAACGGTTATTGCACATTTATCCTTGTCGTTTGCGTTAAAGTGATTTATTTATAGCAGTATTATTATGCAAAATTTTAATAACAAAAATTTTGCCACACATTTATATGTATGTGGCATTGCTATTAAATTATAAATAAAATTAACTTAATGTTATCGGAACAATTTTACTTTGGATGTATTGTAGTAAACATACTGAGTATAAGATAAAAAAATAGATACATACTACTTAAATTTATAGTAAATAGCACGTGAAAATTTTCTATTCAGAAGGAAGCACTCAATATTTTGTAATGACTATGATCAGACAGTTAAGTCATTCAAACAGTTCCTCAGTAGTAGCAGAGTTAGTTTTTCAATGATTCTAATTTTAAGCATTTAGATAAAAAATATTTAATAAGGAAGTATCTTTTATGGTTGGCAGAAAACTAAATATTATGAACAAAATTAGAAAATAAATTTTCAATTTGAAAGACAGTATTGGATGAAACATATTTTTGCTAAAATTTCTGTAAACATATGCCACTCATAGAAACTAACAGAGCGAAATTGAAAGATGAGGAAATAAGTTTAGATTTCAAAAGGGTAACTGAGATAGATTGAAAATCATAGAATTAATAGTGTGAAATGAATGTTCAATAGATCGACAGTTTAAGAATGGAAAGGTAACAAATGACAGGAATATACTTCTGGTTATAAGGATTCTGATAATCGTATTAGAGACCCGGGAATAGAGGTGCCGATTTAGGTGAGCGGTCATACCGCTGGGTATTAAATTTTTCTTTGAAGAACGTAATGGACATTTCTGATTCACGCCTTTCTTTACTATATATTGAAAGGTGTAAATATTATTAATTATATATTTGCTGTTAACACCAAAAAAACAATGTTTTATAGGCGCACAGTACCATTATTTCTAGAAAATGGGTTATAGGATAAGTTTTGAAATCACTGATCTATACAAATACTTATTGCAAAGGGTACTACAGATATAACAAGAGGCATTAACGGCACAACCACTGCACAATCTCTAGGATTGTTACACTAAACACTTTTAGTTATATATAAAGTTTATCCATTAGAAGGAATAATATATAAATGACTACAGAAATGGTGAATCACTTTTTGAAGATTGTAACGGCATGAAAGTTAGAAAAAACCGTTGAGCAAACTTCCACTTTAACTATTTGGTTTTAAAAAAGGTACATTATAACTTATTGCTAAGTCTACAGTTTAATAAAATTGTGCACATGTAAATAATTTTGTGTACATCAACAGCATGAAAAACGATTGTCTCTAGTTACTACTATTGTTGCACACAGCCGATATGTTTAAGTTAACAATGTGGTATGTATTTGTGTCCTTAACATTTATTAAACAATATATTTTTTTGTGCTTAGTACTTAAATATTAGTTATTATCATCAACATGTATAATTGCCTCATACAAAATATAGTTATTCTTTTGAGTAAAATTAGTACAAATGTAAACCACTACATATAATATCACTAAATTTTAGAATTTTATGGCAAAAACGATATTGAACTCCAATATCTTTATAAACTTTAGGAACACAGTGAATATTATTTAGTTATTAACAATCTACTGCAGTCGCAGTGAAGAACATCCTAAGTTTTTAGAAAAATTAAATTACTATTATTGGTATACTCTTTGGTTTACAATTACCATGTTAAGAAAATAAATTATCATAAAAAATTGACAGGTTCCTTGGTATTAATTTTTGGTGGGTCTTAAACTTAATAATTATATTTATTATTATGGCAAAAAAAATATTTATCATTGTTTTCATGGGCACACCTTTAAAAACTTAGTTAATATATTTTCTGTTATAAGAAAGTAACTTTAGTCTTTTTCTTAATTTATCTTTATGAAAAATATTTTTGTATTTATCTTCTAAATAAAAATATATGAAACCCTTACTTCTAATTTAGACACACAGAATGACCATATTTGAAGGTGGCCATTTGAATTTATTTATCATCCGTAGGTAAATATCTATACAAACACTTAACTAAGAACAATAATAATTTAGGCACTTATATTACTTCGTTTTGAAGGCACTTATTTTCACATAGGGCTAGAATCGACTGGAAGATTCTTTGGTTTTTTTATTATTGGATAACTATTTGAACTTTATAGGTAGCTTAAATAACAGTAACAAATGCAAAAATAATATAGTTCAACAGAAATACTGAACGTAATAATACAAATCTCGCTTTGTAAAGTTTAAGGAGTAATCGACACATTTCTTTGGTAACGTCTGCAAACACTTAAATATTAATTTATAACGAGAACAAGAAAATGTAACAAAGTAATTATATTATAATATATATAAAAATCGAAAACAAAATATCGCCCTAATTATAAATAACACATCGTCTTTAGAATCGACACTATTTTGCGCAATAAGATCTATCAACCTTTACGTATTGCATACCCGCAGAACATTAAAACAACAAGTAGACTTATTGCCTAGCTGCCGATGAGTTAACTTACAACATAATTACGTTAGTAGTACAAAATAAAACAAAACGTTTAAACCAAACAATTAGTTTACCGCAACAATGTCTTTCTACTATTAATAATATTAAAACATCAAAATGGCAAAGGCCCACATAAATTTCTCTAATGACATTTTTAAACTATGCATAAAAGGTAACTTCTGATATTACTGTTTCTTGTTACTGGGAAGACCGATTCGAATTTGGCTAAATTCAAGTATTGATATTTTTTCTCGCTTTTCACGAATCCTCGATTTGTTTAAGTCCCGACTTAAGTAGAAAACTTAAGCAGAAGCAGAGTTGAAGAAACTTGGCATTCCCTTGGCGCTGCCGATGGACTGTAACAGAATTAAACGTATATATTTATATAAAACTTAAAAATTCTATTTCACTCGTGTGAACGGCCATTGTTTTAAATTGATGGGAAACGATAGCCGTTCCTAGAGTTACACATCATGCTTCTAGTGTCTAAGTGCAATAAAACAGCGCCGATGTACATAATGACCTGCTGTCAACTCGGCCTCCGGTCTAAGACGAGTGCCCGCGGGTCAAGTTATACGGTCATTAGTATAGTGGGACAAAAAAGTTGGCGATTCGACTGAATGTTAGAACTTCACTGCTCGAGGGTTAGTGGGGTCAATTGTACTGACATTAGACACCTCTGTCGGCAGCTGGTCATTCGGAGACGAAGTCGACCTTCTCCGGCAAGTCTTTATGTAGATGGCGCTCGTGAAGCAGCAGGTTGTGCTTCTGGTAGGCCCGATAGACGCAGTAGGGACATTTGAAGCTCGGCTGCTTCCTGCACTCGTACTTCATGTGTCGTTGCAGCGAGCCCTTGTGTTTGTATTTGTTCCCGCAGTCGCCGCACTCGTGCAGCGTCCACCTCGTCTTACCGCCGCTCAGACCGGGAGTACCGTAACCCAATATATAAGGCGTGTACAACTGTGCAACTGAAATTGAAAGGCAAATAAAAAAAAATAAATTCGTGCAGATACAAAAAAGCTACCACCGCGTGTGAAAGCCAAGCCACCGTTACAGGAAAATATTGTGCCGTGTAAGCGAAGGATAATGCACCATGTCTCCCATTAATTTGCTCTTACGCTAAGGATATTAATCTATCTATTATTATATATCTCATTTAAAGTAGGCATGCAACCAGTTCATGGACCATAATTAACTTAAATTGAAAACTAATCTCTAAATGAATAGTTTTTATTTTAAGTTGTCGCCGCAAAAAGTATTAATTAACATTAGGACCAAGTTACATGCATTACGGTAACCTAGGGCTAACAAAAATCTATGTGTAATGTATTTATTTATATATATATATATATATAGATGCTGTTAAATGAACATTTGTTACGAGGTAACACACTAGAGGTTAATTCTACTATACCTTATCTTACAAACAATTAGGCAATAAGACAATATGTTAACGTATTGAAACAAGTGTTTATCAAGAATAGCAACTTTATTTAAAATACAAAAAAGTTATAAAAATACAATCAAATGCATTAAATCACTGCAACTTCTTATTGAGTTTCCGTTGTATCTACAACCTCCAATATACTAGGAAGCAAATCTTACTGCAAATATAGATTGGTCCTGCTATTTCACTTGGGTCTGTTCTCCCATCATCTCATTTATCTATCTAGATTAATGTGTATCACCTAAGTCATTACCGCAACTCGCACGACGTGTTGTTTGCAGTACCATTTGAGAATATCATTATCACAGCTACGTAATACTCAGCAAGAGGTCAAAGGTATATAACATGATCAAAATTTTTAATAATCGTTGACATTGTAGTTAATTACAGATCGTTCGGAGAAGCAATAACATTCGTTTGTAAAACTTCTAAAAATCACAACCTAGATATTCAGCAATAACAAGTTACGTATCCATGATTCGAATCAATATTCAACTGAAATATTTTAAACCCTAATGACTAACGTTTCAAAGGCACTTATTATATTGAATTGACTTGTGTGGTTGTACTTTGTGAACGCTACATTGATTGTATGATGGTAACTCCGACTGACAGTTAAACGTTGCTGGTGGACGCGCGGAAGTGCTACTACACATCCGACCGTAAAGTTCTGAAAAGCTTTAATCCTCATCAGAACTTTATGGAGAGCTTTATCGACTGCTCAGACAGTCTGAAAGCAAATGCATTTACTGTGACATAAAGCTGTCACCTGAGTAATTCTGCCCGTCCAGCTACAACAACCTAAACCTTATAACTCCTAAATGGTAATGTATAAAATACTTAATAATAACTATGTGGAAGATTAATTTGAACTTCAAACGTAACAAACAATTTGTGCACGACATTCGATAAATATTTCAATGGCAGTGGCTTTAACTCTTTTAAAATCGACATTTAATGTTCAACAATTACGACATAAGGCACTCGTTTCACCATGAATTGTTATTATTTTATCTAAATATAAAAATCCATAATTGTGGCCCCGCAGTTTAAATACAGATGGACATTCTTCTTTCTACACAAGGAACTTATCATTACGAGCCTACCTAAATCTGTTCGCATCTCGCACGGCTACAACAGAACTCCAATGCGCTCATAATTATAATAAATGCATTACACGTAAAGAGATCTAAAAATAATCGAATAAAAATTAACTTACTTGAGTATTACAAAAATAATGGAACATGCATTATGGCAAAGAACTAGAGTTTGCTAACTAAGCGAAAATAGCTTCATTTCGATTACAACTAAATATCCATACGATCCACTCGGCGCCGGCTCCCGTCGTACTACTCCGCGAGTATCATCAGCAAATAGTAACTGCGACTGGTAACAATGATCAACTAGGCTCCCCCTCACGCGTTAGTTCCACCGAACACTACCGAATCTAAAACTTACGTACTCGTGTAAATCAGGAATGATTATTTATACAGTAAATGCTGTACACATAAAATTATATAAAAAACGTGTAACTATACACAAAATCACTTTCCCTTAACATATAGTGGATAAATGCAACAGTTGCTGACACCGCTGCAAAAACTGCAACCAGTGTGAATACTAAGAGTAATTCGTCACGAGTTCAAATTCATACGGTCTATCTATACACCGCCGCCGGCGGCGACGGCGGGCAGGTAACGACTGGAGGCACGACTAACTTCATTACATCTAACGTGACCGTCCGGTGCCACTATCACAAGAGATTTCCATCACATTTATCACAATCGGAGAAACACGGAATTTCGATGTGCTGAGTGTTACACAAGATCGGAACGAACGACTCCAACTACCCTCTCTCGTTGTGCGGCTTGGGCCGTGGGTTACGGCTACATACACGCGTCCACGTTGTCCTGTTTGATGTAAGGCTCGGGCTTGATGTGCAGCTCGCGGTGCATGCGCTCCAAGTGACGCGCGATATGCATTTTCTGCTTGGCTCGGTATACACAGTAGGGACAGTGGAACTGTGGCTCCTTGCCGCACTCCCACTTCTGGTGGTTGCGCAGTGAGGACTTGAGTTTGTAGCCGCGGCCGCAGTCCGGGCACGCGAACGACGGTTCGCGCTGGTCACGCTGCTCGCGCACGGCTCGCGGCCCGCACAGCGGCAGCACCAGGCTCGCCGACCACTGCTCCCACGACAGCCCGCCGATGCGCGAGAACGACACGTCCTCCGACCCTGAAACCCGCTACACGTCATACCGCGCTCAACAACGCCCGCTCTCGACACGCCAAAAGCCAAAGTGACATACATATATATACATAATACATACACATACATACATACACGTACATAAACTAGATGGATACTACTGTGAGTGTTACCGCCGAGTGCTGTGACGAAAGCGAAAGGAAAGTAAAAAGAAACAAAACAAGAGAGGCTCAAAACGTTTATTTGATGGTAAGTGCGCCGCGCGACGGCAGGTGCCAAGAAAATGCATGGTCGCACGTTACGGACTTGTCAGACGGACGGTGCACGTCTGTCGCCGCTTTGACAATTCGATCGACTTTGTTAATAAACGCAGTCTCCCGACCCATGGGCTTTCTTGTCTACCTGAAATTATTAATTGTATTAGTACGAACGAAAAGGAAACGGAAATCTACCGATGCACGAATTGCGACGGGCAAGCGGTGAGCTGAGCTGTCATGCGTTCATGCGTGTGTGCGTACGTGCGAGCATGCATGCGTGCGTGCGTGCGCGCGCGCGCGGCGCACTTTGCAACTTACCTAATAACTTTTACATAATTTAATCGCAACCAAACAGGATGACGGGTATATGCAATAAAAAGCAAACTGAAACACACTAATGTAGTACATATATTTTTATTTAAATCAGCTTTTCTACCAAGTAAACCCCAATATATTCATATAAAAATCACACTAAAAGATTAACTAGTTTCCAATAACATTAACAAACAATGTAAACTTTAAAACATCCAAATCGCAAGCGAGCGCACGTCAGCGCCGCGCTGGCCGCGTGCGCATGCGCATGTGCGTGCGACGCGGCAGGTACGCGCGGCGCCGGCGGAGCGCCCGCGGTAAGACACCCTCCTCACCACCGTTTTAAACTAATACTGACTTTGGTCAAATAGCTCAGTTATCCTAGTTCAACAAAAATATCAACAGTAAAAATATGCTAAATAAAACTTTCAAATATATTATTGCGATTAAAATATCGGTTAATATCGATCCTTACAACTTTTGAACACAATCGTTTCGTCCCAGTTACACCGAAATAACAAACCGAACAACGTAATAAATAATATTTATCTACAGGTAACATTGTAGGCACACTATTCCATGAGCTTCCTCCTCTGCCTAACTCTGCTCGCCTCAAACTTTTGATTTCCTTAGGAAATGATAGAATAACATAGTTTGAGGTGTCTATCTTCACAACATCCTGCGGAGGAGCGCTTTCGCTTAAATTACTCTAATAAATAATCAATTTGTTTAAAAAATATTATAACTTTGGGTTCTCTACTGACGAAGTTGGGAAGACGAGTGGACACGGCCGCAGCCACTATCGAATAGTCAACAAACAATGAACTCCCAAACGTAATCTATCTAAAACAACACGAATATATATATACTAAATATTTCTTAATATCATTGCACTAACAAAATTTGGAATTATCCCTTACGAGGAATGTTAGGACGTTAAAACTAGAATAAAATTCGAGTTGATTTGTCGAAAATAGAAAGACGACCTGTTTTCGAGTGTCCTAATTAGAATTAGTTTGGAAGGGGAATGTGAAGACGCTCGGGGGTCAGTCTTAACTAAGTTAATAAACTCTCGGAACAAAAACAACAAAACTAACGCTAGGCCGTTAGGGAATGTGCACGTTACGTCTATCATTAGTATGTATATATATATCGCGACCGCAGCGCCCCGCGGGCCGGGACGGCGCGGCGCGACGTGTAAATATAAATATTATTGCAGTACCGATTTGGTTGGGTATCTACTTTGGTCTAGAGGTTACATTTGCCTAATGGTAATAAAACTACACGGAGGTCTTCTTGTTGCGGCGCACCTTGCTACTCGCGTAGACGTACCACTCATTATTGTGGTGCTTGCGGATATGCACGCCCAGGTTGCCGCGCTGCTTGGCCTTATACGAGCAGTAGGGGCACTGGTGTGCAGGTGCCTTGCCCCCGCACTCCACATTCTCGTGACGGCGCAAAGTTGACTTCCAGCGGTACTTCTTACCGCAGTGCCGGCATTCGAACTGGCGGCTTGCGTCGTCTGAGCTGCTACCGTCCCGCCGTGCGCCCGCGTACCCTTTTCCCGAATCGCCCTTGCTGTCGTAAGGCTCGCCCGTGCCGCCTGACGCGGCGGGCGCGGTAGGCGAGAAGCTTTCCGTGTCGTAGAAAGCATCCGCTTCCTCGGGAAGTACGATGTCGTCCGTGTCGTCGTACTCTGCGTCTGACTCGCGTTCGTCCTGCTTTAGCTTGTAGTCGCCGTGTGCAAGCGTGTTGTTGTTCTGCAGGAAGGCCTGCTGCAGTAGTAGCGGCTTCATGTTTTCTGGCACTGCGGCAAGCGCGTCCATGCCCACGCTTCCAATGTGCAGCCCGGTGCCCGAGAATGGCGCCTCTTTGGTAACAGGTTTCATAATATTGGTGAGCTGGATGCAAGGCGGCACGAGCCCAGACGGCCGCTGCCCCGCCAGCAGCGACAACAGAGCCGACGGAAGCTCCTTGTGCAGCTCTGGAATACAACACATTAACGATATTGCAAATAATAACTTAAGCGCCACTACATATTGACTCTTGTTAATACTACCAAAGGCTAAAATAAAATTAAGGAACCAAAGAAATGCGTTATAATAATAAAAAAAAATATAAAAATAATCTCGGTTAGAAATCATAAAAGGCGGAAGCTTCTAAGTCATGCACACATGCACAATTCAAAACTCTAATCTTCCCATAAAGACTTCCGGAAGCGGGAATGGCCGGGCGAAATAAAAGGCGCACCAACGCAAAAAATACTTTAATGCTCAAAAAATATCAATCGCTCTTATCCGTACTAAGTATACAAGGCTCGTATAAAAGTTTACTTGGTAATACCACCATATCTAAAAGGAAGATCGAGTTAACATTATAAGGCACAGAGTGTGTTACTCGCGGGAGGCGCGATCACTTGACGAGCGCGGCGGGCTGCAGCGCGGGATGCTTCTTCTCGATGTGCTTCTTGAGCTCGTTGCGGCGGTGCTTGCTGTAGTTGCAGTGCGGGCACTTATACTGCGGTTCGCGGCCGCACTCGAGCGTCACGTGGCGCACGAGATTCTTGCGAGCATTGTAACAGCGCTGGCAGTTGGGGCAGCGGTACCCCTTGTCCGTCTTGTACTGCGCGCACGGCAGTTGGCTGCCCCCACGCGGAAACACGCTATAGCGCGGCTCCTGCTTCACATCCACCAGGTCGGGCGCCGCGCGTGTCAGCTGTTTCTTGTTCTCCTTTGTATCTTCGGGTGCGGCATTTGCCGAGGTGACGTTCTTTAGTATCGCTAGAGTGGTGGTATTGCCCGTTTCTTCGCTCACTTTTTTGCTACGCGTCATTATACTATGCCGCGGCGTCGACTTTCGACCTGTAATCAACAAAGAGGCTACAGTCCATTTTGTTTACCTTGTGCCAATACCTAAATGGTCGCGCTCTACGTCTCAATAACCCCAAGCGGTAAATAAGAACAATCAACTGAACACAAATTTATATTTTTAATAAAAAAATGTAAAAAAACGTAATGAGTAAGTAGAACGCAACTGAACATCTAACGCAAACAAGCACAATAAAAAAATAAAGATTCTTTGTGAGATCATACACTACAACTAAAAGCAAGACATTTCTTTTAAGTCCTTTTTGCAACAATATAGTATGTAGTATAATTTATTACAATGAACTGTAGGATCCCAATAGAAGCATTTCACTGATTTTTTTTTTTTAATTACTAACAATCCATGTATCCATGTGATCGTTAACCAACACCATTAAACTTATATTAGTAGACAATAAATTAAAACATAATGTTAAAGAAATAAACATATAAAAAATTAAAGGAAAAATAAAGAAGGAGAAGCGTTATTTTGGACGGTTTGGTTCCAGGCAGTCGGCGTGCTTTTTAGCTTGGTGCATGAGCAGGGTCTTTTTCTGCGAGTACTTCTTGGCGCAGTGCTCGCACGCGAACTGTGGGCCTGTGTTGCATTCGTACTTCTCGTGCCTCAGCTTGTTTCGCCTGTACTTGTAATGCTTCTTCTTGCAAATGGTGCAAGTGTATTTTTTTAATTTACTAATGCCCCGCTTCACTCGCGGCTCGTCGCCTTCCTCTTTCTGCTTACGTTGTGTACGCTTTTTTCTAATGCCCACGGCAGGCTTCTTTTCTATCTTTATGTGTTTATTAAGTTTTTTTTTGTCTTCTACAACACTTTCTTCGTGCTCCATTTTAATGGAATCTCTCTCCCTCTTTAGATATCCACGGGTCAATGGAAAGGGTGTTTTGATGTAATCGAGTGCGTATTTTACATTTATGAAGGACGATTCTGCAAGGGCAAAATAATGACATGCGACAGTGAAATTAATATTAAGCGTGGAAATGTTACCACAGGGTCCGGCGGCGGGATGCCGGGGACTTGCGCGCGAGAGTGACACTCAGTGGTGAACAGGAATTAGTACAACTTGAAGTATTTATAAAATATAAGATAAACTCAGATAGAGGTTATGCATGGGTGAGAGAGAAGCGAGACGATGCCGCCAGCCAGCAAGCGAAACCGAAGGTGGGTTACATTCCACTGGGCAGTTTCAATTTCGTTATATATATACAGATACATAGTATACTTATTCGATACAAAACAGGTTTCTAATTTCCGAGACCCTTCTTTTCTTAATTATTTTCCTGACATTAATAATACTCAAACGATAAGATAAATGAAATGCGCATGTTTTGAAGTAAATATGACAAAAAAGTAAATAAATGTTACATGCTGTATTTAACTTAATTTCCTGATAGTTCTATGGTCTGAGCAACATGCACGTCAATAGAAAGTGATGCTAACAACGTCTTGTAACATGAATTGCTATGAAATTAAAAAAAAAAACAACTGCAGTGAAATCACATGTGAATGCAAAAATAAACAGGTAATAAAATAATAAATATAATAAAGCCACATAACCAGAAACTACGAAAAAAATGATAATGTCATCAGTTTACCTGTCGCTTGGCCCCCCGCACGGGTCGGTGCGGTGCGGTGCGGTGCAGCGCGGCGCGGCGCGCGGGTGGGTGGGTGGCGGCGCGGTGCTGTGCGGTGAGGTGCCGCGCGGCCACTCCGTCATATCTTCTACGAGTGTAACGTTCGGTAATCACTGAGTGGCGGGGGTGGGGGCGCGAGTGGGAGGCGTGCGGCGCGGCGCCGGGCCTTAACAAGTACGGCAACCAACGTTTGCCAACAAACTAACAACACGCGTACGCGCACCGGGCGAGGTGAGGAGAGGCGTGCACGCAACCTGTTTAGCGCCTACTAAAATAAACAATACATGTATATAGATGCAATAAATATGACAAATCTTACTTACCCTCTCACAAATGTATGCATGACCATCCCACTCCACCGTGTTAAAAAAATTTAATAAAACATATTAGCCACAGTTAGGTTAATTGTTGGTAGGAAGTGCTGGGTGTCCTACGAAGCATGCAACGATCTGATGCATGCGGCCGCAGCCCGGGTCAAGGTCACAAGCGGCCGCCAACGCAATAAACAAAACTCTACTTACCTTGCATTACACTTAGGTTACCTCGCCTTAAATGAAGGCTACAAATAAACAAAACCTTTATACCGTTACCAGTACCTTCTGCTCTGGAATTACTCATCGATATATATATATATTATATATATATATATATAATATATATGTGTGTGAAACAAAGGTAATAAATTTGCTAAAATATATTAGTTAGTTTATAATATTAATATTAGATACTAATTAAGATAAGGTTTGTAGTTCACATGTGAAAACACTAGCACTCTCGTATCCGCTGTCATGAGATATATTTAATATATAAGTATATAGATACAGAATATTTTAAAGCAATGACTGACTGTCTGTCGTTTCGTGGTCGTTACAAATTATGGGAAGACATTGCGCATTTCATCCGTTCCTTGTGTGGCAAGGACAATAAACTTTCAGCTAGCTGGTGCACCGGGCGAAAGTTGATTGTCCCGGTCTAACAGCCTCGACTCCCGTTTAACATTTTGCGTTCCGTTGACAACTTACTCAATAATTATGTACGGACAATAGAACGGTGGCAAGAGCAAAGCAACGCAATATGTTACAATGAACGACCGCCACCGCCGGCGGGCGCGCTCGGGGCTCGAGAGGGCGCGGGCGATGGCGGAGATACGAATTCGCGCTTACCTTGCGACTCCCGGATGCTGTCGTTTGAGTTCATGAGTTCATCTTGAGATCGTTCCATATGCCATTGGAAATCTGGAAACAAGTCAAATCTCATTAGTATTTCTCTCCATTTTTCTACCTAATTACTATAGACCAAATTTTACCAAATCAAATCATGTTAAGATACGATGGTCATAACAGTAATATTGAAGCTAACAAAGTCGAGACTTAAGATGTCCACGTCAGGGTACTCTGTATTGCATTAATCCCAAGTATTGCTACATAAATGGCAGTTAAAGAAAGCGCAATGGAAAATGGAAATTTAATAACCAATTGAATAATGAGCCGAGGTGTGAATATTCGCTCGCTGGCATGACATACATATCATCAGGAAGGACTTGTTGCGAGATTTATAAATACGAATGTATACTCATCCCAAATAAATCTGGTACACATTGCATGAATATTTCTTAAAAAAAATATCCTTGCAAACTACCTGGGACAACCTAATACTTAAGGCTAGCGCTACTCTTGCAATTAAGCTAGATAGACAACGCTATTAGAAGTACGGGGCAGTCTTAACAAATGTCTTGCAGTCCCATTGTGGCTGCAATCTTAAATATATAGTGATCACAGACAGCTCTCTCGTGCTTGGTCATCAGAGGTCAATTTTTTAGATAAAATTAAAGGTTATATATTATATAAATACGTGTACTTTATTTTATGTGATATCGAACGAGCCGCATTGAAAATCGATTGGGGGTGAGGTTTATGTTCAGCTGGGGGGATAAATGTAGGCTGAAACTATCATTATACGCAGACCATATATGATTTTTAAACAAGACATAACAAAAGTGTTTAAGATTTAAATATTGCAATATTTACGATTTTTCTGTAACTGAAAATAATATCGTCCACATAAATATAATAATACAACAAGTACTATTTTTTACGATTGTGTAGAATTACGAAATTGACTTCAACGTAGCCCTCTGCAACCAGAATTGTAAAACAAATCTTCAATGTAAATACGAGCTGTATTAAATATAATTACTTTTCAGAGTTGTAAAAATGTTTGATTTCTAACAAACATTATTTTTTTTTTATTAATCGAGTGTATTTGGGCGTGGTCATTATGTATCTAGAACACGGTTACTGCACACGGAATTTCGCTTTCCAATTTCATTTTTATATTTTGGTTATATTGCAGAGAATAAAATAAGCTAAAAGGAATTTTAGTAAACATCAAATTTCAATAATATATTTTTTAGGTTCACCTTGCAGTGCACCACAAGCATATACAGCTGCCTATGCCTATAACAATGGAGCGCTAGCTAGTTAGGATGATCAACACGACACCCGCATTGTGCTGGTTGGTTTGAGACATAAATTTTATTTCTCCAGGATTTCATGAACTACACAAGCAGAACAGTGTTTTTTACACTGCCATTTGGATGTAATGATAACAATTTTATAATGGCTTATTAATATATTTTTAACTACCTTTATCTCGATGGTATGTTATCTTTTTAGTTATCGTCATCAGAGGATAGACGTCCTCTACTGCTAGACAGACATAGGCGTCCCCAAAGATCTCCACATACACTCAGCATATGGCCTCCAGTACCGATGGGCACTAGTGGCTGTCGTATGCAGAGGTACATCTGGGGGGATTTGGGCCATTTTCTACCACGCTGGGGAGCTAGAGCCTCATTTGTTAATTAGCAGGGTGCATGTACACGATGATGTTTTATATATAGGCCATATAGCTGATGATTACCACAAATAAAATCAATGGGATTCTGCAGTTCTTTAATAATTCAGTGTCATCATCTGTATGAACAATTTATATAATTATAAGCTAAATTTATAGAATCGGGAATGTGATCCGTAGAAGGACAAAGTTCGGAGCAATAGTGCAGCGGATTACTAAGCTTGAAATATGAGTCGATTGGACAAATAACCCGAAGATCAGACGGCTGATGGAGTTGGAATGTGCATCCTTGAGGAGATCATGAATTGCCAAGCGCAACTTAACACCGCTGCCCGCCCGCATCTTTAAAAGCAGATGCTATCGGACCGGTCACGGTTTAAACCGGTTATAAGGCCAATGATCAGCAGTGGCCGGCCTAATTTTAAATAGATGACGATGATGAAATTTAATGCAAAAATAATCCTATTTTTAGAGTATCCGCGTAATACATAAACAGTTCTAAAGGCACGGAAACTAGTCATAAAGCCTTCATTCCCGTCCCTTGGTGATTACATCTCAATAAATATTTTAAGACCACGAGCAAGCGAGGTTGGCTTGTCTTTCCACCCACATACATTTGGTTATTACATATTTTGTAAAAATTTTAAGTGCTAGGTTTCTCTTGCCGGAGACCACCAGGTATGTTGCAGCCGACAAAGAGCAGTGTGCAAATATTACTCTGGTTCAAATGGCGCTGTAGCTAGTGTCATCATTGGGATAACAGAGGCCCAACATCTAGGTCCGAAGGCGACAAGCACAATGTGGTGCAGAGTACATCATACTAACTAGTTTCACGTTGTTATGGGACAGCGTACCATTTTACCATCAGGTGAACGTCTCGTCAGTTCGTAGAATTTTTTTTTTTAATAATCTAGTGTTATACTGGTCGGTCCACTCCCGCGCGATTCTTACTTTCGTATAAATCTATTGACACAGCATCGCTTTCAGACAGAACAGCGCGCGCGATGTGTGAATCAGTTTCACAAAAACAGCATTTGTGACGTCGCCCACCACGATCTCGTTACTAATTAAACGACATTAATTGGTTCATTTAATAAAAATATGGATTACAAAACTTAGCAGCAACTGAATATTGCTCCACTATCAATCTAGCATACCTATTGCTGGGTGAAGTTGAAAGGAAACTTTCTGGATTTAAATTTTTAAGAAATAATGTTCCTTTTATATTCTTTATATCAATCAGCCATTTTTAATTCAATGTATTATTAGTATTCATTTTTTTACCTGGCCTACCCTATCAGAACATCAAAAATAATTTGTAGGTTTCTTTTGTTTATTTTTAAAACTTAATTAATTTTCCGAAATTTATTTTGACTCGGAACAATTAAGATTTATGTAGTGTGCAATTTGTTTCTTATGTCATCCGTGTACTCACGTGTGAATGTTGTAGTAGTTATATGATAATTAACATTATATTATGTTTTACTCATTCAAATACGATAAATACATTTTTAAAGATTGAAGTAAGCAACAGTTTTGGTTACTGCATTTATCATTCATGTTTGGCATTAATAAATTTAATTTGATGAAAAACAAAGTATTTAAATATTTCTATGGTACCTATTATAAAAATGTGATTAATTGCTTTAAGTACTGATACGAAATCATGAGTAATTTTTGAATACGATTTTTCAGACTGATAATAGATACCATGCATCTTAAATAATTGTTTAAATGGTAAATTAATTAATATACTGCAATACCATTTCTGTTCGCTCCAACAAATAGTATCAAATCCTTTTAACGAAAAAATCTGGATTTTATTTAAATTCATGTAAATTTTAAGTGTGTAATCAAATTGTCTTATATCAGGCATCGCTGGATCAAGATTACCACAAATATGCATTAGAACAACTCTTTTTTGAATTTTGGGATTTGTGAATATTTATATGTATAGAGTAGAAAACTACTAATTAGATTTTTTTAATTTATTCATTTATATTCATTGTCTTAAAAAAAATGTGTACGTTTTAATATATTTTGATTCTAAGTTATGGTTTTAAGTATATAAACTGTAATTCAAATTATTTAAGAATTAAGACAATTGGTAACATTCCTGTTAACACCTTAAACTAACAAAGGTATTTATATATATTCAAAACTTTCTTAATTATGTCACACATGCCTTTTGACTCGATTATATTTCATGATACTATTTCTTTGTGTTAGATGCCAAATTAGATCACTCTGTTACAATTGATGTTTCATTGTACAAATTGTAATGATTAGTTATGACCTTGCTTCAACATGTACAAGCTACAATACTTTAGACCCATTTACAGAGAAGGAGCAAAATGGCACTTATTTTGGCACTATCATATTAATCTTTTCTAAAATAAAAACTGATAATTGAAAAAACAAATAATAAAATTAGTATGAGCTTGTCATGTTAGTATGTATGAGCACTAGGAAAATAATTGTGGCTTTGGTATTGATGTTAGCAGCGGCATCCACTCTATACAAGCAAATAAATACAGCACATTCTGGTTGCCTAAACTAAACTAATCTAAATTATCTCTCAATTTATTAAAAAAGTACACAACTGTGCTTTGATTACTGCTAAATTGGTGTTCAATTGACTAAAGTTGCTAAATTGGTAAGTTTATTTGTAACAATACACACAGATATTCTTGGTTTGGTTAGCATACGCTACGCAAAATCTCTGCATATGTCTTTGTGTGTTGGTTATTGAAATTATGGGAATCCTTTGTTAGTAATGTTGGTAAGATATGTCTAAAAGGCAATATTATCGAAACTCACTGCGCACGACGTCGTTGTGCTGTGGCGGCTGGTCATGTTCCTCGTCGAGCGTGAGGTCTTCGACGGCATCGCGCGCAGGCGGCGCGTCCTCGGCAGGCGGCGGCTCGCTGCAGGTCTCCGCGTCCACTGAGCGGCGCGCTATCTTGCGCCGTCGGCTCGGTGATAGTGACCCAGCGCGCCTCTCCGAACTGCCCTCGCGTGCCTGAAAGGACGGTCGACACTAGTGGCATTACTCAACTTTGTACAACTTCTGGTGGTAGGGATCTCGCCAGATTTCCCCTAGGCACCATCGCAATTACTATTTCTGTCGTCAAACAGTATTGTGCATACATTACTATTCGAGTTTGAGAGGTGTTGTAGGTAGTGAATTACTAGGGTGATGAGACTACTCGTGAAGACAAGGAACAGTGTTCTGAAGAACATATGATCCTTTCTAGCCACATATTCATGGGCGGACATAACACCATTCATTAGGGGAATTTTCTTGTCATTACATTGCTTGATACGTTTAAAAGAGGCAACAATCGTAAGTTGTTTCTTTAATCAACTTTTTATTAGATAATGAATTATCATA
The DNA here is from genome assembly GCA_033220335.2 of Troides aeacus. Lineage (NCBI taxonomy): Eukaryota > Metazoa > Arthropoda > Insecta > Lepidoptera > Papilionidae > Troides > Troides aeacus. The sequence goes on from CM067282.1 coordinate 11,671,550, forward strand.
AAATAGCTGTTAAACCAATTTGTTATAGTATGCTGCTGTGTTATTGGTACTTAAATTCTTTCTTTATATTTACCTTCATACCATACTATATTTCTAAATTATATGTAATAGATTATTTCTAGACACTGCTATACAATTAAACCACACACCTTTGCCAATCAAAAATATTTCAATAATAATACTGTTACCACAGAAAAAACCCGCTGATAGTTACATTATAATACCCACAAATAGTTCCCATTTAAAAAAAATCATTTTATGACCACATTTGATATCTTTAGTTGGCATTATTAACACCTTCCATAGTATTTTACAATAATTTAACGATATAGGAAGAACACATGATATTGAAACATTAAAAATACTTTTCTCAGATATAATAAATAAATAGGAATAATCATAATACCTACAGTTTTTAAATATATCTAAAAGAAAGAAACAAAAAAACAGGAATAATAAAGCTAGATTTAACTGTTGGTAGTCTATCAATGCACCATTAGGTTTGACAAATAATCCATTTGAGTTTTATATCATCATCACTAATATTTTGGAAGTGCTGTTTAAAACTTATGTATGTCAAATTTGATTAGGAATGTAGGTAGATTAGGAATGACAACTAATGTTGATTTATAATGAAATGTATTTATAAAACCAATATTATATTGGTTTTTGTTCATTACATTATCTCCAACAAACTTAGATAGGGAAGAGATATAAGTTAAAAAAAAGGTAGCCAATAATATTTAATTATATACTATTATAGTTAGTGACACAGGACTGGTTGATGTGGATATCTTAGAGACTTATGTCCCGCAGCGGATATCCATCAGCTTATGATGATGATAGAAACTTTTTTTAATATATAGGCTGTTCATTATTTCTTAGAATCAAAAGTTTGCAGGAGTATTTTTATGATGTCTTCTGATCTTTGTTCATTACACTATTTAAAGTTACAATAAATTACAATTAAATATTCAGTAAATTTTAGTTCATATTTAGTATTCATTATATAGTTTATGGTTATTAAACGCAATATCCTTTTATAATAATTAGTTCAGGTAGTCGAACATTAATTTTGCATACACATGTTATGGTGCTACTACCTACATAATATATTTGATGGTAGTTGTGGGGTAAATGAAACAATGCCTACCTGAGGTGGTGGTGAGGGAGCGCGAGGCGGGTGTGCAGGGGCGACTTGAGCAGGGCGCGACGGTGGCCTGGACGGTTTGTTATCAGAGAGACCTTTAATCTGAAGGGACTCAGCAGCTTTCAAAAGTGCGGCCAATTGGTCCTGTGATATGTTTACTTCACCACGATACATATAATCCATCATAGCCCTTAACTCTGCATATTTAACATCTTTGAGAATGATAATTGGATGTTTATCATACTGTTGTGATAGTACACTCTGTAACAAAACATTAAGGTAGTCAATGTGCTGTTTACTTTTGATCACAATACAGGTTTGTAAATAATCAAATGAGTAGTAGTTTCATTATTTCTCTGCTTAATATTGTATTCTAAATTCAAATTGACAAAAATGTGCAGGTTGTAATTAAAATTAAATTAACATTCCACTTGTTGCCTATTTAGTAAATAGCTTTTAATTTGGCGGTAGACATAATAATTGGCCGTTTGGAACAGTGGTTGAGTCCACTTTCTGTTGCCAACTCATCTATGCATCGATATAAAGTAATTGCTTACATGAAAGCTAACGCGCAACAACTGGAATGTTTATTAGAGCAAATCTGGGCCTTGCGCGTAAGTTAAATACGATAGCAATTGACCTACATAGGCTAAACCATTTAACGATACCAACCTCGAAATAGGGACTGCATGCGGATAGGACCACTTTGTGTGCTTTCAGTGTCTGCCCCTCTGCAGCCAGAGTGCAGTCTACATGAATGCCTTTCTCCAACAATGTGTCGAAAACGGAGACCAAAGTAGACTGGTGGTTGTTCCACCGCAGACAGAACTGCTGATCGTCATCCATGATTCCTCCTAGCCACTCGTCGCGCCCTCAGCCCTACGAAACCAAAGCGCCCAATCAAAACTTATTTTAAACACCACACATTAATTAGGCCATAGCGAAAACCAGGATCGAAACACACAAACAAACCATTGAACACCTTTATCAGTTTGTACAAAGTAAAATTATCTCACCAATTCACTTCATACGATGAGATCACGCCTCAACTTAACTAAATTAACTTTATGGACCACATACGACTTGTCGTAAGCGACGCGGCACAAAGAAAATGGCCGCTTTTCCAGCGCGACAAAAAATAAAATGGCGACGAAAATTCTAAGTTTTACTAATTTGTGCTGTTTTCTCGTTGCAAACAATAGATTTGCATTCGTCGTTACTATGCAATAGTACACACTTCAAAAAAGTTGGAAGACTGGTATAGAAACTTCTACCAAACTTTACTTTTGAAAGTTCACGAGTGGAAATTTTCAAGATGAAAAGTCGTAGGAATAAGTAAGCACTTATCACATTTACGATATCACACTACAATATTTTTAACACTTACCTTGTCTATATCATCAACTACTATCTAAATATTAAACACTATGACTTTTTAAACGTATTTGCAACACTTTCGTTTAGTATTTCACCACATTTGCACACCCGCCAGCTTTCTCGATAGAATGAAAATATTAAACTATGCTATGTTGCAAGTTTAGTGAAGCGAAAGGCACCTCTACAAAAATCCAAACGAAGTACAAGTTGGAAGCGAGCAACAGAGTGACCCAAAATAAGCTCTTCAAATGTTGCCAGTTCAAAAAAATAAAAGCTTGATATCATTCAAATAGAGGCAAATAAAAATGTATTTCATTGCATTAATTGCATTAAATAATATTTATAAATCATGGCTTCCATGTTATATTTAGTCAATAGAAGTTCACGGTAAACATAGAAATGAATTCTCAGTCTATATCGTAACAAATGGTTCATCCTTGACCTACTTTTTTGACGTTGACTCGTGATATATTAATTTTTCTTTAACATTATTGTATGTACACGTTGGGTATATAATAATCTACTTTTTTTCTAACAAATGAATAAAGTGGCGTCTCCATGTAAAAACAAAGCAAAAAGACTTGTATGCTGACAAACTTTTTCGTTTTGTATTTAAACGCCATCTATGGTAAAATGAAAGTATTACGCTCAAATATATCAAAGATATTTTTGTTGTGTACTTTTTGTTTCCGCCATAAATTTGGAAATAAAAATAGAAATGTAGTTATTATTGAACTTTCTTCGTTCATTTTTTATACTTACGTTGCTGTAAAACAGTTTTTATATATATATTTATACAGTATATGCATTAAATGGTATCTTACAAAAGTAATTAACAATATATGAAGGATAGAAGTTTCTTTCTTGTTTTTCAGTGTTTTAGTTTTGATCGTGTCTTATAATTTTTTGTAGAAATGTATTGTTAAATATCAGAAGTATATAATTAAGATTGGTAGTAAATATGTTTTATTGTCATGATTACTATTCTGGATTCAGTTAGATGGTATATCTGACTATATGTGCCGATTTAAAGTGCCTGTATTTTTCCTAATTAATGCTCGTAGAATGAATTGAGCACAATTATATAAAGCACGACTTTTATTTTTTTTTAATATAAATGTAGTAAAATGATGAAGCGTTGATTATGACGTGATAAAATGTTTTGTAGATAATAATAATAATAATGATTTATTAGCAGTATTTACATTTACATATACACTGAGAAACCGCGGGTCTTGAACGAAGCTAAGGTTGATCTCAAGACCCTGTCTGATGCCTTCTTTATATTATTATTGTAGAACTGATTTGCACATTATCTGGTAGAATTGCTCTTGTTGTGTCCCAATTCTTTTAAAAAAGTAGAAAAGCATTCCTTTTATCTTAACAATGTATTCTGATATGCATGTTACACACCAAAATTTATTTACAGTAGTTAGTAACTAACGATTGAAGTATAAAATCCATATTAAGATCCTTTCTGTAGTCTAGCCTTCTCGTACATGTTTGTTGCCTGTACAACCGTAAATCTCAATATTACAGAGATCAGATCAGTTTGGTATGTGTTACGTTCAAAAAGTTCCATTTATTTTTAATTTAATTTTAGTACTAACATTACAGGTTTCATTTATACCCGTGTTTGTAACGTAATAATCCTTCAAATGTAACAAGTATATTTTTTCTATGAGGTGAACGTAGTTCGTGTAGTGTCTTGTCGCTATGTTAGATAAAAATAATTATTACACGTGTAATGACATTAAACAGCATATTGTTAATTATTAGTAATTAAATTATTTAAAGCAAGACCAATTACAACTGTAAGAAGGCAACAGCGTGGGAGCCGTGCGGCGCCGGCGGAGGCGGCACGGGCCGCGCTCCCGGGTGTGCGTCTGCCGCTTCGTTATAAAAATCAATAGCATTAGTAAGTCCGTACAAACGAATTATACGACTGCGGCTGTGTGCGTCGCGTCGCTTGCACGGGGGTGTGCGGGAAACAAAAAAAAGCACGAGTGAAATTCTTGTAATAAAAATCAATCGGAGCGGAGAGCGAAGGCAGGCGCCGGGAGGGGCGCCGGCTGGTCGGGGCCCGGTGGCCTCCCTCCGCTTCCTATACTCGGATACCTACACTTGTATAATCTAACTACCCTCTCTTAACAAATTTAAAAATTAACAAAAGTTTCGAAATCGTATCGATTCCGTTTGAAGATATATTTTTATTCAACGCGTGAAGTAATAATAATAGGAGCGGCGTCTCGTCGGGGTCGAGTCGGAGTCGGGGCCGGGGCCGGGGACGGGCAGGCGGCGCGCTCGGCCGGTTCCCGGCGGCGGCAAGGCGTTTGTTTTTATTTCTTTGGCGCGGGAAAAAAAAATGAGCACGCGCCCGCCCTGCACCTCCTAAACATGCGCCACGCGGCGACGCAGACTCCGCCGGCTGCGGGCCGCGGATTCACTTTCATTTGCGACATCCCGTCTCTCGAAGGTCACCGTGCAGTGGGGAGCAGTTCGCATGCGAGACGGGCGCGCGCTTGCGGCGGCCTCCGCTGACCGACTACGACTAGGTGAGTTGAGTGACGCGCTCGTCTCTACGTTGCCACATCCACGTGCCTCGAGCCCGTTCCGGTCGCCTCCCGCCATAAGACGCGAGAGGGTTAGCCGCAACTTCGCATGCACTAGCGTCCGCCTCCGCCTCCGTCGCCGCCTCGCCACACCACTACCTGCGCTAACGCCGCGCGCCAAGGCTTAAAATGCATGTCAACTAATCGCCTCCGAGATAAACTTCACAATTCGCGGGAAGTTCGAAGCGCAGAAAGTTTCCGTCCAACTTATCGCGACGGCGGTGTCATGTTATCGGCGAGCGGGAAAATAAACAGAATTAAAAAAGCTCCCGCCGATCCGCGGCGGGTGGCGGGTGGCGGGCGCCGGACAGAGACAGAATCAAGTTTGCACTCTTCATTTGTGCACCAATCGAGAAAAAATTCAATAAAGCCCGCTTCCTTTTGTCTAATTGCCTATGTAGAGCTACTTATATTATGCTGACTGTTCGCTCCCTGCGACATTTCGAGGAAAAAATGGAGCATTGCGCTGTTGTCTCGGCGCTCAGTGACTATTGTCCAAGTAAATTTCTTTAACTACGTATTGTTAATTGACGGTAACAAATATTTATTAATCACCATGCTAACAATTATTGCCACATCCAATTTACCACAAACAGTGTGCGTGTAAACCGTGTAGTGATTATATTATCATTTAAAGTTTTCGTTTTCTTTTTGTAATAGGAAATGTCCCACTACGGGCCGTTTCAAGTGAAGTGCGAGCCGCCATCTGATGGAGAAGACAGTAATTCACACTATCCACATAACTTCACAACAAACCAGGTATTGCAATAATTATATAGTTATCCAGCCGAGTGTAAAATGGCAACACTGAATGTAAAGTTAATAAGTATAGTGATGTACCTTAAAGCGTATTATACATCCAAAAGCTTTTAATTGATTTCCAATTAAGTATCGTGCTTAACATCTTAATAATTGTCATTAAATTTTTTAAATGTACTATAAATAAAAAAAAAATTCAATATAAAAGACAAAATGGTGTTACTTTTTAATAATTAAGAATTAAGCCCATTGGAAAGCGGTAAATGTTTATTACTATGTAATATTTTTCTACCTACTATGTTTTTACAACGATATATATTTATATAGTTTATTATTATATATATTTTTTTATTTAATACAAAGTCAACGACATACATTCAAATATAAAAACAATATAATTATAATAAATTAGTTTTAGTCCAAGTCATACCTAAAGGCTACCACACTCTGTGCAGTTTAAAGTGCAAATGGATAAATCTGTTAGTGATTTGAAAACAATAAAAAAATAAATCGGCATAAACCACCGCGTACAGCAACAACAGTTTTTTTTTTATTTTATCCCTGAATAGTCGAAACGAATCGTTTTGTATGATCGTGTTAACCAATTTAAATATTGTTTTGAAATTCTATTAATTGAAGCCATTAGTTCAGTGTAAGTTTTAAAGGTTATAGCTTTTTTTTTTCCAAAATAGGCCCTACGAATGACAAAAGATACTTTATTTAGAAGTTCTGTGGAGTACAATTTACAATTTTATGTAATAAGCACAAATCCAAAAGTGTTTCTCGATTATCTAACGACATCATTCTGTATTGAGTCAATCTATCTTTGAAGACTAATATTTTTTTAGTTATTTTATCGTAGAAACAGCCGTGTTTTATCAAATGTATCCGGAACGGGAACAGTAAGTTAACACTTATGGAAAACCTTAATATAAATAAATTAGACATCAGTCCATATCATCACAGGATTCTGTTTTGTCCGTGGTCTGAGATGGCAAGAGCACTGTTCAATTTTGTCTTAAAATTTAATTAAGCCTTGGGGACAATAAAATTTTATAAATGGAATTTATTTATGGTACGACGCGACTGACATAATGTCACTTAAAAGTCCCGAAAGTAAAATAAAGGAAAAAAATTTGTTTAGTTCATGTGTACTCAAAGGCTTTGGTTACTCTTTTTATTAAACCCAACAGGTTTAAGGAATTTTTAATAATGTGATCCATATGTCCAATAAAGCTCATCTAATTATCTACTAAAACATATAATATTTCCGTTTTAATATGATTCCCGTTAATTTAATATTTGGTACAAAATGGAGGGATGTTTTTTGTTGAACGATATTTGGTTCCATTTATCGTAATTTAAAATCACATTGTTAAATTTACACCATCTGACTAACCCATTAATGTCTTCTTGTGACTGTGTTGGTCTTTGTCTTCATTATTGGTCATTGGTCTTTGATTATTCCAATTTCTTTATAAACTTTTAGGTCATCTGCAAAGAGGAGCATATCATAATTCTTGAAGCAAGCAACTTATTATGTCATTAATAAAATTATTTATTAGGATTAGTTCCAAATGAGCACTGCGGCACGCCAGATTTTGCTATGAAGGGCTCTGGTTGGAATACATTTAGAACCACTTTCAACTTTCTGTGTAGTAAATAAGAAAAAAGCTATTTTAAGAGAGAACCATGAAATCCGTAACACTCAAGTTTTTTTAATATCGATTGGTATACACAACATCGAAAGCTTTGGAGAAGTCCGTATGTATTGTATCGAGTTGATTATTTTTATCCACTGATGTACACAATTTGTCGACGAATTCAGTAAGATTTGAGGTTGTTGATCTTCCCCTTAAAAACTTATGCTGCCTTTCGGTAAGCATTGTTTCCACGTGCCAGTATATAACTAGACAAACTAGCTTCTAATACGTTAGGAAAAGTAGTTAATATAGAAATAGGTCTACATTTTTTTAAATCGTTCTTGTTACCGTTTTTGAAAATTGGATCAACTCTAGCCTCTTTTCATTTATTTGTCAATGATCCTTCTGTCAGGGAAGTATTAAATATGTGACATAAGGGTTTTTTTTCGTTTTACGTGAGGAACATTCCTGCGCATACCCGTCCTCGCAGGGGCAAGGACAGGATATGTCGGACTTCCTTAACAGCCAATTTACATCCCGAATGCTGGGGCACAGGCCAACCCTCTAGATGAAGGCTAATGAGCCATAGTCACCACGCTGGCCAAATGCGGGTTGATGACTCCACACACGCCTTAGAATAAATTCTAAGTCATGTGCAGGTTTTCTCGCGATGTTTTCCTTCACCGTTTGTGTTTCGCTTTTGTAACTAAAGTTCACAAATATACATAACTTAAATATCAAAGTCATTGGTACATGCCGAGATTCGAACCCGCGACCTTCAGAATAAACGCCGCACGCTCTAACCATTAGGCCAGCGAACTACTTGCACCGACTAAAACCCCCACGATGTTCCACCTCGTCGCTTTATGGCAGACTCACGGAAACACGCTCGCACCTATCCGCGACCTCAACTCGGCTGCAAAGACCAGTGTAAACCTGCCTACTGGCACACATCCGAGATGAGCTCACGGAGCCCTGCAGCTCTAAACTGGAGCGGCCGCATCGGACCGGCCTTACATTTCGGACCGCCTGGGTAGGTTTGTCTTCGCTCCACCGCAGGTGACCAAGCCACGGCTACTGAGCCCCTCCGCCACGGCAAGGCGGGAACTTGTTGGGGGGTTACATCAAGGTTGTGCCTGGTATATATCACTATTTTTCGCAAAAATAAGACCTATGTCATCTGGGCCAGCTGCTTTCGATTTCCGTCTAAGAAGTTTATTTCTCATTGAGACATATTTTGTCACTGACATGAGAACAACAAATAAAATAAACATTAAATAAATTGCGGGTACACGTGAGATTACATAACTCCTCTGGTACTAACAATCTTTTACGTTTTAATTTAACTTCTTCCGTGATATTTGTACTAGATAATATTTAGTTTCTACCAATATCACTTATATGTAACATAACTATTCGAGAAATGCTTAGCAAACGTGAGCGCGTTCCATGTTAAGAGAGTTTATTATTACGTATACGTATTACTTAGTATCTACTTCAGATAACACTAGCAAATCACATTTACTTAACAATTATTGCTTTTAATTTGATTCTCTTCTCTCGCAGTCAACGCAAAGCAATGCAATCAATAAAGTCTTCGTAATATGGATGTCTACTGCTTTATGGATTGTTGCTTAATTTAGAAGTGATTAATGCTAATTTTTTAGTTTCTTAAATTTTTAAAGTTAATATAAATCTAAAACGTGCGTGTTATTTGTGTAAATGTAAAAATCTAATTTCCATATTAACACGATGCAATACTTAAAGAAAGGCAGAGACCGGAATCCTTTGGATTAGTGTATATTTATTACATTTGTGTCTTTAGTGCAAAAGTAATATTAAACCATTACTTAATCAGTTCAAACTATTGTTGTTAGACTGCGCAAGTTTTAAACGGAACTTGTTCATCAGTCTTATTATTAGTATAACATTTTAGCGTAATTTTTTTTCTTTATTTTTAAGTGTGATCGCAGTCGTTTCTGCGCTTTCAAAGATTATTTTAAGCAATATATCTATAACATAAAAATTGTTTTTTTTTGGTATGTTTCTTCAATTACAAGTGATATATAACATATACAAGTAATATATATTATGTATTAACATAAAGTAAAAGATTTCTATTTTGTACTATATATATACTATATGTACAGAGGGTATTTAAAAAGTAAATATTTCTTATTATAATGAAATTTAATAAACGTGCAAAAGTCGTATTTGTTTCTTTCTTCTAGCTGAGCACCTCGGAGCTGGTGCCGGTGAAAGTGGAAGCGCCGCAGCGGGCAGGAGAGAATGCTTCCTCTCACATCTTGCATCACTTGCAGGTACCGCCTGTATATACCGAAATCGCGGTTTTACGGAGGCGATGTTTATTAGAGCCTATAATAGCGGCAAGTGTCTATATAATAGTGAAGTGGATGACCTGTCCCCGCCACATATATCTGTCGTCAGGCAGTGGCAGTGGAGTGCAAACAATACCGTCGTCGTGCAGGGACAAGACGTTCACCTGATATTCGTTGTTATTTCTATACAGCTATACATTACACTTTTAATTTTTAAAATTTAAAAAATGCTTTTCTTGTCACCGACTTAACTTTTTGACTTTAGGAATTTTACTAGTTGCAACGTTTATCAATCCAGAACACAGTAACATTTGCTTGACCTAACATGTAAGCGTCGCTGTTGTCCTTATTATAGTGATGTACTCTGTCTTTTTGTATACCGGGGAAACGGAATCGGAATCTGACCTTGATTGAATGAACTCTGAATTCTATTCTGCTTTTGGGGGTAAGTCAGGGTTAGGTGAGTTTCCTACTTATTAACTATCTTGGTGGTCTTCATTAGTTTGTAAGGGGACGTCGAGATATTCTACGGGACGCCCTGGTGCCTCTCTGCACTCTGGTTAAGTACGTCCCAAGGAAGGGTATGATCTTCTTTAGCACCTTCGCTGAACTACGACAGATAATAACTAACACCTTGCACGACTTACTTTAGTTCTATTCCTACTAGCCCGATATTACAGGACAGACTTTATGTGTTCTGCTGGTGGTAATAGGTTCTCTTAGTGTTTCCTGTTGCTGCTGGGTAGTATACATGTAATATGATGAATGGTGTCGGTCGGCAGGTGGGTGGCGTGCTGGAATTGGCGCCGCTCGCACCGGCCGCACCCTCCGCCACGCCGGTGCGCGCGCGCCGCTGCCCGCCGCCGCGCGCCTCGCCGGACTGCCTCGAGACGCTGGAGCCGGCGCGCGCTGATACAGTTCGTTGTTTTTTATGTACACTCTTCTTCGACTACCGATGTCTTGTCTGAATAAAGAAATCTTGAGTTTACATGTTCAAATATGCGACCTTTAAAAGAGTAATTGAAACAATCGCCAATAACCTAGTCCATAAGCGCAACCCGGCGGATCGACGGATTGTGGCCTGCTGCATAGTGCATGGTGCAGCGTTAACTGGATAATAGAAAATTTTTCGAATTATAAATACATTAATCAATTTTAATTATGGTGGTTCTAAAGGTATTGCAGTTTGAACAAATCACACATTTTTTATTGTACTAATAATGTGCAAAAAGATAACTAATTCGAACCGCGATATTTAATTTTAATCTTATACTGTTTTCAGTTATTAATATTAATATTGTTTACATTTACTGAAGTTTTATTTCCAGGGCGCCACACTCCTGGACAGGCATATACAAATGCTGAACGCTAGCGAAGTGGAGTCCGATTTCGTCCCTTTGTTATCTGTCAAGGACGAGCCCTTATCGGAGGGTGGTGAGTAACATTCAATCGTAACACCACAAGCATGTACTAAATTGCATAACATTTTAATTCCTATTTAAATTTCAGAGCACAAGTGTGTTTTGTTAGAAAATAGATTAAGCTGAAACTATTATACTAATATATAACCGTTTGTACTTATTGTTTTGGATAATAGTTTTAGAGTTCAAAGACAAGACCAAAAAGAACTCAGGTATTGCACACTGACACTAGCTTCTAGTGTTTTATAATGTACAAGATTAATGGTGTATGTACTAATACTGTAGGTACATTTTGGTATGTTCTATCAAATATTAGCAGGCAGTTCGGAATTGGCTTAGCAGTGGACTGGAAGGTCGAGGGTCAATTTCACCAATATTGAAGTCTGGTTGTTCTTAACCTGACACCAAATATACAGAGAAACGTTTTATAATAGAGCGGCAACCGCTGTCGTTTTAACCTATTCTGATACGAAAATGGCTTTGTTGGAGAGTTGTTGGGACTTACGATAACATTCATCATTATCAGCCGATAGACGTCCACTGCTGGACATGGGCCGATAACATTGCTGGAGCATAATTTATATGAATTTTTTATTTAAATAATCAGAGCAGCAGCAGTGCAGCGATGAGGCCAGCGAGTGCTCCGGGCCTGAGGCGCGCGGCAGCCCCAAGGGCTGGTCCGCGCGCGACATGGAGCGCGCGCTGCAGGCGCTGCGGGACCGCCGCATGAGCCTCACAAAGGTACGTCGTGCATTTAACACATCTGATAAAGATTAATATTACGTATATTGTTAACATAAGTGATAACATTGAACTTTTCATAGCTTCATGTGATTACTTTTTTTAAAAAAGATTAAAAACCTTACGAATTTCGTTCAAAATCATTTTAACACCGTGGGCAACATTATTTGAAGACATCTTTCAACAAATATCGACGCGGTTGAAATAAAACTTCAAATGTTCGTTCACAATTACTCATTTGTATTGTATAATGTGTGAGCGCTACAGGCATCAGCCACGTACGGGATCCCGTCGACGACGCTGTGGCAGCGCGCGCACCGGCTCGGCATCGACACACCCAAGAAGGACGGCGCCGCCAAGAGCTGGAACGACGGCGACCTGCGCGCCGCGCTGCACGCGCTGCGGGCCGGCGCGCTCTCCGCGAACAAGGCGAGCAAGGCGTACGGTCAGTGCCGCCGCAGTCGTCGCAGTCGCCGCTTATTGCAATGGGGGAGGGGTGACTCTGAAGAAGGCTTTCTGTAATAAAACCTCAGCGTAGTACCTTAATTTATGCACTATGGCGCATCGATTAATACATGTATTACTGGTGGTTGCTCTCTGTTGCTGGAGACCGTCTAAGTAGTTACCACCGCATCGCCTATTGCAGCCGATAAACAGTAACAGTAAATATTATTGTGTTCCGGTTTAAAGGGCTGTGCCAGTGAAATTATTGAGATAACGAGGTCTGATTATTTCAAGTTAGTCTTATGTCTCGAGGCGAGGAGCGCAGTGTGGTGCAGTATACATCATCTTAATCATTCGCTTACCCTCAGGTTTACGTCTTGCTCGTATTATTGCTTTGTCGAATAAAAGATGTGTATGTGTGTGTGTGTATATTGGCAGGTATCCCGAGCAGCACGCTGTACAAGATCGCACGTCGCGAGGGCATCCGGCTGGCGGCGCCATTCAACGCGGCGCCGACCGCGTGGCGCCGCGGGGACCTGCAGCGCGCGCTCGCCGCCATCCGCTGCGGCGCGGCGTCCGTGCAGCGCGCCGCAGCGCAGTACGGCATACCCACCGGTCAATAATTTTTATTTATCGAAGCGGCGAGACGAGCGAAACGTACACCTGATGGTAAGTCATACGCCCTACCAACAACATGGCGCTAGTTAAAATTATATAAACTACATTGCGCTCCATGTCTTAAAAACAATAGCTGCACTAGCTACAGCGCCGTTCAAACCGGAACACAGTGTTGTTTGCTGCAATAAGCGCTGTGGTGATACATACTTAGAAGGTGCCCGACGACAAAGACCTTCCACTTTCCGACGCATAAAATGTAAAACTTTGTAATGAATTTTACTTTAAACTATTTAGATAATAAATAGTCAGTAAACAGTGATTTCTTTCTGTGAAAAAGATTTGCTGCGAAGATTCTCCGTCGTCGGATAAGTAATACAAATACGATAATTCTGGATTTTATAACTGAATTTTTTTTTAACCACCCCTTTAAATTGACTTTAAAAAAAGATGTTGGTTATAAATGTCCCAGTAGTAATAATAAGACTGCTCTTTAGTTATTTATGTAGCCATAACCAAAAGAAGTTGTTTAACACTAATCATACCATAACGGGTCAAATGACCCATTTTGAACTTTTGCATTGATAATGCACGTATTATCTTATTACTTCTCCAAATTTAACTTACTGACTTTTTCTGACTAATTAATTCTACTGTTCTTATACTATTTTTATAATTTTTTGTTTTGTTTATTTTGAGTAATAACTGTCGTATACCGTTGTCTACCACATCGGGTCATTTGACCCGGAGAACATTTTTTTTGTTTTATAAGCTTATAAATACATATTGCTAATCTTATTGTATTCAGTAAACTGCAAATGTATGCAAAGACTGTTAGTAAAGTAGTTCAATCAAAATAGCTGAGAATAATTCAAGAAAATATAAAAATTTTAGATTGAAACTAGATTTTTGTGTAAAAAAGGTACCAAAAAAAAAAAAGTTTGGTACATAGTTTTTATTTTATTTTGATAGCTTTATTAGTGATACAGGTAACTATTTACCCATAAAATGTCGAAACGAACGAGACATTCAAAATTCTTAGAAAATGTAAATGATATTGGAGAAGAGTTTTCGGAAATCGGTGAAGATGAATTTTCTGAAAACGAAGATATATTGGTTACAAACGAAAATGAGTCTGAATCTACAGATACTGACAATGAAGAGGAAAATATTGTGAATATCGGTTGTGGACGAAAAAGAAGAAGATTACTCTCAAGTTCTGAAAAAAGTGAAGCAGAAATAAATGAACAACATGTTGCAATTGATGGATCTGTTTGGGAAGAAATACAAATAGGTGGCACACCTGGAAGACCACCACTTCATAACATTTTCAGGCATGAAGTAGGCCCAACAGGATATGCTAAACGTCATATAACGAAAGGTAAAGTTAGTACGGCATTTTCATTGATAATTGACCACCGTATTATGAACCATATAAGAACATGCACAATAGAAGAAGCAAACAGAGTGTTAGGATCCGATTGGAGTTTATCTCAAGAAAAACTTGCTGCATTTATTGCAATTTTATATGCACGATTTCATATTACAATAAAACCAAATTTGGTGTAGACATGACCGATCAAATGGCGAGGAAATTTACTACAAAGTCTAAGTCTTGCAGATGGCCACTCCAAGTTTTTTTCAATATAAGGATATTGAAAAAAACTTGGAGTGGATTTAGCTGGTATAAATGCCTGAATTTTATACAAGCAAACGACAGGAGATAATATCTCTAGACAAGATTTTTTACTCAAGCTAGCAGTAGAACTTGCCGACGATTTTCGAGTTGCCCGTGAACAACCAAAAGAAAAAGCAAATACTAAACGATCGTTGCCTAACCCTGTTACAGATTCTAATAAACGTAAGAGGTGTCAAATAGGATACTGCAAAGAAAATAAAAGTAATAAAATTTGCTCCAATTGTAAAAAATTTGTTTGCGGGAAATGTGCGACGGAAACACTTATGTGTAAAAAATGTGATGTATAAAAACAACTCTTATTTTTTGCGTTTGAAATAGAAATTGTAGAAATACTATTTCATATAATTATAATACATATTTTATAATCATTACATTTTTATTTCCTTTCTAACATCCATATTTCATACATAAAAGTAGGAAAAGTAAATTTCGGGTCATTTGACCCGCTATGGTAAACTAAGTATCTAATAAGTGTTGGTATGATTAGTGTTAAAAAATTATCTGTACTATTGTTGTAATAATAGGTGAGAATATTCTATTTTGTAGGAACCCTGTATGGAAGGTGTAAGCGGGAAGGAATCGAGCTGTCCCGGTCTAATCCTACGCCGTGGTCGGAAGATGCGATGGGCGAGGCGCTCGAGGCGGTCAGGTTAATCAGCTTTCATTTGGCTAAAGTTTTAATGCGCAACATTGAAAATAACTGTGACTTACTAAAATTAGATCAGAAGCAAATGAGCATAAACTTGATAACCCTCATCGATAATTTTTAGTCGGTTAGGTAACCAATCGCTGTACTGGCATCGGAATTAAGTCAGTCTGTCACTGCATGATGTACGAGTTGACGCAGGCGCCGTCTGTCCGCAGGATCGGCCAGATGTCCATCAACCAGGCGGCGATTCACTTCAACTTGCCTTACTCCTCGCTGTACGGCAGGTTCAAGCGGTGCAAGTACCAGCTGCAGGTGCGTTCGCGTACTTTAGTACTTAAAAACTAACTTAAATTTTCTTTGAATCAGTGAGAGTACCATATGTTGTGTGAGGGAAATAAATTGATTGTCTCGAAAACTAATGGATAATACAGCCTTTATGTATAATCTTCTTAGAGTTTTCAAACGAATCAACCGATGGAAGCACAGAGTACACTCGAATCAGAACAACAAGCCCAACAACAGAATATGGAGTCCTTGGAGTACTACAATGCGATGCCGCTCTCCAATGATGACTACGCGGGCGTGCACCTTCCATACAGCCAGCTTCTGACGATGGGCGACGCGCATGAGCACGCGCTGTATGAACAGTGCGGCTCGGGGTTGCACTATACACAGGGCTGTCACAGCGGGGTGGCCACCAGTTGAGGGCACCGCAGCGCCCGCGACGACTCGCCTTGACGGTGGCCGCGCGCCCTACTACGTGCGATCCCGCCACAACAAGGACGCCCCACGTCAAATCATCATCATCTTTGGGACACTGTGCCGTCTCTTAGGATAAATCGTTATTTTCTTGTTTGTTCTCACTAAACAAAAATAAAGAGAAGATTTTACGCAAACATGACGAGTTGGGTTGTGCTAGCCTATTAATCCAAGAACAATGGGCGAAGCGCCATTACACGCCATTCCCATTACGTTATTTAAATACTCAATACCATCACATATTCATTATTTCAGTTGTCATAATGCAGCTCATAAAATCTTCCAAAAATAGCGAGAGCAAATGAACAAGGGTTCAGCATCTCAATCAGATCACATCACTTTGTTTACATCAACTGTCAAGCTGTCAAATTGTGTTGGCGGCATTTTCGTTGACATTGCGTCGCGCGTTAGACAATGGGCGACGCAAATGCTTATGTTATTATTTATAGTCTTTTTGACTGTAAACAATTAATCAAATTTGTAATTAGTGTTCCATTAATTTTGTATATGAGCTACAATTTGAAATATGGCAATGAGCGCGGAGAATTAATATTATTGTAACCGTCGTTGTAACATTGTTTAAGGTATTTTACGCTAGTTGTAAGTAGAGTGCTAGATTAGGAGATACTGCCAATTCACAATACGTAATTAGATATAACATAGACGAGTACAATCGTAGAATTATTCCGTGCCATATTAGCTCGTAGTTCTGCAGCCGTGAACTGAACACGGGAATGTATATATTACCAAATAACATTCAATGATTGTAAATCAGTATGGTAATTATAATTATTTTTCATCACATTTGTATTTTGTCTTTTTCTTCTTTCAAATCTATGTTTTATTATAGTTTCTTTGCTACTACATTATTTCAAAACAGTCTTATGTTTGTGCTACTGTTTTGTTGATGATTATAATTTCTTTAATATTAATAATTGCACAAGGAGTCATTGGGTGGATGTATAGGTCACGTGTGCTCCTACTGTGCTCGTACTTGGTTTTGAATAATTATCGCAAGTTTTGGGTTTCGGTCAATAAATAAAATACGTAATGATGTGATAGTGTAAGATCCAATTTATCCGTAATCGCATAATTACTATAGGAATATAGTGTTAGATAAATCTACAATAAATGTATTTAGTATAAAAAAAATTGTAATCAATTTATGAAACTTTACTTTGTTGTACTTTTATTTTATTTCCACTATGCGTCTTAGTTTAAATTTTATTATATTTTTACATGTTATTTTTAAACGAATCATTATTTAAAACTGTTAGATTGAACAGCATTATTAACGTAAAAGTATTGCGTCAGATGACGCTGTTATTAAAATAGTGGATATGTGAAATTGCTTACGTTACTATTTTTAATAGTTGATATTTTATAAGTATTGGGCTTTGTATAAACAGTATTTTAAATTCTTGATTAAAAATAACACAACCATTCCTTTGGCTTATGAGAAACATTTTGTTGTTAAGAAGAAAAAAACTGTAATCGTAAAATGAAACGTTTTCTGTATTCAAGATGGCGTTTGCGTCGTGCACACGCCAACGTACTGTTTGGTTGTCAATTTGACTTATTTGTATTTATGTTGCTGTTGTATGTTGGAAATTATTATATGTATTAAGGCGGTGGTGGTAAATTTTATTCTTTTAATTAGATTTTTCTTGGCGTCTGTATTTGTAACAGCGCAATGTTCAATATAGGAATAATTTTGTACTAATATGCAAGTACTATTTTGTATAATACGTGATTCGTAATATGAATTATAGACTACTAGTTTCCTCTTGTTTGATCCACTTCCTGCAAACCTCTCTTTAATTCGAATCCTGGCTATTAATGACAAATTATTTATTCATCGTCATATCACCCAATAGACGTTCACTTGGATTTAGGTTTCTCCCAAAAATTCCTACATAAACTGGTTAGGGATTTATATGGAGGGATTTGGACCGTTCCCCAACAGGTTGGTCCAATAAGGGTAGGTAGGAGCCTTGTGCGTTGATTAGTAGAATGTTTCACGATTAGGTAAGGTTGCTTGGATTCCGTGAGTTGTTGTGCGGGGGTGATATTATTACAAAGCAGAAAATAAAAATAAATATATACTTTCTGTATTTTTGTTATGATCAGGCATACATGTTCCAAATTTGCAATGACTTTAATTTTGATGCGACTAGATGGTTCTTTTATTATTTTAAAACTATTGATGCTCTATATGGACTGTGTTGCTGGTTAACTACAGGATTCTTCTCTAAAATAGATAAAAACCCGTTGTTTGTACATAAAAAAGTCGCTTTATTCATTATCTACAGTTTAAGATATAAAATAAATTATAAGATGTTTTGTATTTCGGTGGCGGAGGGCACGCGGCGCGGCGCGGCACAGCCTCCGCACCATTCATACTCAATACGGATCTGCTATTTATTGCACGCCGTGCTCGGTAAGCGACTATATATAATACAGACAAATTAATATAAAATAATTTTTTACATATTTGCAAAGTGTCTTAGCTGCCACTTCATTCCAACACAAACGAGGTATGAAACGTCATACTTATCTATAAAATACATAGTTTCTACTACTCATCAACAGTCAGCCGTATACAAAGTTTAGCGCGGCGCCACCTAGCGGCGTCAGGCGGCGAGGGCGCTCCGCCCGCCCGGTGACGCCGCTTGCAAAAACCTATCAATAAAACAGTTCCAAATTATATATAGATCCGATACGAGACACGATTTAATACAACTAGTAAAATGTCTATTACAAAGTAACGAGATTATGACAAATACGAACAAGGCGCTGGCTCCCGGCATACAGCAGTAATCTATTTTATTGACTGTAACAAAGTATAAAAATGGCAGTGGATGCACCCGGTGGTGAGGCGACACCTTCGATGGAAGTCGCGTGCAGGTGAGTAATGCAATAACAAACATTCTATAAAAGGGAAATCCGTCGGTGGTTGCGCCGGTAGACTGTTTAATAAAACATCTTACTGCTGTATGCGTTTCAATATTTCTTAAATATTTTTGGCAAGATTTTCTTAAATATCTCATAACTTGTAAACGTCATAATCGAGGATACAAGCTGCAGCTCACGGCCTCGCGCGGGCTTCGGTCGGGAAATGACATTGTAACAGTATTGTCTGTAATATTATTTACAAAAGTTTTAATGTACAAGGTAATTAAGACGGATACGCGCGCGCAAATGGTGGCGGGGTTGAGAGGCGTATGTAGGTTTTGAGATAAATTAAATAAGTATTTAATATTATTTTCAAGTCGCACCTCTCAGCGAAGTCGCCATTTACGCGTTGTTTACACTGTTAATATTCTCATAGACGTGACATCTAACACTAAATCTTATGTCGATTGCGCGATGTTCACACGAGACGGGAGGCGCACGCGAACACGCACGCGCACGACAGACTTACAACTAGTTACGTATATGTGGCGCGTCGCGGCTCGGCTCGGCTCGGCTCGGCGCGCGCTCTGCGGGGACTAGACAACGGCACCGCACACCGCGAGTGTCCGGAGTATCACAAAGTACAGACGAACAGACGAGCTCGTCCTGGCCTCGCACCGCGTTCGATGGCACTTCAGGTCGCGGTCACCGTGCGCGTTACCGCTGGCGGCTCCAGGAGTCCACCGCTCAGAGTAGGGCCTGGCGCGGCGCTCTGAAGCGGTCGTCTACGTTCACAACTACATAGCTATCTATCGTGGCACTGATTCCATAAAACATTGTGTTTGTATTGAAACTGACGAGGAGATACTCGCCGTGCTGACTCAGACGATTGGGAGAGTCTGGCGGTTACTAGACGGGACCGTAGTCGGAGAGGGGTTGCCCGGAGCGT
Source organism: Troides aeacus (assembly GCA_033220335.2). Classification (NCBI taxonomy): domain Eukaryota; kingdom Metazoa; phylum Arthropoda; class Insecta; order Lepidoptera; family Papilionidae; genus Troides; species Troides aeacus. The sequence goes on from CM067282.1 coordinate 11,691,602, forward strand.
TGCGACGGCGCAGCGGGTGCCGGAGGGGGAGCGGGCGGCGCAGGCAGCGGGTGCGGCGGACCGTGTGGGGGCTGCGGGGCCGGCGGCGGGGGTTGGGGCGCCGCGGGGGGCGAACGTCACACGCCCCCCTTGGGCAGTGCTCGGTGTGGAGCGCGGCCGCCGCGCCACACGCGCCTCCATGAGTCCAAAGTTTTGCCCGACCAGATCCAAACACCGGATGTTATGCCCACAGCGAGCGCCATGAAGTACTTGAGCATGAGTGCGGAGTAGAGCGGGCGCGGGCCACAAGTGGGCCCACAGGCGACGCGTCGCAGCCAGCCACTGCGCCCGCCCGCCTCGTACGCTAGGCAGCCGATGACGACGCCAGCGGGCACTGCGTACAGCACGCTGAACACTCCAATCCGGATCATGAGTTTCTCCAGTTTGTCCGCCTTGGAGCCGGCCCCGATACCGCCCTGTCGCTTGATCACCGAGCGGATCCTGAATAGCGACACGAAGCCGGCCAACAGGAAGGTGGCACCGAGAGCGAAGTAAACTATGAGCGGCGCAAGCACGTACTTCTTGAGATTCTCCGGCGAAGAGTTGCCCACGTAGCAGATACCGGCCACCGGATCGCCGTCCACCGCACCCGCCAGCAGCACCGCCACCGTCTTAGCGGCTGGCACTAGCCACGCGGCCAGGTGGTAGTATTGCGCGTGCCCGGCAATGGCCTCGTTGCCCCATTTCAGGCCGGCCGCCAAGAACCAAGCGAAAGAGAGCACCACCCACCAGATGGACGACGCCATGCCGAAGAAGTAGACCAGGATAAAGACGAGCGTACATGCACTCGGGCCGTTCGCTGAAGTCTTAATGATCGCGCCGTCGCAGGCGATCTCATCGTGGCCGAGCACCAGCCGGGCCAGATAGCCCAGCGCAACCATGAAGTAGCAAGCTGACAGGTAGACGATCGGTCGCTCGGGGTACTTAAAGCGCTGCGAGTCGATCAGGAAGGTGGTGAGCGTCATGAGCGTGGAGATGGCGCAGAGACCGCTCCAGAGCGCGATCCACACCGCCGCGAACTCCTTCTCCTCGCGGGAGAAAAATGGCCCCGCGCATGGCGCGGCGCAGTCGGCGAGGCCGGGCACGCTCGCGTTGTGCGCGCGCGCGCCGACGAGCGGCGGGCGGCACGCGCACGCGCACTCCTCGCCGCCGCCCTCGCCGCCGGCAGCGCTTGCGCAGTTTTTTGGATCCTTGCAGGACTTGTGCGGGCGGCGCGGCGGCGGGCGCGGCGGCTCCGGCTCCTGCGCCCGGTCGTTCTCGTCCATGCACAACTGATCAGGATCACCCATCTTTGGCAGCTTTTCACAGGCCATCCTCTCGGGCCACTGGAAGCCGTACTTTTGCATGAGCGGCGCGCAGCCGGACCGCGCGCGCTCGCACACGCTGCGGCACGCGGGCAGCGGCTTCCGGTAGTCCTCTATGCAGATGGGTGTGTACACGGAGCACAGAAAGAACTTCAGATCAGGCGAGCACTTGATCTCGACCAGTGGCCAGTACTGGTGCACCTGGAAGCGGACACGAGGCGGAGTGATTACTTTGGTACTGGGGTCGATGAGGTATGACCCGTCGATTTTTAATGAACCTATCGTGCGGTCTGTATGTAAAGCAGCGGCCGCGCTCGCGGTTATCGCATGGTTATATGGTTGCGCGTCAAGTCCGGCATCTAGTGAATCGAGTTCAAGGATGAAGTTTCAAGTTGAATTATAGATAAGATAGTAGCGGTGTGTGTGTGTGGCGTGTGTGTGTGCGTGCGTGTGTGTTTGTCGGCTGCGAGCGCATTAATGATCTTGTTTTAAACTTAAAGAAATTAATTATTGTGTTCAACTATTTAGTCGAAATAACATCTCTGACATTTCTACCCTTTCACTTTGTCATTAGACAATAAAAATGATCATGTAAAAAAATCAATAATTCCCTGTGCTCTCTGCGTTTGGTTATTTTCATAAATTTCGATATTTACTGTAGACTAGTACAAAAACAGTGATTGCGGAAAGCGTGAGTTACCTCGAGGCCCGCCTCATCCTGCGTGTCGTGATCGAGCGCGTTGGGGAACGAGGTGAGGTTGTAGCCGATGCCGCGGCACATCGGGATGGTGATCTCCTCGCAGCGCGGCTGCTGCAACGCGGCGCAGCGCGCGACCAGCGCCACCGCGAGCGCGCACCACGCGCACCACGCGCGCCACATCCTGCGTCCGCTTCAAACTAACCGCATCTGTATACACATGGAAGACCTCTATAGTATACTCGATTCATACACAAAAAGCGGCGAGACTAGCTGTTCCAGCAAGGCACCACATTGCGCTCGTCGCGTTGTAACCGATCATAGCGCCCTTCGTTACTCCGGCAACTGCTTTACAAACCGAAACACAGTGAAGTTTGTACTCTGCAGCGACAGTTAAAAACTGACAGTATTGCTAAGGGGGCAGTAGATTGTTGAAAAGGCACATCACTTGTTGAGATCATAAAAATCACAGTAATTATAACGCAATGTATTCAGTTGACGTAATCCTTCCGTCACATTCATCCAATCCCGCGCGCTGATAGCTTATCGCGGCCGATAGCGCGCCCGCCGCGCCGCCCGCCACGGTGCCCGCCACGGTGCCCGCCACGGTGCCCGCCACGGTGCCCGCCGGTGCGTACCTAAGCGCCGCGCCCGAGCGGCGAGAGTCGCGTGCCGCCGGGGCTGCAGCAGCGGCAGCGACTCCACGGAATCTACGGAAGCTACATTCGATTAGTGATCGCTTCTGAAGTGTTATCGGGTGAAGGCGACACAAGACACCTTTACACTATACGAGTCACATAGAGTTTAATTTTCTCCAAAATAATATTCACGATGTTGCTAACATTACTAAAAATGTTAACCGCTTAACTTTTGGAGGGTTTTACCTTTACAAATATATCATCCACTTTATAAGGGATGATTTAAAGCATTACAGCTTCTAAATTCGAAGCACCATATCAATTACTGTTTATGCTTAATCCAAAGAAGCTCGAAGCAAACATTACAATTAATAAGTCTCGGAGATGAGTTGCTGAAAGTGATCGATACCAGTCACTCCATTATCGGTATCATACACAAACTAGCCGACGTGTCCAATGGTAGAATAACAAAGAAAATCTTTAAATAAATTAAACTCATATCTATCAAAGTTTATGTTTCTTTTATCGTCTTTAACAGGTCGGGGTACACGTGGCGACGAAGCTTATGCTGCTATAAATGAGTAATAAAATTTATGACAACAATCAATTTAATCCCTCTAAAATACGCTGAGCACACGGCGCCGAGCCGGGCGCTATAAAAAGCAGGAGTAAAAATCGTATCGGGAGGCGCGTGCGCAGGCATGCTTCGCTTCAAGTTGTTTACTTTCGAACCTGCAGAGTGGAGAGTAAGGAGACCAGCGTGCAAACTATCATGATTTTTTTCATCGGTAATGGGCATTTAACACCACGTGATAATGAGACCGAGAATAGGAATGGTTTTATGGTGGTACGTTTACAATTTGAGAGCAGTAGTTAGGTTGAATCTTAATAAAACACTCTTACCAATAAAACTCGATAACATCAATCTCTGGAATCGAATTAGCGACCTCTCTATTAGGCAACGACAGCGCCATAAAGACACGGTCCGATGCGATGTGCCCGCTGCGATAACGCTGCGGCGGGAGACTGACGTGAATTTATTGTTAGTATTGAGCCGGTGATAGTTTTCCAACAGCATGGCGTCATATTTCGGTGGAAAAATTCCTAAACGTAAATTTTACGTATTTTGTCGCGTTCATTTAATATTAACCACAGGAGGTGTTCAGGTCACAGTGAGCTTCGCGATGACAGTGACGTCAAGACTTCGTCAGCACACTCCTCCCACGATCACGGCCGCTGCAAACGAACGCGGGCGCTCGAAACGGAGGCGGGGTGGTTGTAATAGATAGTGAAATAAACCCGATGTTGTGCCTTAAAATATAGTTTATTTGTTTTTGTTTAAACACAAACACGTAAACAGTCAGAAGCGCGCAGATCCCGACGGCCGCGTCCGAACACTGCAAACACAGCGAGTCTAACGAGCACAATGCCTTCACATCTTACGGCATATTTTAACGGAAACCGGGCCCGCGCCCCGGCGCCCCCAGCGCCCCCAGCGCCCCCAGCGCGACGTTTGTGTCGCTCTTTAAAGGTTAAAAGTAACCTTTCAGTTAAATGCCCAACGTGAAGTTCTGTACAAAGAAATGATGAGAACTTCATCCAACATTCACGCGCACGACAGTCACTAAAAAGAACGAAACGGAATGAAGTTATGAGATGTCGCGGCTTGGTGTCGAGCTGGTCTCCGTCCGCCGTCTAGTGCAGCTGCAGCTGCAGCAGCGCGTGGACCCGAATACGAGGCCTCTTTACACATAGACGAGATAAAATGGATTTATGTCATGTATTTAAGCGAGCCGTACTTTGACTGCGCCCGGTTAAGCTGCCGGCTGTAAAACCGACAACTATTTGCTTACTTATAATATTTAGTAACATTTTATATTATCTTAATTACCGCTGTGATAACAGAACGATACTTTTGTTGTGGTGGTGACGCACGTGGGATGGGTGGGCAGCCACTGATTTTTATTGTATAATATTTATCTTACAGACGGTTTTAAGAAGATTTTGTAATATAAATTGTTGAATTGATCAATATATATAAATCATTGATCGTTACTGTATGTCGATGCTCACTGTTGCCCATAGGCTTGCTCAATTTTAAGACTGATTGCCATACTTGTCTTTGTTTGCAGTTACTGCTACGCTCCTACCTTTATCTTTTCCTCCTTAAAAGTCTTTCTCGACAAGCCGAGGTTAGAGTGTAAAGGAAACATATTTTTCAAACTTATAGACGACACATGGCGTTCATTAGGAGAGGCTGATGCACAGTAGTGGAATGCAGCGAGCTGATGAGTGTAATGAGGGAGACGGGAACAGTTCAGCCGGTACATACTTATAAACTAATGCGAGTACGTACCACGCGGTGTGCTGATTTCACAGTTCAGCGGAAACGGTAATGCGGTGGCGCTGCACCCGCTGTATCCGCGGCTCGTTCGGTTCCTATGCAATTAGTTTTCCAACACTCATTTATCGAGAAGAGCCGTTAGTGATCAGTGGCATCACACCGGCGCTGGTTAACTAGCATTGCGTTGAGGGGTTTTAAGTTCAATTCCCCTGCTGTACAATGCTGTATATCTGTGTCGATTTGTAAAGTCAATCGATGGGTAAGGACAGGTGTCCTTTTCTTGCTGCACCTTCACAATATTCACGTGATGGTGCTGCCACAGATTTATGGTAATGTTTAACAGCACCCGTACCAACTTGTCTTCTACCCTAACAAAACTTATGCACTACAAGTTACAATTGTAAGTGGTAAATGAATTTGCATCCCGCCGTCTGAGAGTAAGCGAAAAGAAAGCGAAGAGTGCAGGCTGGGCGGAGTGGGCGGAGTGGGGACAGGGTTTCATTGTGCGACAATTAACATGCGGTCGTTAAACCCTTATTAGGCGCGTTAATTGCGTCATCTCCGCCGCCCGCGAAGGGTCAGCTCGCCTCGGGGACGGTGATTGACATACACTCTTGTCAGAGATCGTCCGAGGAACCACCGCAGCGTCTATTTCTGTAAGCAGTCACGTAACGAATGTAATAAAACGGGACGTTCACCTGGCGTCAACATATCTGCTTGCCAAAAGTGATTAGTGAGCATGCGGCCGTGACACCACATTTTGAATGAACCTGCAGATTACTGCCGGCTTGAAGTTTAGGTTAATGTACAAGTGCCTATCAGTATCAGTGTGTAGAGGTAATCTAATATAATCCTGTAGCGTGACACTGACATGGGCGCCGCGGTGCGATGCAGTGCGGTGCGCACGCGCCGCCGGCTGCACGGCGCACGGCGCAGGGCGGCGCGCTGTGTCCGCGTTTCGCGAGGTTGACGCCCGCTCATTTGGCAATGTGCCAACTGATTAAAAGCTCATACATTGCGCGATCCTATGGCGCTTAGCTGGAAGCGAATCCTGATCGGCAAACAAATAAACTTATGTACGATCTACACTCAGTACTACAAACGGAAACGCTGCATCTAGATCCGGGAATCATAACGAGTTGACTGCCCAACCCCTAAAAAGGATTTTTTTTTAATGAAAATAAACAAATTTTTATGTGATATATTTATAAAGTTAAATTATATCATCAGCCTATAGACGTCCACCGCTGGCTACAGGCCTCCCCCAAACATCGATCCCGCGTATATATAAATGATACATATCTTAAGTTAATGTAGTACTTATAAGTATTGTTGACTTGGCTTATCAACCGCATTGCGATTAAAATTATGAATTTACTGCACGCAGGATCTTTAATACTAAATTTTATATCTATTAATTAATATAGGCTGTATGTACTCCTGCAGTGGTGGACAGGAACAATATCGGGGTGAGTCGGGGTCGGTATCCCATGAATATTCAAGTTCTGGTTGAACTTCCGTCGGCGGGTAAACTTGACCGGTCCGTGCGCGGGTCCGCAGCAATATTGAATCTTTCAACTCTTTCCCTTTCAGCCAGCAGCTCGAGAGTAGTACTAGTTTTACAAGCTTTAATAGTTTAGAGGGGGTGTGTTTTCGATCATAACCTGTTTTATGAATACTCTGTAAGCAAAATAAATGTCGCAATATTTAACCGAATTGTTGAGGAGTTTCTGTAAGTTCGTAATGAAGTTAATGTTATCAGATCAGCGTAAACGTGGCGCCGCAGCAGAAAAAAGAATTTACAAAGTGTTTAAGTGCTTCTTGTGGGTGACGCTCGGCAAGTTAAAATGGAATTACCGGCTTAGCGAGCGGTAATTAAAGGACGTAAGTTATCAGGTGATGTCATTATGAAGATTGTTGTTACATTAAATTATAAAAGTCAAAATTAAGTGAATAATGTATTTTGTAATACAATAATGTATGGAAATAACTGTATTAGTTATATAAGTTTATCTTTGTGTTGTCGTACATTTGTACTTTATACTGGATTCTATATTAACTGTACAGAATTTTTCTATTTCTGCAGCCTCATTTTGAGAGTATGGATGGATGGGCCACAGTCACCGCGCGGGCGCAATGCGGATTGGTGACTTCACACATACCTTAGAATAAATTCTAATTCATGTATGTGCAGGTTTCCTCGCGTAGTTTTCATTCACAGTTTTGTATTTTTCGCTGTAGTTACTAAAGTCCACAAATGTACATATAATAACTTAAATCGGTACACGCCGAGTTTCGAACCCGCGACCTACGGAATGAAAGCCGCATGCTCTAACCATTAGGCCAGCGAGCTATTTTACAGAACGCTCAATAAATATTGCAGCCTATGATGGCTATGTAAGCCCGAATCGACGTAAGGCCTTCGTTTCACATACTGGTGGCGGGTCTCTGTCGTCGAAGACCGTCTACCTAGGTACAACCAACGCAACGCCTATTCCCGCGGCTAAACTGTAATGTTCTCAAAGATGACCCCTTTATGAGTTCCCAAAGTTGATCTTGAAGGTCAAAATTTCTGGAAAACGTGCATCTCGCAGACAGCGGGCGAAATGGTTTGACGACATTAACCAGTGGAGCGGGTTTAAATACCATCAGTTAAAAAGAATACCTGAAGATCGAATTGGTTTTCTCAATATGATCGTCAAACATCAGTTTGAAGAGGGCATCTAAAGATGATTATGATTACTGGGTTCCGGTTTAATGAGTGCTGTAGCTAGTGAAATTATTGGGGTAGCGAGACTTGTCATATCTTTATCATCAGGTGAACGTCCTGCTCAGTATGCCACGTGGCAGTCCCTAGTCGTCGATGTTATAGTAATGGAGTATCAATGTCTCCGTAGCGTCACGGCGGCAGAGGCGTTGCCCAATCTATTAGGATTTTTTAATAATGACAAGTGGCATTTTAATATGTGGTATGTGATCGCAACGTGATACACTGCAGGATGTCCATGCGTGTGTCAGGCCATGATGTCACCCGGCATGGGAGGTCAGCATCAGACAATTTTATTGCATACAAATAAGCGTCGGCCGAGGAGAGTGGCTCCATCGTGAGTCATACGATAAGTCGTGATTTATGTCAAGTTGTTACATGTAAATACTAAGTAGTTCTCTGGTGGTAGGTCTATTGCCGGATACCGTGTAGGCACCAGATCCAGGTCCTGATGTAGCCGCTAAACAGTATGTGCTAACATTACTGTATTCTGGTTTGAATGGTGCTATGCTCTGTAAAATTACAGAGGGAACAAGGCTTAACAACTTGTCTCAAGGTATCCATAACATCGTAGCCCTGCTTAGGATGATATATATTGCATTATTGTATGGGAGTAAGGTATCCCATACAACAACTTATGGGACCCAAGTAAACCAATCTCACCTGCTCGTGGTAACCAACAAATGAGGCTCTGGCTCCCACCAACTCGCATTGGGCCAGCGTGGTTAGAAATGGCCCACGGCCCCTCATATGAACCCAAATAAACGACGGCCGCCAGTGCTCGGCGATATGGGCAGCGCAGGTCCGATCGATATGTGTATCATTGGGGGAGGCCTATGTCTAGCAGTGGATGTCTATCGGCTGATGATGATGATATTGCAGCACACTGCGCTAGTTGTTGTCTTGAGAAATAAGCCTACAGCGCCCTTCCAACTAGAACCAGTAAGGTTTGCACACTAGTGTTTGTCGGCTGCTGTCGGAACTGCGGTAGTACCTGCCTAGACGGTCCCCGGCAATAGGGACCGACCAGCAGCCATCAGGTAAGGTTTTAACTAGATTCTATAATAGAACATGTATTTTTTGTATTGCTTGTGAGGAAAAATTTATATGTGGATATCGGATTCGCAGCGCATCCGGTTTTCGCTCGGCTGCTTTTATAGTGGTGCAAGTGAAAACATACTTTTATTTATAACTAGGCCACCACGAAAAGCTCGAGTTAAAAATAGATTTTTTTTAATTAATAAAACACTTATATGACAACTGCAGTCGTTTATCTGAACAATACAGAAGTCGTGCACTTCGTAGATATCATCATCATTATCATTATCAGCCTTTGTCACTGCCGGATATAGGCCAACCCCAATGTCTTCAGATATTGAGAGCTACGTCGACTACTTTAGTTCTCAGAGATATTTTTCGTTTTAGATTATCTCCCTTAGAGAAATGCCAAGCATAGGTCTCCATCGCTCGCTGTGCTCCTTTGAATCGGTGGACCTGCCCGATAGTCGGATGCCATGGCTCTGCGACGTAAATAAGGGTGGGTGTCAACTTTGTCTAAACTGGTATATATATAACTTTTATGTAAGTTGTAGTATACCAAAACAAGTAGAGGTACCATATTTTAAGTCTTGTTTTAGTTTAAGCTCCCTTGTAATCATCTAGATCTCATCGCTCTAATGAACAATGCATTTTTTTACTATAATAAGGAAAATACATAAACGGCACATTTCGTTTCGTGTTAAAGTTATGTGCGTCGCAGCATCCCACATCCCACATCCCATAGCGGCGGTCGTGGGGAGACGTCGCCTGCGTCAACGTTATTTACGACGGAACCCACAACGCGGCGCGACATCGCGGCCCAACCGCACACACCGCAAGTGTTTTTTTTATATATCAAACCGGTCATTAACTAGTGCCTGCAAGGAGAGATATGACTGAAGAAGGACTTTACTAATTTATCTTCACTTAGTCTAATTTATTTTACTGCCTGAAATAATATATGCATGAGTTTACTCCATTGCAGAGAGACTCATCACGATCACAATCAAATGGCTGCGCTGAAAATCAGTTTTGTGGGTGCATGCCCACGCGTGGACCGAGCGTGCCCCATGTTTGTTCAGTTGCATTGTGTGTCAATTATTGTAATATTTATAAAAAAAAGGAAACAGGTTTTGGACAAATAATACATTTCTTTCTTTCTATATCTGAGAAGCCGAATCATATAGCCTAGGATCTTGAAATTTAGTAGTAATATGCCGTTGTCTTTTTTTTTTGTAATATGCTCTGTTTGCCGAGTATAGGTCAGATGATAATTAATGATTTTACAAAATACTCCCCAAAGGGTGCTGCCGGGGCATGTAAGGGTCAGGGTGTAGCGGCGAGAATATTTCTGACAAATTTCAAATCTAATCCTATATTACGACCATCAAAGCGAGCGAGGGCCAGCTAGTCTGTATATAATCTTTTTAAATATGCAAGTCAGTCATTACACGAGTCTTTTTTATAATATAAATAATATAATAAACAGCCCATTTACGTCCCCACTGCTGGGGCACAGGCCTACCCTCAATATGAGGGCGATTGGGCCATAGTCACCACGCTGGCCCAATGCGGATTGGTGACTTCACACATACCTTAGAATAAATTCTAAGTCATGTGCAGGTTTCCTCACGATGTTTTCCTTCACCGTTTGTATCTCGCTGTTGTAACTAAAGTCCACAAATGTACATAACTTAAATATTAAGTCATTGGTACATGCCGAGGTTCGAACCCGCGACTTTCGGAATGAAAGCCGCACGCTCTAACCATTAGGCCAGCGAGCTACTTCGAGTCTTTTTTAGCAATATATAATATATTATATATATTTAAGCTAAAAAAGACAGCGCAGAAGTAACATATAGATTCTTGATGATAGATATATTACACATCGATTTGCAGTACTAGTAATAACGAAGGACCGAGGGCCAATGGCGCAGTAAGGTCCTCGAGTGGTGGCCGCGTAGCGGACCTGGTGTTGGGGGGCCTCCCACAAGGTGGACACTAACGATCTGAGTATCGCGGGAAGCTACTTGATTTGAACAACGCGGGACCGATCATTGTGGAGATCTTTAGGGGAGACCTACGTGCAGCAGTGTACTGCAGTAGTGGAGCAGCGGCTGTTGATGATGATAAAGGAGAGAACTAAGATAAACCGAACTTCTAACGGCCGGTCACATAAAAAGCTCTTTCATTGGTTGTTAAATCTCCCGTAACATAGTACAGATAGTCCTAACTTGTTTTGAACTTAACATTAATACATAACGTGAGGAGCTCGCGATCTGGAGGTCATGAATTCAGGAAGCGATTGGACCTAGATCTAGAACGCGTTCCTTACGCGCGTCGGTCGGCTGGCGAGGTGAAGGGGCCCATTGTTCCTGGCTCGCTGCTGACTCATGCGGCTATTCACGGGCCCGATCTCCTTTAAGCTGCACTCACGCCATTAGCATCTCGTACGCTAATGCATTTGGCTGAGATGATATACTGCGCAATAAGTTTATGAAGTAGCCATCAGTGCGCGTTGTCAGCGGATTCATGCGATCATACAAATAGACGAGCAAAATCTTCACTAGTAAACGACACGCGTATACCGATTCGATTTCGATCTTCACATCGAAGGAGGATGATGACGGACCGCGCTAATAATTCATTAGGTACAACGTCCTTTGTGCAAGAACAAAGCGTTTACACATAAACTATCGGTAGAAAGTCTGTGACGATTACATCTATCTAGGAGTACACAGTCTTTCACAATCATGGAACCAGAACCACTCAAGCGATGTTTATACAATGTGAATACAACAGTAGCATGCGGTCCAGGAGCTGAAACGTATAGTGGATATAGAATGAGTTATGATCACTCGAATAAAGATCATTTATCTTTGTTTCCCTTTACCTTTAATTCAAAAATATGAGCGATGAACCCTTTAATTATAAAGTATCCTGTCTCGAAGTTTCCGGAATATAATACCCAATAAATTACAAAGTACAAGTTTGAAATGATGTTCCAAGATGACGTCAGCCGGTCGGAAGTTCAAAAGCTACGCGTGGACCCACCGGGGGTCCAACTTGACGTTTTAAATAACAAATTCCGCGTGACGGCTCTCGAGTAATCATCTCGATTGGGTCAACGTTTTCTTACTGCCGCCAATTTTCCGCTCCGCAGATCAAACTTGGCCATCGCGCGGCCCAAGCCATGGGAGCACGCGGAATACCTTCAATATAATAGTATTATTTTTATTCAAAAAAATTTTTTTTTCTTTTTATACACTAATCTTCTATATACATATTTATGTGTGTGTATATATAATATTAGAAACTAAGGTCATCGACTTAGTCCTAAAGATTGCTAGCCTCAAGTGGTAATGGGCAGAACACATCGCTCGAAGGACTGACAGCCGATGGGGCACACTAAGGTCCTCGAATGGCGATTGCGTACCGGAAGACGTAGCGTTGGCTGGCGCCCCATCAGGTTGTCCGACGATCTGGTGAAGGTTGCGGGAAGCAGGTGGATGCAAGCTGGGCAGTATCGATAGATGTGGAGATCTTTGGGGGAGGCTTATGTCCAGCAGTGGATATGTCGGCAGATAATGATGATAAATAATAAAAGAATACAATATAACAATTGCATGTGTAACCATTTTTTTTATCCCGGAGAAATCACCTTAAAAGATACTTTGCTTCTGGGAGGAAGATAATTATATAGGGCTTCTACCTACTAAACCCCCACCACCCTAGGTGGCCTCCCTCAGCGCATTAGGCGGGGCTCCGGGATCTCCTACGGAACGTACCGGTGCAAGACATACTAGTCCAGAGATAGTTTTCAATAGCTACGGTTTGTCTGTCGTCAAATGTTCAACGCACATTTGTATAAAGTAAAAAAAGATGATGCTATGATTTTAACACGCAAACGAAACAAGGAACGGGTATCGTTTAAATTTCTTTGATAATTATATTTACCCTTGCGCACCGAGGGCAAAAGAATCTCGCCGCTTTTACAATTAATCCGTAGAAAGATGACCGTCCCGGATAACCGGGTTACATCCAGCTCCCCCGGGCCCGGACCCCGGATTAAGATGTTTTACCACTCGGCTATCTCCGGGTAAGGAATTACTCGTAATTTGTGAGTTTAGTACCGGCCGCGAACTTTCGTATTCAATGAGTTTGTTGGACAGGAGTCGGAGATCTTCGAGTTGGAATGGACAGCTCATCGCACTACATAGTTTCCATAATTGTCAAGGGAAAGGGGTTATGTTTCGTTACTTCTAAACTATGTATATAACTTTGTAAATGTACACTAGTGATCAGATTTTGCCTTTATGAAAGCGTCCGTAGGTCTTGGAAGGTTAAAAGCTTTTGAAGCCATCATCATAAAATCTAACAAATCTCTCACTAAATCGACGCGTATATCTTCACGAAAATTTTCTTTATAGACATTAACCGTGTCACCACTTTTTTCATCTAATTTTCTCGTTGAAAGTTAATAAGTAATAGAAAAACGTCTGTCGGTTTCGGTTTTGTCTTATAATGCAAGACGTACATAATACTTCACGCGGTAATAGGTGATTCACCTCACAGCAATGAGATGAGAATGATTGTACGTGTAACGAAATCTACGTAACTAAAACTTGGGTGGCATCGAATCAGTATTGCGAATGTACTTTCTAGGATATGGGTGGCCATCCTGTTGGATATTGAAGATATGGCTATTACGAAAAGTATATAAGCGGGTCTTATTATTATCAGTGTGATGTAAGTGGTTAAGTAGAGGCACGGCACGCACTTCCCGCGTCTCCACGCCCACCGTCCACCGCTCTGACCGTCCGTCTGTCCGCTCACAATGCGCCTTTGTCTAGTTCAATGAGCCTCAGTCTTACAATACATGTGTTAAATATACCGATACTATCACTTTTTAGGTTCAAAGCAGCACCTAAGCTGAACTATTTATTGCCTAGGATTACCTTCTGTATAGTGCAGAGCGTACCCCCTCGTCCCGCAGGATATCCCGTCTCGAATGCTTTTGTAATTAACTTATGGTGCTTACAATTGAATGGAAATAAATCCTTCAGAGCCCTGTTGTCTTCCTGAAAGAGATAAATAGATTCTTGAAGTTATTATTTTGTTTAACAACTATTTAAATAACTGAAGTTTCACCATCGACGCGATCCTAGTTACAACTTCCTTTACACAAGCCGGCTAGGAAGGAGCAGGTACCGCCGTAATAACTATTGCAGCCGACAAATATTACTGTGACAATGAGAGAACATCCAATGTCTCAAGTCTACGAGCGCAATGTGGTGCAGAGTATACCATCTCAACTAGTACCACGTTGTTATGGGCGGGCGTATCACTTACCATCAGGTGAACGTTTCGCTCGTTTCGATATATAATCTATAGTTTGATTTATTTTATCCTGTTATACTATTTATCATATTTACTCCTGTTGGTGTATACTATGGAGCAAAAATTAGTGCTTCCCTGCTGTTCATTCATTTCTTACTGTTCCAATGCTTTTGTTAGCGGCGCGTATTTATGCTCTCCTTTAAATAATTGTCAAAATTTGATGCATTGAAAGTCCTTCCTATAGAAATATTACTTTAAAAATAAATCTGTATCCTCATACAATTCAGTTATCCGCAGTACGATGTAGTAGTTAGTGTTTTATTATTTAACTTTGACAAAACATTAATGAGAAATATCTATACAAAGATACACTACACGGCGGCGAGGACACAAACAATAAAACTTAACAATATCGGCAATGAAGTAATTTGTATGGCGACAAACAAAACAATTTTTTTTGTAATATACAAAAATTAAGAACATTCTGCTCTCCCTCTGTTTATAGGGGTTGTAAAATTTGTTGCACTGAAACAAAAAGGCAAAAGTTTCTTTAAAAGTACACAATATCTTTATGTCTTATGACATAGTTCGGGAGCAGACCACGTGACATCGATGGACCAGCGCTGCCAACCTTACGGACTCCTATGACCATGGACAACTGAACGCGTCAAGTTGATAATACTTTACCCTCTACTGGTGGCAGGCCTCTGTTGCAGGAGACCGTTTAGGTAGATACCATGACAGCGTCTATTGCAGCTAATAAACAGTAGTGTGCGAGCATTACTGTGTTCCGGTTTGAAGGGCGTTATAGCTAATGTAATTACTGGGGTAACGAAACTCGGCATGTTATATGTTACGCGACGTGCGCTATGTACTGCAGTATATATCATCCTAACTAGCACCACGTTGTTGTAGGCAGGCGTGTCACTGTCACTATCAAGTGAACGACCCGCTCGTCCCGCCGCTTCATTAAATAATAAAAAGTACGGTGTCTGCTATCACCCTGTTATCGTCTGTCAATTATATGCTAACAGTTAATTATCAAGCTCTCCGAAGTCTACTTTAGATTAGGAGAGAATCATCACCATTTATACACCACGCTGACTAAGAAAGGTGTGTGTTCTTGGAGCATGTTGGTTTCATCACGATGTTTTCCTTCAGGGGAAACTGAAGCTCAGAGGTGACTGAACCTTTTCGAGACGGTGCATACGACAGCCTTAAATTATGTTATCACGGCTTCTGCTTTTTTTTTATATTGACCATTACTCACATATCGTTCACAATGCCTTCTCTATATAGAAGAATTAAGAACAAATTGAAAGGGATTCTTGATTTTTCTCTAGATTGAAACTTTTTTAAGTAGATGAGCGTAATATCCTATAGCCAAAAGTTCTGGAGGCATTAAACACGACGTGATCTAGTACGAGGTATAAGCGATGAGGACAGAGTGCGTCCCGTGCATCCCGTGCGTCCCGTGCGGCCCGTGCGACCCTTGCGACCCTCGCGACACGAGCCCGCAGCCGGTGCACGTGCAGCACGGCGCTGGTGCGTCTGTCCGTCGGCTGCACAGTTTAACGACTCGTCCCGCAGCCACGTTCACTTGTGCACACCCGTCTATTTTCGTATGGAGTTGTTTTTTTCCCTCCGCTACCGAGAAGCGCGAGGTGCTCGGCTTTTTAGAATACATCGCTCGTATCCTGCAGTCACTACAGATGGCCACACCAGGCCGTGTATACCGTTACTCCACTCCTATTGGTTGTACGTAGGAAATTTGCAATTATATTATTTATATTCCTTAAAAAATTACGGCGGCTGCCAGGGAAAAATATTGTTATACACGAAGTAGTCTCTACATCCTCAACCTGTAGGGCAAGAAGACTAAAAATCAGGAATGATTTCAAAGAAACGACAACGGCTTTCCACCGACCCATACAAGCATACCGCTGCTCTCGCGAACCTGCACCATGTATGGTAAAATGAAATGAGGAACCTGAACTCAGCAGTGAACATCAATTTGCTGTAAAAGTTATTATGAACGTTTAGGTTCAATGAAATTAAACGGATGTAAGATTTCAAAAGCATCATTTTATTTTACAGTTTACAGTTTACAACCAAGCACAAACCATGTACCACCGGCTTCACATAAAACATTTTTTTATAATTTATAGTCAGCTTTTGTTGGAATCCGTATTAAGTCACGGAGCGAGGTTGTCGTTAACAAATGATCCAGGCAGGGCTCCCAAAACCCGCTGTTGGAAATGTCACCCCCTATATACTCCTAAAAGGCCCTTTTTTCCCTATCGGCCGCGCGCAGGTAAACGGGAGAGAGCATGATTTATGGTCCCGGCTTGTTTGCCCAAATAATCGATCCCTGGCGGGTCTCACGGGCCACGCGAATTCCACCCTTTGGCAGGTGGGGGCGAAGGGCGACATCGGCGCGCCCGCGGGGGTGCACCGCGCGCTAATGGTGCTAAAGGAAATACACCGCGCATTGTTGGTCGGGGGACAAATATTTGGACAATAAACGTTGATAAATTTCAGTGAAAAATCGCTCGTAAAAGTAACTGTACATTTAACAAAGTTTTTAACTGTTTCAGTGCTCACGATCTCAAAGCGCGTGTGCTATAATGTAACAAGCAGTGCGTTTTCATACAAATAAAACTCCCAACGCGGTGTTTTACTATTGAACTGAATATGTATCATAACGAGCAGACAAATGTTTCTAGCGTTGATTAAATTTGCACTTCAATATTTATTTGGTTGTTATATTGCAGTTGGACATTAGTTTCTTACTGAACTTATAAAAATTTGTAAATATTTAATTGTAAAACTATAGTTCTAGTGTATTTATAACCTAGATAAAACCAGGCTTTTGAAAGAAGCAAGTAAACGAGGTAAGTAAATTTGGTCAAACTGTTCTGTTTGTCGATATTGCAAATATATTATGTCTCATCAGTAGACAGCGAGTGAATAATGGTATCACGAGTACAACGCCTAATCGGTGACAAATAAAACACAAAAAGTGCGGGCACTAGGCGAACGTTCGCGTATCTACCGCAGAGTAAAACTGCGTTAAGCGTTCCAATTTTTCCCCAGCTCCCCCTGCGGCTCCCTCAAAGTGCACCTGCCGGCTGAACACTAATATTGCCATTTTAGATTGTAACGCGAGGGGAGCTGCGAGTCTCCTTAATCACGTGACGCGGCGGATTTCCCCGCTCCACCCCCAGAGTTGTCGGAGAAGTTCGTTTTTAAAAGCGCCCGCTGCCACTGATTACCTGCGCCTCGAATTGAAGACAAAGCTTGTGAGCTAGGCATTACTAATTAGAACCTAGCATTACACATTATTGACATCAGCCCCGTTACTAACGCGACGCCGGCGCGGCCCCCGCCCACCCGTCGACCGGAAGCGGGAGAGAAATCTCATACAACTGGAAGGCAAACTAATTATTGTGGCTATTGGTTCCGAGGGTATGTACAGAACTGCATCAGTATCTAAGTTAATAATAACTATTGATCAACATATTCCCAAGCGCAAAAATACAACAAATATGAAGTGCCACTAGAGGGAGACCCGACCCGACGTCAGCAATAAGAGGAAGGTTATTTAAGTACTTTTCTTTTATGTCCTCCCGTATGAGTATGGGGAAAAATATATCAAAGACAGGTTTATTTTTTAAAAAAATTGTGTCTAAAGTCCATGTATCACATTAATAAAACAACAATACATACATATATAAAAATATCTAGCCTTTTAATAGGACCTATAATCAAAATGAAGCATCTAGTTATCAAGAGAAATGTGATATTCAGAAACTGGTGCTTGTTTACCACCTGGTGATAGCATTTGGTAAGTATTGGGTACTACTGAACAGCTTGTCAATATGTATAAGTTACAAGCTAGGTTTAATTAGTTTATACCTATGGTAGCCAAGAGACCGCTGATCTCTCCATCCGCGTGCGGATAGCTCGATGCTCTCCCGCGTTCCAGTATCGGGCAGTTAAACGCTTGTCAGTTTTATCTTGTCTTCGGCGATTGGATATCAAATCGGTAACAAAACAAGATGTAAGTTTGCCGGTGGAGTGCGACACGCGGTAACGCTGTAATGGCCGATCGTAACAAGCTATCGGCCAGATTGCGGCGCAGCTCCGATAGCTTATCGCGCCCGCACCGGATTGTTTCTTTATCGCACTCGGTGCCCGCGTCCTATCGCTGCACGGTCAACTTCAAATCCTTTCGCTGAACCCAAAAACTCATATGGTACCATCATTTTGAAACGACGTGAACGCAATCTGTCCTTTTCCAGAGATTTGTTTCTGACGGGGCTTGAGTCATCAGTATGTAGATAAATAATATACTTACACGATAACACCTTCGTTCGTATTAAGCAATGAGTCGTGGAGCATCTTCGCCTGCAGACACACTGCTTTCAAACAATATAGTAGTGGTCTGGATGTTCACATAGCGCTTATCGTGTTGAGTAATAATGATTAAATAATGATTAAGAGTTTAGATGTTTAAGTTACATAAGTCACGGCTACTATTTAAATCAGAACATAGTAAAATTTGCACACTATCCAGAAAATATGGTGTGTGGTTAGGCAGACGGTATTTGAGAAGAGAGACAATACATGTTCAGCCGTTACAAATAACGATCCATTGGACACAAATCTGTTGTTCATTCGTCGAGCTCGACGTCGCTGGTATCAGTGATCGATGGCTGGGCTGTGTTTAATTACGTAGAGGCAGTATCGATGCGATATCGTTGCGGTATCGCGAGCAATGATTTATCGACGAAACGGATACGAGGACCGAGCGTTGCAACGTTTCGATTGTTCCACGCGAAACACATCGACCAAAATCATGTCAGATATCAATATACATGGGCTTGGGAGGCAACTTTATAAAAAAAAAATTGCGATATAAGCAATTCTTATGGTTTACACTAAAGTTCAATTTAATATCTGTATGATTTCTCTACCAACCAAGCTTTCGGCAAGTGCTATGTGTTAAACAAGCGTGTTAAAAGTAAACGATAAATGCATAATAGTAACATAGTTGTACATATATAATAATAGTACATATAGTAGTTCTACAGCGGTACGGGTGCGAGTGCGAGTGCGCAAGAAAACTGCGCCGGAACCCAACTAAGCCAATAGCGAACTTTCGCCCGCGGCCACGTCCGCGTGTGCTGCGAGAGCTTAAGATAAAAGCTTCACAACGCCGTCGCGTTTACACTGTCCCGATATATAAAACATTTATACTATACATGTCAAAAAACTGTTTGACAAATGTAAGTGTATTTTTTACACACACCACATGTATATTAAATTTATCAACATACTATTAAAATTATTAATTTCTTTAGTTTGCATATGTTTACATTTATTTCATATAACATTACACTATGCACTTTTAATTGAAACAACAACACGGTTACATTACACAGAACAGTAAGTTTTTATTTATTTAATACGACGACAAATATAACTAAGGTTGAAACCGGATTCTTGCGAAGCTATAAACAAACAGTATACCATAAACGTGTATACCATATAAATAAGATCCGTCCGGGATCGAAACGTACAGCACTTGTCGCAGCCGCCCGCACGGTGCGGACGGCCATTGTACCATAAATACTATATAAATATACAGCAGCGTTGCACAACGTTACCGGTGTCCTGAAGAGCGCGGTAATCGCTTGTAATTACTGATGTCTTCAATAGCGCTTAATCCAGGCGCACGCGCCGCACTGTACGCCGCGCCGCACCGCGCCGCACCGCGCTGCGCCGATAACGAACCAGGAGAGGGATTATCCACTTGAACCAAACGCGTGCTCCGCGGCGCTGTGCACTACAAACTTATTTTAGGCAAAAATAACAAAAGAATTACAGATCACTCATACGAGCGAAGAGTAGAAGAAAGACAAAGAAACCTAATCCCATCTCCACCCGGGATAACGGTTAGAGAGAGGGAGGGAGATAACTTATACAAAACATCTTTAATTTAAATAGCAATTTCACTTTTCACAGAAAGGATTCATGTGTTTTTTATACCCGAGATAGAGAAGACCATCGAGCACGCTGGCTACATGCAGTCTCCTGAAAGTTGGGTCCAAAGCAACGTGTGCGAAAGCCGAGTTTCGTAAAAAGATTTTATTGTATCCTTGACGTAAAGTATCTTCGATGTAAGAATATTTCAAACAGTGAATAGGATACTTCTCGACTACTGCGCTTTATCATCAAAGACTACATGGCCGATTACTACCAGGTGGGATCGTAGTCAAGCAATACAGTACATATTTTAAAAAAAGGGAGTTGGTATATTAAATAGGATGTTCATTGGATAATGTTGGAGAATTCACTGAACGGTTCAAGTATCAGAACTTGCAACAATAGACAGGTACCGGACTGATTCATAGTAATGTTTTGATAACAAGTGCGGAGCGTCGTAACGTGACCGTATGCAGGCGTGCCATGTCGGGAGGTAATTATTTTATAAACACCGGCGTTACGTAACTAACACACGCGACGGCATGACGGATGCTGAACGGTCGCCCGGACGGTGAGCAGCGGTTGCTCGCCCTCGGTGGTCAACGTAGATGGTTATCAGTTAATAAACAACATGCAAGGTGCCTTGTAGATATTTAACGAGGTATACATTCTCGATTCATTGAGGCTAAATAAATCGATATGGTGACTGGTAAACATCATTATTATCATCAGCAGATGGACGTCCAATGCTAGATGTAGACTTCTCCCAAAGATATCCACGTTTGTAGGGGTTTATGTGACAGGATTTGTTCCGTTTCTCTCCACGCGGGTCCAATGCGTGTTGGTGGGCGCCAGAGCTTCGTTAGTTGATTAGCAGGGTACACCACGAGCAAGTGAGGTTGGCTTGAGTCCTATGTGTTGTTGTGCGGGGGATGCCTGACATCCCTCGGGTAATATTAAAATAATATTTATTTATCAAAAATATACCACAACATTGATAAATTTACTTAAATCTCTAATAAAATTTAAAGTTACAAACAGTTAACATACCACCACCACCAACACGTGAACAGCTTTTTCTCTACGATACCTATCCTTTCTCTCCCTCTCTCTCTTTCTCCATATATATATATATATATATATATATATATATATATATACTCCTCCCAAACAAGAGACTCACGTATTGAACTATACGTGACTATACTATACTATGTATGGAACTATACGACCGGGAGATTTGAAATTCGGAAGGAATATTAATTTTGCCGAGTATAGATCAGCTAAAGATTTTACGAAATTCCTTCCCCATGAGGGTTTCTGGGGTGTTACGACAGCAGCATAGCGTGCTGAGAACGGCTGGTTTATTATAAAGAAACGTTCACTTGTTTAGGAACTACATGGTTTAGGTTATGAAGTAAACCTTTTTAATATATTTATTTTTAAAAAACATACCCAAGGATATTAAACAAGAAAATATTACTACGATGGTGATGCATATTTGTGCTCCTTCGTTAGTCGTAGCCATAACTGTCTCCGTACATCCTGTAGCCGCTGTAGCAAGCACCGATGACATTGACACATTGTCAATGTGTAAATATAATGCTGTGATACATATAGATGTTTAACGACGCGATTGAAGGTACTCACATTTATAATCGGTCGGTGAGAGCAAAGCAAATATTTGGAAGCGCTGGTGGATTACACGTGCGCTCGATGCAACGTTCGCACTGCGCTTTGCTTTCAACCGAAGCATTGTCTCCGCACCTCAGCTCTATTGCAATTTACGAAGGAGCTTTTATACGTTCACATAAGTAACACCTTTTTAATCTGTTGTTACCAACGTAATCACTACCGGAGTGTCAATAAACTATTTTTCGATTGTTTTTTAGTTAATTAATTGGGTCATTTGTTAGGTAGATCAGATTACTGATGGCACGTCTCTGTCGTCGAAGACCGTCTAGGTGAATGCCACTGCAACGTCTATATCTGCCAAACAATACTGTGCAAGCGTTTTTTTTTATAATACCCCCTGCGTAGGTTGGGTCAAGGCCTTTACTTTGTAGATTCATTTACCATCTATTTTATTCATTTACCATCTTTCCCTAGTATCTACATCATTATCTTTTTGTCTTTACCTTATTTCTACCTTATCTATCATCTCTCATTCTTTTCTTTTCCTCTTTCGCTCTCAACTTATCTTTGTGTGCTTTTTTACTGTGCAAACGTTATTGTGGTCCGATTTGAAGGGCATAGCAGCTATTGTAATTACTGCGGTAACGACATTCAACAACTTGTCACAGGCGACGAGCGCAATGTGGTGCAGTGTATCATCCTGACTAATTCCACTTTAAGAGCAGGCGTATATCACCATCAAGTCAACTGGTATCGTCGCTTAATTGAATAATAAAAAAAAACTCCCAGGGTTTTGATGGGATTGCCGGGTAGATATATTTTTCAGACAATTTTTTGAAAAAGATGATGTTTGTGTTTATGGATGGGTTAGAGACTTAGCTAAGACTATTTGTTAAGTTTGATGTGTTACTAAAACCTACTGATATAAATAAATATTGTTATTCATCATCATCAGCTGATAGACGTCCACTATTGGACATAGGTCTCTACCAAAGATCGCTACGTCGATCGGTCCCGCGTTGCTCGCCGATGTTGTTATTAAACTAGTATATTTATCTATATAGTGCACATTTGCGTATAAGCAAAACAAAATGTCGTTCCCGCCGTAATCGGGTACGTCAACGATGTTCAACTGGTTTGTGCCGTGATGCGGCGGGTGGCTGACGGAGCGCGTGCCCGTATCTGCTGGGCGCCCCCGCCCGTATCCTGCGCGTGCCGTAGCCCACGTATGCGCTTTTTTTTCATTTGAGATTTCAATTTCAATTGATATGCGAGCCAAAACGGAATTAACGTGCAGTATAAATAATGCTTTAGATATTGCATTATATTTTTGACTTAAGACTTAAGATTATGATATATCTTTAGCCTACTTCTGAGCAATCTCTTTCAGCTCAATATAGTTTAGGCCCTAAAACATATCTGTCACATAATGACGTACCTGAGCGCGTCTTGTATCTGTTAAGTTATCCCATAGATGTCCACTAGCTTTGATGAAGCTTTTGATAGGGACCATTAAGATGACTGAAATGAACTGTTTAAATAATTAATGACTAATACTGCTGTTGCGGAGGCGCGGGCGGTTCAGTTTGTTTATCGGCGCTATTAAGTAGACGCCATGCGCGGCGGCAGGGGTCCGCGGCGGCTCGTTAATTTTCTTAATAGCCGAACCTAAGGGCCTGCTCCTGGGGCCAGGAAGGAACAACCCGTTTGTGGACCTTGTGGCTCAAACTTTACATAAAAATGCCGTAAAATTGAATAAAGAATCATTTCTGTGAACAAACGTAATTTTTTGTGCGATCTTCTGCGTAGGCAGGTGCGCGTGCGATATAAAAATATTTCATGGTACTTACAGTTCCTTGTAATGGGTTATGGCAGTTTTTTCACACACAGAGACAGACTAATAACAAGACATTTTTTACTTTAAAATAATTCCCTAGAAGCTTAATTTGTATCGAAGAAATATTATGTTGTTCTTACTTACAAATAAAAAGCGTTTGATCTTTAAATGGTTTCTTTAATTGACTATCCGCAAAGGGATATGGTATATATTTGTCGCGTGCTATAATACAATATTAGTAAATTTATTTGGTATGTGTTTATTTATGACCATCAGAATCATTTAATCTGCAACAGTACATTTAGTTATATCACTGTGTCTGTCCGTAATATAGTCTTTAATGACTTAAAAAAAATTGATTTGCTTATAATAATGATGTTTCATTCTGAGTAAATGATGTAAAGGATTATTTGGTAAAACAAGTATGGCAATTAACTTGTTGATAGTCATTATTATCATGTATGTTAATTAATTTGTTAGCAGGAACAGCAGCATATCAGTTAAACGGAGCTGACGCGAGACTGGCCGCGTGTCCGCATATCCGCATTAACGCGTTGAAACGTGGAACAGCAGCGCGTGCACCAGCGGCCGGGCCCACCTAACGCAGGAAACTCGCCGCCGTCAGTGCTCGCGTACGAGTCTATCTCCAACAGCTACATTCTAGTGTGTGCTTCATCACTTAAAGCTTAAAGAGGCTTCCGCGTAAAATAAAAAAGAACTGTTCAAAGCTTGAAACAGAACAGCCGCTTGACGGAAGGAATATCTGTAAAGGGTGCGTCATCACTGTCAATGGAGGAGAGAGGGGTTTATGTTTTTTGATGTACAAATTGAAAAGATATCAGGAATTTGATTGACATACATGTTTTTGTTACCAAAGTTATGTCTCGAATTACATCCATAAGAACACTGTATGAAGTATGAGAAGCCAAAAGTTATTATAAATATCTTACATGCTCGTTTAGTTTCTCACAAGTGAATATTGTATTTCTGGAGAAATAATATTTCCTTAAACCGAATGCTTGTGACAGCCTCCAGTAATTTTGAGAAGCTGAAACGCTCTTCAAAGCAGCAGTAACGTTTATAGTATAGTAGTTAATACTTTACAGATGAAGTATATCAGTATATATTGCGGTAGTATACAAACGTCGGTCCTCATTTTGGTGTCTGATGAAATTTTTCGCTTTAAACTGCATCAGAATATTCCGCTTATTGTTAATAAATGTAGATTTCACATATGCTTCTATAATTTTTTTTAAATGCTAAAATTTAATCTCACTTTATAAAAATGTTACAGATATTTCATGATAAGTACTCAGGAAGTGTAGTTGACGCGGAGCTAATGACACGTAACATATCACTTTACAAGACACTACTTCGAAATTTACGCACATTCTACACTCGGGCCGTGTACGCGGGACCCTTTCAAAAAAGATCAACAAGGATAATTTTTTTAATAACCTACTATACATATAATTTTTATTAATTGCTATAAACTTAACAGAATGGCGCGGTTAGCACTTAAAAAAAAACGTTAAATTTTATAACGAACAGGATTTTAAAGGATTAACCGCGCGTGGCTGAATGCGGTGACGTTTCATAAACACGGTTTTAAAAAAAAAACTTTTTACATTGCACAGATAACATTTCGAGTTGGGAAGGCACGCGTAGAGTAGCTGTATAATAGAGCGAGCATTACAGTCGAGCTACACCTCTATGGCCGGCGCTACTCTGTGACCGCTCGGGGGAAGGGCACGTATGGCGACATCACAAAAAATATTCTGTGTGTCACAGTAGTTAGTATTGCAATTATATGCACATTTCTAACATTCTTGCTAACCATTCATGCATTGAAGAACTCGGGAATATAATCACTTAGAATTATTTATGTACCTGTGTATCAACTACTTGCTAGGTGTCGGGAACAGATCGCTTTAGGCGATGAGGCTCATCCGCTGTACACTTTTTTATTTATTCCAAGCATTCTGCTTTAGTCAATACAGTCACGGAATTGCTAATAATGTCTCCGACTCTTCAAAGCTGCACAACTCAAATTCAAACCCTACAACTTCTTTGGCTCGTCTTGCCCGAGGGAGAAAACATGTTAGTACTGTAAATAAGCAACTTTCTGTTGGTTGCGATGTAGTAATTTTTATTGTGTGCAAGGTATGGAAGTACTCTTGGCCATCTCGGGTAATTACGGTCGTTACCGCGGTAATTGTATGCCGAGAGGTGCGCGGCATCCCAGGTGTTAACTGCTTAATGCGCCTTTCAACACGCTTTTACTAAGAACCCTAATTGCGTAAAGTCTAGACACATCCGTAGTGTATATGCTGCCGGTTAAATGTGGACTTCATTCTAGTCGTACTCTAGTGTCTATTATGCCCTAAAAGGAATTGTTTAAAATATAATGTAATGTGTCTTAAAGACAGATGTAAAAAACACGTTGAGAGTGGTCAATATTAAAATGTCATCGAGAGAAAATTTATCCGCCTTTGTGGCTTAGTGGTCAACCGATTTATTTTCGTTTTCGAGGTTTTTAGTTCGATTCTGTGGCTACATTTAGGTTGGATGGGGATAGGGGTAGGTTCCACGTGCCTATACGAACAAAATATTATTAATAATCTGTCTTAAAAGATGAGAGCAGAATTTATCTTATGACGTGAAATTAATGTGTAGTATAAGCCTATTAAAAGTGGTTAAAACAAATTCAATAGTATGTTTTATAATATTTATGAATAATCTTGATAATTTTCTGTACTAAATTGTATTTACCGATTTTTAATATTCGCAGATATGTATTTAAAGGTTGAGGCGGAGAGTGCGCACCGCACGCGCACGCGCACGCGCACGCACAAGCGCACGGCGCCGCGCCGGCCGCGCGAGTGAGCGCCGCGCGACGACCCGCTCACAAATTCGTGAATACCCTCACAACTGGCGAACAAACAGTCCGCTCTCGTGTGAATTGGCGCACCATGCGTATCAATTTATTCGGACAATCCAATAAATACTTTATTAATATAACCTTTTTGAGTGTAAATTAATTCGTCGCATATTTATACGTAACACTGTAAACATTCACGTGTAGGACGCTGTAGCTACACTTTGAGGAATTTAATGGGTTATTTATTATATGTCTTATACTTAGTTGCGTAAATGAGTATAAAATCTATATAATAATATTTTTTAATGCAATTAAGCGACGTGACGAACGGGAGGTTTACCTGATGGCAGGGGATACGCCCGCCCATAACAACGTGGCGCTAGTTAAGATAGTATGCACTGTACCCTATCGCGCTCGTCGCCTGAGATACAAGATGTTGAGTCTCAGCAATTACACTGGCTACAATGCTCTTTAAATCGGAACACAGTAATGTTTGCATGAGACCGTTTAGCGGCAGAAATAGGCACTGCGGTGGTATCCACCTAGACGATCTCCGGCAACAGAGACCTAATACTAGTGTTTCATCTATAACGGGCTATACGATTTCAATTTCACTCACATATACAGCTTATCCTGCTTTAAATAATTGTTAAAAAACTAACTGCGGAATTATAATAAAGTCGTATGTATACATGAACATATATGTCCAACAGTGGACATCGATCGCCTGATGATGATAATAAGGATCTTAAACAGGACATACATACCGAAATCATAGAAGCTTGGAAAGATAATTCTGTTAGGATTAACTATAATTTCGATTGTTATTAAATCATACGGATGAAAAATAAAATTTTTTGTAATAACTCTTTAAGAGTTATTATTAAATCAGTACATACAAAGGTGAGGAATCAAACATCGTGAGGAAACTTGCACACTGAAATCATCTTTGTGTGTGTGTGTGTGGTGGTCCCAGTAAAGTAACAACAGGCTCGCCCCCTGTTACATGGGACATAATCTGACCACATCTGGCGAAAAGTGGGTATTTATTTACCCCTACCGGGAAAAAGGCGTGGTTATATAAAAAAAAAAATATATATATACAAAGGAACGGTCCGCGTGGACTGTTGACGAGTGGCAACACTGAGACGGTGTAAGGCGGTGTTTGCACCGCGGGCAACGACCCGGCCCGCCTTTATATCCGTTCAAATGAGCACTAATTATGTGTAAAGCGTTTTACCTGTAATTAGGAGGCGCTAGATAATGTGAAACAGTGCCCGCCGGTCGCTGGGCGGTCTGCGTTGTGCGGTGTGCGTTGTGCGGTACGCGTTATGCGTTGTGCGGTGCGCGGGGTGAGCGCGCCGAGGAGCCCACGTGCCACGGGGACGAGCACTGCCTGCTGCGAACCCCAACCCTCAGGATATGCTTCATACGCCATTGAAATTTTCTATTTATTCAAATTTATCCTATCTACTAACAAAAGACAAACTATGGAACTTTTCCTTTCAATATTCAACAATATAGATTCAGTGAATGTCAGACGGGCGGGCGATCCGACGCTGGAGGTAATCAGTTTTCGAATAACGATAGTTAACTAAAAAAATATATTAAACTTGAGTTTAGAAGTCATTTAAAAAAAAAAAGGTTTAGTTTTAGTAAGGTTCAATTCAAAAATATTTTAAAAAATTTTAAATCTTAGAAGCATCGTTTACATAATTTAAAATTGTATCTATTGTTGTTACAAGTTATCTTATAGGACCCTAGAGTGGGCGAATGATTTATCATGACGTGAACAAGTCATCAGGACGGCAATACACGTCCACAAGAGTATATGTGGGTGTGAGACGGTGATCCGATGGTTACAGAACAATTACTGATGGTTAAATAGCACGTTAATTGCTGCTAAATAAGCTATTATGTATGAAGGATAATTAATGTACTGTCAGTTATGCCGCAAGCCGCAAGTCTGACTGCATCTGGATCTTGTTTAATTACAATAAATAAGATTGTACTATTCGGTAGTGAGAACAGTAAGAGTTTTCTTTTAATTAAAACCGTCATTTACTTCACATGAGTAATGTGCAATTTCTGCTACAGCCTGTCGTTCGCAAGATACATGAAAACCTCATCGGCGAGTGCATAACGAAACAATGGAGGTTCACAACGTCAAAACGATGAGCGCGAGCATTCTGTCGAGGCTTCGCTGCCTGTACTGTGTGCGCTAGTGTACCGTACACCCGTACTACTGCGGCACCCATTGTCCCGTTTGCCACAAGAAACATCCATTTACTCCACATTTAGCAGGACACGCGTGGAAATGTATTAAAGGAAACGGTCACCCGTCGTCAATGTTCAACGTTCGTGAAGTGGAAGGTCACCAGGTATGGCAGGAGTCGTGTCCGCCAATTAAATTTTACACTTTACTTATAAAAAAGACATGTGCGTAAATGTTAAAGACATCGCCCGGTATTAATGGCCGGGGAACTGGTCCGGGCCCGCCTCGCACACACGAGGTGTTTAAAATGCAGACATGTGGCCGACCAGGCTGCCTGCTGAATAAATTCACCCGGCTGCCGTCCCGGTCGGGCTTTTTCTGGTGAGGTGCTCGGTTGGAACAGTTATTGGTGTTTTTGCGTGCGACATAGCGCATGACATTATCGTCGTTATGTTAATTGTACAGTTTATAAAGAGGCAAGGAGCTGGTTCACCTGGTGGTAACTGATACCACGTATCCATAAAATTGTTATACTGTTTACAGGGTTTGCACTGCAACTAATTGCATTCTGTTACTCCAGGTAGAACATAAAAAGTTTCATTGGAAAGGAAGAAGGGTTAAAGCTTAGAAAAGGAATTTTAGTAAGGTTTTTGTTTTATTAGAGCGGGGTAAAGATTTACCGGATAAAAGTACGGTTTCCGGTTATGCCTTGCGAGGAGTGCGCGTTATCGTGTCGGGTGCGGTCCGGCGGCGCTGCACCGTCGGCAGGAAGACGCTGCAGGGAGGAGCTGGTCGTAAATAAGCCGTGAGTCAAGCAGGCGGTCGCGTTCGAGCTATTTTAGACTCGCGGGAAAGTGCAGCGGCGCGGCAGCGGCAGCCGGAGCGGAAGCGGGAGCGGGTGAGGCTGCTTAACGGAGCTTACACACTACACGAGGTGTCAAGGCAAGTTGGTTGCCAGAACACAGCAATGCTCTTAGCGCGACAGATTTATAATATGAGGATGGTAGCAAACCGTACCAATAAATTAATCCTACGTCATGGATTACATCATACACAGCTACGGAGGCAGTTCTATGTGGTGAACAATGGTGGCTGGTCTCTCTTTGCGGAGACCGTCTAAGTAGGTACCATCGCAGATACTATGTTCCGGATTGAAAGGCGCTGCAGCTAGTGTAATTACTGTAGTAACGAGACCTAATATCTTAATGTCTCAAGGCGACGAGTGCAATGTGGTGCAGTACATACCATGCCTACTAGCGCTACGTTGTTATGGGAGGGCGTATCACTTACCATCACGTGAACGTCCTGGTGGTCCCGTCGCTTTGTAGAATAAAAAAAGTAAGACTTCCGTAGTACTAGTCTAGTTATTCAAGTAATTTCAACCCCATTTTGCATAAGGTTGAGGGGGCGTGGTAGTCGCTGTGGCGGTAGCTACTTCGATCATCTCCGGCCAGATGTGATCAACTATCTTCGCTATATTCATCTTCTTCTTACTTATAATTATTAAAGCGTCACTTTTACATCTAAGCATTTTATATTTTTTAAAAAATAGTGATTTTATATGTATTGCTTTATGTACCGGACTCGGATGTATCGGTAGAGTAATCGCGATTGAGGAGACCTAGGTCCAGCAGTGGACAACAGGCGGAAACGATATTGTATACATAGTGTTCAGTTCCACAGACGTCTTCAGCATATTACAAGTGTATATTGTGTTATACGAAATATATGATATACATTTGTATATTCCGGTAACTGTATATCTGTATAGTACAGTGTGAAGGTGGCTTAACGTGTTCCTGGAATCAGGTGTACCGGGAGCGATGCACCTTTCAGTTTATACTTTACCAATAAAAGTTTCAACTGAAAAGGTATAAACATATATACTGAAGTTTCGAACTTGTATCTATAAGTACAAAACTTAGTTCATTAAGACGGAATTTTTTTTTGGACATAAGTAAGGGAGGTGGAATGTTTTCCAAAAAAAATACCCTGCTTCTGTGAGGAAGACAAGGTTGTATACCATTTTAATCTTTAAAACCCTCTCGGTGGTCATTTTCAGTGGGTTGCGTGAAGCCTAGGGTTTCCTGCGGAAGGCGCTGGGGCCTCCCGACACTACACCTAAGAGGGCTATGTGTAGTCTTCCTGTGACATGTCTAGGCATCCCCGTTTTTGTACGACAAGCTTTCGGTAAGACTAGACCACCTTGTATTTGTTCATCCCAGGCTCGCTTAGTGGACAATGACAGTACCACATCTACAAAGGCAGCGAACCCGAAAACCTTTTTAGTCGAATTTTAGGATATACAGGGCTTTCTTAACAGTCCGAGACTACCCGCATTTTTTTTAATCTACGAAGGTACGAGACGAGCAGGACGTTGACCTGATGGTATGTGATACGCCCATCCATAATAACGAGGCGCTAGTTATGATGATATACACAGCACCACATTGCGCACTTCGCCTTGAGATATGAAATGTTAGGTCTCGTTACTACCAGTAATTACAGCGTACAGTAGCTACAGCGCCCTTTAAACCGGAACAAGGTAATGCTTGCACAGTGCTGTTCGTAACTATTTAGCAGTCTATTATTTGATTTTTTTTAGTTATAATATTGTCATTTTAGTTACAACCTTACCGGAAGATATAACAAGATGCGTATTTAAAGTCGATAGGTAATTAAAGTTACATCTAAGTATAACATATGTTAAGAACGAGATACCCGACTCGGGCTGTGACTGGTATTGGCGGTAGGTCTCTAGTGCCGACTGTCTAGGTAGATACCATCACAGTGCCTATTCCGGCCGACAAACAGTACTGTACAAACATTATTGTGTTCCGGTTTGCAGGGCGCTGTAGCTAATAAAATTACTGGAGTAACAAGACTTAACATCTATGTCTCTAGCCGATGAGCACAATGTGGTGCTTAACCAGTATCACGTATTTATGGTCAGGAGTATCACTTACCATCAGGTGAACCTCTTGCTCGTTACTCGAATAATAAAAATAATGGACTCGTTTACATCTATTTAAAAAAAAGTACTCAAACACAAGTTGAAAAATCTCATAAAAAAAATTAACCGACATAAAAAGGGTGTGTAATGGGGTTATATTTTTTTATGTAAGGCTCTGCGTGATTTAATATCCATCCATCATCCATCCAATCAGCCGGAAGACGTCCACAGCTGGACAAAGGCCTCACCCAAAGATTTCCACTCAGATAATATACATGGTAAATTTTTTTTTAATGCAAATTATGAATAAATACTGTTCTAGACTGGTTCGGTAAATGTTTTAACCAACGATATGGAAAAGTAAATACAGACTTATTTCGCGTGGAATTTTTATTTTCCTTTGTTAATGCGGACCTTATTAAAAGTATAACTGAATAGTGAATCAGATTAACACGTTTTATTTCATCTAAATTGATTTATAGTTAAATCTGACTGTTTCCATAATTAATTGCAACATTTGCCACATCTACTCAATCCATACACTTCACTCGGAAATTGCATATTCTTAATATAATAGAGTTTACACGATGTGTTATGTACAAACGTAAAGTAAATACTCGTAAATATATAAACGAGTGTAAAGGAGCGAAGTATAATAGGTCTAAACAATTAAAAATTTCCATTCGCACTTGTTTTAGGCGAACTTTTTTTTCCCATTTTCAGCAGCAATTTTTGTAAGAGCGCGAAGCACTCGTGGGGTCCGATGGGAGTAATATTTCCGCTTTTGCATTTCCTGCAAGTTTCGCCGCGAAGAAATTTGTTTCTTTCTTTCAAATGGTTAACAAGAGGAGTGCTGCGCCCGCTCGTCGCGGCTCCCAAACCGCTTTGTGAAGGATGGACCGTTTTATTTTAACTAACAGCCGCGTCAGATACCTAATTGGGTCTATTTTAAAAATGGTGCAAATCCGGGCAATAAATTGTCACAACTCCACCACGGCTGCGCGACTCGAACAACGAGATATTATACCTTGTATGTAATATAACGCCTCCTACTACGGTATATGGAGCGTATAGATAAAGTCATAACAATTTTTAAGCAATCTGTGTACGAAAAAATCTGACTGTATATTATTCTACCTTCTATCATATCCAAAACTTACTGAAGATAATGAAAATATAAATATTATGTTGTTTTCTTTGGGATTGATTTTAAGTTTAATTTTAACTATATTTTAAACAAAAAGTTTCCTCGCGGTACATGTAAAAAGTGCGCTATATTGTTCTCAATGCGATGTTTCTCGAATATTCATTTGCATAATTATTGTAAACCAAGTTTTTGCGAGTAAACATTCTTATGGTTCTCGGTTACAGAATGAATAATGAATGTTGTTAACGTATCACTGTTACTTTAACAGCGGGAGAACTTCAAAGGTGATTTCCGAGGTGCCGCTGTGCGATGCCTGTCAGTGTCTGTTGGAGAGTGCGGTCAATTCTCATTACTATCTCATCAAACGTCAGCTATCGCCGCCGCTAACGAATCCCACCGCGTTATCGCGCAAATAACGTCGATAAATAACTCACCGCTTTGCTGAGCAGCCGAGTCGCCGAGTCGCCGGTGCACTGTGTGCTCGGTGCACCGTGTGCACTGTGCACTGCGCACTGAGCACTGTGCACTACACGGACACTCGCACAACAATCTCACCGTCTCCTGAAGCAGCACCTAATTGAATCCATGTTATCATTTAAAGGTATCGATTAGAGTCACACGCGGCGGTGGTACGGTTCTCAGCGACGCGTATTTTTTTACTTTCGACTGAGACGATTTCTTCGATGTTCACCGTTAATCCATCACACAAACTGAACGTGGCGGCACCTCGGCCGAGCTTTTGGCGCAGTGTTTCTGTAAAACCGACAATGATTTATCACGGGATCAGCTGAGCGATTGTTTATAACAATATTACCGTTCACGTAAACACACAATTTCGACGACGCGTACGATCCACGCGACGCGCGAACGGGAACTGACTAGATCGACTGAGGCGAGTGAATGAACGGGGAGCGCGGCTCGCGCTGCGGCCTGCGGGCGGCGGGCAGCGGGCGGGGAACGAGCGGAACCTTTACATCCGTCAACAGATGGCGCTGCGTGTCGATACTTTATTTTTAAAAGAACATCCCTGACAAAGCACTGGAGTCGTTGAATAGGCACCCTAAACAAAGATGTGACTTGAACGATTAATATTATTTAACTGCAATATTACTTCCGCCGCCGCCTCTAACAGAGCTCGCTTTGAATGATTCTACGAATAATTATACTTGCGACGGCAGCCGCTTGCAGATTGGGTAAACGTTTCAAATTATCCCCGTGGAGCGTTTACTCTACGTCTTTATTGAATTTGCTTCGAAACGGAATCAATTTGTGAAAATCGTGTTACAAATTTACACAGGACGTAAATTAGTGTGTACATTGCATTACTCGGATAGCTAAATCGATTTTTTATAACGAGCGGCGGAGTGTTGGACAAATGTAAAAATTCCATTAAATTTTCGAATCGGACTCGTAATCGAGAATGAGAATCGATTAAAGTTAGCGGAGGGCCGGTTGTCGGTTATCTTGGGGGTCGATCAGAGAAGTCATTTTCTAACGCTCCCTTTTGAAGGGTAGTAAGGGACGCTCGGGGTGTGTTGGAATAGCACTCAATAATACTTTTATTTCCGTTTTTATCGCAATTTTATCGGTTTAATAACGTAATTTAACAAATGACATAAATGTGACGTTCATGATTTTACGTAATTGGGGTAGGACATTTCTGAAGGGAACAACTGCAATAGATTTATAAATCTATAAAAGGTAATTTTTCTCTACTTTCATTGTTTTACCTAAAAGTTTTAATTCCTATAGTCCTGCGTGTTGGAAAAAACTGTTTACAACATAAATTTTCTGTAAGAAGTAAAATATCTTTTAATCCCTGACTGAAGTACCAAATTTGTTACAAAGGAAAACCTAAATATATTATCTGCTAAAGAAAGCAATTTTATACAACAAAGAAAAAACAGAGTTTTATAAGTCTATTGTAAGCAGTTTTATATCTTTTCAATTAAGTTGGATAATAAATCCAACTTGGTATTTATCGTGGCCTTATAGCAGTCTTAGGAGGAGTTACAAGAGGACGGTCTTCTTGGTAAGACATGAAATTAGACAATTTTTTATTGTTTCTAGTTCACCAGCATCACATTAGGTATTTAACTAGAGGGACTAGATATTTACATCTATTAAAATTTGTCCACTGCTTAACGCAGCTTTATTATCTCTATATGTACTACTACAAATCACTTGATAAAATGAATCTAATTAAACTGTACGTTTTAAACAATTGACAAAAATCCAACAAACACATAAGTAAGCAAAAAATATGCGTTCGTGACTGTTGTGATTTAGATGGGTAACTTTACTGAATTACTTATTCGTTCGGTGACGGGGAACTTTACTTTAAAGTTATATCAGTACGTGCGTCACTTGAACTGTACTTACGTCGTGTTTGAATTTTAAGTTTCACTTCAGCATAGCGGTAATAAAGTTATAACAGCGAACTTTTAAGACATGAAGTTGCTAACGAATTAATTTAAATGTGTAACTTATAGGGTATACTTATAAATACTAAATTATTTTATATTTAAATTA
Source organism: Troides aeacus (assembly GCA_033220335.2). NCBI lineage: Eukaryota > Metazoa > Arthropoda > Insecta > Lepidoptera > Papilionidae > Troides > Troides aeacus. Next base: position 11,726,960 of record CM067282.1, read on the forward strand.
ATTAAAAGAGAGTCATGTGGCGCAGTGCTCTCCTTGTGACATGGTGATCCCCGGTTCGATTCCGCTACAAGTTTAGGATAATATACTGTACTGTAAAGTACTGTGTCAAATAATCATATATGCTGGTGGATACATTTCTGTTGCCAAAGATCGTCTAAGTAAGTACCATCACAGCGCCTATTTCTGTCGCTAAACAGTACTGTGCATCGCTTAACATTATTGTTCCGGTTTGAACGGCGCTGTAGCTAGTGGAATTACTGCGATGACAAAATTTAACGTCCTAAGTTTTAAGCGACGAGTATACATTGTGTGGTGCAGTGTATATCATGAAAAAAACATTTATTCGGCAGATAACAATTTGACATAGACAAATTTTAACTCAATGAAACAGCATCCAGCTCAGCTATATGCTGCAGCTAGAAACTGCATCGCTGATTTTCAGCTAGTATAACATCCTAACTAGCGCCGTTATCTCGTTGGCGGGCTTACCACTTACCATCAGTTGAACGTCTAGCGAGAGTCTAGCTAGTCGTCACTCTTAGTCGCTACCTCGAATAAAAAAAGTATTATTTCGGACCCACCTGGCTAGCTACCACCCTCGCATTGTAAATCTGTCATCGCAACAGTATCGCTGTGTTCCAGCTGTCAGCGTATGAGAGTTGAGTGCCACAGTATTACGTACGCATGAAACAGAGCTCTAGTGTTAGCATGTTGTAGATAAGAAAAGAGTAATTTTGGGTAAGATTGAAACATTAATACAAGTATATTAATGTGTATATATATTTATTTAGGTGTATAATCAAATCTGAGTGTGTGTGAGCTTTATTCAATCATGCACATTTTGGTTGCCTGGAAGAAATCGCTCCGAGCGTTAAGGCCTTCTTTTGATGCCTTCGTTATATGTCTTTGTGTGGTGTGCAAATAATATATCTATAAATAAATAGTACAGTATTAAATATGAGGCGTTATGTTGTAGTCAATATATAAACCTGTACGCCGTATGCAGTATGAGTGATGATAGCAGCGGAGACAATGGAGTGGCGATACGGACAGATAGCCGCATGATTTATGGTGCACGGAGCGACGGAATCAATTAGGGCGACGCCTGCTGTATGTTGGGGTTATATGTTATTGATTGCTCTGTATATGATCGATTTTAAACTTCGAAGAAGCTCCATCAGGCTAGGAGCATCAACGCATTTTTTTATGTATGTCCCTTGCCCGCAATAATGTGATTTATGACCTCAGACACCAGTCTTGTCTCTATGATGTGACTATTGAGAAGTTCTTTTAATAATAGTAAGCGATACGTCCACTCATAATCACGCAGAGCTGGTTAGTATTATGTACACAGCACTACAATGTGCTTGTTGCTTTGAGACATAAGATATTATCTCAACACTGCAGTAAATTCACTAGCTAACAGTGCCCTTCAAACCGGAACGCAATAATGTTTGTACAGTACTGTTTGGCGGCAGCAATATCAGTTGCGGTGGTGTTTACACGGTCTTCGGTAAAAGAGGAAACAGATACAAAAAACAGGAAAATTCCACAGTATATACATAACAGTCCACAGTATATAAGAAAATCATGTGATTTAAGCTTTGTTATTAAAGCTGCGATATCGTTTTATTGAAATGTTTACTGTAATGACTTCAAAGTAGCAAACATTAATTATCATTTGTTTAATTAAGAGGTGCATCGACATCACTTGATTAATAACTTAATAACAAAACATCCAGTTAATCGCGGCGCCAGTTATCTTGTTAGGCGATGAAGTTTTCAAAACAAATGTTCATTGACCGACGTGTTGATGACAAACAATTGTTTACTTTCCTAAGTCGTCGATTTGATTTTTATAGAACTTCACACTGATCTCTGATCTGGTTCATCACCATCATGGATGATTTTATGCATTCAAAATTGTTATTTATCTTTATATGTGTTAACCGCTATGCAGTACGGCCGACCGATTCTTGTGTGTTTTTACAAATTCTAAATTTTACTTGAGTAAAATAAAGTTGTGTCATATATATTGTTAAGTTGCTTATCATTAATTACAAGACTAATTATTTTAATATTCTTTTCTAAAGTTTTAAGTATTTAAACGACATTTCCACATAATTACCAATCGGCTCTATAGTGTCGGACAGCTAGTGAAGCAAGCGTTATGACCACCCACACCCAACTTAACGTCGCTCCGACTGGACCAAGTTATTTCCACCGGTCTGACCGCGTGGGTGTAGGAGACGCCTATACATCTTAAGGCCGATAGGGGCTTATTGTCCAAACTGGCCCCTTGATTACTGCGCGGCGGGTTCCGTGGCCGAGGTGCCCAAGATAATGAATGTTAAGTAGCCATCCAGTTACGATGACAAAGCTCTCTTATTCTATTGCACTAAATGTGAGAGGAAAAATACTATAATACTATATATTTTTTTTAATTCATTTAAACGACGAGACGAACGAGATGATCACCTGATGGTAAGTGATACGGCTGCCAATAACATCATGGCAATGGTTAGGATGGTACAACTGGCACCACATTGCGCTCCTCGCCTGAAACTTAAAATGTTAGTTTCCTTACCCCCGTGATTTCACTAGCTACAGCACCCTTGAAACCGGAACATAATAACATTCGCATAGTATTATTTTCCCTATATATTCTATGTCTGTTATCACCAGCTCATTTTATTAATGTTTCCAGCTGAACAAAGGCTTTCTTACTTGGGTAACAGCAGTTAACAGCTCGGATTGATTTGGGCCATACATTGGTCGTAGAGTTCCGTGACGTACATGTAGAGTTTACTCCAGTCTTAGAGGCGCTTTCGCATTGCAAAGACAGAAGGCTGCTAAAGACCTACGCTGTTCAGACCACCAAGCACGATCAGCAACGAAATGGTCACAAAATGATATCCATTTGTAATGCATGTTATTCCATGTGAACATATGCAGAGTAGTTGGTGGTGATAAGGATTGCATATGTCCGTGGAATCCTTATCACTTACAATTAGGTAAACGAACGGTTCGCGTAGCCGCTATTATTATAAAAGGATAAGTACTTAATATATTACATTAAGGGAACTAATTCACTTAAATGATATCCTTTCATAATGTGGCTAATTCAGATATAATTGTTTTATATGGTTTATATTCATTTTAACTACTTTAATATATGTTAGAGAAATAAGTTATTATTGGCTAATACATAGCACATTGTTTGTAACGTGGGTTAGCGCTGATTTAATCAACTGTATGGTTAGAGAAGATTAATAGAGTAAAGAGATGTATATGATGAGGAATTAATTAGTTGTAGCAGTGCCGCGATAACCGTCTGTTAAAAATAGAAAAGCTATTACTATTAAGCAAAGGTCCTATTAAGCAAAAAAAGTACTAATAAGCAAGAGTAGAAACGTTCTTTGTTTGTTAATTATAACGGTTCCTGTGTTGAAATCAAAAATATAAATTCTATTGCAAATATGAGCAAAGAGAGGAATAGGAGATCTATGTTATGTTAAATATTGGACGATAGTAGACAGAAATGATGTTGATGATGTTTTTATCGATTCCAATGCTGATGTTTGCAACTTGATAACATCAACAAGATGTGAATTTCACCGTTTCACCTGCTCTGACGATAAAACAGAGCAGCACTGTCCGCGTTCACCTCCCGCACAGTGGTTCCCGTTTTGTATAAGTTTTGTACGTCAGCTTTTATGATTTATTTGAACGAAATTGTAACATACTCCGCTTTCATAATTTACCCTTTTCATTTTAAAAATATCCTGTTAGAAATTATGGTAGGATTTTTTACGTTTTGTTCATCGTACATGCGTGCGTGCGTGCGTGCCTACCGTTTGATGGTGTATGGTGTATGTTTATGTTCGCCTACAACGATGAAGTAATATTAGTGCGATCATACAGTAGCATACATCATAAACGAAAATATCTGATCGTTTCCATATCCTCGGCGTGCCGTACAAGGCGGCTAACGAGGAAATAGTTTTAGAAATGGAGTAGCAGTTTCTTTTATATGTAACTAACATTGGCCGAGGTGACCAAGGTGGTGGCCTGTGTTTAGTCTTGTATATCTGCAGGCGGAAATGGAGTGATACAGCACCAGTCTGCGTCCAACATCCTCGGATAATCATAGTACATCGAACTTGAAGAATGTTTAGCTAGGCGTAGCAAGCAAGGAATACAGTAGTCGATTTATTACGGGCTTAAATTACCCAAGTAACACGGTACTTACATTTACGATAGAGACGTTACAAGGTAGCGAGCCACACAATGGAAGGTGGGCGGCGGTAGGCGACGCTATCCCCTCCTCCAGATACGATTCTTCGGAACTCGCGATGCGAATATGTGATATACGAGTATCTTTATGTATGTCGTAATATTTCGTCATTCAAACAGCTGCTAAGTTTTCAAGGATAGGTCTCACAGAGAAAGCACCAACACCAGCACCAGCACCAGCTGATTATAATATGATTGACGTATTTTTTATTTGACTGAACGACGAGATATGAGATTTGTTTACCTGAACCATCAGGTTACTTACCAAAGTGATACAAAAAAGTCCATACAAAGTGGCATTACTTAGCATGATATCAACAATACAAAATTGATATCTTTGCAGCATGGCATGTGACGATGTGAGTATGATGGGGTAAGTCTCGTTACCCCATTAATTCCATTAGCTACCACGCTCTTCAAATTGGAACACAGCATGATGTATAATGATGATCAAAACTATTATGTCCTCCGATATTCAGAAGTGCGCATCTAGAAGTATGTTCCAATATCAGTGTGCCGGCATCACGATTGGTTCCCACGCGACCCGCGCCGCGAGGCTGCTGCTCCTCGGCACACCGATCTGCTAATCAAACGCGTGCCAGCCGCCGCAGCACGCAATCATTCCCGCCTTTCATAACTCTCCCCGTCGCTGCTCCAGCTCCGCTTCGCATCCAGCTGCGGCCGGGGTGCGCGCTGGTAATTGCGGCTCGTGCTTTCAACCCGTTTGTACCAATTCCACGATCTCCTCCTAGTTCGATGATTCTCAAATATTCGAAATTTCTGCATCAAATAGTAATATTATGCACAATTATTTCAATCGTTTCGAAAACTAATTTCCGCCAATAATTACCTGTGACATGATAATAATGTTAATGTTTCTCGTGTCTTAGTAAACATCACTTCGTGGCCAATCTCATCATCAGCCGATAGACGTCCACTGCTAGACATAGGCCTCCCCTAAAGATCTCCACATTGTTCGGTCCCGCGTTGCTCACGTCTAGATCTCTCCAGATCTTCGGTCCAGCTTGTGGGAGGCCTCCCAACGCCATGTCTACCGGTACGCGGGTGCCACTCGAGGACCTTACTGCCTAATCAACCGTCGGTTATTCGAGCAATGTGCTCTGCTCACTGATACTTAAATCTAGCAATCTTTTGGGATATGTCGGTGACCTAAGTTCTTCTGCGGATTTTTACATTTCTGATTCCATCGCGCAGAGAAACTCCGAGCATAGCCCTCTCCATTTTCCTCCATTTGGCTCCTCTGTCTTATTTAAATTTAAATTGAATAAAATAACAACAATGTTTAGCTGTGACGCACGCTCAAGGACTGGATAGGCTTTGATACATATCTGCGGTTGCTGCTCGCGCGGCACCGCGTACTCGGCCCCGGCGGACGGGTGCGTGCGCTTGGTGTTGCGTCAACATATTTTAACTAATACAACTAGCACTTAGTACACTCCAGGAATGGGTTCACATTTACCCAAACACAATGTTATGATAACCTCACGGAGGAGGCGGCCCGGCGGCCCGGCGGCCCGGCGGCAGCGCGACGGGTTTACGCGCGGCTTAGCGGCGCGAGGATCCGACCGAGCTCGCGTTACTCGGTAATCTGACGGTAATTGTAAAGTACATTTACGGTAATTAACTAAAGCTCCTGCATCTATTTCTGTACGCGTTTCTGTATTAATACTCGTCAGTGTAAACATTTTATTGGTTCACGAAATTATTACATTGAAAATATGCTGTTTGAGTATTTTTTAACATTTCTGTAAACTTAAAGCTATGTACTACATTGAATTTGTGAAATAACTTTTACTATTAAGAAATATCTGCTAGTATTTTAAAACTTGTGTACTCTGCATATTTTATATTATAGAGGAAAAGCCCCTCATTTCAACATAAACATGATCTACAACATTCTTCGCTATTATAACAGTATAATGAACAGAATTGTGTTATGGATACTTTAAATTTCAAAGTTTCAAACTATTAAAGTATTTATATCCGCTTTAAAGTTTCTACATTGAAAACAATGTGGTAGAAAGTAAAAAAAAATGAGATGGTGACGGTGGCTAGCGGCATTCGGGTAGACGGGCGTATAAATCTCCCGGCTAGCGGTAGCCGTCGGTTAATAATGTTCCGTACGAACGCTTTTAATACACCTACGAGTGAAATATGGACGAACACTTTCTTTTGCGGTTTTGGAGTATAATTGAATAAAACATAAAGAGGCACGTCGGTTCGGATATAAAAACAACGACGAACGACTGAACGCGTCGCGTTTTTGTTTGGAGAAAAAAACCACATCGCGTTATGTGAAGAGATTTTATGAAACAGGAAAAATATAACAACAGAATATATCTTAGTTTGTTGTTCGCGTTTTATTGGGAAACAAAAGATAAAACGTTCACGTTTTAGATGCACAAGTTATGGCCGACGGAGATATAAAAACTGCACTGTAAAGTGACGTATTATTAAGTTTACTCTGTGAGTGCTTTAGTTAGAAAGATGTCTTCTCCTTCATAATGCGTCAAAAGCAACGAATTCGATTATTCCTTGTCTTCCAAATGATACTATTTAAGGGATTAAATATATATACATAATATTAATTAGCTCGCGGATATCAGATCCGCGATCCCTGAGTCGGATGTAGCAGCTATGGATGTTCAAGTAATTAAATCATAAAGAAAAATGTATTGTAGTAAAACGTGAGTAATGATGTACAAGTTGAGATGTTCATAAAGGCAACGTTATTTGGAACAAAAAAAGTCTTCTTTCTTCAATAATTTTAATAACTATAGCGCCTTTAAATCGTAACATAGTGGCAGCACTGTCTGCTTAAAGACAGGCTCCATCAAGAGAGATTTGAACTTATCCAGCTACGCGTCACTACTTATCACCACAAATATATTCGTAAGCAATGAACGGGTTAAATAACGGTATCTCTTTTATACATCTCAAGGTGAATGGAGTTTTATCGAAAATCTGCGGATTAACGTTACAGATTACAGTGAGGAATAAAGAAAAAGTTCCCCGGGGCTCAACGAAATCCTCGTTACAATGCGCTGACGTCTCCGCTGTCCACCGGCACCGATTACAGCAGGTAACAGGAATAAGCTGGTTTAGATGTTAGATCGCAGGTTCAAGTAACATTGAGGACGTACCTCTTGCTTGTTGGAGACCTGCACTGGCGCGGTTGATATTATATTGTATAAACGTAACAGTTTTTAGGTTTGGTAGAAGCTGTAGTTAATGATGCATCTAGTCTAGATTAACCGTCTTAAACCTAGAGATTTAGTCATTTAGCTTATACATTTGCATTGTAAATTATATCCTTTTACAACTTTGTAGACAATTGTGAGCAAGCAGTGAGATTACACGAGTTTTAATAAAAAAGCTTTTCAGGGTTTTTATAATTCATCACCTTGGTATGGCCACCACGACACTAAATTCATCTCGTGACCCTTTGTCTTCATCACTATAAGCTGACTTGGGGTTATTTAAATTTATAATATAGGAATATTGTAGATTTTCTATGACTAGTAACATTTTTAAAGTTACCATGAGGTTGGTGAGAAGTTAAGTTTAAGAAGGACATTCAGCCTTTTAAATGTATGTAACGCAGCAACTTGATAATGTAGAAAAAAATTAAAAAAATGATAGGTTGATTATAATAACAGTAACAGTAACGTGGTAGACCTATGATATAATAGTTAAATAAAGAAAACAAATATTATTAGTCAAACCATTAGTTAAGATTCATAATATCATAACCTATTCCAATTAATTAACCGGTCGTACCGGTTCCGCCGATGTTTCAACCTGTCAACCAGTCAACCTGTCAACCAGTCAACCAGCTCACACAAAAGTTAACAAATAAATTTTATTCATTAAAGTACAAAATTATGGTTAACCCGAAACAGTTTCGGTTACTCATCATTGCGAGCTAATTAGTTGCAGCAGCCAACGAATAGTTCGCTAAACAGTTTGAACCGCACAATAGGTTTTGTCTGCTGTACTAATATTTCATTTTAGGTCATACAGAAATACCTAAAAGGCGGATTAGAAAGGATAATGGCCATGTCGGTTGTTCAGTCGATAATTGTAAACGGGCTTTAAATGTAACTTAATTCTATGATGACGTTAACTTGGCATATTATGTCCTGGTTAACTTGGATATATTACTTAATAATAGGTTGGCAAATATCTCCCTTCCGCCTTTTTGTCTTTTGAATTTCGCGGCTATGTACAAAGCGCTACAGAGCTCGTATCTGGCAATACTATACATAATTTGAAAGGTCTTGACATAACCTACAAAACGACGCTATGCATAATTAGTTTGGATATTGCGTTCAACAGTTATAGACGTGTAAACATGGAGTTCACTAACGTCGAATTTGCGCTATTTTAAAGTTTTCCTTCGTTAAAGGCAAATCCGCTAGAGAAACGTTCCGTGAGATTAATGGTGTTTTGGGGGATGGTACTCTATCACTTCGAACCGCGGAGGAATGGTTTCGACGATTCAGAGCCGGTGAAAACGACACCATGGATAAGCCAGCCGGCGGAAGACCTGTGACGACAAATACCGATCAAATCATGGACTACATCGAGTTAGACCGGCATGGGGCATCTCGTGACATCGCCCAGGAGATGGGAGTTAGTCACCAAACCATTTTAAACCATCCGCAGAAGGCTGGATACAAAAAAAAGCTTGATGTTTGGGTGCCGCATGATTTGACGCAAAAAAACCTTCTGGACCGAATCAACGCCTGCGATATGCTGCTGAAACGGAACGAACTCGACCCATTCTTGAAGCGGATGGTGACTGGCGACCAAAAATGGATCACATACGACAATATCAAGCGAAAACGGTCGTGGTCGAAGGCCGGTGAATCGTCCCAAACAGTGGCCAAGCCGGGATTGACGGTCAGGAAGGTTTTGCTGTGTGTTTGGTGGGATTAGAAGGGAATCATCCACTATGAGCTGCTCCCATATGGCCAGACGCTTAATACTACCATCTACTGCGAACAACTGGACCGCTTGAAGCAGGCGATCGACCAGAAGCGTCCAGAATTGGCCAACAGGAAGGGTGTAGTGTTCCACCAGGACAACGCCAGACCACACACTTCGTTGATGACTCGTCAGAAGCTACGGGAGCTCGGATGGGAGGTTTTATCGCATCCACCATATAGCCCGGACATAGCGCCAAGTGATTACCACCTGTTCCTGTCCATGGTGAACGCCCTTGGTGGTGTAAAGTTGAACTCAAAAGAGGCTTGTGAAAAGTGGCTGTCCGAGTTCTTCGCAAATAAGGAGGGGGGCTTCTACGAGGGAGGTATTATGAAGTTGCCGTCTAGATGGAAACAGATTATCGAACAAAACGGCGCATATTTGAACTAAATCCGATCACTGTAACACTTTTTATAAAGCATTGAATAAAGAGCAAAAAAGCGGAAGGGAGATATTTGGCAACCTTATATTAATTATGCTTTGAATTGTTATTTAGCGATAATCACGTAATTCATTACTTGTAGAACCTTTATGAGTGAAGAAGTCTTTGTGAGGACTTCAATCGGCAGACGTAGTGTATCTAGATACACAATAGAGTGAGTTGATTGATGACCTAAGTAAAGTAGCTGGCAGGGATTGGATGTAACACACAGAAGATGGTCTTCAAAAGCAAGTATATGGAGAGAACTATCCATTGGTTGAGATGATGATGAGAACTATTCAATAACCCGCAGCAATTTAATTGCTGGACATAGGACATAAACATAGGGCATACAGATAAAAACATATTTCTATCTTAACTTTAATGCTACTTTCAAGAGGTATACGTATTTGTTACTACTAATCCCCGTGGCCAGCGGCTAACCGACTTCTTACACGAAGGTCCCTAATTCGATCCCAAGGGTACATGTAGTGGAGTAGTAGGGTTTATAGAAAATACTTAAAACTTAAACCCTAATGATGTGAATCTATCGTCTGTCGACACATGGGGTATATTTTGAGCACGCTTTACCATCTTCGGGCTGATTGTTATTTAACATCACCTGTAATTTGTCATTCAGGATCATTGTAGACGCCGTCTATTCCTGGATAAGAGATTGATGTTGACAGCGGAATGATTTATGTATCAATATATATATATATATATATATATATATATATATATATATATATATATATATATATATATATATATATATATATATAGACTCATCACAATATCGCTGGGATCATAAAATCAGGGGACTTAAAATTTGACAGGAATATTTCTTTTAACGAATATAGGTCAGCTAAGAATGGATTCTACAAAATCCCTTCTCCAAAGGGAGTTGCGGGACAGTCGCAGCCGGTGTAAAGCGGGCGGGGAACAGCTAGTATAGTATTATATAAAAGAAGTCTTCAACGTAGCAAGCAAGCGGTTAGCCGCTTGCTTGCTACAAGGCAGTTATTGTATTCAAAAAACCATAGAAATAAACTGCTTTAATAGTGGAGCAGTTAAAATGTACGAGTTAAGCTGGTCATTACGGACGTCCCGGTTATCACCGCAGCAGGTCACCGCTGGCTGTGGCCAATTATATTTTATTATACTTGTGATAACACGCAACTTCTGTATTTGTTCTCGGAATCGCGATACGCGAGCGACAAGTGTTATATAAACAAAGAACATATTTATCTGCTGGGCTATAAATGGCTACCAGGATGTCGGTTCATTCAAATAATGCATTTATTCAAATCGCTACGTGTGTACTGGATAAAAATCTTCGATCCGGTTCAAACTGGTTTTTTTCGTCTATAACAATACAAATTTATATGTACTTTAGGTTTAACAGATGGTCTTGTATGTGGTGCATGTTCAGAACAGGAGGTGACCTCATTAGAAGTGTTCAGTGGTCAAGTGAAAGGTGAAGTTTATAAAAATAGTTTCGATATTGCATGCAGGCATGACTCGGGTATTATCTTGGAAATTTGCAAAAGCCTTTTGAGCGTTTTTACTCGACGGAGCGAGCCGTGCACCTGATAGTAAGTGATACGCTGGTCCATAACAACGTGGCGCTAGTTAGGATATATACACCGTACCGCACTGCGAACGTTGCCTTACGACATAAGATGTCTCGTTACCTCAGCAATTTCACTATCTATAGCGCCCTCCTAACGCAAACACTAATGTTTGCACAGTACTGTGTGTACTGTGTGTACTGTGTGTCAATAGCAATAGCAGCTGCTGGTCTCCGACAGCAGAGACGTGCCAGCAGTAACATATAGACATGCGAGTGTGTACGCATATTAAATATGTTGATATGAATACGAAGTGCTCGTAACAATGTAAGAGTAAACACGCCGTATCTGAATACAATGGCGCCGTGTAAGGAAGGAGTAGGCCGCCGTGGGTGTCGCCGGGCGCCGTGCGGTTGTGGGGCGGCTGGTGATAGTAAGGCCACGTGGGCGCATTCCGCTGAGTACCTAGATCTTGTTACATGAGGCTGCGGGGCCCGCGACGGCGCGCTGCGCATAGGTGAGCTTAATTCGTAGTAGCCTTTTGCATTATTACGATCAACCATAACTTTGTTCAATACATAATAATAAGTTCATATATATTACAACTATTGATATAACATTCTTTTAACTTTAACATACTTATATGTGGAAAACTGACCGCCAACCTTCGCTAGTTGGAGAGGCACCTTAAGAAGAAGAAGAAAGATATTTAACTGGTGGTAGGTCTCTGTTGATCGAAAGCTTTTAGATAGCTACCATCGCAGTGCCTACGGTAGCCTACAAACAGTGTGCAAACATTGCTGTGTTCCGGTTTAAGCGGCCCTATAACTAGTAAAATTACTAGAATAAATTAATATCTTATGTGTCAAGGCGATGAGCACAATATGGTTCAGTGTATATCGTCGTAACTCAGTCACCATCAGGTGGGTGTCCCGCTCGTCTCGTCGCTTCGTAGAATAAAAAAGAAACTCAAATTGAACAACAATGTTAACGTGTTAATATTTATTTACATATATCTATATATATACATGACGAAGTAAGTGGATGAGTCGTACTTGCGTATCAATCGGTGACATGGAAATGATTCAACTGTTTACAAGTCCATGTCCCACTCCATCGTTTAATTGCGAATTAAAATTTAGTTAGTCATCAAACCCTGCCTCGTGATTAATATTTTTGTTAATTTCCTGTGTATTTGGATTGAGAGACACAGAAACCATAGAGTTTTCAGAGATCAGTATACTTTATTTTTTATATTTCTTTAGGCAATCTTTAAAAAGATATCCTATGGAGTTAAGTTAGGGTTATGTGGAGATATAGCCGACTAAAAACCCCTCGGTGGACGTCGTCAGTTTTTAAAGAGGTCATATCCGTTCGGGATACAGCCGTTAGTGATATGTATAGTTAACTTATACTGTAAATTTTTATTCAAATAATATTTAGATGTCCAGATTCATTGACTCATCACGAGGTCTCCGAGACTATTAGACAACAATAAAAACTTGGCTCATACATTGTTTCTTTTCAGTTAGAGGAGAGCTAAGAAAGGATTTTACTAATTTCTTTCCCCAAAAGAGAGATGCAGGAGTGTTTCCGCCAGCAAAACCGGCAGTGTATTTACATTCATTTGATGATGATGATAAATTGTAATTGTAGACGTCAGTCATTGAGACGGACATTGGCGTGTATTTAAAAGTTATAAGAGATCGCTTATTATTAAGTGAACTCATTGTGTTGTCGTTTGGCCGTAAAAAAGCAGTTCCACTCTCGCGGTGATTACTTAAGCGGTTAAAAAATGTCTGGGCATTACATTGAATTGAATTATTTAACGAGCCCGCCGCCGCGGACGGGGGGCGATAATTCAATGCGTTGTTTTAAATAATACCCTTAATAAACAAACCGCGTTTACACCCGACGAGGAGTGCTATATTACGACAGTCGTTCATTTAAGCACTTCTTTGATTATAACAAATACCTATTTAATACCGGAGATAAAGTTTTGTGCTTCATATTAATATGAGAAGAAATGGATATAATGATAACGAAAATTAATACATTTTTAATTATGTTATGGGGATGTAAAGAGTACCAGGTAATGTTTGTAATGTAAGTATATTATTTCATATAGGTTATGAAGAATAGAAACTAAAACCAGTAACAAGTTTATAACCTTCAAATAATAATTTAATTGATATTTTTGCCACATTAGTGTTGCAGAAGCCTTGTAAAGTCCGATTCTCAGTAACTATTGTTAGTTCTTATATCATTATGTTACCGTGTACTCATTTGTAATACACATAATATCAACATTTACAATTTGGATGACGGAATTAAATTCATGTCGCTCTAACGTTATTGCTCTCAGACAAACATATATATATATATAAGATAAATAGAGATTGTTGTTTCCGACCTCGTCCATTTCGTCGGTTAAAAACGTCGTGCTCGTTACGCGCCGTGCTAAAGGTGCGCGAGCGGTTGCACCTCAGCGGGAGACGAGGCCGGGCGTCCATGCATCCAGATAGTAATCGACACCGGTGCCAGTGTTCGCTTTCACGTATATTTACGACAGCCGTTAAATATGATTATCTGTTGGTTTTTGTTTTATCTGCGCGCGATAGCCGCGCGCCCACGCGGCGGCGCGTCGCGGCGTGCCGTCTTTCCCGCCATATTTGACAGATGTCAAAAATGGCCTCCGATCGCACAACATTAAATTTTATTATGCTAATATATTAACACTCTGTTTTATTTATTGTTTAAGTTGGTTTTATTATTTTTAGCCTTTTCAGTCATTTATAAGTTGACCACGCGAACTCGTAGCGCTTGAGAAGTAGGTTGGGGAACGCAAGGTAATGATAAACGTGAGAAGACGCTATTCATTTTCAAAACTGTTTCCATTAAGGTGCTTTTTACGGCACACCGTTGAGCAAGTATTGGAAATATTTTAACGACTCTTCCATATGAAAAAGCTTACATGCTCATTTTAATAATATGTTTACCGCTGGGTACATAATTAAAAGAACATGCCCGTGTAAGCTATTACAGAGATTTTTCTAATTTCTTACACTTAAGTAACTAAATGGACAACCCCAGAGGTCGGAGCTTGGGTTGGGCTATTCCAAAAGCAGGTGAAAATCTAAGGCAGACTACAATTTCTCTTACTAAAATAGTTGAGAACATTAAAAAAATTAATTATTGTCTAACGCTTATAAAGAAATTAAGTTGTTTACACATTTGATGACAATTGTAAAAGTATTTTTTTATGTTATGTTTAATGGTAAACAGATGCAGCAATGAGATAAAGTAGTCATGGTTAAATGTTTCAATGCAAGGGTTAAGAATAAATATTGAAAAGGTTCGTACAATTCTACGAATTTAAATTCGCATGCCTCGACTCTTGATTATTTCCAATGTCGTGAATAATCTGTATAGCCGAGAGTACTGAGAATTATGTACTAGTGTTGTTACTTGTAATTCGGTTGGGACTTGGCATACATGTGTCCTTTGACTAAAAAGATTTACGTGACATATAGTTTTTACAAGGCGTTTGACAGCAACTGCATTCTTATACTCAAAGTACAATCCCAGTGGTATTCTCCTATAGTTTGATGAGGACGACGGTGGACATTAATTTATCTTACATGCACTGTAATATATCTATTTTACGTTTGTTATACGGGCGGTATTGAGTCATAGTCCTTCCGAGTTCGTTGCTTGGTGGTTGTAAGTTCAGCTCTTCGCGGTTCGCAGACTAACGAACCTCTCGACGAGACTCGCTCTCCGCGCGCCGTCATCGAGGGTTAATCACCAATTCCCTTTGTGACGCAAATGAGACTAATTAGGGCTGCTGCGGTATCCCGTGGCAGCAATGAATGCCGGAATCGCACGAATGCGGGATCCTGTCGCGTTTGTTGTCGCGGCGGCGCACCCGCGGGGCAATAACGCGCCGCCCATGCGTGTTACCCGCAGCGGCGGGAGAGCCTTTGATACTTTGTTACAGTTCAAAGACTTTTCACGTAATCAACTAGATCAAGTTCTTGAGTGAAGCACTAGATCTGTCTCTAGCTGCAGCCCCGCTGTACAATTGTTGAGACTAGTAATCCCTGCCTGATACAGAAGAATTTGATATTGTAAAGGACGGAGAACCTCCACAGAGTCTGTTTAGGCGCAGTGCTAAGCGAAACCTGTGTCCTACTTCAGAAAACCGGGAGGCTCGTCATAAGGAAGAGTGGTTGCCGAGAGATTTCTTCTTCTCCGGTGGTTAGGGTATCTTTTGAATGTGATCTCCCCTTTCAATAAAAATAGTCTTTCTAACCATCGCCTGAATCCGCTAAGTATAATAGTAGCTCGCAAACAAGTCTGTGTTCTAATAGGAAGGGAGGTTACATCCGTAACCTCTCCCTCTCACGTAAGATAGATCATTATAATATATACATATTATCATGTTTTATTTTATAATGCCGTAAAGCGACTATTTCTAAGTATGATAATGCACTTTATTTATTACCTAGTAACCTATGATTTGTCTAATAGTTTTAATTAATAAACATTGCGTCTTCACTACTGACTACAACTGAATTGATTTATGTTAACGTTTTTGTATAGTTAAATGTAAATCTTACTTTAATGTTGGTAATATTTTTAGTAACATTAATAACCATCGATCATACGTCAAAGTTTTTGTCCGACGTCTTGTTAGCACTCGCAAAAACAAACAACGGTTTAGAATCAAACAAAAACTAAATGAAACTCACGATACCTAATAACCTTCATAACGAGTTACTCACCTGAGCAATTTAACAGTGTTTATATTTAACCATTACAATAATAAAGTTTCGTTGATTATAAACGATCCGTGTTGATTATTCACATCAGTTTACTTTAATTGATAGCATTTTGAGAAGTTTCATAACAGCGACGAGAACAGCTGTAAGTATATGAAATAAAGTGTAGTTTTGCGGGACGTACACCTTCCATCAATCCATTCGCTTATAACAATGAAGGATTAGTTAGAATGTTTATAAAGAACCACAACGTCCTTCAGAATTTAAGCGATCATTCTCGTGACTGCAACACTTTCACTATTTACATCGTCGTTTGAACTGGTGCTGAGTGATATTTCTAAAGATCAATGTAAATTAGTATATTTTTAGACAATGATTTCTATAACTAATACATTTAAAGAGAAAGATATCAAAGCTTTAACAATTACTTTTAACAGCAAAAATTTGAGAGAACCAAATAGTTAGACAATTGCGCGACAGACAATTTGTATAATGTGTTGATTTTGCATAGGTAATGTAGTCGAGGATTAATCTATGATTTTTATATAAAGTCGCGATTTCCAGAAACTATTTAACATAAATTATTCAACGATCAATCAGTAAGCTCGACGGAAGACATGGATGTAATGACAGTGGCCACGTCAATCGTGAGTCTGTTTGAATGTGGCTCACGTCGACGGCAAGCGATTTGCATAATAAGCCTCACTGCCACATCCGATACAAATAATTCGCGAACAATTCCAAACGGAATCGCTCTTATTCATAAATAGCTATTCACTCAGACTGACGATGAGGGGAGAGTGGTGTTGCATTGATTGTTGTCTGCCAAGTGACGGGCCTGCGGCCAGAGCTCGAGGAAACGTGCCCCGCGCCGGGAATACCAATCGCGGTATTGAAATAATTGCAGCAGAAGGAACGCCCGGTGAAAGTTTACCAGCTCCCATAACATATCATGATGTACGCCGGTGGGCTTCCTCATGTTACCGACCAACAGGCTTCTTATAAGTCATAGTAAACTTACCGTTCATAACCTCGTATTAATTGCTCTTTAATCGTGTTTGATGTTGCGCGTTGCTTCAACTCCATTAGCACTAGTGATAGAATTCAGTTGTAGTTATTTTGATTTATTAATCTACTATCAGTGTTTAAAACGAATCATTCAGATTAGTGGCGATTTAAACGGTCCGGCCGAAAGACAATTCTAACGAACCATAAACAATCCAACAATCTGAACGTTATTAATGGTAAAATACATAACGAAACGCTTTTGATATCTGTTAATGTACGTTTACACGGCCCCAGTAAATTTATAGTCGCCGTCCATTAGCTGGTAAGCACCACTTGTAGCTGGTTTCCCTTTAAAGCGCGACTGATTTTGATTTATGCATCGGTTTAATAGAATCCAGTGGAAATGATTACTCAGTTCGTTATTAAAACAAACGCCTTAAATCGACACGGCCGGTGCAAACATCGCCATCGGCCCTAACTGGTCCGCGGCGGCCAATATGATAGATGTGATGAATAATTCATGCTTTGTGAGTTCTGCATTGGTTTCTGTTACCTGCCACTTTTGAATCGGCTCCGCGGCGAGCGCGGCGAGCGCGGCGAGCGCGGCGAGCGCGGCGGGACTATGTGTCCTATGGCCATAACGTTAAGGTGCAGTTCGCGGCGCTGGGCTGACGCGCGAGGAGTTACACGCTGCTGTATCAGACATTTTATCCTTGTAGTTTAATTTATTAACGGGCCCGTACGTGCGCCGAATGTGTATTTGTTATATTCGCCGATTGGAGGCTGATTAGCATGGGACGGGAGCACGGCACCCGCGCACAGCGGACTCCCGTGCGCGCATGTATTCTCTCGCTGCTGCCGCGGGCGGGACGCGGGGGTAGTTAACATTTTTCTAAAGACAATGTATATTTTTAAAATTTACCTAACTATATCGTTTACGTTTACTTAAATCTCCCATCACGGATGTGCAAGATGTGGTGTGCCCTCAAGTCTCTCAAACCGCGTATATACACTACATCTATGTCATGTGGTTCACAGCACCCCCAGTTCGGGTCACGAAGGAAGGTGGTCAGAAGCCGGGTCCGTGGCGGTCTCCGACGACCAAGTGGCTCTCGTTATACTGCTACTACATATACGTCATGTGTGTCGCCATGTCATTTGTTTATTTTTATTTTACTTTTAAAATCTATTCAGCTGAATCGGGCAGGGGCACATTACTGGAAGAACGAGGTCATTTAGTTAACAAGTGTTCCTCTATATGCGACGACTTCAGGAGAATCCGTTACCGGCTGACTGGTTAGAGGCTAGAAGATGACGATGTAGGTATTTTTTTTTCTTTTTATTGTACAGGGCTTCATCGCTACTGCGATGATGTCGCCCTCATAATAACAAAATACATATAAAAACTAACTTATGTATACTTAATCACAAACACGCCTTAAAACTACTTTGTAAAGTTGTTTGGCTTCATTGGACATTGGTTGAGTCAAGATAGTGTTAATTCTACCAACAGTTGTAGGTATTGAACTAGAACAATAAATCTGCCGTTAAAGGTGCTAAAATCAAGTGCTTAACTATTTGTGTAACCTTTTGATTGGCAGCTAGACTTATTGCTTTTTTCGATTGAAGCCTAAGCTATAATAACATTTGGTTGGCATCGAACGCGATATCGATTCGATGCGTGCGTACGCCGCAGCGACACGAACACTCGTCGACAAAGTTGAACCAATTAAAAAAAAATGAATAACGTTCACAGTTCGGCTGAGCTGTTGGCTAATTAAAGCGAGCGAGCTGAATGCGCGTTTGTCGCATGCACGCGTGCACGCGTGCACGCGCGCTACTCGTGCGTGGGCCCACGCGTGGGTAACGGGCGTGAGGCTGACGTTGTGCGGCGCACCGAGACGCCGCAGCGATCCTGTCACCGCACCAACTCCTTCAAATTTTCGCCGGTTAAAGTTTTTTTACTCATCTCTCCTACGTCAGGATTGCATTTTGTATAGATGTGGTAAATATGAACTTTCCTTTGGGACACTGTATAACTACAAATTTAGTTTTTATTATTATTTATTTTATTTTAAGGAATATTATACATATATAATAAAAGAAAGTACAGAGGCCGCGGCATACAATACGAATGCGATACTTAAATCTAGGTTTAAAACAGCGTCTAGACATAGAATTTGCTTTGATATGATGTGTTTGTGGCCATACATACTACTGTCAACTTGATATTCTAAACAACGGTAAAAAAACGCTTCATGTCATCTACAATAGCTTAAAACAGCTATATTTCTAGACCATTGTGATAGTAACTGTTAGGTTAACATCATTAATGGCTGCTGCGATTTTTTAACTCTGGAAATTCATCTCTCGTACATTTGTTGTAGGTTTGTCTGTGGACTAAGTTAATCTAGAAAATAGAACAATGCAGGCTACTAGTTCTATACTATTTTTGATTGCAGATCTCTAAATTAAGTATTTTCTAGTTAATTTGGATAGATATTCTAGATAATTTGGTGATCACATCAGAAATGACGGAGGCGGTTAGTTGAAGCATTGCTTAATGTTAAAATACTTTAATGTGAATTACTGCATTACGGCAGCCGAATGTTTAATCGAAGCATCCGTTTGCTTGATCAGATGGTGTCGCGAGGCGGCGAGCTCGCGGCGAGCACGCGGCGAGCACGCGGACTGGCAAACGGACGAGGTTTGTTCACGGCATACACTCAGGCCACTGAGACCAGGTTATCCACTTGTTACAACAGAACCTACATGGATTAAACACGTTTACTTCGTAAGTTAAGATTTCGATTACATAGTGATTTGTAATAACTTTATTCCTGTATCCAAGGCGCCAGGGTTGACCGCTTGTAACGCAGTTGAATATTCCCAAGAGGCAGTGACATGCACAAGGATTTGGGTAGGATCTGCACACCGCAAACTAAACTTAGACACTAATTTAGAATTTTAGTCAATCCAGCACCATTTTTGTAATAGCGGAAGCATAGTGTTTTTGATAACTTGAGAGATTATTATTTAGATAGGATTAGGTAGCCCGGGGTACATGGTGCTTATTTGCTTGTCTATGATATATAGAGCGCACACCCTTGTCATGAGGGTAAATTATAGAAAGTGATAGGTTTTGTGAAATTCGCTTAGCTAACAACCACTGTAATAACCATTTTCATTGGTTGTAAGCTACTTGGCGTACATTTGAAGTATGTTTTTTAAGAGTACCGAGCGGGAGATCACCTGAAAATATATATAACATTTAAATATTTTCTGTAAATACATGAAATTGCATAAATTGATGAAAATATTTCATTGCTACAGCGAATTGTGTCAAGCTGCGGAACTAAAAGTTTACTTTCACAGTTTATATTTTCAGTTCCTTTATAAAAAATATCAAGAGATACACTTCCAATCTTGTTTTAAAAATTTCATGGTTTTTTTTTTTAAATATATATATAATCGTGTGCAGATTGGTAAATAACTCTCAAAGTAATCGGACTTCTTGTGCAAGGTGGAAAGATGTTTTCATTATATTTTACGTAAGCGCCACTTCTGTCCCTTTTCTTATTCAACGATGATAAGAGACATTCACCTAATGGTCGTTGATACGCCTGCTCATAACAACGTGGCGCTTGTTAGGAAGATATAACCATCACCACATTGCGCCCGACGCCTTAAGACATAAGATGTTGAGTCTGATTACTCCAGTAATTTCACTAGCGATAGCACCCTTAAGTTCGGAATAAATTATTGATTGCTCAGTAATGTCTGTCGGCTGCAATAGGCGCTGCGGTGGTAC
Organism: Troides aeacus; assembly: GCA_033220335.2. Classification (NCBI taxonomy): domain Eukaryota; kingdom Metazoa; phylum Arthropoda; class Insecta; order Lepidoptera; family Papilionidae; genus Troides; species Troides aeacus. The sequence goes on from CM067282.1 coordinate 11,747,864, forward strand.
CTATCTAGACGGTCTATAGCAACTGAGACCTACCACCAAAAGACCAGTAGTCGTAAGCAAACAATATCCCCTCAGAGTCTGCGAGCATATTGTTTGCATACGGTCTTGCTCATCCTGATCTGCTGCATCAGACTGTCAATGAGATAGTTTCATAAATCTATGCTACAAATTTGCATGAAGTAATCATTTTCTAGTACTGACTGTCTCAGTACTTTCATAATACCTTCAACATCAATTCAAAATATCTAACTTAGTGCTGGTTGGTCTCTGTTGCCGGAGACCGTCTAGGTGGATACATTACTGTGTGCCGTATTGAAGGGTGTTGTAGCTATTGAAATTGCTGGGGGAACGAATGTAACCGTCTTGTCTTAATGCGACGAGCAGAATGCGATGCTGTGAATACCATCCTAACTAGCGTCAAGTTGTTTTGGGACAGGCGTATCACTTACCATCAGGTGAACGTCTGGCTCGGCTCGTTGTTAGAACATAATTAGAATATTATGCAAAAAACAAAATGTATTAACACTGTTTGTATAACAAAAAACAAGAACAATGTTAATGTTTTTAGTATTTAGTTTGAAACAAAATATATTAATAGTTGAATTTACCTCAAAGATATACACTACTCGATTAGGAGCTTCTTTCTAACTGACAAGTGTGTCAACTGACCTAAATTTTACACGGTGTTAAGAGACAATGGATTATCAAGCACTGGTCACCAGGCGGAGCGCACGGACCCTTGGCCGAGGCTGGTTAACTACGAGTATGTTATGATCGTAGGTGGGCGCCGTAACTTAAAATTTATGAATGCTTTGGTTCTGTGGCGCGCTCAGTAATATTATAGTATAACTTATTTCTATATCCAGTAACGCGCCAGTATCAGCTTTCACAATTTAACTGCTGGGCTGCGCCGTGAGGCAGGTGTGATCCGCTGGGGTCGGGGCTGCGCCCCGTTACATATATATTATATTATTTAATGTCAAAGGAAAAATAAAAAAAAAATATTCTTATGATATCAGGTACAGTAAACTTATCAGCTGTTTCATTGTTTTGTGTAATAAAAAAAGACATCGTTTAAAACAATGATGTGTTGCTGTTAAGTCACTCAACGGAGGTGTGGTCAGTGATAAAATATCACTGATATTGATATTGATTTGTTTGTGTGAATGAGATTAATTTATAGCTTCGTATCATACAATAAAACTACTTTTGACTTTTCAAGGTCCCACACATATGTGATAGTGAACAGAAATCTAGAATCGTTGCTCCGTCGCAGCCCTCGGCGCTGCGCGGGCGCTCGTTACGTCTCCAAACACTTAATATCCGATTTAAAAGCAATAAACATCGTATAATTTACAATCGACAAATACGTACGGATTTAAATCGGGCCGTGAATTATTTACGAGTAGGCCCGGCCCCGGGTTCGAGTGCCTGCCTTAATAAATATTCAATGAAATATAAGCTCGAGATGTTACGTGGAGGCACTCAGATGTTACTGCTGCTCGGATGTCCATACACTCGATGTCCGCTTTAATAGTTGAATCAAAATAGCCCTCTGGCACTGGGTTCCGTATCCAAGGTCTTGGTAATAAATTATAATATAACTGTGTTTTATTTTAAATAATGGAACGATGATACATTCAGGTTCCTAATCTGACAGTGATAGAGGAAATATCGAGCAAGGTGAGCATATTATATCAACTGCGGCCTTGTTAATAACAGAGTTAGGACGTTCACACAAACTATTACATTCCTCGTTATATTTATCTGTGAAAGAGGAGAGAGAAGAGAATTATTAACAATTAACATTATCATTAAAATCCTATCCTAATATTAGATATATATATATAGGTCCTGCAACGCACTTCTAGACGATGATGATGAGAAAAATCAAAAGCAAATTTTCAAACAAAAATCTTCATAAAAAAAGTCTTGTTTCTGAATCTACTAAGAGATAAACTTTACATTTATACTTTAGGCACTAAAAATCTATAAAACATATATATTAGATCTTAATAAAACGTTATTTGATTATTCTAAGCATATATATTTTCGGAGTTGCCCGGGAAACCTCAAGCATGAACACGTATTGGAAGGAGTAGAACCGATGATTGTATGGAATAAATTTCGCACTACCGCAAATGCTTTGTTTATCTTAGGTCATATAAAAAATTTTATACTCAATTCAATAATATATAATTCAATAATAAAATTAGTTACTAGAACATTCTGTTCAGCACTTGAAGTGATTGTTGGAATATATCCGCTTATATAAAATTTAATGATTTAATGAAATCCATTATGTACTAATGATGTTATAGCAGCAGGTTCACATTATGGGAGTTGTAGTTAGCTAGATGGGTACGAAATATTCCTATCACTAACCAAATTTCTCACGTCGTCCTGGTATTGAATTAAGGATCTCTGATTACAAAGCAAGTTACTGTGCTACTGTGCTACGGAGGTAATTTTTTGTATATCCGCTTTATCGCTTGCTGAGAAAAAATTTGTCGTGTTACAGGCCTTTATCTAAGCAGTTAAGTAATTTTATAACGTTAATAATGTTTAAGTGCTGTTGTGTAAACAATATGTCGCAGGGCTAGTGCGCGTGCTCGTGCGCGTGCGCGTGCGCGTGCGCGTGCGCGTGTCGCTTTATTGCAGTTTTATAGCTCATAGCATTGTAAGTAAATTTAGATTGATGGAGCAACCGATGGCAGATAGGTTGCGTCGCGGCGCGGTGTCGCAACTTGTAAATTGATCATTACATGTTAATCATACTAAAATAAACATTAAATCTTTATCACGTAACAGTATACAGTTGAAACGTATTCACTTTTTTTTTATTGACGAAGTAACGAGACCGGTCTGAGGTTCGTCTGAAGGTAAGTAATACGGCTGCCTATAACAGGCGCTAATTACGATGATATATCATAAACAGCACCACGTTGCTGTCTATGCCTTGAGACATATTAAGTCATTATGCCAGTAGTTTATCTATATACAGCGCATTTTAAACCGGAACACAGTAATTATTACACACTACTGTTAGTCGGAAACAATGAGATGTGGTTTTACTCATCTACACAGTTTCCGGTAATAGGGATATGCCTCCAGTAAATAACATCATCGATAAATGTTTACATATTACATATTTCACCATCATCATTTCACTGCTGCATATCCACCTTCCCTTTCGAGCCATCTTTTCAGTGACTCCTGTTTGTTAAGTTGCTGTTTCATATGTATGATATTAGTTGTGCTAACATTCAAACTTGTATGTTAAAATATATCCTGAACTATATTTATAACGTAACGTTGACGATTTCAATTTCTGATTATCATCGTGCGATGATATGTGTCAACTGATGAACATGGAGTTCTAAGATACACAACATATATAGCTCTTAACGCGGATAATTCAGCAAAAACGGTTTTTTCCAAACTGTTAGTTTATTTTATAGAGAAAGGAGAGCAGAGGGAGAGAAAGAAGTAATGATCAATGTGACCATTTTTGAGAATCCCATTAGAATATAAGGAATAGTTTGAATATATCTAAAAATCAATTATCCTTGCACCTTTCGAAGGATTGTGTGCACAGCTCATTGATGTGGCAACTGAAGTTTATTTATAATCTTTACCTAGTTTATTATTAACTAGCGGCTAGTTTATTACTAAAAGCATAATAACGTAAAAAACATTCACGACAGCATCAGAACTACTCCGAGCGCGTTGGTAGGCGCAACACTTTATGAAGCTATAAAGCGCGGCGCGGCGCGGTGCGGCGCGGTGCGGTGCGGTGCGGCCGCGGACCGAATGGTACTTTTTGTTTTTATAAACGCGATTGCTTCAGGGTCTCACTTCCGATGATCTGGCTGCCTCCATTTTGAATGGATTCAGTCAAAATCGCTATGATTTAGTCTAGTTTCAGATATCTTATTTACACGGTAGTTGGTGTTGAACATAAACGAAACTTCTTACAAGACTACTGATCAGAAATATGACTGTGCTTTAATTTATCATTTCTAATAGAAAACATTGCGAGAATGTAAGATTTATTTTGTAATCATGATCGTTACCTTCATCATATATCATATCTATATGTCCGCAGTCGCATTGTACAAGAAACATCTATGATATATTATATAAACTCCTAATAAACTGTCCACGTTCGCCTCGCCCCGTGTACGGCATGTTTATGTTTCTATCGGGTTGTCGGAAAAAAAAGGTCCCCGAGTCAGAGATGTCACGGCGGAGGTCCACGGACAATAATAATGTGCAACAAAGCTTTGTTGACTTAGGAGGTGGTCACAGCGCGGCCACCGACGTTACCTGACGTGTTCAAATAATGACGTCAGCCCCGGGGGGTGGGGGTGGGGCGGTGGCAAGGTACAGATGGAATTGCACAACGCGGTGGGCAACACACTCAAGTGTATACAGCCTGAATTATATACTGAACTGTACTGATTATTATAGAATTATTTTATAATATTAAAATATTGAAATTGCCAATTTTATTTGCAAAACTATGTCTCTGGTAAAATTATATAAAATCGGTTCATCCCTTGCACAGTCATACCGATATTTTTTACATTGTTTTTTACGTTATAAGGGAAGAATTGTCATCAACGACTGTGTCTCTTGCACACACATATAAGACATTAACGTTCAAATAAATTGAATATTTTATTGCAGGTAGGTCTCTGATGCTAGTGATAGTCCAGGTAAATACCAGCACAGAATTTCCGTTTGAAAAGCGTTGTAACTAGTGTAATTACTGCGGTAACGAGACTCAAGATCTTGTCTCAGGCGTGGAGTCTGTGCGAGTATGTCTCAGTTCTTATCATTCAGGTGAGAGAGCCGTTAGTCTCGTCGCTTAATGTAATAAAAAAATTTTGTGATAGTTATTTTATGTTCTTTCACAATAAAAAGGACGTAACTAATAATCTGTAAAACGTTTCGTATTTCTGTACCTCGGTTCACATTTATTATCTGTGTCGCTACTATATTGGATAACGTTAAAGCTATTGATGCAGCTCCAGATGATTGATGAAAACATTTCATCTCCAGAACGTAGCTGAGGCTTGGATATTTTTAACAAGCAACTAAATGTATCTAAAAGACATTTTATTAATTAAGTTAATTAGCGTCGCAGGGTGTAGTCGTGACGTGCAACGGCAGTCGTGACGGATACCATCGGCAGGGGCTCCGGAGCGCGCGCGCTGCTTGTAATTGGCCCGGCCGGGGGAGGGAGCGAGCTGGCCGCGCGCGCGACTTCACATGCGTTACTAACAATTTATTTAGCGATATACTTAGAGAACTTAATTCTTACTCTCTACTCTACTAACTGGAGACTTAGGAATTTCTATTAATTTCTTTCAGTGATATTACGGAGAAAGCTACTGTCCGAGTTGCAAGAGTCAAGTTTCTGTTTACTGTGTTCAAGAGGTAGAGATTGAATGGGAATGTATTAACCAGTCTCCCGCTTGGAAGGTTCCACATAAATTCCAGACGAGGCAAGAACTTCACGAGAGAGGAGCGGAGAGGGAGACGAGGCAACACCTTCTGTGTTACAGACGTTGGATTTAGATCTTTTTGAGCTATTTATACCAATTCGTGATATCAAATTTGAATAACAAGAAATGGGTGTATAGTAACTTTCTTTCAAATTACTGGTGGTAGGTCTCTGTTGCTGGAGGTTGTCTAGGTAGGTACCAGCGCAGCTCCTGTTGCAATGGACAAATTACTGGAGTAACGACGAAACGCGATATGTCTTAAGACAACGAATACAATGTGGTATAATTTATACCAGCTAATCTAGCACCACATTGCTATGAACAGGTACATTGATTACCATCTGCTGAGCGACACGCTCTTTTGTTGTTGATTAAAAAACTAAAAAAACACACTATACTAATTTTTTTTATTATGAATAAACTGTAGCATATATTATATTAAATGTTTGTGATACCTTTTACATGTTACCGTTTTACCCCGGTACACGTTGCATAATGTCAGATGCATCGGCTGCTGGTGCGAGTGGGGGCTGGGGTGTGTTCCTTTTGTCGAGGACGGGCCTCATTAGGGCACCAAGGGCCGGCCCCGGCGCCCGGCCCGTCACTATCACCCCATCACCTCATTAGCTGGCGATGGATGGGGAACACCACGACATTCGTTTTCTCTTCGTTGGGAGCGCCGACAGTTAACGAGTTATTTTTACCGCTCGACCAAAAACATGAGTGCTGTGAATGTAGCGCGAGTCTGATTTAATATTGTTATCTGAAATTTAAAAAAAATTGTATCAGCTGGTCGCTGTCAGCTTGTTGTGTTGTTCTTATCTGTGGTTACTAGAAAAGCATTTGTATATCAGTACTTGTGTGATGACGTCCGCGATATGAGGGATGCTTAGTGTTTATAATAAATACTAAACATGAGCTTCACTAATTTTACAGTTAGATCTGCATATTTTACTATTTAATTGATTTTACTAAGAATTAATAATGAGATTGATACTTGTGAACAGTATTCAGGCAAAATACTTCGGCTCACGTGTGTCAACAAACGCAGTACCGGAAGGCTGTTAGAGCAGCGTGTACACAATTTAAACGTGGTACCTAGGCGGTTCGAAACAGCTTTACCACCACCCATATCTTTAGGGGTAGAAATAAACAGGAAAGTTTTCGGGAAAGTAAGTGTTAGGGAATTTATAAACTTGATCAGTTGTCAAGTTTATTTCATAAATAAAAGTTATAGTTTCTTTTTGGTGCTGAAGGTGTGTTTTGTAGTACAGGAGTGGGGGCTTTAGGGGTAAGGTGGTGTGACAAACGCGGGTACGTGAAACGGTGTGCGGGTACAAAAAAAAAAGCCTTAAAAAACTTTGCTTCGTGGAAGCAGCCGCGAGCGCGTGAGATATTTGTAGTGACAATATTAGTTCTGTCCGCTGCGTTTCCTTGAAACGTAACATTTCCACGAGCGCCGGTGCGCCGCGGACGTATTCATTGCTGTGGGTGCGTGGATATCGCTTGTTTCTAATAAAAAAGAGAGGTTACGTATATAAATTACTGGTGGTATGACTCTTGCGGAGATCGTCTTAGTCCTGGTGGCAAACCTGGAGTTAAAGAGACAACATGTTGAGTCTCAAAGCGATGAGCCCAAAATATTGGTATCATCAAAATTAGCTGCTCAATGTTACAGGGATATTACTTACATACTAACGTTATTAGTGTGAGTAGTGCTGAAGCAATGTTAAATCGAGCCCTTAGCAAGTGACGTAGTATACTACCACCAAAGCTTTATAAGTATCTTTAACTCTTGATCAAAAAAGAGTGTATGAGGAATTAACCCAATGTATATTCGTTCTTAAACTAACTTTTATAGTTTCTTTTCGTTACAATGAAGTTTTGATGGATGATGGATGATGATGAATGTAGATAAATGGATGAAGGTTAATATTAGTTTAAAACAAAACATATATTTTTACATGAACCTGTTAACAGCGGTCGTTGATGTACGTTTTTTTTTATTCTACGAGGAAACTAGATGAGCGAGACATTCACGTAATGGTAAGTGACACGCCTGCTCATAACGACCTAGCGCTAGTTATGATAATATATTCATCACTACATTGCGCTCGTCGCTTTGAGACATAAGATGTTTGGTCTCATTTACTCAGGATTTTTCTAGTTACAGCGCCCTTCAAATCGGTACACAGTAATGTTTAGCGGCAGCAATAGGAGCCGCAATGGTACATTAACGGTCTGCCACAGCAGACTTGCCACCACTTTAAATGTCTCCTCATCTTAGTGATTCATTAAGATGCTACAGCATCGTAATGTATACTCGTTTCTGTTGGCGACAGAGCGCGCTCGCTGCGGCGGTAAATACTTCGATGGCGTTATACAAATGTAATTTTTTATGTAACAATAGTAGTGAAACGATCGTTTGGTGGTAATTAATTACGTGTGGACATGGTGTGCGTGCGAGGAATCGAATCGGCGTCGCCAGCCGCGCGCACTGCCGCGCGCACCGCCGCGCGCACCGCCGCGCCGCGTGACGCGCATGCCAACCGGTGTGTCGTCTGCATGCCCGTTTGCCTGTTCGCATGTTTGCGACTCGCCAATCGCATAAATTGTCTACAATTTATTTAGTAATGCGACTTCTGTTCATATTCCGTACACAACGGCTCATTTATCTGGCGACGAGGTGCCAATGTCCCGCCGGACATCTATAAACATTCTACCTAATATTTTTTTGTTTCAATCAACCTTTGCAGAAATAGAAACAACGGAACTTAATGCTAAATAGTGTTTTATACCAGGTAACCAAAAATGGTCTCCATAAAGTCGATTAATCATTTTATAATAAGAAACAATGACAAGGAGAATCCGTGAAGGTCCACAACGTTAGAGGATATCTGATGTAGGATTTCCTCTTAAGATAAAAGGTAAGTGGAATAATGCATTATCAAAACACACGAAGTTGATCTTAAGTTAAGTTTCTTTTATAGCTATAATTGTGATGCTTTAGTGTTTCTACCTTGAATATATTAGTTGCATTTTATGTAATTGACTGTTATATGCTGGTGTTTGCCTGGAATTATTCCCGCCTGAGTCGACTTTTACGATGCACTGAAGTTAGGAGGGAGGACTGTGGTGGAAATATTCTGCCGTAGTTTCCCATACAGAAGAACACTAACGTAACTCAAGTTCCCGTTAATCGCTCCATCAATGCTAAACTTTTTCTGAAACTAATCTGTTTGTTTGATCTCCAAGTCCAAAGTCCAAGTTGTCCAGGCTTCCACATGACGTGGCATATTGGTATTTAAAGCTCAATAAATTACCAACTTACAATACACTAATATGTTAAGAATGAAATGAAAAGGTAATATTTCAAAACAATTTACGTCCATCTATAAAGATATCAAAGTAAGGGCTGTGTTTGAAAAAAAAAACACTGCCCGGTGACAACATCGGGTATTACCGGGAAATTGAATTGTCAGAGTGGACAACGCTCTCGTCCCGCGGGGGTGGCGGAAGCGATTCATCACAATTGGCAGGTAAAATGTTTACTCAAGAACAATTTAAGCTAAAAGCCCGTGCCAAATTCCATCATAGAGGCATTCAGCTCGGCGGCGGGCGGCGGGCGGCGGGCGTGCCGTATCTCCCCGTTCTTCCATGAAATTGACTTTGTCAATGCTCATAAATCTTCCCGCCAAAACCGGCAGAAAAAGCGCCACCGCGGCGCGGCGCGGCGCAGCGCAGCGCGTTCCGTACCGCGCGATGTTTACACAACAGCCGATTGCTTTCACAATGCGAGACCCTTTTTTTTTTTCAAGTTTTTAAACATTTCTATTTGTTATCTTATCATTGTTATGTCCGAATTTCTTTCGTCTTTGTCATCTAAAAGGTTTTAGTGCTTTGCTAATATAATATAATATAATATAATACCATTGGTGATTTCTCCAAATGACAGATAATGTTGTTACGGAATTCCGATTAGCTTACTTGTTTTCTATTATATTAAGATTTAATAACATACTTAAAATGTATTCAGATTTTAAATCGAACTTTCAGTTGATATGAAATATTGAATGATAAAAAGTGTACTTAATTTTAAAAAGCACTTAGAAAGAGACAGCGATACGAGTTGCCGGGGAGCCGCTTCGTTTGTTCGCGCAGCGACGCATGCCGTTGTCGTGAGAAATTATGATGTTTTTCAGCTGAATCGAAGGAATTAATATCGCGTGGAGTTGTGTCTGGTGTGCCTCCGTTCGCTTTGGAGTTGTGCCAATAAAATGAGTTTTAAGGAGTAGTTTTCGCGAGTGTTCGCCAGACATAACTTGCCTCCGGATGGCAATAAACGTCACCGGGGCGCGCTGCGTGCCGCTATCAATCCGGTTTTGCATCCACTATCGCTCCTCTACATCTAACGGCTGCCATTTCGCGTCGCCGGCGAAAAACGAAAAACGCAGGTCATGGAGATTAAGATATTTTTTTTATTTATCTGAATCCTGTGTGTCTGTGACATAAATGGGGACTCATTACGACACCAAAATGTTTGCTGAGATAAACAAGAACAAATCTTGAAATAACTTCTTTAAACGTATATTATATACACTTTGAGGAATCATTCCTCGAGGCGCGGAGTCTTATCTAGAATATTTCATCTGGCGGAGTGCGGATGGCAATCCTAATGGCGATCGCTAAAAGGACAGTTGTCCCAGCGAGAGGCGACCTCACAACAAACTCTTGAAAGGGTAAGTTAGTTAAAAAAATTTGCCATAGGGGGTGCGCTCGCTTGTACTGCGCGCTCCGAGTGTTTTACTGGCGTCGGACGGAAACGGTTGTAACAGATTTACTAGCTTCAGACGAATACATTTATAACTTGGATAATCATAATTTTTAAAGTACATATTCAAACTAACAAGTAAAGACTTTACAGGAAATAACTTTTTCAAGTGAATATTTCGCTCGTATCCTTCCTCCTTAGCATAAAAAAATATTTTACTTTAACTTAACGTTAAAAATTGTAAAACTTACTTTGAGTGTCATAAAAGAGGATATTAATCTATATACATATTTCAATCTATGTAGAGACTATTCACGATATCTCTGCAACCATAATGCCTAGAGTCTGAAAATTTTATAGAAATACTCTTTTTGACGAGTCCAGGTCAGCGAAGAAAGAAAGCAATGATTTTGATGACGAAATTCTCCAAAGCAAGCTGTGCGGGCGGTACGGCCGGCAGGGGGGGTGCAGCTAGTGAAAATACACAAATGGTGACACGAATATGCATATGTTATTTAATTCATGATATGTTATAGATTAACTGGAAATGAAAAAAACTTTTATCAGCCTTAATTGTCAATAAGATACATTTCTAGATGAAGTTGGGAATACGTAATAGTACTTTTTTAATACATACGATCCCGTCGTGGGTGTTGCTCGTAGCTTTCCAAAAAGGTGTACACAGCACAAGCAGACAGTGCACATTATAAATGGCTCTTGGTACGGCCGCGTGCGATAAATATGTTATGTAGCATAACGTGCACCCCTCCGGCCGCATGCCGTCGTGGGCGGCAGCGCGCCGACTGCGGTGCAACACCTACGATAATTGCGTCTCGAAAATACTTCAAGCCGAAGTCGTGTAAAATTCGAAATCGAAAAGAGGCTAAGTTGTCTCTCGTGATTTATTGAACGCGACGAGCATGTCGGCAGCGCCAGCAGCACGCGGCGCCGTGCGCTTGGCGTGGCGTGGCGTGGCGTGGCGTACATCAGCCGACAATCGATCGCCGGTCAAAGCGTCCTCAACGACGGCGGCGCGGGGAGCGCGTCCTGGAAGCGCATCGCATGGTTCATTTGGTTGTTTGTCTGCTCGACAATGTGTGTGTTGTTGCGTTGTTTGTTCAGTTGGCGGCAAGGTCTGAGGCGCGTGGGCCCGCGCATCACCACCAACTCTTCACGGCCAGGGTCGCGAGCGCCGCTACGTTTGGAGTAAATGACTATAAATGTACTTCTTGTAACGTTCGACTGTACTTTCTAAGGATGTGCCAGTTTTATTTATAAAAAAATAACAGAATTTTTGTCATCCATCACAACGATTCCAAGACACACACACTTGAAGAGTGTGTTGGATAACTTAATTCAATTCTTCGTTTATGAGGGAACTGCTTCTTTTTATGTAAAGTTTAAACGTTTATTACTGAAAAATTTATTTGTGTCGTATGTATACCGTTGTTTATTTGTTATGCAAGAAATACTGCAACATGCAATAATTTACTTATTTTGAGTAATGATCAACGTGTGAAAGAAACATGTGATTATTTTTACACTGACAATAACCCGCGTGCGCCGGCAGCCCTGCCTGTGACGTTACCATAGCAACGCAGATCCAGCGGGAGATGTATTACGATACGTGAACAGTTATCGCGGATCGCTGCAACTGTCTCGTTGGCAGCGGATTTGCGGCCGTTACCTCGTCTCTCGGCTGCTATTGCTATCGTTAAACACCGCAGTGTTGCACAGTCGTGGTCAGTAAACATACGCATATGTCCGATGCAAATACATTTAACATACCTTGCATATTTCGACTGCGTAATTGATATACGTAGAATATATATTATTATCTATATATAACTAGAATGGACCTAGATTTTTATAAATCGACCTGGGAAGATAAAACTGTTACAAAGCAAACGTACATTTGTATTTATTGTACCGAGTGCCGTGGGTGGTAAGGAACTTGGTTCGGTTTTTGACTCGCCCCTTCATAACTCGATTGTCATCCCCTCAAGTGCGCCTACTATCGGTTCTCGCTGCACTCTCGAACAGTTCACCAACATTACAAAAAAAAAAGTTTATTTAATAGTTATAGTGACAAGAGGTTAAACCACTGTCCAGTTTATTGGTGACAATAGCAGTTTATGCAAGCTCAATGTGGTGCAGTGCATACCACCTTATTACCGCCACGTTGTTACCGGCGGGCGTATTGCTTACCATCAGGCGGGCGTGCCGCTCGTCTGGTCGCTTAATTACATAAAAAATAACAATAGTCTTTTTCAAATGTTCAGTATATTTCAGTGTTACCATGAACTAATGGAGCGCGCATCAGCTCAGGCCTGTCCGCCTCACAGTTAGGTAATGGCGTGTTACTAATTGCCAACTTAATGATTAAACTGAGATCGGCTAAACTTAAGCTCGAAGAATATTTCATCTGATACCTTACGGATTCATTCAGATTAAAGTGTTATATGTGCATACATCAGTTTTCTCTACATAGTATCCGGACAGGTAATTGATTGTTTATAACATGGAGAGTATGGAAAGGAGTAAGCGGTTCCGTTGTTGATGGGTGATTACCATACGATATACGTATATGGACTGCTGAATGGTCTGAAGGGCACTCTGGGTTGCAAAACATTGAGTAAGAAGGAGCTGTGAGCTGGGAATGGGGTGTAAGAAAGACATTCAGTTCCAGTCAATCTCCTCGATTGCCCGTGGTGCATCCGGCAGATTGACCACCGAGCTTCTGGCGACCGACTAATGGTGGTATAACCATTCATCACTGGTTGACTTAAATACTACAGACCGTATCGTGCAGCAGCGGTATCGGCGCGATAGTGATGATTATTGGTGAAATCTTTGTAAAGTGCTGGAATATTGACTCCATACCGGAGAGCGTAGTGTTGGCAGGCCAGACTAGGTGGACAGAGGACATACAAAAAATCGCTGGGAGCCACTGGATTCAAACAGCGCAAGACTGTGCTTGTGGAACACATTACAAGAGACATATTAAGAGTCCAGCAGTGGACGTCCATCGGTTGAAACGGTGATGTTGACGAGTAAAAGTGCGCTATTCTTAGCAGTATATAACAAAGGCGGGGCTGCGCGCGCGGCGCCGCTCGGACCGATGGTACCTGCGCGTTACTTAGTGACATTTAAAAAGTTATTTCTCCATAACCTCGCCCGCATCCTTTGAGGGGTGGGCTGATTGGATGTAAAAAAAAATACAAACGCACATGTTTGTTTTCGTTGTCAAAGAATGCATCCGTCATGTCCGGGTCGCCGCTAACGGCCGGTTGCCTGAGTGACATATTTACTTACCCCGGCTCAGTTACCAATACAATTGTTTCTCCATTTGTTCTCTAACCACCGTCGCGATGAGGGGTGTGCAAGAAGACGTCACTTCCTGTTGCAGGGAGAGCTGGTTTTACAACAATATTTCATGAGATGTAAGTAAGATGTCGGGAAGTAAAAGTGCCATAAATTTCAGGTGATGTTTCGTTTTATCGGGGTAGCCGCTGAGGAGACGGGGTGCGCGGGTGTCGGCGGGTGTCGGCGGGCGTCGGCGGGCGTCGGCGGGTCGGCGGGGGTCACGCCAGGGGAAATCATAGAGTCGTGCGGAGGTGTGGGACTGAGAGGCGGCCAAGATCAATGCAAGGGAGCACACCTCCAACGTCACTGAATGTATGTATGAATGAGCATTTGAATCTATATGCTTCCGTCTGTGTTTCGCTTTTGTTAGTAGTTAGAGAACTTTATTTTTCTCCACCAAGCTGTAACGTGCAACCCTTCCTTTGTTTAAATTTAATGACGGTGTAACTATGTATTTTACTTAAACACCATTCTGTGTTTCAAAGCAATGAATATAATGTACAGTGAATATCCCAAACGGTCAACATTGTGAATGGTATGCACAATTAACCGGTGGACGTCCTGCTCTTGTAGTTGTTCCTTTACCTATCTTGTGTCCTGATAACCTAAACATTATATAGGCAACAACGTCATCAAAGTTTGCGCACTAAACAGAACTAAACGCTGCGATAGCTCATCAGTCTTTAAGAACACAGAGGTTATTGCCAATGAACCCAGTTATAAGTTGGTTGTAAATAAATATTACCTAGTACAGATATTTTCTTAAACTCTATATATATATATACACACACACACATATTTATATATATATATACATATAAATATACATATAAATATACATATAAAGAGTATATTAATTATTTTGACATTTGTTTTATGTTACTCAATATATCTGACATGAATAAAGAACAGAAGTGAATAAGTAGTACATTTATTGTGCTCAGTGAGGTATTCGCAGTGTTTTATTGGGTATGATAGTTTCATTATAAACTATGTAAAATGTTTGACAATTTATGTAAAGCAGCTCCCTGTGATCTTGTTGAACACAAAGTCCTCGTAAATTTCAGCGGATTTGAACGCGTGACGTCGGGGATACATCAGTCGCCGCGCGGCCGGGGCGCCCACCGGCGGCGCGCGAACCGGCCTGACAGTCAAAACTATAAGCCAAATTATGTTAGCTTATTACTATGCTATGAGAAAGTTGTCCGATTTGACCCTTTCCCGTTAACTATTTCAGTACAGTAGTAATACATATGAGAAGGATATACTTCCTATAATATACATATAACAAACTAACTGTTCTTCGTCCGCTTCGCCGGACTTAACACCCCCGTAACTTCCTTTGCGAAAACGAAGATTGTAAATTCCATTTTCAGCTGACCTGTAAATGGCTGAACCAATGTTTATACTAAATTTTAAGTATTTACGTTCAATGATGATGGAATGTAACGGAGAGCGATATTCACTGACGTCTATTTTAGAAGGCTTACATCTAAGAGAGACCTGATGTGAGATGATAACGGCGACGAAGATTAAGCTATAGAGAAGTACCTTTACTAATATCTTAAACTTCTATTGCAATTATAATTTGTGATTTTCGAGAATGCGTGGTAGAGATGTTCGCTATTAGTTTTGCAAAGATTAATCTGTATGCAAATTAATGTATCCCACGTAGTAACGAGACGGTGCTATTAATTTGCTTACCGATATTTCTGGGAACCGCCGCCCGCCCGCCGCGCCCGCCGCGCCCGCCGCGCCCGCCGCGCCCGCCGCGCCCGCCGCGCCAGCCTCACCGTCCCGCGCCCACGAGAACACGTCTCGAAGCCCACACGATCGTTGCGCTGGTCTCCACAATGGTGTAATACTTGCATATGCATTAGCATTGTTTGGTTGTTTACCTTTCAAATCAGTTGCAATATGCAACAGGCTGGTGACAACCGCACCGGAGCTGGCAATTGCTGGAGCGGGCTAATCGTGACAGTGTTGCGGTACGTAAAGACCGTATGAGCGCCTTTCATCGTGTGAAGAGACGATCTACGCGAGGCGGTTAGTAGCAACTCCATCCGGCTAGCTTGATCAACAGGAAATTGACAGTGATTGATGATAATGGAACATGCTATTTATCTTCAGAGCACGAAGCAAGATGGTGGTATTTGTTATCAGATACCGTTAAGGTGGTAATTTCTATTTCTACCGCTAAGTAGTACTGTGCAAATATTACTGCGTTCCAGTTATAAGGACTTGTGAAGAGTGTAATTACTGAGTATACGATACTCAACGTAGTACGTCTCAAGGCGACGAGCACAATATGATGCTGTGTATATTTTCCTAACTAGCTTTACAGTGTTGTTGGCGAATGTATCATCAATATTATGACTAGTCGTCAATTATAAAAAGATGTTACCACGATACGGAAGTTATCTCCATCCTCTACTACGCCAAAGGACACATATCATTAATATACATGTTTAAAACATAAAACATTTCCTGTTCAACGAACCTAAAAATTGGGTGCAGGTTTGTAGTACTTTATGGTGCATGCCATGTCAGTTGTTCAACAGGCCCCGTCAATGTCACCGCACGGTGTCCCCGGCAGCCTTTAGCGACGAGGCTGACACATAAGTTTCATTATATTTAAAAGTAGATTCAGCAAAAAGTTTTTACTTACAAGCACTATAAATTCAGGAACTTTCGTATATACCGCGTCGATATCTGCAACAGAATAAATTATTTATTAATCAATCAGTACCAGAGTATGTATAGTGAAAGGATCTTTAGGATAAAATTGCGTAAATAATTTGTATTTTGTATTACTTTAAACAGAATAACATTTAGGACAGGGAGTAGCGATTCCTGAGACGTTATGGGTTTGGATTGTAAAATTTGGTTTGAGAATTGAGCTGCGGCACAGTGGCGCATTGGGTATTAAAAGGTTTGAATTTGAAATTGTGTTGTGTTTGAAACTGTGTTTCAAAAACCTATGAGAACAGAACTCATACACAACAACAAAAGTATTCCGGGAGCGCGCTGCGCTGCCTGCGGCCTCGTCTTCCCTTAACACCATTCACTTAACGTTAGAGATGTTAACGAGAATATTAGTAGTGTTACGGAATGCACTATAATAATAATGTTCACTTTTGTGTTACTTCAACTGTTGTGGGCATTGTCCCATTCTTCACCGATTACGGTTGCACGTATGAGGATATGAATCATAAACGTTTTTGAAAGTCATTCAGTTGACTTACGGCGGGCCCTCGCCGCTTTTTGCTCAGGGACAAAAAGTACGTACATGTTCTCGAGGAGCATCTGTCCCGCGACGGGGGACCGTTTTTTTCGACCATAAATATCAATTCTCACAATCCAACAAAACGCATTTGTATTTATTTGGGCCCACTCAGGTCGCGACGTTCCGAGGGAAGTGCCTTAGGACCTCTACCTTTCTTATTGCACACGGTTTAGCAAATTCTCGAAGTGAATATGGAGATTGTTCTCATTTGTTTTATGTGAACCGTGATTTTCTTTATAAAAGGGAACACTTTTTTTTAAAGGTATCTACAAGAAAGTCAACTAAAAATTAAAGAAAGGTGTGCGATTAAATTGATCCCAAATAAAGCATAAAGTCTAGTTTAATTACAACTCCATAATCTTTTTAAAGAAATTAATTAATTGATCACAATGCCTTAAACCTTTGAAACTAGTGTTAAACAACTTAACTGAACTATAGTACGACCAACCTTAGTTGTACACGGAATATTTTATTGATTAATGACGTCCTATTAATACGGATACATAGGTCATAACATGTCGAGAACATGTGTTCGAAAGCTTCAGAGAAGGAAGTTCCTTATAATCTATAATAGGATCTGTTCTTTGACAATGTTTGGGCTTTATTAGATGCCATTATATGCAAATGATCAAACCTGGGCGACTTTGAAGCGGATTTTAGTGCGCGAGCGGCGAGCAGATTTCAAACAATCGGGCGTTATCAAAGCGGGCGCGCCCGCTTAGCGCTTGGCGCTTGGCGCTTAGCGCTTAGCGCTCAGCTCAGTGCGCATTGCGCCGCTGCCGCGGTTCAAAGCTCGGCGAATTATTTGTAAACATCGCTCCAGGAAACTCTCGAATTAACGGCGCACGTGCGCGCGCGCGCGCTCCGCCATCTTGTTGCGTTCGGAATGGCGCGGAAACACGTAATGGCCGCCCGTGACCGACGTTTCGGCGAATTTCTAGATTAATGGCTTAATAGTTAAAGTCGAACTGTTAAACTGGTGAAGTTTGAATAGGCAATCGTTAAGTGGAAAGTAATGGTTCGAATAATCGTTTTGTGTTTGGACGTTAGAAGTGCTTCATAAAGCGATTATCGTTTGGAGTTAAAGTGCCTGTTGATGAATGAAGGATTGTCAAGTTAAAATTAGTCTTTTAGGGCTAAGTTTCCGTATTTTCTAATTCAATCACTTGTTTTATTAGATAATTTAAAGATTAAATAGATTTGATAATATAATATTCTTAGTAATCATTTTAACTACATCTTTATGGAAATAACAATTACATATTTAAGCTATCTGACTAATACCAAATTCTGTAAAAAAAATTAAAGTGACCACAAAATGATTATCAAGAACTTCAAAAACTTTTGAACTACGTAATGACTATAAGACGAAATTACAATAAGAAATAACTATAATGTATACTTCTTTGCAGGACATAAATCGGTTAAAATAATATAAAAATAAACAACTCCATATACGACAGAAAATTGTCTAAGTTCAATAGAATATACATTAGAGAGGACGTACATCAACAGTTAGTAAAGATAAGAATGTAGTTTCCTAGTTCTCGAGTCGTAACCTGTCCGGGGCTGTTTGTGCGAAATTGACGAACGGTCGCTGCTATCCGGGGCCGGGCGGCGCGCCGCCGCGACCTCGCTGTCTGACGGCGACAGCGGCGACAACGGCGATAACGGCTAGGGTCACCACGTATAGCTTTCCTACCTACTTGAGATCTCACTGCCATTACCCAAGCAGAGAATGCCAACTGCGAAATGCTAAGTATCTCATTATATAGCATGTCCTAAAATAGACCTTTATTACTTTACCATGTAAGGGCCTTCTATATTTATGCAAATCGATACTTGGAATATAAAGTTTAGTAGGTAATAAAACATTAACTGAATTACTTCAGTAAGTGGATGTCGCAATTTATGTCTCTCGAAAGTAAATTAATATATACAACATAACCATATATAATATATAGCTAAGAAAATATCTATTTAGTTGAGTTGTGAAACCTAGACAACAGAAATGAGGTTAGAGTTTAGAGATTATATATTACAACAAATAGATATTGGTTTCAACGAGGGAGATCAATCATATACGTAATACTTCTTTTTTATTTCTGAGAACATATTGGTGGATGATTTTTTCTGATTGTATGGTGTCATGGTCGCTGTTAATTAAATAACAACTAATAAAGTTAAGCACATCTTTAACACGAGTACATCCGATATTGTCTAAAGAGGAGCCCCACCTAGCTACGTCGTTTGGCGAGAATCCAATAAAATCTCCAGCGTCGTGAATCCTGTCAAATACTTCGTAAAACATTGCTTTATCATGTTTGACCTTTTTACTGGAGTTACGATCAACAGATTTTACATAACACTTGAATTATGGATCAGATGAATCAGTTAAAATTTCCACTTGAATTTTATAGATTTGTTTGGATCATTTATTTTGGGATAATCAGAAATTTTATCCGTAAGAGTAAAACATGGGAAAAGATCGTCAATTGTTTGAGGTAGGTAGGATCGGATCCGTTAATAAGCGTCGGACTTGGAGATTAAATGCTCGTCAATTTTCTTCAAGTATTTTGAATGCGATGACGCCGACTGGCATCCAGTTTACTTTTAGTTTGTTGAAAATAAACTAATAAGCAAATATACAGGTTCAAGGTTAGGACATTAATTACAATAATTATATAATTATACAGCATCTGGATAGTAATTAAATATTCTCGTATCGAGTATTAAGTGGCCGACGCGTGTGAAGCGACACAGCGCCGGCGCCGGCGCCGCCCGCAAACAGATTGTATCCGAGGAAGCGTACGGCGTAAACTCGAACGTTGATTCGCTTTTAATTATGTAGAGGAATATGTGCAAATCTAGATTTCACGTCCGCGCTAAGTACCCACTCGCTTGATACAAATACGCGATACGGGTAACGCAAGATTGTAAATTTTTAATTAATAGGTGTACGTCGCGCGGAGCCGGCACGAGCGGTTTTAATTGAAACCTTGTAGCATTACATCATGACCGCGGCGGCACCCGCGCCAGCTCCTCGCCTGCTGCTTCGGATCGGACATCAAGCTCAAAAAGGACAAGATGGTTATGTACATCAGCTTCGCAGCCGTGCGGCGGCTGCTGCGTACGAAATGTGAATTGAAACGTTGTTACACTGTAATTACTAACTAATTAAAAGAACCGGAAACGCTTGTTTATCCGCCGTTAACGTTTCCGCTGCAAGTTTCTTCATTTTAAAATCGGCTTATTAGAACAGCGCTGCGGTAATACTTTTTTAAACGCATCGCGCAGTTTTTTTTTCTAACTTGTTGTGCTAAACTCTAAGCGTATAAGGATGTATGGCAAAGGAGCGGCTTCGGCCGTGCCTCGAGTGTGGGCCTTAGTAATTACAGGTCTGGCTTCAAGAGCCTCATTGCTCATTAATATGGCCTTAATTGAGCCCCCACCTGAGTCTCTACTAATATACTTGTACGTTGAAAATTTTCTTTCAAGCTTAGATTTTAGAAGTTCATACGAGGGATTGAAATGTTTTGGTTTTAGTTTGTTTTGCCAACGTGAACCCATTTGTTGTTCCGCCGGTTTGATGTTGTGGTGATTCCGCGGGGGTTCGCTTAATTACGATGAAAGCATATCGGAGTTTTTTTGTGGATTCTAACGGTCTTACAGGAAGAGGGAATGTTTATGAAAATAACCATACCATATAACATTTGGTTACTTTAATTTCTGATAACGTCATAGTGCAAGTCTTGATGAAATGGTTCTTTGGATAATTCTGCATAAGCAATTAGGTTTTGAAGTTCTATTGCAATCTTTTGATGTTTAGATAAAAAAAAAGTTTATAGAAACTTTCCATTACCAGATCTATAACAGACATCAGAACTCTCACCGGTAAGGTGATTCCTAAGTATCGGTGCGTAAACTATGTATCTTGTTCCAGTTTCATAAACCTGCTTATCGCAATGCATGTTTTGAATTAACCATAAATTTAATTACATTCTTTCAAATGATGAGTAAGATGCGGTGCTCTATTGACAAATATTCATTATTATCGTATTGTTATGGGGGCGGCATATTTCTAATTGTTCCGTGATGTTTTGCTCACTTTCTCGCTTTCTATATATGTAAAATATCCTCATGCGTTATCCTACTGAGATTTTCACTTCAGTTGAAGTAGAATATGCGAAGAAAGTGTTATATTTCAAGAATAGTTTTCGAGGATATAACACATAGACCGCTCCTCAGTTATCTGAAGCGGTGGATTTTGGTCATGACTCTCACTTTGTAGGAGTCTTTGAGTTTACCTTCACTTATTGTCCATTCCATAAGATCTTGTAATAATTCATAATCGTTTGTTGAGTCAAATATCTGTGAAACGTGTCTTCTGTAAAAAGATAACTTGACTGTACATTCACAGCGCCTCACGCGGGCGGGGGCCAGCGCCGTAGCTGAGATGTTATCTTGGAATCGATGGTCCCCGCGATCACTTACACGGTCTCCAGTTACTTTTGTGAAACGGATCTAATTGATTGGAGACAGCGGGAGCGGATACCCAATACAGAAACTTACATACATAATCTACGATACAATACGATTTTGTTTCATTGAAGTCGATGCTATCTTTAATCCGATTGGGTTATGAATATGTACATGTCTTTAATATTAAAAGGGATGAGGGTAAAGAAGGATTTAACTTATTTATAGGCGCTGTTTATAACAGTTTAACAATTCAGCCATTTTATCAGCAGGTCGATAGACCCGTAAAAATAAGAATAACTAGTCAGTTCAACCGATCACTAAATGTACCTGCAGTATACTTAGAATTCTTTCTTTCCTTTCTATGTGTCCACATTGAGTATTTATAAATTTAGTTATAGATATTTTTCAAATGAAGTACACCATACGTAGTCACTCTCAGGACTTTAATGGGGACCTGGTCCTGTTAAAATCATTGATGACTAAGAAGATCAAGAGAAACAATATGAAAGTTTCGCTTCAAAACAAGACTGATAAATTGTGAGAAAAATTAAGCGCGATAAAGTTTATGAAGTAACCGTGGCGTTTACATCGATAGAAATATATTATTTGTCGATATAGTAGATACTTAAATATATAAACCAACAATAGAAAGATATTTAACAAGAAGAATTATACTAGACCCATATTTCCTACAAAAAACTCCAAAACCCCACCGCCAGGTAGGACCTAATTCGGCATTATGTCGCGCCGGCGGTGGCGCCGCAGCGCTGGTGTGCTGCGTGTACCCGTGTGCCATCAAATTCAAGTGGTTTAAGTAAATATAAATAAATAAATAAACAAATCAATAAATTTACGTTGGGTAATGTCGTGTATGTTAAAATCGTTTATATTGAATCGCTCCCCCCGTGGGTTGCGCCGGCGCACCGACGCCACCACAAAAAGACGTGTCGTGTTTCTACATCCATTTCCGTCCCGGAGTTTTTTCAAATGAGTTAAACAGCGTATATGATTACACTGTTCCCGAAATAAGTCGACTTTATAGGTGTGAATGTTTGGTGTTAGCTTACTAACGTATAACTTATACCAGACTAGTGATTGGCCGCGGCGTTGCTCGAGTTTCATGGGAGCTTCTACAGGAATAGTGTAGTAAAAGATTTTATTATTACGTCTCTCCGTTGGTTCACTTCCTCATGTCTGAGGATTGTGGTCAGCGTTAGGGTTGTTCTCTGGAGTGAAATATCTGCCTCCACTAGTTCCCCTTCTGTATTTCTTACGACGACGATAAATTTGGAGGACGAAGAGTCTTTTACTTGATCTATGTGTTTATTTATTATTATAATATTTTGCATTAGATTTTTTCTCCATTAATACTATCAAAGGTAATGATATTCTCATGATTATAATCATCATCAGCCAATAGACATCCATAGCAGGACACAGGCCTCTCCCAAAGATCTCCACATCGATCGGTCCCGCATTGCTCGCATCCAGTAGGTTCCCACGATTCTCACCAGGTCATCAGTCCACCTTGTAGGGAGACTTTCAAAGCTACGTCTACCAATACGGTTTGATATTCAATTACTCAATCAACGTTCCCTCTTCCCTCTTTTTCTTTATCTAGAAACCGTGTTGGTAGGTAGTCGTGGCCGGAGACAGTCTAAGCCGACAAACTGTAGTTGGCAAACATTACTGTGTTCAGGAATGAAGGACCTTATAGTTAGTGAAATTACTGGAGTTAATGAGACTTAACTAACTTTATGTCTCCAGCCGACGAGCCGAAAATGGTGTTGTTTATACCTTACAAACCAGCGCCACGTTGTTATGGGTAACCGTATCTCTTACCAACAGATGGACGTCCTGCTCGTCTCGTCGCTTCATTGAATAAAAAAATAAACGTCATAGAACCTGTAACATTTATAATATGCTGCGATAAAGTTAAACAAACAAACAAATATCAGGTCGTTATGTTGTGGGTTCTGTGTGAGTTGTGGGCCCGGCGTGGGTGCTGGAGACCATCATCGCAAATCATCATGTAGGTGTCGCCAGCCGCATTTAAATACGAACAGACTTTATTGGCAGTCTTGTTTATATTATTCGCGGCAACAAATGTTTATGCGATACAAACCCTTTTACGGGCGGGACAAGGTAACACATCAACGATACAGGTAACGTAATAAATGCACCGCAGCATTATGGGGACGATCACTTGGTGGTGAGTTGTACGCCGGTGCCAATATGTTTAGACAACCGCATTTACACTGGCCGAACACATGTGTTGTTATTCAATAGTTATCTAATGTAGTTAAACACTTTTTAATGGCACCAACCGGATGTTATTAAGATCTATGTAATTTTTGCACGGTGCTAGGTTTCGATTGCCGGAGACTGTCTAGGTAGGTACCACTGCCTATTGCAGCAGACAAACATTACTGTATTCCGGTTTGAAAGGCGCTGTAGGTAGTGTAATTACTGGAAAAACGAAAATCATCATGTTATGTCTCAGGCAACGAGCGCAATGTGGTGCAGTATGTATCATCCTAACCAGCGCCACGTTGTTATAGGCAGACACCCCCTACCATGTTTACAGCGGGAGGCTATTATTTAATATATACAACAGTATCATTACACATACGTGGCAGCGCGGAGCCCGTCCGCGGCGCGTCCATACATCACCGGATAAGATCTCCGTCGCCCGCCGACCGATTATTAATACATCTATATCCGTCCGTTGACATTTTGTTCGGACGGAATGCCGATCGCCGACGGCCGACCGCCGACCGCCGACCTCCACCGCTGGGCAAACGCGACCTATTCTGCTTATTGGTATATTATTAACAATTTTAACGCGCGATTAAACCATTTGTTTGTTCATCATTTGTTGTCAATTAGTTGTGATATCTAGATGTTCTGATAATTAAACCTGTGTGAGGAGGGAGGAAATAAAAGTTTGTATTTAAAACGTATTAGTTCTCCCACACAACAACTCGAGGGATCCAAGCCAATTTCACCCGCTCGTGATACACCGTGTTAATTAACAATCGAAGCTCTGGCTCCCACCAACCCGCATTAAGCTAGCGTGGAAGGAAATAGCCCACATTCCCCATATGAACCCCTGGATGCGAGCAGCGCAGGGCAGATCGAGGTGATGATCTTTGGTAGAGGCCTAGGTCCAGCAGTGAACAACAATTGGCTGATGATGATTTAAAAGGCAGTAACTCGCTGGCCAAATGGTTAGAGCGCGCGGCTTTCATTCCGAAGGTCGCGGGTTCGAATCTCGGCATGTACCGATGACTTAATATTTAAGTTATGTACATTTGTGAGCTTAAGTTACAACAGCGAGATACAAACGGTGAAGAAAAACATCGTGAGGAAACCCGTACACTGAAATCATCTGTGTGCGGGTGGCGGCCCTAATAAAGTGGAAACAGGCTCACCCCCTGTTACATGGGACCTAATCTGACCACATCTGGCGAAATGTGGGTGTTTATTCACCTCTGCCTATCCCTACTGGGAAAAAGGCGTGATAATATAAAAAAATATTTAAAAGGTATAGCTTTAAATATAGTAAATTCGGTCATGATTTTTAATTAACTTCGATAGCGTTTGCATAAAGTTGACAAAGAGCAGTGCTCCCTCAGCCCTCGCAGTGGATACATTAAGTTAAATCATTTGTCGCCAAGAGCTTGAAGTCCTAAGTCTAGCCCAGGTATTTCATTGACACTAGCGCAATAACATAAATATTAACTTAACTTGCATATCAAACAAGGTTTTATGTTAATTAAGTACACGAATTTGAACTTGTTATACGCGCGAACATCGCCGTTTCAATATTATACATAATAAAAAGCTTGTTGCTTAGCAACCGGATTTGTATGGAAATTTTATTAAAGCTGTAAAATTATATCAAGTTATTTTAGGTGTCTGGATTGGGTTTTAAGCCGCCGTGAGAAGTATTAAGTTGTAGCTCGTTTACTTGGAAGTGTTTTTGATAAACGTATGTACCGTCTTGATATAAACTTTATAGGATTTTATGGAGATTATGACCTTCATCACCAGCTGCAGATAGACGTCCACCGCTGGACATAGGCCTCACTCAACGATCTCCATGTTTGTAGGAGTTCATTTGGTGGGATTTTGGCCATTTCTCACCACGCTGGCCCAATACAGGCTGGTGATAGCCAGAGCCTCGTTAGCTCATTAGCAGGCTGCACCACGAGCTGGTGAAGTTGGCTTGGATACCGTCAATTGTTGTGTGGGACCCGTTACGCTCTTTTGACCATTTTGACCTTACGGCATATCTATCCACAACAAATAGCTGCCGTATGCATGATTTACATTAAAACTTATGAATTCATTTCGTTATTGTATTTATTCGCCTCAGCTATTTTCTGTTTCCTTTCTCAGACAAGTGTCTGGTGAGGAACGCGGACATCTCGAAACATCGTCAGCGAAAATAATATTATTTTTTATGTTGTCACGCCTTTTTCCCAGTAGGGGTAGGCAGAGGTGAATAAACCACCCACGTTTCGCCAGATGTGGTCAGATTAGGTCCCATGTAACAGGGGGCGAGCCTGTTGCCACTTTATTGGGACCACCACACACACACACACAAAGATGATATCAGTGTGTGGGTTTCCTCTCGATGTTTTCCTTCACCGTTTTTGTATCCCGCTGTTGTAACTAAAGTTCACAAATGTACATAACTTAAATATTAAGTCATTGGTACATGCCGAGGTTTGAACCCGCGACCTTCGGAATGAAAGCCGCACGCTCTAACCATTAGGCCAGCGAGCTACTTGAAAATAATAATCGTGCTTATTCAAATATCAAATGCAGATCAATTTGAAGTTTTTACATAATAATATGTATAGTAATGATACGGCGGCGTAATGTATACAAAACACAAGATACGCCGACGCTGTAAATGTCCGTCGCCTCGTCCGATGTCGTAATTTATGTCCGAGATGTGAACCCGCAGCCCGCAGCCCGCAGCCCGCAGCCCGCTCTCCGCGGTGCGTGTGCGCACACCGGCAAACATTCATAAACACCGACGTGATCGAACCCTGGACATGTTTATTCAATTATTTAAATGTTGCTAATGCAATATTTATTGCGTTAACAGATATACACATATAAGGAATTGTTTAACACGCCCAATGGGTGGGTGAGTGGGTGGGGGGGTAGATGTACACAGGGATTCATTTCATCGTCACACGATAAACGACTGCTAATGGACATAGGCATCCCCCAAAGATCTGCACATCGATCGTCCTGCGTTGCCAGCGTTCAGTTGCTGATCGCGACCTTACAATCAGTGCAGCCGTCCGCCGAGTATTAGGGCTTCATATGACAGAATTTGGGCCATTTCCCACCACGCTGGCCCAATGCGGGACGGTGGGAGCTAGAGTCTCGGTTGTTGATTAACAGAGTGCACCACGAACAGGTGACGTTGGCTTGGGATTCGTGACTTGTTGCGCGGAACCCCATACACCCCACGGTGTTCGGATTCGATAGAAGAATGAATCTGGTGATAACACGGGTCATGGTGTCTCCAAACATCTATACCAATTCCAATAACACAAAAGTATATATATGCTAAAACATGTGAAGCTTGGGTACCTCCGCGGCTCTTGCACAGTTTCACAAATACAAATCAATTTGCGAGTTCTGATGACGTCATTATATCAAAGCAACGCTTATACGCAGCCGCACTGGCGCAAAGACCTATGTTTCCTGTATATTTGTATAAATCTATATTAGTTATTGTCGATGTATTTTATCCGAACTTAATACAACCAGGATAATGTTTACCCTGCAGGAAGCAAACGGACTTGTGTTTAAATCAAATGTAACATTCGAGAAATGGTACCCTCGTTCTCACACCGGTGCCGGCGAGGGCTTCAGGCTTCAGGCACGCGACGTGTGGCTTCGAACTGCTTACCCTCTTTATTGTTCGTCGCTAATGCCGGCATCGCATGAGCCGCTCCGCCGTGCGCACCCGCTCCCGCTCCCGCTCCCGCTCCCGCTGTGAATCCCTCTAATGGAATCCACAAGCTCTTGTGTTGCGAATCCGAATGTTTTGTCGTTTAGTTTATTACATTTGGAGGTTGTTACATTTACTTTATTTATTATGTACACTATTATGACACGAGATATGGGGGAGGGGCGACAAGTGAAACTTCAAACTGTCGACTGAAATAAACGTTTACCTATGACGGGAAAGATTGCCGGCAGAAGTTTAAGGGCTGCTGTTACAGCTTATAATTTAGTTTCTGTTAGAGGCATCTCGTTATTAAACCTGGACCGAGTTTCTATTTTTGTTTGTTTGAAAGCTCATTACAGCCGAATGTCAACACCGTTATAAAAATGAAACTTTAATGTTACACGTGGTATCGTTACGGTTGTATAGTTCTACTCTGCGATTGATTGTATAGTCTCTTTTAATCGCTTGTTCAACATATGTTGAAATGACCTAATTGATTTTAGACTTTCGCAAGATCTAAACTAATGGCGTGTTATATAATGTGTCTGCGGAGCTGGAGCACGCCATTAGTGGTGCACTGGAGCATTTGCATCGTTGCGCCGCCGGCGTGCGCTCGCGCAGGTAGGAGGTGACGCAAGGCTGTGCGCGCGTTGTGTAAGCTTTCTATCTCATCCTGTTTTAAGTAACATTTGCTTACTGTATTTGGATAGGTACACGGTCCAACTATTTACTGAGTAAAAGGTAAGTTTTTCCTTCTTCTCGACAGCAGCTTTTTTGCTCCCCGTGCAGCATTGCGTTTGTGGCAAATGGTAGATATACATGATACTTTATAATGTCGTAATAAACATTGAAATTGATCCTCTGTCCACGTCATATTTTGTGGTATTACTTTTTTTTGATAAGCACTCATGAAGAAAAACAGTCATAAAATAGGTAGTTATATATACTTTCCACTCTTTTCGGACCTTGACTAATTAATGGAATAGTCCAGCTCATTGACTTAAATGTCACTTAGTTGATTTTAATAGACTCTGTACTATAGCGTAAGACAATACGGACAGACTGTTAACGTACGTGTGTTCCCGTTCACAACGATCACGGTACCAATTACGGTGACGTGATAATCATTTATAACCATCAGCCGTTGGCAGTGGGTGCCCGCTGGTCGCTGGTCGCGGCGGCGGACGTCCACACGAG
Source organism: Troides aeacus (assembly GCA_033220335.2). Lineage (NCBI taxonomy): Eukaryota > Metazoa > Arthropoda > Insecta > Lepidoptera > Papilionidae > Troides > Troides aeacus. Next base: position 11,776,462 of record CM067282.1, read on the forward strand.
ATTAGCCGTCGCCTGGCGCGACCATTGTCCAAACGTTATTTATATTACTTAAACAGAAGTATAAAGCATAAGCGATCAGCGGCTTAGTCCGCACCATAGAAACGATGAGATGAACAAGACGTTCATATGATGGTATCCATAACAACGTAGCGGTAGTTGGGATGATACACTTTACAAAATTATACTTGTGGGTTGGATAGATTAGACGTTAAGCCTTACTCCAGAAATTAGACCAGCTAAAATATTCTTGTGTCACCCTCTTTGCACACTACTGTTTGGTAGTGGATGCGGTGGTAACTATATAGATGGTCTTCGGCAACAGAGATCTACATCAGTTAGTATTATGACGTATGATTGAAATAACCTATATTACAAAAAGTCTGAGTATCCTCCGTTTCATCTGCGTAAGCTTAGTATCTATCTGTTCGTAATGTTGCTTGTGCTTGTAGTTCACGTGCGCATGTGAAGTGCACTAACTGATTGCATGGTATTATTCATTACTTCCCAATAGAGCACGGCGGGTACAAGCCGGTGCTAATCAGTGCGTCATGAATGCCTTCACAATTTTTCAATATCATTACTAATGCAAAAGAAATATAGTCTCATAATCTGCTTCCATTGAAAACCTTTAAAAAAATATTCTATTGTTCTTACTTTGGTAATGCCTACAGTGATCTTTGTAGTTTTGGAATTTCGTTAGTCTTTATGCCAACTTCACTGGCGCTATCTCCGTCGAGTTTTGCATATAGTACTTAAGTATCTTATTTCTTAGAAGTTAATGATAAACTTTAGTAACGAACTATTATTTTCTTTATCATCAAAATTATGTTTGAATTGTTTGATTGTTATGATTTGGCTATAATAACATATTATACGTAAGAAGCACGAAAACAAATTCTCTAAACTTCTTCGTTTCTGATGATCCTGTTCAAGACATTTAAGCAATAACAACAAGTTATTGTTTCATAATCCACGTTTATCATTTAAGTAAGTTTTTAATTTGTCTGTCGATTTAAAGCTACCGAATATCATATTAATTGGTAAATAAAAATATTTACGCCAAATAAGAAAATCTGACAGCCTCTCCCTCCTGTGGATCGGGACACGCGCGGCTGAGAGTGCACCGTTCAATAAATGAATAATTAATATCAATAAGACAGACAGACAAACACGACAGCGCAATCTCGGCGCTGACCGGAGGGTGTCGCCGGCCGCGCCTCATGTGACCCTGGAGTCCTGGTGCGCAGTGGAATGCTCTCGATCTCTCATCCTCGTCACAAACGATCGATGTCCTAGAATAGTGAATGCTGGACACAGGCCTTTTGTTTTGAACTTTTATGATTTCAACAATTTTTTTTATTCGACAACACAATGAGACGGACAAGACACGACGTTAAGTTATACGCTTGCCCGTATTAGCGTGACACTATAGTATTTAGGACACTGCACATTATGCTGGTCATCTTGAAACATAAAATGTTAAGACTCGTTACCTCAGTGATTTCACTAGCTACAACTCCCTTCAAACAGAAATACAGTAAATTTGGCACTTTTCTGTTTAGCGGCAGGACAAGGAGCTGCGGTCGTACCTACGTAGATGTTCTGCGGCAACAGAGATCTATCACCAGTAAACTCTCTGAATCTCTTAACAGAACAAATACTTATGAGATTAAATAACTATATAATCTTGGTTTTCTTTTTAAACAACTCTATGAACGAGAGATGACGCAGCCTGAAGAAGGATAGTCATTCCATGTTTACGGGCATGGATATAATTTGAAAATCCAAAGTCTTACAGGATACTGCGCGACGCGATTGCCTGTGCAAGAACAACAAATTGTTGAACTAATACACGTGTATATCACACAATAATAATAATAAATGTTGTACGTTTTGTTTAAACATTTTACTTCTTAATACTTGCTGCACTTTTAGTGTTGTGCAAACTTTCGGCGGAATTTCATTGAGAAGAGTTCCTTTGACGTTAACTGTAACAAGTACAATACTTTCAGCGCGTCCCTGCGTGTTTAGTAGAAAAACTTAAATATTTTTACCACGATGACTTCCGGTCCAATTACGGGTCTTCATTAGTTGAGTTTGTAAACTAATGTTGTCAATCTACATTCATAATACCATTACTGCGTGTTCTCTGCAACGACTTCGGCTCCGTTGACATGCAATCAATCATGCGAAATTGAATTCAAGTAAGAAAAGAGATGGTCGGAAGAATGTAAGCGAAGAGAGCCGTCCTTAAAAGGATATGGACAAACAATAGGAAAGTATAGCTAGGGTTCATTTGTGATTCTGTTTGGGTGGTAATTCTGGCAGTGGTGGTGAGGATGCGGGCGATATCGCGCCGTTCGTCTCCGCATAATCCGCGTCGCTAATTAGCAGGCTCGCGGCGGCTCCGAGGCGTGGCGCGGCGCGGCGCGGAGCTGAATGTAGCTCGTTAAGAGACTGCTTTGGTCCATTCCAGACCTGCTGCCGTCGCTTTGCTTCTTTTGACATCCTCAATGCCTCCCACTCGAGTTGAAATCGTCGCGCATGTGATTTTTGAAGTGGTTAGCGAGATTCTTTTTGTTTCAGCAATTTTACTCATTGTCATCTTCATTAAAGATGAATTAATGAAACGTGCGTTTTGTATAGAAACAAGCGGAAACACGAGGCACGGGTACATCCGGTAGCAAGTGACGCGCATGCCCATTGTGATGAATCGTTAGACAAGATGTTTGTTGCCATCACGCTGCGTTAGTCGCTTTGAAACATGTAGACTGAGAGTTAGTAAGTAATACTTTCCACAAATACCCCACAGCGTTTAGAGGAGTCAAAGGACTTACATTTATAAAAGCGTCGGCTTTTCCAAGGCAATGGTTGATTTCAGTTGAAGTTGAGGTCTCATAAACGAAGCGACAGTACCTCTGCAGCCATGATGACATGACGGTACATATGATCACTTATAATCATTATCATATCATAGGGTGAATAAGATCTTTTCGCCAAGTAACACCGTTACGTAGCTATAACTAATAGAATATTTTTTATATGTGGTTTGAAGTATCTTTCACCACTTTCACTTGCTGAGTACAAAAAAATCCTTTCAATTTGAGATACAGCATTAAGCAAAAGGTGGATCAGGTTAAGGAGGTGACCATGGGAGATCAACCTCAGGATTCTTTGTTAGCAGCATTCATAAAATAATAAAAACGGAAATGTTTATGCGTGTAATATTTTTCCATTAGCTCTTGTGCATATAAGTGTTAGTTAAGTTGAAGATGAACAGGATACAAGTATATTAGTTTCAGCGGGAGAGCAGGCCATACCTTTGAGCTTATTTAAGTTTGCCAGTTATGTACATAGAAACAGTTTAAACTTGTACCAACTCTGCCAATGAGACATCGCCAACGGAGATTTTAACTGCCGTTCGGGAGTCTTATTGCTCAACTTAATAGCAACTTGAGAGATGAGGTTCTTGGCGCTTTTACAAAGTAATGAACACGTTTTATTTAAGATCTCTGTATACGGTAACTCGTTTGTTCACAATGGCGCACCCAGTTAGGATTTACTGAACAAACGACATCACAATGTTTAAACACTACTTCCTGACGGTCTACTTGCCACCAGTAAACAGATGAAAGACTGCAGCAGATAGACACGATTGTACAAGGAGGTAACGTTGTCTTGAGTAGGAGTGAGGCGCGGAGGCTGTTCGCTTGGAGCGCTTTAACTATGAGGTCAAGGAGCTTTTGCATTTTAATAGTTCTGCGACAATAGTGCGAGCGCACACGGACAGCGGGCAGCGCCCGCCGGCGGGCCCGGCCGCTGCCGGTGGCGGTGCCGGCGGGCGCGCAACAATGAACGGCTCGTTCCACATTCCCTCGCGAATCAGAGCTCGCTTTGTTTCTTATACAACCTCCTAGCATTTTATATTCCGCTGCGTCGAACGCACGGACATTTCATGACGTCGACCTATTTACACACGCTCCTGCAGAGTATGCAAATACACACGTACACACGTACACGTGTACACACACACGCACACACAGCCAGTGTTATTACTGTCGACTTTGATAAGATTGTATAAACATACGTTTGAAGGAGAACGGATGTGGTATCGATTCTTTTTATCCACCATGATCTTATTTTATTTTTTTCATTCGGAGTGTCTCCGGGATCTCTTATAGAACGCACCGGTGACCGGATTACGCTTTCCCATGCAGATCCACAATGACCGAACACTGAACCTCCATTTCTGCTACGTTAAGTGACGGCGAGGTCGGAGGCGATAAATTTTGATCACCTAGGGCACTGCTCATATATAATAGACCGCAGAAGCTCGTGAAAGCCGTTATGAGTACATTAACAAGACGAGAGCCTCATAGCCAACCGGTTACAAAAGCGGTATCCAAGTGTTATTAAAACTACCACGGCTCCAGAATGGAAGCAAGGATCTCCGTGTTACAAGAGAATCTGATCATAAAGCACATTTTGATCAGTCCATGGGGCCGGCGGCAGGTAATTGCGGGCCGAGGATCCCCACGCCGGCAGCAGCTCGTAGCAGCTTACAAAATCAATTTTGATCTGGATTCAATAACCGATGCGATCGCGGCAGTAATCCGATTGCGGGCTATTGTGCCGGTGCTGCCGCCCGCCGCCTGCCGCCCGCCGCCTGCCGCGCGACTCCTCATCGTCTGATTGGTCACCGAGCTACTTCGCTGCCGTTTGTGATGCTCTCTTTTGTTAAGAGCAGAATGTTCTCTTTACCTTCGTCATGTGAAAGTGTGTTAGTTTATTACAATTCTATGTGTTACTCAAATATCATCATCAGCCGATAGACGTCCTTTGCTGGGTATAGGCCTCTTACAAACATCTCCACATACAGTCAGCATGGCCTCCGGCAGCGCTGGATACTGGGGGCTTTCGTATGGTTTCATGGGTGGTTATGGGCCATTTTTCACCGCGCTGGCCCAATGCGGGTTGGCGGAAGCCAGAGTCTCGTTTGTTGATTAGCAGGCTGCACCACGAGCAGGTTAGGTTGGCTTGGGTCGCGTGAGTTGTTGTGTTCAAATCTTGAGATTTGACTACTAAGTTAAACAGGTGCTAATCTTCTAGTGCTCAGGTCTAGTTCTAGAGGATCAAATCACACTCTCTTAACCTCAAGTTCGTTTGATTCCGTTCTGTGATCTATAAGGAAGATATACACGGGCGCTGCGAACTCCCCATTTAAGGGCTGATATCTTATAATAACATTGATCTTTAGGGAGAACTGCGAACAATTCCAGCAGCGGGGTAGGTACTGAAGATCGGTATCACTTTGACCAATAATACGAGCGAAACCTTCAGATGACGCAGTTAAATTGGTTAACTTTATGGCCAACTTAAAGTTTGAAAGACCGAGATTTAAACTTTCAAAGTCGTACAAGAATTTATCTATGCTTTGTACCCCTTACAGCTTACGCTACGGTATAGCAAAGTTAACGAATAACTTTATTTCAAGTCCTGCTAAAGCTTGTTAAAGACGTATCGACCTTGAATGAACCTTGAAGTAGTTGTTACAACCATTACTGAATTCTTGTGCTGATTTAAGTTGTAGACGAATGTTTTCTCTAAAACCTTGAGTTCTCCTTTGTAATAAATTAATTCAGAAATTGTTTAATAATCTGTTCACCCTCTCGAGCTGAAAGGGGTATTTATTCAATGTGTGTATTTCAAGTGCCAGATCCAAGCAAATAGAGTTAACAATTTTTTTTGTTTAATACTTTTAGCAGTTATTCAAAAATGTTTTAACTATTTGAAGATTACAACTTTTTGTTTAAGTTTGAATAGAAGTTAAGTAAGCTACTATTGGCATTTTATAGTCAGTGCATAAGTTTGTATACGGAAATGGAGACCAAATTGAAGTATGCTTCTAGCTCTAATTACGTAGTAAGTAAACATGTGACGAATTTGTTACAGCGGCCGAGTTATAAAAGTGTGGTTAAGATAAAGCGGAGTCGTGCAGTCGGTCAGTGTGGTAAGGAGTCGGGTTATCAGCTATCTTAATGCGCAGCGGCCGCGCTCCGGCGACCCGATACCTCCGGCGCGATAAGCCGCCCCGGCGCACCCCGGCGCGGCCCCGGCGCGGCTCGGGCGCGGCCCCGGCGGACGAGCCGCTCGCGCGCCTTGCCCGTGTCTGCTGTGGCTCCTAGAAGTTACGCATAACGAATTATTTGTAACGCTTATTTTTTAATTCTATGAAGCGACGATACCGCAGGAACGTTCACCTGACGGTAGCCGATACGTCTGTTTATGACCACGTGGCACTAGTTGGGATGGTACACACTGCACCGCATTGTGCTCATCCGTATTGAGGCAGAAATAGTCTTGTTACACCAGTGATTTCACTAGCTACAGCCCTTCAAACCAGAACACAGTAATGTTTGTGGAAGAAATAATACCATGTTCGTTCTATATTCTTGATTTAGATCGGGCTGGAAGTCACAGCGGCTCTTACAGCTCATCTGACACTGGGCTCGTGGACCCGGATCCACGGCCTAAAGCCATGTTCGTTAATCGCGCTAACCCCGACAGTCTGTTGACGGCGATGGAAGTGTAAGACTATCCTGTCCTGTTAAAAATGTTTTTTTTTGTGAAACAAGATTGTTGTTTAGTTCTATAATTATAAAAACTGAGTACTACCCAACGATTTATTTTATTTTAATTAATTATCTATGTTAAACACGCACACTTGTCATTCAGATGCTGAAGATAAATGAAGGTTTGTTCCAACATACATTTACTGCAAAACGGTAGAGAGCATAAATTGACTAAACACAATCCAATGTTAGGTAAACTGCACTGAAACTGTGAATTTGTTGTTCTTTTTTTCAGTACACTATTTACTATGTGCCGCATCTGGTAAATGCTTTGCAGTATGCGCTCGGCGAACCTGTGATCTGCGTCGTTATCTCGCGGAACGATCGCAGCGCTACCGAGCTATGACATCTGCGCCCGCGCAGCCACCGACTTAGACCGCGATTAAATATCACCATTGTACTCATTGCCTTGTAAACAAAATATGTATGTTATTCTATATTAAAGGAGCTTGTTATCATATGGTTTGTATATCCGGAAAGTATTCTCAAGTTGTGTCCGGTTTAGTATTTAATAGCGTGTGCATGACTTAGCTTATTCCACCCGACCATGGAGTTTAAAGTACGAGTGCGTGTTAATAGTAAATAGCAAATAAAGATAAATAGAATTAAAACACCTTTTTAGAATCTTAGCAACTATATTCAGTATAAGAAATATTATTATTATTATTTGAAGGAAATGTTAAAAAAAAACGTTACGTCCTCACCGTACTGCAGACTCCGCTAACTGTAGAAATGAGCGTTAGTCTCTTCGCGCGATCAAAATGTTTTACAATAACAACAATAGGTTCAATGAGGTTGCAACCAGCAGCAGGTAAGGCGGCTGTCACACATGTCAAATAGCATTAAGGCCCAGTCAGCTCGGGCCCCGGATTACCGTCCAGGGTCGACATTGGGGAAGGAGGCTGCGGTACGCATTGTGTGCGGACAAAGTGACGACGAAATCCGATAAACGTGTCAAAACATTTGACACTTCGCAGCTGTGAAGACGGTGCGAGGAGCTGTCGAGCTGCAGGGAGTGGCCGGAGGATGAGGGGCAACGCAGCTTCTTGTGTATGAATTGTTGAGTAATACAGTATCCGTATATAACATATTACCTGTCAGTCCAAAGTGCGGTTGAATGTTTATTACTAAAAACAGTATACGATTAACTTGAAACATGTTCCTTTACTTCATCATCACTACCGGCCGACAGACGTTTCCGTTCTTTTACTTGAAACTTCAATATTCTGCGGGGGTTGCTGCTGCGAATCGTAAATAAAATAAATCCATTTGATAACCGATTACAATGTAAACAGCCGATTATTATCCGGATGTGAGCGTAAAGAGTCGCGCTCTCTCCCCGTCTCCCCGTCTCCCCGGTCTCCCCGGTCTCCCGGCGAGCTGGCGCGCGCGCGCTCGCACATTTGCATCAAAATGAAGCTCTTACGTGGCTTTATTGAATCATTGGGTGCGCGGGGGTGTGTGTGGATGTGCGGGGGTGCTCGGGGACGACGGGAGGGTGTGCGGCGGGGGGCGGGAGACGAGGGTGCCTGAATTTATCCCCGTGTATGTCGTCCCTGTAATTCATGTAGCGGAGGCCTTGTAGAGATATAGACTTGTTTACTTTCAAAAGAATGCTATACGATTTCTCCCTTTTGCCGCACATCTGATTTGATGTTAGGGTTATTGATTTCCCCCCGTTATTGTTGGTAATAAAGTTTTTTTTTTGGATGTATGTATTCGCTCGATTGGCGCCGTGGAGGTCATATATCGAGTAGTATGGGATTCAAAGGGGTTTTATGTACGTACATTATTCGATCTGAGAAAAAAGTCCGATCCAAACGTTAAGAAGTATGTCATTCAAATGGGTAGTTCCTTTCTGGATAATTGTTGAAAGCATCAATTAAATTGTTAATTAACCATAATCATCATCATCAGCCGATAGATGTTAACTGCTGGACACAGGCCTCCCCCAAAAATCTCCACATACAGTCAGCATGGCCTTCGGTACCTCTGGGCACTTGGAGCCGTCGTATGTAGGGGTCCATATGGGGGCACTTGGGCCATTTCCTATCACGCTGGCCCTATGCGGGTCGACGGGAGATTAATAATATACATAGTTTGTACTAACCCTACCAGTTTGCCAACTAACCAATTAACGGCAACAGTGTTCATTCCTAACAAGAGATTTACACAGGAATCGTGTCATTTGTAACATGTGATGTTAAGTCTCAAAAGTTTAGTACCATTTGGAGACCAAAGATTAAGCAAACAAACTCTCCAGCTTAACCTATCGTATTGCTAACTCATTGCGTGCGACCGACCCTGACCTTCCCAGAGAAACCATGGACTAACCGATGGAGAATGTCAAAACGAACTATTAGGCCATACATAACGCAACGCGCGACCGCAGCGGTACGACATACTACCGCCCACGCCCACGCCCACGCGGTGGCGCCGGCGCGGTGCATACCTATGCCCACTCCATGAATCATTCTAAAGTGCTATTTTGATTAAGTATGCTATCACAGCGTGTTAAATGTTATAATATATTCACACGATCGAATGATAACCGAGCCTTCTGCAATCAGGTGGCAATGAGAGGGATGCTGTGATCATGATGGCATGTGGAGGTCTGTTAAGATAATTATTTAAACTGTTGTAAGGCCGTATGGTAATACAAAGGGTTGTTTAATATAATTTTCTCCAGGGTCGGCAGCGCGCTCGTGATGCCTCTGGTACTACAGACACCCATAGGCTGCGGTGGGCTTACTATCGGCCGGCCAGTGTGCCTGTTTGTCACCGTTGTGCTATAAGAACATCCTCACAGTCCTGTGGCGCTGTTGTTGACTTCGGTTATTTGTACAGCGGAAATTGAATCGGTTGTGTTGCGGTTGCGGTTGCTCATGTAAACGTAACAAGTTTATTAATTGTTTATTTATGATATCTATTCATGTTACGTAAATAATCATCACAGATATAATCTGGTGTTTTTATTATTCTACGTAACGACGAGACGAGAGGGATGCTCACTTGATGGTAAGTGATAGGCTCGCTCGTAACAACGTGGCATATAATGTTACGTCTCGTTACCGCAGTAACTTCACCAGTTACAGCGCCCTGCAAACGGAACACAGTAATGTTAGCACAGTACTATTTGTCGGCTGCATTGGGCGCTACAGTGATACTCACCTAGACGCTAAGACGCAGCAGAGACCTACCACCAGTAAATTACATTGCCTGACTTTGAAAATTTGTTAGGTGGTTTAGTAATAATAACAACACTAACTACGTAATTTATAACAACACTGTATAAAGTCATGTTATAAATTACGTAGCGGATGTTTCCAGCAGAATCCGGCATTGAACCCAGGGAGGAGGCGCGCGTCAATGCCGCGACGGCGCTCCCGCAACGCTTCCGGTTAGAATTAAAGAGGACTCCATTCACAATGCAATTGCATCGCTTTAATGAGTCAGCAGCGGCGGACGCGGAAGTGCAGCGGAGGTAATGCGCGGCGGACGCGTCGCCTCACGCGTGGGCCGTGGGCCGTGAGCCGTGGGCTGTGACGGGTACAGGTAAATATTTGTGAAAACGAATTCCGCCCGTTACGCGGCAAGTGGCAGGGGACGCTTGAATACAATGTGGAATTTAAAAGCACTGCTTTTTTCCCGATCTTTAATTATTTATTTCTTTTGATACTGTTTCTATGGCTGTCGTATGAAATAAAAAAGATTTTTATGTAAGTATGTTTTTATAAAAAAATTATTCAACGCTAAAATAAAACTGAAAAAACTTCAAAGTTTCAATAGAAATGAACAAAGAGCAAGGTCTACTTTGTCATTAAATATTCATTTAGCGTCCTGAGGACTTTTGGTGTATCACAAACATTGAAGCGGATTTAAAAAAAAAAATACTGAAAACTGTTCAAAGTTATATTTTTATTCAAAAAGTATGAACCACCGTAGCTTAAAAATCTCAAATTCAATGAAATAAAAAAACTCAAAAGAACAAAAGAATAGCTGGTACGTCAGCCCGCGCGCGTAATTCCCGCCATAACTTAAGTGTCAAAGTCAAAATGGCGGCCGCGCGGGCTGCGGGCGTGTGACGTGCGGCGCGGGCCCGGCGTCGGTGCCGCGAGATTTATCAGCCTCCGAGCTGCCTTCCAACAGGAGCGCATCCACCAGCAGCTCGGACACACAGCATATATAAATGACCACATATATTTAAAGCTCTGCAAAGCAGCTACAGCCGGCGCTCTCGTAAGAAATAGATAACAGAATAAAACTGTGATGATAAAATAGGCTGTAGATTAGATAGAAATGTAAATCAAACTGGAAAGGAAATAAAAGTAAAAATAAGCAGAAGGTTTATTAACTTAAAATATTAAAAGATGGAGAAGAGAACGAAGAAATGAAAAAAGGGATGACTTTCAGGTTCCCTTTCAGGAGGAGGAAACTTTCTTCACTTGCGAGACGTATGAAAGAAGGAATTGAAATGTAGTAGTAGTGACAGGAGAAAAGAAGTGTGTAAACAGAGTAGAGTGGGATGGAAAGAAATAATGAAATATGAGAATGAGAACAGTGCACATAATAATATAATATTTAGATGGTAAATGATTGTGAATGAAGGCCCCGACCGGTGGGGCAGAGAGCAACGCGCACAGAGAATTATGTAAAAAAGAAAACAAAAAAATATATATTAATGACTTCAAAGTCTAGCGGGAAACACCGTTTTGTTTAAAAGCACTCACATTTCTGATAATATAACCGTCATTTTGGATTTCACCCTAATTTTTTTTTTTTCTTCATAATGTGATAACACTTGAGTTAATTTTCACGTGGTAGAATACGCTGCCTCCCACACGTTGACTGACAGCTGGAACACCGCGACGCCGATTCAGGCCGTGGATCCGGGTCCACGAGCCCAGTGTCAGATGAGCTGTAAGAGCCGCTGTGGCTTCCAGCCCGCTCAAAACAAGAATATAGACCGCGACGCCGGGCCCCATGCGGAGCTAGAGAGCGTCTGGGATCTTTGATTGGCCTCATAGGTTTCCCTATTACTAATAAGAAATTATAATAATCATAGTATTAGTTATTTTAATTGTCGTCCTGGAAGTTGCGTTAAGGACGGTGAGGACCACCAACTGGTTTTTAATATATTTTTCATGGTAAACTCACTAAAAATTACTAACTCAAAGAAAAACAATATGTACTGGCGGCAGGACGGAGAGCCTCCGAGTAGGTCCTACCGCAGCGCCTATCGCAGCCGACGAACATACAAATATTGTATTCCGGTTTGAAACGCGTTGTCGCTAGTGTAATTAATTGCTGGGATAACGAGACTCGGCATCTTATATTACAGGGCAATGTGATGCAGTGTATATCATCCTAATTGGCGTCACGTTACGGCCGAGCGTGTCACTCAGCATCAGGTGAACGCTCCGCTCCTCCCGCACTACTGTCTGACATACTACTTACTAGTACGTTATTACTTTATTGAATTGTATTATTCAGTAGCAACACATGACGATGAGCGTATCACAATGGAATACGTGTTATTTAATCAGATGATCCGGTGAATGCGAGAATACTTCAGTCCGTGTTGTTGTTGTTGTTGATACGAGCGAGCCCCGCTGCTGGATGACAACGCGGCCGGATGTTTGCGGGATTGATTAGCGTTGTCGCAGATAATCTATTCAGACTATTCTATTATCTAGCTCCATTGAAAAATGAATGCCAACAGACAACAATACACGTCTCATTCCTGGTTTGTAGATCGATTGATCATCAATTACTGGCGGTAGGTCTCTGTTGCCGCAGACCGTCTAGGTAGGTACCACCGCAGCTCCAGTTGCAGTTGATAAACAGCTGTGTGCAAACATTTCTGTGTCGGGATCGAATGGTGCTGTAGCGAGTGGATATTGGGATAAGGAGACTTATATGTTAAGATTACAAGGGCGATGTGGTGCGGTGGTGCGGTGGATGTCATTCAGCATCAGGTAAACGTCTCGCTCTCCTCGTCGATTCTTCGAATGAAATAAAAGAAAAAAGAGCGGTCTAATTGATATTTTTTTTAACTTGTTGATCAGTAATGTTGATAAAATATTGAAGCACCTATCTGAAGACAGGCTATGATTAACTACCTCCATGCTATATGTCCGAAATTACTAGTTACGTTCTTGACTATATTAATGTGCTTTTTCTGGTGCGAGGGCGAGGTGTGTGCAGACGAGGGCGCGGCGAGCCGGCCACCTCCCACGCTAAATCTGTCACCGGCGGCAGAAGCAGCCCTAAACGTGTCAGCGCGAGGCGGGTGCTGGCGGGTGCTGGCGGGTACTGGTTGGTACCGGCAGGCCCCGGGCTCCTGCCACATGTCAATTTGATTCATCACGAGAAAAGCACTGTAGCTTGTAATGCGCTTATATATAGTTTTAGTTACTATCCTAAGTTAGTTGTCTTTTTTTTTTTCTAAAAAGCGACGAGACGAGTCACAGGTTCATCTGATGGTATGTGACACACTTGCCTATAAGTGACGCTAGTTAGCATGATATACACTGCAGCACGTTGTGCTTGTCGCTTCGAAATATTAGATGTTAGGTGTCGGTGTACTAGCAACTTCTTCTACCACAGTAATGTTTAAACATTACTGTCTGTCCGCAGAAGTAGGCACTGCAGTGGTACCCAGAGTGTACTAGAATACCTCTAAGCGAATATCGCAGTTGTTTCGCAGCAATACTTACTAGCATACGCAAACTAATTCAAATGCATCAGGGTGCATTTGTATTGTACGCGCTAAATTTATAAAACGTAGTTTTTTTTCCAGTTTCAATAGTATTCATAACGGAAACGATCCTCAGCAAGCCAGCCTATAGAAAAGCTGGTCAATGCAAAGCGGTGCCATCAAATCCTTAACGTAGTATATATTTTGAGACAATCCTCGCAGTGATTTCGAAATGAGCCTAGCTGGTGTTTTGTTTTAAAATGTTTTGTAATCGCTGCACTTTTGCGCCCCCCAGCTCGGGAAGTGGGGCAGGGGAGCACGGAACAGGGTAACGGGGGTGCAGCGGCTGCACCACGTCGGAACAGTCCGGATTGTTTCGCGCCGGCTGAATGCGACGAGGGCAGATTGGAAACAAACTCACAAAAGGGAAATGAGTTCTCTCTGTATTACGTTCGCTTGTACTTGCGCATATTTTGCTGTGCAGCCGTCAGCGCGGAGTCTGATAGCGCGCAGTGGCACAGATATTAGTGTCGCGGCGACCACTTCGTTATTCTTTGTGAGGAGGATATCTGGACTCAACAAACTCACGCCGTGGCGTTGGAAAGACCACCCGTTGTTTCATTGATAGAACTTCGAGAGAAGCAGGCATTGCTAAAATATAGCTATCTCTTTCATATTAAATTTTTGTGACTTATCTTTGAAATCGTTACACCGATACCAAAAAACTTATCATTACTGTCATCAGATGACCTCAGCAGAATACAGATCTCCAACAAAAGGCCACTCCAAACCTTTATTCTATCCTGGTATAAGCATTTAAGGCGAGATTGGGTCATATAGGATTTGGGCCACTTCTCACCAACCCACATTGGGCCAGCATGGTGGCCATATGAAACCCAGCCCTATATGGATTCCTACAAAAAATAGCTCCTGGTATCAGGTGACTCGGGCGGCACCAGACCATTCGATGTGATTTTTAGGGGAGGCCTATGTCTAGCAGTGGACGTCTGTCGTCTGATGGTGGTGGTGGATACGCAAGTTATCGATGGCACGGATAAAAGGTTTAACAATCTAACTAAACAATATCATTTTGTATCCATCTCCATTTAATGCCACAGCTCGTGTTCCATCAAGCTCTGGTTAACGTCATCTGGAAAGCTATTTACAGATTTAGAACTGACTTCAACACTCAATTAGCATGCCTTCATGCTGTCGCACTTCCTGGACACGTTCCAGTTAGTCACCGATGTAAGGTGTAAGGTGTCCGTTTAGTACACGAAAAGTATAATGATATATTTAATATTGAGAGAAACCAACTGATACTGTTCCTGCGGCAGCTTCGATAACCAAGTTGGAAGTACAGCACTTCTCTCACAGACTACATGAACAAAACTTAGTAGTGCTACATGTGGAGATACGAAGGGTGGAGAGAAGGAAAAAGCTATGGTTGAGGAATATCAGGGAATGAACTGGTAAATCTAGGGCGTCCGAATTGTTCCGCTGAAGCGGAGACAGGAAGTACTGTACCACGCTGATCGCCGACCTTCACTAGTTGGAGAGACACTTTAAGATGAAGAAGAATGCTACGTGTATTAAACTATAATCTTATAGGTTTTATGTGGAACGTATAGTATATGTTATGAGAGAATAAATCAACCTTATAACTTATGCGGAGGATACTATATCATCATTAGATTAATATATAGATATATGGTTAATACTTTACAATATCAATAAGTTTGTTAAGTTATATATTTAGACTTTGAATTCTCCATGAGCTAGTGCGCAGGCAGGTCGATTGCCTGACTACTGCTTGTTTATATTTACTGTCGGACATGAAAGTACAGTTGCCAGTTAATAGTAAGCGATAAAGTTTATACGCATTCTTAGAAACGTACGCGGGCGGGGCCGCGCGACCCGACCCGGCCCGGCCCGGCCCGGCCCGGCCCGGCCCGGCCCCGCGCTATCGCACTCCGCTCTTCCCTTATTAATGTATCAATAAAACCGGCTGCCCGCGGCGACGTGCCGCAGCCGTGAGTCCAACTCTTGCGGAGTTGTACTCAACTCCAAAAAGTATGCTTACTATGGTAACCTACGGGAACTGATCAACACCAACCTTTCTCAGACAACAAATAGATATTTCACCGCTCTGCGACCAAACAAAAAGTATCTTCAAAATTATAAATTTCTCTAAAACGTTTTATTCTATTTTACGGAGCTACGGGACGAGCAGGACGGTAACCTGATGGTAAGTGATACCTGATCATAACAATGTGGCGCTAGTGAGGATGATTTACACTGCACTACGTAGCATTTGTCGCTTTGAAGCATAAGTAAAGTTTTTTTATCCCAGTCATTACACTGGCTACAGCGATCTACAAACCGGAACACGGCTATATTTGTCGACTGCAATAGGCACTGCGGTGTTACCTACCTACCTACCTATCTACCTAGATGGTGTCCGGCAATATAGCCCCACAATCAATACCGTATTAACTTTGTATATACATACACGTACCGTTGTTGTGATTATCGTCAACTAATACATACGTTGGTAGTGTCCAAAATAAACTTGGTGCGGGTCATCGGCGCTCCAGGATTGTGAAGGGAAGCAGGAGGGAGCTGCATCGCCGCTGCAACACTGTCGCCGATGCGAGTGCACCCGCTGCACACTGTAAAGCACCCTTTACACCAGTTGACAGTGACTATAGACTATATATATATATGAGAACTATCGATTGCGGTAATATAGTATATTCCGTTGCAATATAACATATATACGACCATGCGGAAGAATACGCAGTGCACCGCTCGTTCCGAACAGCCTCACCACTTCATATTAGTATAATACAACGAAAGCGAAGAACGAACAAGAGGTTCTTCCTATAGTAAGATATACGCCTGCCAATTGCCAGTAGCTACTTGGGTTGCATATTTACGTATAGATATAAAGTCGCCGCCTTCAAATACGAGATGTTGTCTCACGCGCTGCTGCTTACTTTCTCCGTCCCTTCAAACTGAAACGCAGTAAATTTTGCATTCTATCGGTCGCGGCTAAAACGGGAGCGTTTCTAAAATAGTGTACGCGCCTGAAATGAAATCATCAGGCAGTAAGCGCGGCAGTTGAGAGCTTACTGTTGTTGAAAGGGAACTCATACAACACCCGTACATCATGCAGCAGGGCCGGCGGTGACCGCGCCGGTGTTTGCGCGAAAACATTAGCTGAAACAATACGGCGGCGTGCGTGTGCGTGTGCGCGTGCGTGTGCGCGTGAGCAAACACAACCCGCAAATAAATAACGCACTCCACTCCATGCCTGGCCGTGGGAAGTTATTACTAGTATGTAAAACATTGACGTTTTCGTCGTTGGAAGTTGACACGGATTGTAGGCGGCGCGCAATGCACGAGGCAGTTGGAGCCGGCTCCGCATCAGCTCCGCGTGCGGGGCGCGCTCGCGGACAGCTCGACGCATTAAGGACAGCGCGAGATCTTTTGTTCTTGAGTATTCATATTGGAGTTATACAGCGAAGAGGCGGTGCTAACTGACCTGGCGGACTACGAGACATATATTATATATAAGCGAGATAATAACAAAATTCATGCAGTAATTATAGATTAAAACATAGACCGAAGTTGTCTCTACCTTTCGATGTTATCAATTGTTATTTATCTCTATATATATGTATTACTTTTAAATACGATTAGAATAAGATCCGGACATGTTTCATCATCCGATTGTCATATAGAAGCAGGTCGACGGAGACGGAGCATAGACAGATACAACTACCGTGTACATTTCGAATGTTCCACTTTAGCGCAGCAACCGCTAATGTTCTATCGAGTGACTCAAAGGTCGATAACGCAGCTGCAACTTCCCAGGTGTCATTGGCGGCGGTGACCATGTACCGTCATTTGTACCACTTACTCGTCTGTCTATTTTAGACATATAAAAGAAACATTGTTATGAACTGCACGTGACGTTTGTGAGCACATGAAAATCCAGGTCATTGCAGATGTTTAATTAAACCTTTACAATCCAATAGGTAAGTTTACTAATCAACAGCAAACTCTACTACGTCTATAGAGTGAGAGCAAAGTATTATATGACATTATCGAACAATTTAAAGCAACTTGCGAGCAGACAGTCGCGATGACGCGTGTGCACCAAAGTACGCGCGGACTGCGGCAGCTAACGAGAGAACAAACAAACACACCTCGGCAACCGTGTACATGGTGAAACTAAAGAGATGTCAATATCCTCTCTTAAATATCTCGTCAGTGCATAAGTTTATATCCATGTTAGTAGAAGTATGGAAAAATAAACAAACAGTCAAAGCTCGGTTAGGTCTAAACATAACCTCCAGGGATTACGTCGTGCTGTTGCCGCGCATCATTGGTGGTGGTGTTCATTTCTTTTTCCATACAAAATCCTGTTCAGCATAATTATAGATTTCTTAATGTTTCTTTAGTTTTGATCATTCAAAATTGTCTAGTATAAACGTAGATTACAGGTTTTTTTTTATGCAACGAAGCGACGAGACGAGTGATACGTTCACCTGATGTCAACTGATACGCGTGCCCGTTAACGACGTGGCTCTACGTAGTAAGTTATGCGCCGGATCACGTTGTACTCGTCGCCTTGACGCGAGATGTTGAGTATCGGTACATTTACACTAACTACAGTGTCATTCAAACCGGAACAAAGTAATTTTTGCACAGTACTGTTTGTCGGCTGCAGTGGGCTCTGCGGCGGTGTCTACCCAGACAGTCTCCGGTAACGAACACCTCCCTCTAGCCAATAAATGTATATCTTTCCTACCTTCGGTCTTTGTGTCTAAGATTTTTCTTGTTGATATGCTTGACATTATTCATATTTAAAATAAAACTACTGTAGAGTCATTAATATCAAAAACTATAAATATAACCTAAATACACACAAATAAACGCGTTAGTCAGGTCCCGCCGGCGGCGGCGACGTGGCGGCCGGCTCGTTAATTGTGAAAACAATGACTAAGCCGGCCCTGTGCTTTTACTTTTTCACATGCAGCGGAGCCGGGCGCGGTTTGTTCACCTCCGCACTGCGCACTGCACACTGCGCACGAGTTACCGCGGGCCAGAGCCGGCTCACACTCACTTAACCTTTTCTGAATTAGCTAAACTCCTAATATCTGAAGGGTATGTAGATCACGATGATCTGAATACTTCAGTTCTAATAATCATTTCTACAGAATGGATGCAACTCCTTACTTAGGCCTTTCGCAAGAAACACCGTTTAGGCCGAGCTCCGGGTAATGGATGTGCGCACATCTATTTACTGTTACATATGATAGATCGTCGCTCCGTCTACTTCCGCGCTACGTTGGGCTCGACGCAGTCTCCGCTGTGGGTCAGTCTCCACATGTTTACTCCCACTCTCACTCCCACTCTAGGACACGCAGTATACGACTATAAAATACCTGTAGACTAGACTATAGATGTAAATTGTTGGATAAACAAGTTTTACAATTTATTATATATACATTAGGGGGGTTAGAGAGTAAGTGGTGTTACCAGCTTTACTGGTAATGGTGTTCCTGTACAGCAGTTAATCCTCCGCACGTACTCCTCAAGCGCGCAGACACACTGCTTCATAATGAATCGTTCCATGACGCAGACGAAGTTAAAGTTGACCAGGACAAGTGGAGCACAATCTCAACATTAAAGTTACAAGTACGACTTCTTGCGTAAACAAATGCTTAATAATTTCTATACTCCTTTAAGCGTAACGTGTCACTTATTATCAGGTGTCTGTTTGAATTGTTATCCGCAGGAGTCAACATTCACGTGTTTTGTAGTGCAAAGAAAATGTTCGTGGAGCTATATAGATTGCATTAGAGTGCAGGCTGCGGGCTGCGGGCTGCGGGCTGCAGGCTGCGGGCGACGCGGTGTGCCTTAAGTTCAGCGGAGGCTCGGCGGGAAGATGTCAAGTGATGTTATCTGTTAACATGGAGTAGGAGGTAACGCGAACATGATATGGGAGGGAGCGGAGTGCAGGAGCGGCGGTCGCGGGCCGGGCGGGTGGTTGTGGGGGTGAGCAGGTTGTATCGGATCATATTTCCGCAGACTCCGGGGCGTTAGGGCTGTGCATGCGGGCTTTTTGATTAACACAAAAATATAAAGGTTTTGGTGGCGTGGTTACTGCAAAATCTGACATTTGTTACTCTGGGAGGATATCAATATTCATTATTTTTTTCGTGTAATTTCATGACCTGGATGAACTAGATTTCAAATAGAAAATTTCATTAGTAATAACTTTTAATATTATCTTTAACTTATCAGTAGATCGTCTATGACAATAGCTAAATAAACGAATTCTGGAAGTGAACTGCGTGTAAAACCGCTCCTCACAAGTTTACCACCGTAACTTACTGGCGGCCCAGTCAATGTTTACTAGTTACTTAAGGAGGTCCCAATTCCGCACGGCGCAGACAGCCCTCGTAACCGCACACTGCCGCCGCGAGAGGCGAGCTGCTTGCTCAGCTGACTCGCGCCGCGCTATCGGATTACCTTACATTACATCCACTTCATTGTACCATCACCACCATCACCACCACCACCACCACCACCACCACCACCACCACCACCAGCACCACTTAGCCGTTACTTCAAACTTGTTTCTCATATAAACACGTGGAAACACAATTCAGAGGTCCTCATTACCAGTAACTAATATTGAATTGACTCATGTGTCATAGCGAAATTTTACATAATCTATTATTTTTTATATGATATTAATACTAAAGAAATAACTTGAAAACATATTTCCTTGTTCTAAATAATAAAAATAAGGATAAAAGTTCATCCTTGTGCATCAAGGAGTCCTACTACTTAATACGTTCACGAAAAAGATCCTTGTTTGACCACAAAAACCTTTTTGGTTACTACAAAGACATACTACTTGAATCTAACACGTTGTCTGTTGTTTTCTACGACTAAGTTGAGGAGTACTTGAGCGCTCACCTGGTGATAAGTAACGCGTATGATATACTCATCGCTGTGTGGCGCTTACAATGTTTACACAATATTACAGTTTGTTCGACATCTGAAGATATAAGTAGTTAAGTCTTTAAGTTTAAGAAGTTAACCAACGAACTTCGGTGGAATCACCAGTTGCAGCGCCACAGTAATATTTCCTCATTACTGCTGAACGGTGAAAACGAGCACTGCAGTACTAACACTATACATTACTGACATTTTAAAAATATATATTTCTGACCTTTATTCCGGATAACTGAATAGGTCTAACTCTACTTCTCTACATTGAAACAGTATTTTATGAGAATGTAAATGAAGCGTCGCGCCGAAGGTCTGCAGCTGTGAGCCTGTTCCGACCTCAGCACGGGCGCGGGCGCGACCCAAATGAGAGGGGTCATTACATTCCTCATTTACATAATCATCGCAGGAAGCGCGGAGAGCGCGCTGCAGACAATGCTTCAAACGCGTTAAGATGCCCTATACATTACAGATCTATAGATCACTTGGAACATGACCTTTAACCATTAAAGCATTAAGACTACAATCGGATAGCCTGAACGCTTGTGCTTAATGTATTACTTTAAGCTATGGCCATGAATTCTCATAAACCACGCGGTTGTTTAGTAAGTAAAGGTGCGCAGTAACCGCGCATCTCTCCTGCGGGTGCGCATGCACCAGCACATTAACTTGTACTCACAATACAGCCGCCTAACTTGGCCTACAACTTAAAATGTAACTTACGGTATGATATATAGTAACATTCAAATGTCAGCATTAAAACTTTTAGTTTAAGTTTTCGTAAATTTAAAAATTGTAATACATGCTTCTCCATTTAACAGATTCGCCGAGATGACCCACACTGCCTTGGAATGTATCTTTGAGGGTAGGGGAGTGGTGGGGATGTTCCAACCCGTCTCTCACAGCGTCATGGTGATGATATTTTTTTTATTCCTAACTTAGAATTAGATTCATTCACACACATTTACAGCATGGCGACGAAGTGATAGTTTGCAGTAGTCGCATATCTACGTGAGCTGTTCACCTCTGAACGCGTCGGTTTTATCTTCTTTCAATTCTGAGGAAGCTCCAGCTCAGCGAGGGTCACACTTGCGTGCTGCAAGTATCGTGACGCTATGGTGACTAACTGCGCAGCACCAAACAAACTGTGCTATCTCAGCTTCATCATGTTTTTCATGAATTAAATTTTACTTGAAACTTTTCCTGCAAAAGTCCCGCTGCAATGCTTTAACAGAAAATCGTTCATCATTATCGTCAGGCGGTAGAAGCTGGCTTCTGGACATAAGGTCTTCCACTCTAACTGGTTCTGGACGGCGAGCTTCCAGTTGTTTCCTGCAACCTTCACCAGACCGTCAATCACACGTTCGGAACAACATTATTCTTATAAATTGCCTCCTCTTGAGAACGTGCCACGATCGCGGTTTGAATACGAAACGCGAACACTCGCCGAGCCAGTTGGTGGTGGCTGGAGCTGGTGGCGGTGGCCGTGGCGGATGTGGTGTGATCGTTAAACGGTTAAAAGAGTATTCAATTATTGATACGAGCGGGTGAATGAGCAAATTAAAAAAAAACGATACTATTATTGGTGGTAGGTCTCTGACCATCTATGTACCACCGCAGCACCTAATGCAGCCGACAAACATTACTGTGTAAACATTACTGGGTTAACGAGACTTAACACCCTATGTCCCCCGGCGACGGGCGCGACGCGGTTGTGCTCGTGCTCGTGGGCGCGACGCGGTGGTGCTCGTGCTCGCGGGCGCGACGCGGTGGTGCTCGTGCTCGCGGGCGCGACGCGGTTGTGCTTGTGCTCGCGGGCGCGACGCGGTTGTGCTTGTGCTCGCGGGCGGGCGCGCCGTCACGCAAACGCGCCGCTCGACTTGAATATAATAAAAATAATTATTTCAATACTAGGTCTTGAATCCTTCTCCGAGACCTGACATGCTATAATAAAGTATTTTGTTTACATTTAAAGTTATTTTAACAAAAATTTCAGTTGTTTTTTTGTTGTAACTTAACAAATGTAACACGTCAACTCGAGCGATGAGATTGTTTAGAATCTCATTGGCTACAGTTTCAGTTCAGCCGCTTGTTGATTGTCGGCCGTACCGCTTTGTGTCGGACTGATATTTATCATTTTTATATGTGCGAATGTGTGTCAGTATGTATGCATGTGTGTGTGTGTGTGTAATGTCGTTGAAATGTATGTTGATGCTAATTATGTGAACATGTGTCCGCGCGGCTGTTTGTTATGACCTAATGCGTTTAGCAATTGAGATCGCGCCAGGGTACCTAGGTCTCAGGAACTTAACAGAACAGTTTTTTTTTTTATTCAATTAGGCGATGCGTTGAGCGGGACGTTCACATTACGGTAACTGATACTCCTGCCCATAACAACTTGGCACTAGTTAGGATCATATGTACGGCACCGCTTTGCGCTCATCGCCTGAGACATAAGATGTTGAGTCTCATTACCCCAGTAATTTCACTAGATACAGAGCCCTACAAACCGGAATAGTATAATTTTTGCACGCTAGTGTGTGTCGGCCGCAACAAACGTCGCGGTGGAACAGTAAATATTTTTATTATTTATGATTTAAGTTATTGACGTCATAAATGTGTGGCCTAGGTAACTTGGGAAATTAGTTCAACTTAGTAACTACATAGGTAGCTTTTTATAAATATTTTTTATAAAAATTAAAAACTTCTGCATGTGGTAATCGAGCCCGTTCATTGCAATTAGATGCTAATTGAGATGTTTACACTATCTGTTACCACACTGTACTCGCAGCTACGCAACGTGCGATGGTAGCCCTTTTTGCCTAAATAATAACATTATCGATAACATCCAATAAATCGGAAGTGCGTAATGTTTGCACACCACTTGCTGCCGTCAGAAACGGGCACCGCGCCGGTGCGCGAACCAGTCCTCAGGACATCGTGCTCGTGGTGACCCGACGGCCTGTTAGTGCAACCAAACATTGTAATCAAATATAAACGATCAAACCAGACGCAGAGGGTAACGAGCTGCGCGGAGTGCGGCATCGAGGTACCGAGGATATTTTTAGCTGTTCATTCTACCACGTGTGCACTGGTGGTATGTCTCTATAGCTGGATGGTATGGTTATATACTGCAGTGCTAATTTTTGTTGCCTGTCAGCATGCAAACAAATGGGTTCCGATGTGAAGGCAGCTCATCCAAACTCCATTAGACGTGTCCTTGGGATCGAATCGGGGACAACTGTTTTACAATATATATGGTTAACTTTTGCAGCATGGAACCAGTTAAAAATTGGTGGTCAGTGATTTGTAAAGAACTTTCTTCATAAGCAATAATCACAAACAAACATTTTTGAAATAGTCCCAAAAAGATGGCAGTGTCTTCTTTCTACTTTGGATGCAGTAGTGGGGATAAGATTGTCTAAAAAGAAAAAAAATGTGTACACGACAACAGGAAGGTGTCAAAGTAAACATCGAACCTCACGCACTGCGGCACGGAGAGAAAGTAACCAAAAAGAATGTACAGTTAACGGTCATTGCGACATTGATATCAAACGGCATGCACTTCACGTGGACAGTGTATACAACTCGAGCTGTATGTTTATTTGTAACGTGCAAACATTGACATAAGCTGACCAAGTATCGATCAGCTGAGCAGTTACTTGATTGAACTTTAGTGGAAATCTAGCTGGAGGTAGCTGAGTCTTCAGAGCAGGCGGAAGTTTAAATCGCGAGGTAGTAACAGCGGATTGTAGAAATCGTGCGGATGGAAATTTGGTGATATCATTAATGACATTAGTTAGGATGTTTACACAGCGCGCTGCGGTGCCAGCTATTTGTGTGCGGGGCACATTAGCATATTTATTAACAAGGAGCCGTCGACGCGTCCCCCGGTGGTCCCGCAGTAACGTTAACGATGACGGCTTACGACGTCCGCCCGCTTATGTACACATATGTTTGTTTGCTCGTGGTGAACATGGTGATCGCAGTAAACTTTTACAACTCTGTTACATTCCTTCATGAAGTTATAATATTCTTGTAAGTTTATGGGAATGGCGTGGAAGGTTTTTACGTGAGTAAATCGCACGCGCCACGCGACCGCGACGTGCGCGCCGCCGACGTATTGCTTTATTGATGATCGCACACGAGCTATATTCATATTCCGTGCTTACTTTGCTAGCCGGAATCGCAAAACTTAGGTACTAAAGTGTACATTATACTTAAATAGTAACAATATAATAATAAAATTTAGTCTATATATATGTAATAATCTATATCTATATATTTAGATACAACGACGGAGGGGAAGACTGAAGTTGCGATGGCTGAGTGTAGTGACAAAGGATGTGATGTTCTGCGATCTCAAGGAAAGTGATGTTCCAAATAGTGCGAAGTGGAGTGAAAGAAGTGAGAAAGCAAACCTTGTCATAAGACCGAACAAATGCTAAGAAGAAGAAGAACTCCTCATAATTCTGGATAGAGATGAAGTCCTGGAAGTCCATTCGTAAGTTAGACCGACATTCTGGTGAAGGTTGCTGAAAGTCGCTGGTTACAGACGGCGCAAGGCTAATTAGAGCGGAAATCATAAGTGTCATAGTAAATTCCACTAGTTTACTAACTCATAGTAAAGACCATTACTACTTTATATCTATCGGATCATCTTGACATTAAGTAATTTAAAAATTTTGTTTAAGCGCAACAACTAGGCTTGCCACTAAACACTCTTTAATATATAACCAGCTCAAAATGTATGAACTGTTGCTCGGCGTCGCGCGCGGGCCCGCCGGCGGCCGCGTCTGGTGATCGTGGAAAAATAACTAAAAGCTAGTGGAGTGGTTATCGCGAGGGCTCCAGTTATTAGCTGTATCGGGGCCCGCGCCGCACGCCGCACGTCGCACGCCGCGCGCCGCACGCCGCGCGCCGCACGCCGCACGCCGCACGCCGCACGCCGCACGCCGCACGCCGCACGCCGCACGCCGCGCGCCGCACGCCGCACGCCGCACGCCGCACGCCGCGCGCCGCTGATAGCCCTGGAGCACCGGCTGCTGTACGCACGCTAAAAAAATTAGTTTAAAAATACTTAAATATTATTTAAAATTTGTATAAGTTACACATGTGCTTACGCTAATGGTGTGTAAACCTCAGTAAAAGAACCGGACGTGAGTAGATGAATAAGCCGAGGACCGCATTTGGTTGAAGACATTATAAAAATTCTGTGTACCTGTGGAAATAGAAAGGCTGATGATGACGATGATGTAATTCAGGAAAGGAACCTTCCGGTAACAAGTTATACAATGGCGGTAAGCTTTTTAATTGCGATTCTCAAGTCTGCGAACTTTGAAATCGATGAAGCTATGGAAGTCACCAAAAATGAATGACCTTGTACTGATCACGTCTAAACACCGTCAAGCTCCTGTTCACCAGGCCAGCTCTGCGCTATGTATCCCGAAATAATTACAAAACTTCTCACTATAAAAACTAAGTACTCTATTAGATAAAGACGTAGAGCGTATTAGTGTTCAAGGAGTACTCCAGCACCCTGAGAGTGGGGCGCCGGGAGGGGCATCGCATAAATAATTTGCCCCAATAATGACTATGCTAATGTACTCATGCAAACACGGAGCCGCTCGCGGATACCCGCCACCGGCGCCGCCGCGCGTTCTCCGTGTACAGCAGTTCACAGTTGCAATGTGGCTCCGCGTGTTCCTCGTATAAATTAAACAATGGTTTCTTTTGTTGTATTGACACAACAAACTTCACGAGCGATACAAGCGAGGCTGAAGCTATGTCTTTACATATTTAACGACGTTCTTCGGAGATCTATGAGGTAGCCTTCAAAACAGAAGTTAGAAAGAACTAGGTAGTAACGTTTGTATGTTTTAGTTAAAAATTAAACTGCAGACTTTCATGTGTTTCAATAATACATCACCATCATCATCAGCCACTAGACGCCCACTGCAGGACATTAGCCTCCCCCCAAGATCTCTGCAATGATTGATCGTGTGCTGCCCGTAAAACCGCCGGACACTAGGTGTTGTCGTTTGTAGCGGTTCATGTCGTTGTAGCATTTGGGCCTTTTATGATTACGCTGGCCCAATGTGGGTTAGAGGAAGTCAGAGCCTCGTTTGTTGCCTAGCAGGGTGCGCCACGAATAGGTAAGTTTGACTTGGTTCCTTTCAGTTGTTATGCGGGACCTCTTACACCCTTCAATTGATCGGTTAAAAATAATCAACGCGGTTAAGTGACGTCCAGAGGTAAAACAAACTTAACTTTTTTGTGTTTTGCCAATTATGCTCGCAGAATAAAACAATGTTGGTATGACTGCAGGTTAACAAAAGGTGGGTAGGCACCAGCTTCGCTTTCTGAAGCTCACACCACCAACTGAACCGCACTCCCTGTGCCGTCACAATGGATTCGTCGATTCCAACGTTACGCGGGCAAGCGGTTAGACGCGGCGCCTCAGAAGCAGCTAACTGCTGTTCACCAGGTAGAACTACTCCACAAAACTAAGTACGACTAGTAATTTAAAGCAATTAGAACCAAGTTTATTGTGCATTGCAGCCTCTTACACACATCCCGGCGTGAGTAAGTTCACTGTAAGCTCGGATGAAGTGATTACAGGGGACGGTCGGCGGTCGGGGGTTGGAGTCGGGGCTAAATTTATTTGACGTATTTTACATACATTAGCAAATTACGAGGTTTACTTTGAGCCGATTGTAGACCGTTTGGTCCCTGCAAAGCTTAATTCTACTGTGAATAAGAGATAATACACGCGGAGAGCCGATATCGAACCCTGAGCCCCAACACGCATGATAAGGGAACCAAGTAGCATGTGCTGAGAAAATGTTAAAATGTGAACAACCATAAATGATATGGAGGAGGACAAAGCTTCTAACAGGAGACAACTGAAAATTAAACAAAGATTATTGTTTCTGTTCAGCGGAAGTCACCAATCACCAGTTAACTTCAAAGTTTGATTATTTATGCAATATATGATAGAAACGAGAGGAGTTGGTGAAGATTGTGTCATCCGTGTAATTTGGTGACTAGTTAAGGATGAGCTCTCGTCGTCATATTTAAATATCATAAACAATTTATGAAAAGCGGAAACAGGAAGTGCTTGTACATTACTTATTTGGTACGCGGATCGTCAACCAATTTTATTGTATTACTTTCGTTGTGTGTGTAGGTAGAAGCAGAATCGGTGGATACAGTCTGCGACAAGATGATAAATGAGGCAATAACTTGGCCGGCCACCATCTTCCTGACTTGGTAACATTTTTGAATTATATCAAATTTGTAGTAGTAAAAATTAGGGGTGAAAGGGATCTCGCACAACAACTCACGGGACCCAAGCCAACCTCACCTACTCCTGGTGCACCCTGCTAGTCAACAATCGAGTCTCTGGATCTCACCAACCCACATTGGGTTAGCGTGGTGGGAAATGGTCCAAATCCTCCCAATACGAACCCCTACAAACGCGGTGATCTTTGATGATGATGTATCGGCTGATGATGATAAACGTAATATTTGTTTTTTATTGTTTGTACTAAATGGACACGTACGCGATTTTATCTATCTTACTCCATTTATTACCGTCTGAAGATGTATCCGTTATGAGCCAGGCAGAGATCTTCGGCTTGTGTAGCGGCCGTGGTTACCCACGTGCCTTGTGCACCCACGGCCTACTGCCCACATGTCGCTCAGGGCGCTCAGGGCGCTCAGGGCGCTGTGAACTCGCGGGGGGAGCGGCCCGGCCTCCTGCAAGCTTTCAGTGCCGCCGTACGACTGCGGATGCTCCCAATCTCGCCGCGCACGCTCAATTAAGCCGGTAAATTTCACCAGCAGGGAGGAGCACGAGCGAGTATCGTATCTACACACTTGCTCCTGTATTACAAATATATTTCTTTATATGACGTACATTACGCGGTAAATGCTCGTATACGTTGTTCGGTCTATCTTTAGTCCATAAACTTCGATTAAAAGCAGTGAACTATATCAAAAGATATTCTTTAGTAATCCTAAAGTAAATTTCCATGTCGCAAATTAATAGATCTACTTCAGTTCAAGTATATTGAGATAACGACTAATTTTTTAGTGGAAGAGGTTATGTTGTGTCTGCCGTGGCAATAGAAAATCCAGCGTCACATGTCCAATGAGATTCCTCGGGGTTTTCACGTAGTAGACGATTCCCACGACGCTAACCAATATTTCGTGTTATCGGAATGATTTAAATAACAAACCACACTTTCATAAAGTTAAATCATATTTAACGAGCGTGTACAGTAACGGTTAGTGTACAACTTCGGAGGTTAAGCCATTAATTCGAGTCGCGCGTTACATTTACGGGCGCTCGGATGAAAACAAAACTGTCTCCAGATATGACTGACTCACGCGGGACCAGGCTGAGTTCCCGTCGCGGTGTCATCGTCTACATTGGTGATTATTACTTTGAAGGCGAAATAATAAAATGAAAATTAAACCACTTGCATTTCACACGTTTACTATTTTTGTAAAAATGTAGCTAATATTTTATCGATCGGAATAAAATGTACATCATTCCTTTCGCGCAAAGATCTGCTCCGAGCTGCACCTTCTCTCTCACCGGGATACAACCCCCGCCTGGCTTTGTGAAGCGGCCCTCGTCACCACCATAATTAACCTCGCAGTTTCGTTCAATTAAACTGCAAGTCCTTGTCCAGTTATTTGCAGACGTAATAAAATAATTTATGAACTGTTGTCACATTGTTGTCGCGGCGGTGACCTGACGCGCACGGAAATAAACCGCAAGAACAGGAATACTTACAGGAGTTTCACCTCTAATAATAATCCTACTGAAGGAACTTCTAACCATGAAATTTATGGAATATGTACGAGATTAATAGTTAAACCATTGCTTTAAGATATATCCAAGAGCTACGCTACTCGAGAGAAATCATTAAAATCATCACAGCATTCAAATACCTTTGATGCATCAAACTGATGTAAAGCACTTTAAAACTCATATATTTCTTCTTTTTGGTTATCAAACGAATTCTAATCCTTCGCTATAAACGGGTACCTTTCTGGTGTAAGGAATACGTTTCGTACTTTAAAGGCACTCGAAGCCGGAGTATGGGCACTGGAGCAACTTATGCGCGTTTACATCTTTTGAAAGTACAATTAGAAGAAGACTGCAAAATCAAGTCGGCTAAATTAGTCGCTTGAACCTAATTCTGTATGCTCTTTGTTTCATTAAGTAGATCTTAATTTAGTTGTCCCAAGGGAATGAAGCTGTGCGGTCATCTCTTTAAGTTATCTCTCTACTTACACAGATATCAAATTGTCCACGAAACATTAAGTTGCGTCATGATTATAAGACGAGGAATCTTCTCATTAATGTCACAATTTAACTAGCAGCATCGCTTGGCTTCAGCCGAAACGTCTTCTGCGGTGGAAGCCTGAAGGGTCCACCTGTTTTGTTTAAAAAGTTTTCACAGAGTACTTGTTGTTCATTAAAGTGCTGCAGCAGCGCGCCGCCGCACCGCCGCACCGCCGCACCGCCGCACCGCCCGTCCGCGCCGCTATATCTTTCTTTCTAAATGACACCACCTGAACAATGTGTGCTAATTGTCACGTTTATATGATATGTATGTGTCTTTACTTAAGTGCAACCCAAGCAACACTTAAATTATGTGCTCTTTAATAGTTGTTGTTTGACTGTATAAAATATTAATTACTCATCCGCTGGCTTAAAGCTTGTAGTACGTAGTTAATGATATAAACAATTCTTGTAGTTTAGGTAATAATAGCTTTGTTGCACTATTGTCAATACACGAACTCATCTTTCTCGATCACGTTAGCGGTAAACACTCTTACAACATTTGACTGAATATAATACTACTAATAATTCCTTTAATGATTTGTATGAAAACAAATTCAAACGTTTTGCAACTTTAATATTAAAATCGCAGCGAAAAAAAATTAAGGTGAATTCAATAGCGGTATAAATATCTCACCTCATATGGGCATCCGTCCAATACATTCTATTCTAAATATAACGAGTGCGGCCGCAGCATCCGCCAGCTCAGCCCTAACAAAACAAACCGTCCGGAGCGGCGCGCGCGCACCGCGCAACGCGCACGCGCAACGCGCAACGCGACCGTGCCGCGGCCGCGGTAGGTTCACGCTGCGGGCCGCGGTGCACGAAGTGATTCCAGGAGCAGAGCATCATGGTTACAGAACGAAAAAATAAGGAACCGATTTGAAATTTAAATATCACTCGAAAATGATGCTGCTATATCTCATTACCCGCACGCTCCAAACGAACCTTGGACCGGCGACGTAAAGCTCACACTCGGCCGGCGGAGCCGTCGGCTGTTTGTTTGGACATCGCCCGAAACGGCCTCAATGAACAAATTTATCTGTTTGCGCGTGTGCGTGCGCGTGCGCAGCTAGGTGTATGACACGACGAGTGCGGACGTTGGCTATGGAACACTGGGGACATTCAGTTCATCCTGTTCAATTCTAGGAGTTCAGATAAGGAGTTTATGTTAACTATGTTCACAACCTAAATTATGTTTTTATTATAATAAAGTAAAAGTTAAATATAAATCCGATTTTGCTTCGGGAGGAGAATGTGAACGTGAACAAGAATGTTTCTGAAGAGCTCCATGTCAACTCCATCTTAATCCAGTCGTATGGTAACAATGAACGAGCGTAATGAAGAACGATCCATCTTTCGCGTTCAATTGGCGCTGGCAGCTCCAGCTCCTCGTCGGAGGCGGGCCGTACGGCAGGCCATAAATTAGGATGTAGTTACCGAGAGGGACCCTCATTACGACAATCTGGTGTGAGCAATGGGTGATCCATCATCACGTCGCGGCTCGCGGGGCAATGGTTCTGAGAAAAAAACGCGCCAGCCAATTGCTGGTAATTGATTTAAATTTAATATCCACGCGTTTGGCGACGGACGACCGGCCGGGTTTCAGGATAACTGGATATTGATAATAATGGAAAGAGCGATGTGTACCTGGCGGTACGTGGCGTGGTACACCAGCCAACAACGACCGGGCGATAGTTGGTTTGTGCCACGTCGTACTCATAGCTTTAATTCAAATTAATTATTAAATATCGATTCAGACGTTCAAAACACGGATGCACTCGCCGGCGGACAGAACCCTCCTTTTGGATCGGGGGCTAAAAAGTTAATCAGAAATGGAGCCAGGAGTCGTTTATATCCTGATATGAAAGCGCGGTATTCGGGACCGCAGTTCATTTTCCCTCTGGCATCGTTCCGCACTCGATAAACCTGTCAAATATAACCGGCCGTCTGTTTGTACAGACAACAGCGGCCGCGCCGGCGGAAACGGCGCCCACCGCCCCACGACATACAGTCCAAACCGTCCAGAGCGGCGGCCGCCGGCGCAGCGGGGGCTACGGGCGGCCGGGGGAGAACGGAGCGGAGGAAGTGCGAGGTGTGGAAATAACAAGCGGACTGTGTTGAACGCAAACTGTGGACTCAATCAGAGCCGCGCGGCGGGGCACCGGCTGCAGTCTAGACCTGACCGCTCATTGCACGCGCGGAAACAAACACACTCTTAGACGCACTGAAACCAAGCCAACTATTTTGAAAATTTAAATAAAAAATTTCATTAGAGCTTCTTAATGCTTATCATCGTCATCATCGAACGCCCGCGGCAGTCCAATGCTGGGCATATGCTTCTCTTAAGAAACGCCGCTTCATGTATACGCATCCAGTTTCTGGCAGACATGTTTCTTATATTGTTATAAAATTAAACAAGAAAACTGCGTGATAAGAAGGAGATAACAAGCCTCGATACGACAGTGTTCATTGACCTTTAAGTCACGTGAGCAGAACATCCGGTGGGTGTGCGCTGGAAGGGTTCTATAAGGCTCCCCTTATATCATCATACTACTTCCAAATTATTCATCCAATTTAAGCTGTAGTAATATTCAAGTAATATTTAAGTGGTGTAAGGGGTTGCGCGCAGTAACTCACGGGGTCTAAGTCAACCATACTTGCACGGGGCTCGCATTGGGCCAACGTGGTGGGAAATGGCCCAAAACTAGGCTACAATCGAGAGTTGCGGGAAGGCGCCGGATGCGGGCATCACGGTACTTGTCGATGTGGAGATCTTTGGGGTTGGCTTAGGTCCAGCAGTGGACGGCTATCGGTTGATGATGATAATGAATATTCAACATGATTTTATTGTCAATTATATTTACTTTTTTGCCTGTAATTTTCTTTCGTACATAAATTTTCATAACGATTTCTTTCAGTTGCCGCGTCTGTACGTTTGTCAGTCTGCAGTAATGAAGAATACATTGAACACAGGAGCGCCGGTGTGGTCCGGCGTGACGTACAACGTGCCCGGGCACGGCGGCGCGCGTCCGGACACCGGACAGCCTGCCACCGGACATATTGATTTATGTTTCGCCAATTTTTAACTTGTCCAGGGTTGGCAAATTGGGAATTGATAGTTGGATCTTTTGTGCAAATAACCATCACAACACAATCGCGCCACACCGCGCGCGTTTAGGTGCGAGGTGAAGTCGCTCTAATCATGTTACCAACTAAGATGCCTTCCAATACTGCGCACAGTGTTTGTAGTGTTGCTGTTAGACAGGAATAGACAGTGAGGTGATTGATAATTTTTTTTATATTATAACGCCTTTTTCCCAGTTGGGGTAAGCAGAGGTGAATAAACACCCACATTTCGCCAGTTGTGGACAGATAAGGTCCCATGTAACAGGGAGCGAGCCTGTTGCCGCCACACACACATACAAAGACGATGTCAGTGTGCGGGTTTCCTCGCGATGTTTTCTTTCACCGTTTGTATCTCGCTGCTGTAACTAAAGTTCACAAATGTACATAACTTAAATATTAAGTCATCGGTACATGCCGAAATTCGAACCCGCGACCTTTCCAATGAAAGCCGCGCGCTCTAACCATTAGGCCAGCGAGCTACTAGAGGTGATACTATATTTTAGAACATCTTTTGTGTGTCGGCGACGTGTGGAGTATTTGAAGGCTTTTTCTTCAATGTGCAGCAGCGAACAGCTTATTAAGCTGGAAACGTTTCGAACACTTGCATTAATGGAGCGAGGAAATACAATCCCGTCACGTTACCAGCGCAGGCAGAGGAAACCATGTAAGAGTCGCCATTTATTAATAATTTTGAGTGAAATGGAAAAGTTGCCGGCTGCGGTTCCACTTGCAGCAGTTGTTCCATTCAAACTGTGTCCCGTCGGCCGCGTGACAGGTAATCTGGGCACGCTGCCGCGCGGCCGCACGCCGGAGCGGCTCGTCACAATCGATCCTCATCCATCGTGACAGGTTCCTCGTCCGGCTACCGCGCCCCCCCGGCTCCCGATCGGGACTGGAGATGCACGCGTAGCTTTGCAGCCGTCTATTGACATCTGTGCGATCGATCAAAGAGACGTCGTGCAGTAAGTTTACTACTGACCTGTGTCTGTGGATTTTGAAATAGAACAAAAACAATTGACTGACTAGTAAGATATTCGTAAATTTATGGTTTAACTTAGATTTACTGGCGGTACGCCGCCAGCACCACCCCCTACCCTAGCCGCAGCCCCTACTGCTGCCTACAAACTGTATCGTGCAAACATTATTCCGGTTTGAAAGGCGCTTAAAGGCGACGAGCGCAATGTAGTGTAGCGCAGTGTAGACATCCTAACTAGCTCCCATCGTTATGAGTGGGTCACGTCACGTTTGGCTAGTCACTTCGCCAAATAAAAAAATTGTATTGTTATAGAATGTTTGTATTTTAATATTAATGTGGGTGCTGCTGCAGTTTTTATCTAAAAACGAATAGCCGTTAGCTGATGATAATGATGATTATCACTTCTTTGAACGGTGATGACGGCACGGCACGTCTCATAAACAAACTCCCTTACTTGAGCTATTGTCCATTCAATGAAATTACGGAAAAGGAGCGTGACTTTAGGTTTGTTTTCAGGAAAATATTTCAGCGGCACGGTGAGGAGGTTGCTGACTCATTGACCCAAAATCAGTGCTGACCCGCGAGTCACGAGTAGGCGGCGGACCCCGGCCGGGGCATAATGGGCATTAGCGGTCGTCCATTAGCGAACCGGTCTTTTCAGTCAACTTGAACAATAATTGCTAATGGCGATGACGAGAGGAATTCGGTCCACCGATAAATTAACAAAAACGTTTGTCCGTGCTATCACAGATCATTTAAAGGCTTTTGGGGGTGGCGAGGAAGTGGTGAGAGAAATTAGGAGCTTGAAAACAATTTGTTTACCCAACATCGCTGTACTTCTGTTGTTGACTGAGAGAAGTTATTTGAAATTATGAATTGGTGAAAAATGAAAGATTCTATATATACTATAAGTGTGTACTATAAGAAACAGTGATTTCCTTTCACACACCACGCTAAGTGAAGTTTTTATTTGGTCTAAAATCAAAG
Organism: Troides aeacus; assembly: GCA_033220335.2. Classification (NCBI taxonomy): domain Eukaryota; kingdom Metazoa; phylum Arthropoda; class Insecta; order Lepidoptera; family Papilionidae; genus Troides; species Troides aeacus. The sequence continues at coordinate 11,811,279 of CM067282.1, forward strand.
CTAAGTGCCTAGTTTTACCGACAAACTGCAGCATTAGATTTATACATATGAGTTCAAGCAAAGAGGTCGCCGTTTTTTATTTGTCTCGCCTGAAATCGTCCCGGAGCCGGTAGCTGGCAGAGGTTCAAGTCGCGCCAGTAATTCCCTTCATATTGGCAGATTGGCACCTCCAGGCTGCGTCGCCGGAAGCAGCGCCCCGGATCCTCTTTGTGTGTTGATTTTTATTTGAGCGCTGTTTTCGAGGAAACGCGCCAAAGGAGCGCGCGACGTCCTCAAAGGAGCTTTGCTTATTTCGCAATTGATTTTGTTTCAATCGCATGAATAAGCTTTTCAAACGAAATACCTTTTACATGTACATCGACTAGGTTTCATTCCTGTCTTCAGGAATCTCTCACGTTACTGTATATCATATATAAATAACACGCAGCTTTCCACCTGCGCCAGATCTTTCGAGACAATTATTTGTTTGAAATTTGGAACAAATAGGTTCAATAATCAATGACAGCCCCCTTTCGGTAAATATGCTTTCGAAGTAAGGATTCATCGATAAGAAAGGACGGAAGTACTAAATTATTAGCGGTTATGGGCAAACATTGTTTAATCGACACACAGAGCTCCGGATGCGGCAACCACGAATGCAGCACGAGCAAGTCGGTCCGTCTGTCCGTCTGTCCGCGTGTTTGTACAGATGACTCGTTAATATTCCGGATGCCCTCTTCTCACGATGTTTTTTTTTTAAAAAAGTCAGTTGAACGCGGTCGTCCGCCGCTTCAGCACCCACTCGAGCGCTCCTCCAGTTAACATTTACTCTGCATTTTTTTATTATTTCAAACGAATAACCTTGAGGAGTTGTGAGGTTGTATATTTAACAATACACTGACTCATTCCTATATATTATGTTTTTATACCGGAGTAGGCCCCATCAAAATACTTATTCGTTCTACAGTTCAACTTGAAAACGTTACTGTATTATATTCTGGTATGAGACGCGGCGGCTCCTGCTAATACGACGAATAGAATATGGTTGTTTATTGGTAAATTATCATCATCATCAGTCGGTAGATGTCCACCGCTGGACATACGCCTTCCCCAAAGATTTCCATATCGATCGGTCATGCTTTGCTCGCATCCGGTGGGTTCCCGTGGTTCCTGTGCGAAACTATAATACTAAAGTGGACCTCATAAATCATTTTGATAAATTATGAAGGTTAACACTTCAACTAAAGCAGTGTCCGGCTCGCTGTGTTCCATCAGCGGGTTACAAAATTGCACTGTACGCCGTTCAGTGCGAAACGGAACTAAAATGGAACAATCATTTCCGTCCATACAATTAGCATCAGGCCGGCGTCGTAACGGCTCGTCCGATAATATGTGCGGAAGCGACGCCGCACGCTGCACGCTGCACGCTGCACGCCGCACGCCGCACGCTGCATGCGAGTCGCACGCGTGCGTACGTGCATGCGGACGGACACGCGCTCGGCTAACGAGCGGCCGCGCTAATGCAATCAGCAATCAGGCGGCGCCAGCTACCGCCGACATTCTGACCCTAGGCACTAAACGTTACTATTTATAGTAACAACTATTACATAATAATAATAAAAATACTTAACGATTGTACGCTACTTAGAGTTAACCGGTAATGGACTGAGCGCATTGTCGAAGGACTGGCGGTTGACGGAGCAGTGACGTCCTAATGTAGTGGCCGCGTGGATGAACCATCTAATGAAGGTCACGGGCAACCGCTGAATAGAAGGCTGATCGATGTAGACATCCTTGGGACAAACCTTTGTCCTGTACTGGATGTCTACTGGCTAAGTGACAATATATCAAGCAAGCATTCGTGAACTGGTTTCTAAATTTCAGTCACAATGTCTTTTTAAAGACATAATAGATATTGTTTATGACGTGTAAACACAATACACACACACACACACACAAACAAACAAACAAGGCAAAGTTCACACTGTACAACATAAATACGGGTGTCCTTTGTTACAAAGACACGAAAACTATTCACCTACAACATTTCTGCCATCGAAATTTTGGTGATTTGCTATTCGGATACTTTCTGTTGCAAAATTGTTTCGACGGTGAACACTGCGCTCGGGTTGATATCAAATGACCAAGGTGGATTTAAAATCAAACAAATTTACCCAGAGTCCAAAGTCCACAGTTAGCGCAGTGCGCCGCCGCCGTCACGAGCACGGCCCGCGTGTCGCCCGGCTGTGCGATTGATTGGGCCCCGCTGTGCACACAGCACACAGCACACGGCACACGGCACACGGCACACGGCACACGGCAACACCACCCCCAATCACCTCACGGTATGTAGATCTAATTCTAACAGCCCATTTGCAACCCTATAAACTCTAACTAATAAGAAATATGTTACCAAACGCCAGAAAACAAAACCTTTTATAACAATAACAAAGTAGGCCGACTGAAATCAGTGTTGGACATAAATTTTGTTTTAAGTTTGTCTCACTAAGCATCTTAGTTCCACATTCTTAACTTCATCATCATTTAGACATCACAGATTTTGTCAAAACCTGGCTAGAGGCCGTGCTGCTGTGCAATCTATATACAACACAACATTACTCTTTAACATAATAAACCTAGTACATCTTTGAGCGGCACCTAGGAAGTGCAGATCACAAAGATCGGATCTGCTGCTTTAACATGACAATCGGAATATATATATATATATATATATCGTGTGGTAAAATAAAGAAAATGTCCCATAGATAATAAATACGGTGAGGAGCTCTCTTATTTGATTAAGCTGGAGGGGTAAATATGAAATTCGGCTGCGAAATTGATACGACATCTCATATCGGGGAGCGGCAGGAATTCAATTTGCAGGCGACGCGACATCTGCCGCATCAGCCCCATCAGCCCCATCAGCCGCGTCAGCCGCGTTATTACATCGTGTCATGCGGACATTTTGTATGTCTCTTTAATGGACTAGCACTTGATCTCAATTTCACGTGGTGTTCAGTGACAATTATACCGCACAGAGTGAGGCTGAGGCGTGCTCACTGTAGGTACCCCTGACAACTGGATCGCGGCGATACTCGTAGGGCTGCACATTCATTTAAAAGTAGAGTTAGTGGCTAAATAGGTTTGGAAAATCCTTACACCAACCTAACCCCTGCAAATTGTAGCCATGGGGTTGATCTATCGTCCTCATGTAGTAATGTAAGTGTACTGGTCATAAAACTAATTTTGCACATACAACAGTGCGAGCCCGCGAGGCCGCGAGCCCGCGAGCCCGCGAGCCCGTCTCTATCCATTTGTTACATTAATTACTTACACTGTAATTCATATATATTATTATCCATGCCTTTGCTATATTTTCACGTTTAAACTAAGATAGTGATATTGATATTTTTTGGATGGATAACGTTAAAAATAGCTTTCAATTAAGAAGTTACAAATAAGAAAGTCCGCTATGTCTACAATTTTGAGTCCGGGCCAGGTTGACAAAGAATCCGAACATTCTCTGTGCGGAACACATAAAGCTAGTGGAAGACCTCTGGGTCCGATACAAGGCTATCCAGTGACCTCGTAACGACAGCTAAATGATTGTTTATGTGTTGGGAACTATTGACCCTTCCCAGCCGCGGCCAGCGCAGGGTGCGCTGCGGGTGGTGTGCGCCGTGTCACCCGGGGATAAAGCCTGTTATGTGCGCACACAGCCGTAAAGGAGTTTCATGTTTGTAAGCGTGTCCGTACGTGACACGCGCGCTACACAATTGTTTGTTATAGTAATTTTGTAATTTTTTTATCAATATTGTTGAAACGATGTTAAGTTTGAGAGTTGAGATAATAATTACAAGGTTAGACAAAACTTAATTTCCAAAATGCTTATTATGCACAGGATATAATAACTTATATACAGTCGCCCCTGTACAGTATAGTCACCCTATCGCCGATCTACCCTCACTTCAAAATCAGAGTGAAGAGGAACAATTCCAAATAAGGTGTGACCAGATTTTTTTGACCTTTATCAATATGTTTCGCTTGCTCTGGTTTAGGATCAACTGTTTACATATTAATTGAATTTATTTGTTTAAAGAGTGTTTAAAATTACATAAACTATGTCATTCATCTCATTCGGATGTGGTACAATACATAAGATTTTTCAAAATCCTGTAATAACGTGCCAGCGCGCGGTCGCTGCGGGTGCGAGCGAGCTCCTGCAACAAAGGGTCTGCCGTCAAACACTCGCGCAAGTTGGCGGAGCCGGCTCACAACAAGTGGCGGATAAAAGTACCGGCTCCAACTCGCACAACTTAATTCCTTCAGCGACTGAACTTTACAGCGACGCTGAAGTATGGAGCGGATATCTGTAATGCATAAAGTTTTAATCTATTTACTACCCGACGGATAAACTTAACTCTTATTATATATATATATATATACACTGCACACCCAATATGAAATCGACTAATTGAGCTTATGCTAAGGCATCATTTACAACGAGGCGTGTTGTGTTAATGTATTTTTAAATAGTCAAAACTTATAGTAAATGTCAACAGTTATCAAGTACATCAAGTTCACGCAATGTAACATTCGCGCATGTTCACATTGCACATCACCAGATCCTCCAATTTAGATATACATAGTAGAGAATATTTAGATATAGGCTGCGGCAATGGGCACGCACGCACGCACGCACGCACGCACGCACGCACGCACGCACGCACGCACGCACGCAGGGCACGCGGACAGACGGAGGCGGCGGCGACACCCGCGGCACGGCTAGTTTGTTTCCTCGTTTTCATTAAATTAAGCACAGCGTGTATCTATCTTAGTTAAATAATTTAGCTGATGTTCCGAATGTGTCATCGGAACATATGTTTAGTTTGGAACACTAAACGACAGCTTAACATCTCCTAATGTAACAAGGGTCTAGAATGAATTATAATTTAGTGCACTGGATGTGTAGATCGATAGATAGAGTATACAACTGTGAACTATTAATGATTATGATGATAATAAATATATATCAACGGCAACAAAATTCAAGTGTTTAACTAAAAGAGCTACAATGTCACGAGACAGCTTCACACGTCGTGTGTTACACGAATGACGTCCCACTAGTGCGCCGCCAGCACGTCGCACTATCATATATAGCTGCCTTAACAAATACACAGGGGTGTGTGTGGGTACCCGTCCACCCACTAGATTGTTAAACACATTCCGTTCGGAAATGTGTTTTTTTTTTATTTGTATGTGTAAACGAGATAAAAATAAACATCCCGCGCGTTACCCGAACAAACACAATCCGGTCGCGTCGCGTCGCGTCGCGCACCGACACCGACACCGACCGACAGGACGCCTGCTGAACCTAGTTTTTTTTTTAATTCACTGTCAACTTGACGAGCAAGACCATCATCTGACGGTAAGCAATACGCCAACATCAAGATGCACAGCGCCACATTGTGCTCGTCGCTTCAGGCAAGACGCTATAACTCATTTCCTCAGTATTCCGGCTTGCAGCGCTTTACGAACTGGAACTTAGTTACGTCTATACAGTACTGTTTGCGGGATGAAATGAGAGTTTCCGGTAGTAGAAATCTAGAAATAGTATGACACGTAGTATAATAGAATAATAATTTTTCCAAATTTTAAATAACCGTCACTAGCTACTAATACAGATATCGCTGATTTCTGTTACTATTAGTTGTTGAATGTTATTTCAGTTTTACCTTAGTAACAATTCTGCTTCATCATCGCTACCAGCGGATAGTCCTCCGCTGCCAGACACGGGCCTCCCCGAAGAGCCCGCTTACTTATCTTAAAATTAATATGAATACCCCCGTTTACACTAATTTGTATATGGTTTTAGAGCGTTACACCGAGCAGCGGTGTCCGGTTACCGAGCGTTAATTGGGCGCACCGCTCCTCCGGTGAGACGTCCAAACCGAATTAGTTAAATTAATTGGATATCCGTTAAGATAACGAGACCCGTGTCGGCGGCACCGGCACCGGCACCGGCACCGGCACACGGAGCTGAAGCCGCCGGGGACCGGGCGGCGCGACTTCATCACGAAAACTTTTAACGAGATTCATTGTGAGGAACGGTGAAGTTTCGCTGTGAGTCGCGTCCCGCACAGCATCGCCTCATTGTCGTATTGTTGTAAAATTAAGTTAATCAATATGGAAAATCTCTAATTCATTACAAAACCAACGCGGAAAGTAAATATCATTCAAACGTAGAATAACATTTCAGAATGCTTAAATAGGCTGATCACATTTCTGGAACAACATTTGAGATCACTTAAGCTTTCTAGAGCTTTCAGACGCTTGGAAACCGCAAAACCACACACATTTGAATAATCTTTAGTACAAGGGATCCGCCGAGGCTTAATCATGAAATATAATATATAAGTAAGAAACATAATAGAATTAAATTAAAACTACACCCCCTCTACATCAAGGTAAATTAGTGATATATTAGAAACGGAAATATCTACTGAGGAATATCCTTGTAAACAAAGTATTACACCTCTTTCGCAACATCAAGGTAGTGACGATAGCAACGCTCCTGTCGCAACGTAGAGTGCAAATATATTACTTTAGTTGTGACAGAGATTTCATTTGCGTTGAATTCTGTGTAATCGAAGACTTCATCTCTGCTCAGCAGATATTTTTTTTTTTTTTTTTTATATAGTCACGCCTTTTTCCCAGTAGGGGTAGGCAGAGGTGAATAAACATCCACATTTCGCCAGATGTGGTCAGATTAGGTCCAGTGTAACAGGGGGCGAGCCTGTTGCCACTTTATTGGGACCATCACACACACACACACAAAGATGATATCAGTGTGCGGGTTTCCTCACGATGTTTTCCTTCACCGTTTTTGTATAATATCTCGCTGTTGTAACTAAAGTTCACAAATGTACATAACTTAAATATTAAGTCATTGGTACATGCCGAGGTTTGAACCCGCGACCTTCAGAATGAAAGCCGCACGCTCTAACCATTAGGCCAGCGAGCTACCTCTGAGCTCAGCAGATAAAGCGATTATATTCGGGGATGTGGCGAAATAAAAAGAAATCCGATGCGTTGTGGAAACCCTTTCAAGCGACCGTAAATGTTAATGCGCGGAACTAGAAGGGTATGAAAATTTTACCGGCGGAGCCGTTTACAGGTGGCCGGTATATCGTAACCACTCCGGTGAACCCGCATCACCCAGCCGCCCAGCCGCCCAGCCGCCCCAGCTGCCCCAGCCGCCCCAGCCACCCCAGCCACCCCAGCCGCCGCAGACGACTTAATGCCTGTATTCTTCAGGAAATTTGATACAAGACTGTACACATTCAAGACGACGATTTTGTTCTTGACTTCTGTTTCATATCCGTAGTAACGTTTCTTTAATGTTTTATGATTTTTGTACAACTTAAATATATCGTAACTACAACACTCGGTGTTTACTTCGTATCTCCACATCGATGCGTTTCCATTTTCTAAATCGCCAAATCTCCTCAGCTGCACCGGGGTACTGTGTTCTGCCTAGAACATCGTTACGCGCCAGGGGAGGCTAACGGGAAGTAACTAATATCTCAAGTTGTGTAACATGAACGTCTTTTGTAACTTCTTTATGTTATTGTTTGTAAGTTGTATGCTCTTGTTTTACAAGCAATGATTTTCGGCAAAACTTTCAGAGAAGTTGTTTGAACAAAGTAAGGAACGTAATCGCAAGTTAAAGACGTGCCGCTGGCGTTTGAGATAATGACTAATGAAAACATCATGACTCGTGTAAATTCAGAAATACCAGTTCCGGATACTGTAACGTTTCCGAATGAGAAGATGCGTTGTAAAACAACAGTCTAATATGATATTTAGAAGTAATTATTTGAAACCTCTTACAACGTGCAGCGCAGCATCCAGTGCTGTGTGAACTGATTTGAACTTCCCGTGCAGCTCCAGCTTTGGGCGTTACCTTTAATAACTGCAAACTGATATTCATATTAACATTGAGAGCATGAAACCAACTCCGTCCGTACCGAACTCGCCTGCGGGTACTTCCGGGGCGTTCTCACTTGCCCCAGAAAGTTCCCCGGGCCCCCGGTGCCGGGCTGTTCCCGCGTGACCCGACCGAACCTGATTTATTTGGACAACTTACTTCGGGCCTAAGAGTGATGGTTCCTCCAGACATGGCGTTAGTTATTTATGTTCTATACCCGACTTGTAATATTGGTGAGATCAGCGAAGAACGTGGAAACTGTAAGACCTGGAATGTAATATAGTTCAGATTCGTAGTTTTCATCCTCACCGATGACTCCTCAGCCTCCTCAGTAATATCTCTAATATTTTAACTCAGCGGTTTGATTTTCATGATCCTCTACATTTCAGACCCGGGATTGAGGAACTGGGAGACGGTTATATTCACCGATTAATGTCTGTTGATAGTATTTTTCACTGCATGTTATAGTCAAATAAAATTAGTAAAAGTTGTTAATTAAGGTAGATTATAGAAACTTGTTTGCAATGAAACAAAACTCGCAGCCCCTATGTGTACTTATATATGCAAAACATCAGTCGGGTTGTCGATGTTATATGCTTGTAAGGTACGTAAGTAATCATATACCTAATTAGGATTAAGTACCTAAATATAATATTACCTTAAGTATTAATGTGTAAGTAAGTAAGCTTTACACACAGTTAAAAAATAATGGATACTTAATAAATTTAAATTGTAAAAACTGCGAAAGGCATCGCAGAGTGTTCTTGCGTCCAATCAGAATTTCAATTAGATGCAAAGCGGAAGAGCCGTCTGCTGCCTGCTTGATCTTTGAATAATAGCCGGTGTTTCAGGCGAGCACCTGCAGGTATTACGCTTCCGGCCTCTCCGACGGAATCCACCGGACTTACGGCAGCACGGGCTCCTCGCAGATTTACTCAGCTTCCAAGTGATTTATTTACTTGAACCGGAGACCCATCCACATCAGCCCAATAGTTTCACACAAACAAACAGGCTAGTGTTGTAAGTTTCAGATTCTTCAGTATATACTTCTTGTGCACTTACATTTTCATCTGTAAAATCTATATGATGCACTGAGAAAGGATCAAGAGAGTATATTTAGATTTATCACTTTCACATAATATTATCATCATCATCATTATCAGCGGATAGATTAACCTAAAACATGACGTGACGTAATCTAGTGTTCGATGATAACACTATTAATGCCAATTACACGTTTGCTAGGATGTTTACACAGTATTGTATTGGACTTATCTTCCAGAGTTATGATATTGAACCTCCTCATCCCGGGAATCGCACTGGTCTTGCTGCCCTTTGAAACAATATACGTAAATACATATCCCTGTTAATAGAGACCAACAACAGAGTAGCCGGATGTTCAGGCAGACCCGTATCCACACCATTAACTCCTTCCAGGTATAATTCTCCAACACCTAAACTCCTGCCTCCCCTCCACCTGTAACGAGTTATCACGTCGCCATTATTTACACCGCACCCGTTATTTTTCACCCTTCCGGCGCCGGGCAGGATGTCGGCGATGGATATATTACCGGTGACCCACACAAATTGCTTCTCGGTGTATTTTTTTTCCGCTCAATTGAAATTTGCTACTTCTACGATATCCTTTTTCACTCTATAACTGTCAATTAGTCCCGATGTATATTATCAGGAGATAGTAGTACATCGTGGATCGGATTCAAAAAGATTTAGGTTCTATTTGTCGTCGAGTCATGACCTTCTAAGGTTGCAGCTGGTACAGCTGGTGGCACAACGTGCGTGGTAAAATATTTCATTTGGGAGGAGTATTAAAATATTGCCAACGGTTGATTTGTAGTTTGGCACCGTCCATTTATTTATGCACACAGAAATTACAATGAAAATATAACATAGATAGCAATAAGTGCGAAAGCGCTACTGCACTGTGGTTGTGACTTGATTAGAGCGACAGTGAACCTGGTGCACTGCGATGATACTGTAGAACAAAACTTATAAACTAAATATAATCTAGAATAGCTTATAAGTAAAGAGAAATGAGACAAAATAATTCAAATTTATTAGTATTAGGACAGCGCAAAGTAATGTTCTTTAACGCGCTTTTTAATAGTGCCAGTGTCCTGGTCTCGAGAATTGCCGCGGGAAGAGCATTCCAGGGTGTAACTGCGTGTATAGCGGAAGAGAGAGTATCATCCGGAACTTTGAGACGGAAATTGAAGAAGCGTTGTTAAGTGAGATCTATATTCTACATTGGATGAGTGAACAAACGAGAATCCGTCTCACAACTACAACGGGTATGGCGGATTGTTTAGAATGTGGTGTAGGAAACAGAGAACGCGTGCGTTGCTGCGCCGGCTGGTCGGGAGCCGCCCGAGCTGCCTGCTGCTGCGACACGTGGAAATGTGGTCAAGCTTTGTTCATCCGAAAAGATAGCGCGTACACAAGTTTTGCAAGCGCTCGAGTTTGTTGAGTTGCTCTTCAGTTACATCCAAAAAGCAAATGTCAGCATAGTGCGGGATGGGCAGGCTGAGAGATTGTACCAGTTTAGTTTTGGTATGCATTGGCAAAATACTCTGGAGGCATTTTAAAGATCGCGTGCTGTAATTAAATATTTTCATTAAATTACTAATACGCGCTGCGCTGTCCATGACACCTTGGAATCTATAATTATGCCCTAGTTTTTAGCAGTGTCGAAGAAAGAAAGGACTTTGTTGTTAATGATGATGGCCGTCTATCGACTGATGATGATGATTATGATGAATCGTCTATTAGGCATAGGCCTCCTCCAAAAATTTCCATATGCGGTCAGCATGTCCTCCGGTGTATGTGTCTTCCAAACAGTTTTCAGCTACGGCTACTGATTTAGTTATTATGCCTCTCATGTGCCTTAGTGTGGCCAATTGTGGCCTTCGGGACCACTGGGCACTGGGAGCAGTCGTATGTAGGGGTTCATATGGTGGGATTTGGGCCATTTCCTACCACGCTGGCCTAATGCAGGTTGGCGAGAGCAGGAGCCTCGTTTTTTGATTAACAGGGTTCATCACGAGCAAATGAGGTTGGCTTGGATCCCGCGACTTGTTGTGCGGGACCCTTACACCCACATTTCTCCGTCATCAACTATAACATTTTTGCAATACGTTGTCACAGAGATCGGATCGATGTTGCTGTTTCATCTACTTGATAGAACAAGTTTTCATAGGAATCAAATCTTGTAACAGCCTCTAAATCTATTAGTAATGGATGCAAGGCAGTCAGTCGTAGGATAGTTACAAGAGCTGTTGAATATTTCCCGCGGGTCAAGTGATAGTTCCTCACGGAGCGTGTCGCGAGCGTTAACTACATTTCGTATATACGATTGCTGCCGGACGTATTTTTGCTGTTACATATTTTAATGAAACAAATATTGTCCGAGCGGATGTGATTGGATCTTATGTAGGGGCAGAGTGTTATAAAGTGCGACACCCCCCGCCGCGGCAGGCGTCGGGCCGTAAACAAACATGTCGCCGTGTCCGGTTACACAATAACTTATCGGCCGTAACTCCGCGCAATAATGTCTAAAATTTAATATCCATTTTATTTGACACCGCAGCGCAGGCGCAGGCACAGGCGCACCGCGCCGCCGCCCCTATTGCTGGGGCTGAGGGTCGCGAGTGCGGCGGCCGGCCGGCGGAGTTACGGTGTCGTATTCAGTGTGGCGGTTTATAGCACGATGTGGGCTTACGCAAAAAGAGGATAACGCGTCTCGCCGGCCGGCGCACGGCACGAGCTCCTACTGATCCTGTTGACTGAACTCCGACACGACACGTTTGGTTTCCTGTGTCCCGCGGCCGCGACTCCTCGCCGTCCTGCTGAACATTTAACATTATTATTCGATCAACAGTTGTTGTGCATTTCTCTCCTCAATATTCGCATTTCACTTAGTGACCTCCGTCACCAAGATAATCCTAAATTCAATTACACTTAATCAACATTATTAATATAAATAAGGTATTCAGATTCTCCACTTAACCACAACCAATAACTTACTAAACTTAGCGATAAGACTTAACTATTTTACTGAAAACACTTTTTCACTATTTCATAATATTGACGATCAAAGTTTTCTTATTAATCTACCAGTCGTAACATAGTTGTACACAACAGCTATGTACTGTGTATGTTAAAAAAAATATGACAACATTTTTAATATATACATTTTATTATTTAATGCGGTCTATGACCAGCTTTATTTCCATCCGTGGCAGGTATCACAGCGCTGCCCCATCAGTGCAGACTCCAGAAGGGGAAACAATATAACAATATTCTTGATGTAGATCGGGCTGCAAGCCACAGCGGCTCTTACAGCTCATCTGACACTGGGCTCGTGGACCCGGATCCACGGCCTGTGAAGGGGAAAAAGAGAGTCAAGATCGTTTATTGACCACGCGGGCCAAGCGCGCTTTGGCAAATGTAAATTTTATTCAAGAATGTTGCCGTTATGGGGAAATGTGACGGTTTCCGCATACTGTTCCTGAACCAACGGGATCGTACCCGCTCCTCTCGCAGACGTGCAGCGCATCCGGCCGCCTTACGATCTAAGCTATCACGGTCCGTAGAAGCGGTGATTGGACGACAGTACGGACGGCGCGGGACCGATCGGGTGGAGGGGATCTTTGGGGAAGCTCTTATGCAGCAGCAGAGGAATATCGGCCCATGACGACATCCGTCGTGTGGACTTCACTCGAATGCCGGTAAATACGACGCGTGCGTCGTTGTTAAATAACCTCCTCTCATCGTTTGGACCACACGTCGATGGAGTCCCAGGGAGTCTTGCGACTCATTGGACATAAAATTGTTAATAAAAACTGCAAAAACATGGTGGTGGAGACGTTGCGGTGACTGCGCGGTGGTGGCGGGTGGCGGCGCGGTGGTGGCGCGGGGGTGGCGCGGGGGTGGCGCGGGGGTGGCGCGGGGGTGGCGCCGCAAGTTATTTTATTGAGAGGAAAATATAAACGAATTTAATCAGAGGTGTGTACGTACGGTGAGCTCTATCGACGTACATATGAATATTATCATCGCGGACATCGCGCGGCGCGAGTGTACCGATAGCAACGTATCACTGACGAGTATAAAAAATGAATAAAGTCATCATTGTATATGTTAATGAAACGACCATAAAATAACATATAACTTTGTCAGATAGCCGGCGAACTGCGTTTTGTACGGATTTCAAATAATATAACGAGTGACTTGGTAAGTAACATTACCGCCAGTTCTTCGCGGTTAATGTTGTGTATTACTACGGTAACTGAAACACGAATGTAAGATCAACAGTATCGCGAAGGTTCTACACTCGACAGATACTGCTCGAACGATGGAGATTTGAGAGATGGGCTCGTCCCAGGGCAGGAAGCAGAACTGGTGACGCTCGCGTCCAGTGTTCGCGGACCGGATACGGACGCGGCCCGGTGCACTAACGTGTCCACTGGTGCACGTGCTAACGGGGATTGTTTTGCTACAGTGTTGCTCTGTGAAAGCTCTACGCTCGCCAGTTGATCATCTCGTAGATCTAGTCTAGACTGCTGTATCTCGGCCCGTGTCTATAACGCGAGCGCATAAATATTGTTAACTGCTGGATTTGAACCAGCCACGAAACGTGCGATTTCGTTATAAGCAACGCGCCGGGCGGCTCCGCGCCGAGCTGCTGCGCGCCGGGCTGCTGCGCGCCGAGCTGCTGCGCGCCGGGCTGCTGCGCGCCGGGCTGCACGTTTACATTCCGACATTTTTTATTTTTATTTTTCGGTACACTCTGCAATGAGTGGGCAGGAGGGGGGCGGGCGGGCGGTATATTTGCAATATTTCCGGTTGCCATTCGAAAAGCTACGAAATTTATTTGCATCGGAACTTAATCGGAGGCTGCTGATCTCAATAAAGAGGCGAATTGATTAAAACTGTAGTGGGCCCTCGGATTTTCGGTAAATTGGAGCCGCTGAGTGGTGCGCGCGGGAGTGTGCGCGCGGGGGTGTGCGCGCGGGGGTGTGCGCGCGGGGGTGTGCGCGCGGGGGTGTGCGCGGTGTTTTTAATCATAAAAAAACATACAAACCAGTTATTTGTATGTGTATTTTATTGCAACTTCCAGGCGCACGTACGAGTGCAAGCGAAGGATGTTACATTTCTTGTTTAAATACACACACTAACTACTGCTACGGCTGCAGCAGCTTCTGAAGTGTTATTTAACAATAGGACGGTGTCTAGCCAATTGAGAAGTAGGTTCGGTCTAACGGCCATTTACCTATTGTTATTGTTTATTTGACGGTTTCCAGTTTGCAGCCGGAAGCGGCCCCACCGCCGCGTAGTCTCCAGTAAGCGCAACGGGAACGAATCCTAAATCAAGTTCAGAAGGCACTCAGCTAGGCACTCCTCATGATTGATTGTTAATTATGCTCCGGACAGGCGGCGGCCCTGCGAAAAAACTGGGCCGAGACCTCCGAAACACTTGATTGTCCTCCATTAAGGCACCGGGGAGGGAGGGCCAGCGCCTCTGTTTATATTAAAAGGACTGCCCTTTAATTTATCGGCGCGTCGAGAGCCCTTCAACACCAGTCCTCCTTAGACTTCTTGACCCTTATTTGAGGCGTCGCACGTTTACGTTCAAATGTAGCCTTTGTTTGAAGTCTATTTAATGAACCTAGGCGACGCTGCTGAGTATAATTAGGATCCTCTAAAAAAAAATAAAGAACGAAAATTCTTCGCAAACAAAAACCGATTTTAGTATTTAGTACACTAATAAAACAGCGAGTAATAGGGAGATTGATATATAACCAAAAAATATCTGCTAAGAATGTAATCTTAAAACGGCTGATTACTACATGGCTACGCGCGTGCGCCCTGCGGAGCGCCCGGTCGCGGGCGCGACGGCGGAGCCTGCTGCGAACCACGGCTGGTGCTGTGGACCTGCCGCCGGGACAGCGTCGCTGTCAACAGATGACGAGTCGGAGTACTCTGCACGAGCGCGCCTTACCATCCGCAATGGAGTAGCAAAACAAAAATATTATGACAAAGTTCCGTTGCGTAGATTATGAGATCTGCGGATGCTGGACAGCTTTAAGAATTAAATCTCTAAACCGGAAGAAGGGTTATATCAAAAGGAAACAACTTTTTCTCTTTCATAGCATTTGTTTCTATAAAATAATTACGTTTAATTGTAAGCCGGGACTGCGAGTGATTAGTTAGTCGGCGAGGGAGCTTCGAGCTGCATCCTGGCCGAGCGTGTGTCGCCGCCGCACTGCCTGTGCTTCAGGTTTAGAAGCGGCAGGCTGCCGGCGACGCGACGGCGACGCGGCGGCGACGCGACGGCGACGCGGCGGCGACGCGGCAGGTACACCCACTTGATATTTAAGTAAACCACTTGACATCACTACTAGTGCTGCATCTTTACCGATTAATATTGTTGTCGGTGAAGTTTCATAACATTTATAAGAAGTATAATGATCATCACTATCGGCCGCTAGACGTCCACTGCTGGGCGTGGGCCTCTCAATAAGTGTGTTAAGGAATGTTAAAAACGAGGAATGCAGATAAACATACGCTCCGTGTAGTAATTGATAATTATTTTCTTACTAACGAATGCAGACACGAGTTGACCTCAGGCTACGATCAAGCCGTGTTCGCGGCACGAGCAGAGGCCGTCCGGCGGTGAGCTGTCGCTAGCTGATGATGAAGTTAAACAAAATGTTATCAAGCTGTTGTTGCTAATGGATGCGTCATCGAACTTAATTATAATTAGTTTCGCGGTCACGCGTCAACGTGCACCGCGTCGACGCTGGCGAGGGTCGGCGCACCCCCTGCCCCTCACTAAAACAGTCAACTTTTTGTGGTAACGGGGCGAATGTCTTATTTATAAAAGCTGTAGTCCACGAGATGAACAAAAAGTGCACTTGTAGTGGGACGCGCGGCACGAACAGTGTCAGCGGTTCGAACCCGGGCCCCGGCTAGTTACCCACAGACACGTTGCACGCTCCAGCGGCGGCCGGCTATCTCGCGACATGGTTTACACAGGTAGTGGCGCCGGGCTTTCCGCCGCCAAGCTCTGGGTAATTTGCTGAAGATAAACATTTTCTTTATCTTAAATATAATTGGAAGATAATTGACTTGTATTTTTTCTTAATATTTTTTAGTTTAAACTACATTAAGACAGGTTCAACTGTAACAGTTACTATAATACTTAACTGTATACAGTTGAAATTCGTTCACCAGATTACACAATTACACGTGCGCGTGGCGATCGAACCCTTTCCGTGATCACCGACTGCTGCAGGTGGCTGCTCCCTGCAGTATTTATGTAGTGACCTATACCGTAGTTTATTAACCGGTTCGAAGGTCGCTGTTGCTGGTAGTGCTGGTAGTGCTGGGTAAACATTCTAACTAGCGCCTCATATTCTCGGGCTTACGTTGGTGTCACGCAACACGATACGTCTCCAGTATGTAGAATGAACTACTCCAGCTCGCTATCGGACGTCGCTTAGGATTCCGGGGGGCAGGGGTGTCAGGGTGTTAGTTAAATGGTCCGGTGTCCGGCTTGGGGTGGGCCCGCGGTCGCGCGGCGCGCGCGGTGAGATCGGTTCGGGGAACGGGCGCGCCGCCGCACCTATCCATAGTGTACGATCTCACATCAAACATTACATTGAACACGTAGAATACTTGGTGACCATGACATTTTTTTATATCGACATGGTTAGGGCTTCACCACAACCCCACTTAATGTTAAGTGGTAGTATAGCCTGTAGTGGTAAGGCGTAATAACCTAGTAACAGCCTATTCCCTCTTTTCTTGAAGCCACATCATATATAAACAGGAATACAGCGAGGGACCCGTAAGTTGGTCCTCTTAAAAATTGAGAAGTTTAACTTCATTGATATATATGGTATATATTCTATTGAATTCAAACGACGTGAGGGGGCCGACTACACGGCGCCGTGTTACTCACGTGGGGTACCTTTTGAGTGACTCGGGAGATTATTATTCAGATAGGGTTAGGGAGTGTGTAACATTTATTTACCTGTGTGAAGCGCACGCTCCTTGTGGGAGTGGGAGGCCGACCACACGGCGCCGTGTGAATTGAGCTTTTGTCAGGGTTTAAATAACTAATGAACACTTCATTTCCGTAAATAAACTCACGGGATACAAGCCAACCTCACGTGCTCGTGGTGCACCCTGCTAATCAACAGACGAGACTCTGGCTCCCACCAACACGCATTGGGCCAGCGTGGGGGGAAATGACCCAAATCATATAAATCATATGAACCCCTGCAAAGGTGGATATCTATGGCGAAGGCTAAGGTCCAGCAGTGGACGTTTATTGGCTGATGATGATTTAATGCGGGACTTCTAGAAGTCAATCGAAGCAGCATCACCGCGCTGTTTCTTTCTGAAAGCAAAGGTATACACAACTACGTAAAACATACATAGGAGCGGAGTGTGTGGCGGAGCAGTTATTGCAGCTCATTATCAGCTAGTGCTACGAGTGTAGTACATCCAGTTCGAGTAAAGTGCAAAAAAAAAACATTTCATTGTGAAAACACGAAGTTAGCGGCGGCGCGTGCGCTCGTTGGTTATCAATAAGATGTGCATAATGAAAACGAGCTTAGTTAGCATGTTCACATAGCACTACATTACGCTGTTGGCAGTCACTTTGTATGTTCTGTTTCTGTATTAGTTAAGGAGTCGCAGGCGATGCGGGACGGAACTATAAATAGTTGTAAGTGCACGCTCCCTCCTCCGCCTGCGCCCCCACTGGCGCGCGGGTGTCGCGGCGCGGTGCCGCTGCTCCGCCACGCGCTCGGCGGAGCAGCCGCAGTGCTCTGGCTTGTTTCCGCAGTTAATCCTGCCCATTGAAACCCGTCGACGGTACATCCTGACGTGAACACTGTACACAAGTGCACCACTGTATGCATCAATTGAACATTTCCTGGCTCATCTAGACGCACAAGGTGGACCGACGACCTGGTCAGGGTCGCTGGCAACCATTGGATGCGGGTGGCCCAGGACCGGTCTAAGTGGAAATCTCTGGGGGAGGCCTTTGTCCAGCAGTGGACGTCTTCCGGCTGATTGGATTGGATTGGATTGGCTCATCTTACAAAACATACGACTAAATAACATTTCTACACGAGTAACAGCGGCTGACGCGCAATTTAACATCACCATCATTAATATAATTTAAGACAGCCTTTTAACGTCTTTCCTTTTGGTCTAGGCTGTCCCCCCAAAGACTTGGAATTAAACCTGTTTTCAAATGTACTGACGAACATAGTACTCTAGTAATGATCACAGAGCTGTCATCGTTTTCAGGGTGGGGGATATTCAGACCATTTTCTAGAAAGATCATGAAATTGAGTATATTAAAGATTAATACGTATTCTTGAAAGGTTTTTCACGTGGTCACCTTTAGTGCAAGGTGCCTGTCGACAAGAAATAGCATGCAAACATATTTATGTATAAATGCTATACTGACGAGATCTCGTCACATGTCTCGATGCATCGGATCCCGTCCCAATTACTCCTAATTATTCTAGTCATCACTTTTCACCAGACAAACGTCATTACCTTCGCTTTATTTACGAGTTGAACAGCGCTTTTAATATTCTTCTGTTATCAGAGTTGTTTTACAGTTTCGGCTGCGACTAATTATTACAAGCGACATGCGTACAAGTTCCGACAGCTCGCATCAGATAAATAAATCCATTATTCGAACCTGAACCCGCCGATTACACCGCAAACAGCGGGATAATCCCGCCGGCGCGTCGCCCGGCATGCGCGGCATGCGCGGCAGGCGACACGCGCTGGAGGCCTGCACATCAGCCAGCGGGCGCAATAGCACACACAGACAGTGTGCCAGGTGTTGATGTGTGCACCACGTACCCTCTTCATCAAGGAGAGCGCACAGAGACGAACAATGCGGAGGAAGGCTTTCATGTATTTAAAGTGGGCTAACACTTCACTCCAATTCCTCATTACGTGAAGTGGCGATGTGCTCGGCAGTGTTACGTATTGACAGCGAATACATTCACGTGGTATTCGTCATAGAGATATATCACAGAGGTAGAGCGTGCAACGATGATTGAACAGCATCACACCAAATCATCAGCACCTCCAACATGAGAACAATTGGAAGTAAATTGTTTGACGGCTTGATCAGCTCGTGTTATATGCCATAAATCTAATTCAAAGTTATTAAATGGAGGGTCACTGAAAACCTGAACGGATCCGTTAGAAACATTATCCACGATCCTGTGCGCTGTACGTGCGGCGGGTACACCTAACTTAAAGTGAATTTGTGCGAACGAAAACATGGAAAGCGGTCGCTTTGTGCTGATGAGGTACCGCTGGTGCAGGGCTTGTGCAGGGTGGTGCAGGGCTGGTGCAGGGCGGGTGCAACGCGTGCGTTTCCTCTCCCAGTCAGAGTTCGATCATCCGATTAAAATGGCCGCCGCGCTTGCTAATAAATTAACCAGTAACGATATCCGCGTAACCGTTTTTAATATTCTTAATTAAATGCTTTTCGCATTTGCTAATGAAGCGCGCACCCGCACGCGGAAGGCATACGGGGAAGGGATGATATCGCGGGGTGCGGCTGAAAGGGGTTGCGGGAGTATTAATGTGGATTTTTGAAAGGATCCGCGTCTGCAGCGGCGACGAGCGAGCCTCCTTGTTTGTATGGTGACCTACAAACAGCTACCTCCAGCCAGCAGCCGCATCACTCAGCCGCAGCACAACACGCACAGAGTTCGTCTACAGACGTTGTTGGAGGAGTAATAAAGAATTTCCTTCTTCTGTATCCTCGTTATCCTAGCCTTGGCAGATGGAGATACCTGTTCACATTTTCAGACAATGCATATACGTATGACATAATGCTTATTTTTTTCCGACCCAACACTACAAGGATTTAAAAAAAAAAAACAAGCATATCCTTTATGAACTGTTTAAATTATTAATATTTTTCTATATTACATATACGTACAATTTCTATTTTAAATCTAGGTTCTATAGCGTTGTTTCAAGTGTTTAACGATGTTAGATATCCTTGCTGGGTACTTCGGATACCTGAACAATTCCGACTCCTGCGCTGTATTCCGTTGTAAAATTGACGGGCTTACAAGGTAATTGCAATGAAATTCCACAAACGGAACCGGAACAATCTTGCGATAGTCTCAAATCCAATTAGAGACAAAGGGATTCCAGCAGGTCAGTCCGCCCCGCGATTGATTACTGAGCAACGACGGCTGAATAATAATAAGACGTGAGCTGGACTTGACCAAAGTACCTATTAATTAATTTCAATGAAATATGTGCCTGAATCTGAGGGAAGCCTCCGTCCAGCTGTGAAGGGCCATGGATACAGTGTGGAAGTTCAATGAATGGTCGGGACTGTCCGTCGGCTGCCGGCGCAGTGTGTGCCCGCCGCCACCCAGCGCGGATCGTTCAGGACCGCGGGCAGTAAATTCGTTAAGTGCGGGCGCAGTTCGCAACCGCCATGACGAATGTGCACTGATCGGGAGAGAGGTGTACTGTGTCCACCCTATCCATGTTGCCAAGGCAACCGCTTTAATATTTACTTCTTTTTATTCAATTGAGGAGACGTTGGGGCGTTAACCTGATGATAAGTTATACACCTGCCCAGTAAAGATGTTACGAACTGCTCCACATTGTTTCCGCTCTTTGAGATTGAAGATATTGAGTCTTTTTACCCCCAGTAATTTCACCAGCTACGGCACCCTTCCAACCGATACACAGTAATGTCTACACAGTGCTGTTTATCGGCTGCAATAGGCACTGCGGTGGTACCTACCCCGTTAGTCTCCAACAACAACAATAACCTAATAGCACTAAATCCGCTTAATGTACGAGGGTTACATTTATCAGTGAAGAACAACAGAAAGAAGAACAAGTTAAAAAGTCTACTGAGCATTGAATTCTGCTGCACGCGGGTCGCACATTAAGAGGTTATGAATTTAACCGGTGGAGATGATGTACGGTCAGCAGCGATCCGCAATAAATGGATGCGACTTTTTACGAGGGTAAGGCTCGCGCCTCAGATTCCTTTTGAGAGGATCATAAAACCTTTGAAGACAGTAATTTTCTATGACAAAAGGGTTTTAGAGACTAGGCCGCTGATATATCTGCAGCAGTTGAAGTACTTATCAGACGTGTGGCCGGTGCGTGCGATAACGCTTATCAGCGCACGGCCGCGGAACTGTGCTGTAGCTGTGTCAAATTGAATGTAAATCATTATATGTTCTTTAAACGTTCGGGTTCGGGACCTTCACTTGATGTTAAGTGATACGTCCATCCATAATAACGTTGCCCTAGTTAGGATGGTATTACCCAGCACCATATTGTGCTCGTCGAAGTGACACAAAATGTTTAGTTTTGTTGAGTCCGTAATTTTATTAGCTACAGCGCCTGTCAAATCGGAACGCAGTAATGTTTGTACCTACCTAAATAGACTCCGGCAATACAGATCCACCACCAGTAAATGTGGTATAAACATATTTACATGGTATATAACGGTGTATCCAGACACAAGTACCATGGTCACCCTACAACAGTAGGTGCCCTGCGCCGGCGCATGCGACGACAGCGAAATGTGCGCGTCGAACGATTTACAGCGTGCGCGCGCACTCAGCGCCCGCAGCGCGCTTCCGTTTCCCGTCTCATCTACCAGCTCACTGTCCCGCCGGCCGTGCTTCTTTTGGTTTATATTTACTGCGCGGACTGCGCTCTCTATAATTACTTACCGTTCTATAAATGTTGTTACCTGTAACAAAAAAAGGATTTCTCTTAAATACTATATCATTACCTCATACTGCCGCGTGGTATAATGTGGCGGCAGGTCTGTGTTACCGGAGTCGTCTACATAGATACAACCGCAGCCCTTATAACGGCCAACAACCGACACTATGCAAACATTACTGTGTTCCGGATTGAAGGGAGTTTTAGGTACTTACTGAACTTCCTATGAGTCAAGCCGACGGGCACAGTGTGGTATAGTGTGTACCGGCCCAACTAGCGCCGCGTTGTAATGGGCACGTGTATCACTTTCCATCAGTTGATCGTGCCGCTCATCTCGTGACTCAACGGTCAGTGATCAAATGAAGATAACTTGGATGAGTTATTTTTAATGTAACTTAAATTAACTTATAAAACAGTGCAAAAAATCAGTGAAGTTTTCTTCTGGTATCAAATCTAAGTTATCATACGCGTAGTTTACACACAGGTTTACTAACTTTTACTCCACTTCCTGTAACAACATTAATCGTTGATGTGTTCTTAATGATGAATCATGTAATCGTTGTTTCTAAACTGCAACCCCTGCAACCAGTGCACGTTGACGATCAGCGTCGCACAGTGCTTTCTGTCCTATGTATTATATAATAATTGTCTGGTAGTGTATCATGTGTCAACACTGGGATCGCTCTTTCCACATGGAATCCAAATCACGTGAGCGAAAACATATATATATGTGTGTGTGTGTATGCGTGTGTGTGTGTATGTGTGTATATATATGTATGTATAGATAAATTAGCTCTTTATATATGAAATTGGCGTTTTGCATGGGAGCAATGCAAAATCAATTTTTTTGTAAAATATATTTAATTAATCAAAGTACGCACCGTTGTTGTGTTTACGCTCCTGCCATCCCGCAGGTAGTTCATTGATCCCTTTACTAAACGATCCACGGGGGCGGGAATCAATAAACTATTTGGAGGCGGTTTGGACTGTCGCGTCGGAGTTGAGTTTGTTTCCTTTTAAGAAGTTGTCCAAATTCCGGAAAAAATGATAACTTTTGGAGCGAAGTCCAGGGAGTGCGGTGGATGTCGCAACCTTCCAATTGTAGCTCATCTAGCTCAGTGGTTGTTTGTGGTGCAGTGTGTCGTCTTGCGTTGTCCTGAAGCAGCAGTGGCCTACAGTGTTTGACCTATCTCGGTTGTTTAGCAGCTGGTCCTTCCTTCATGAGTTGCTGACAATAGATATCTGCCGTAATCGTTTGGCCAGATTTTAGAAAGTTGTAGTGCACGACACCGGCGCTGGTCCAGCAAACATTCGCAAGTAACTTTTTCTGAGTCAATATTCGTTTAGGGCAGGATTTGGCTATGCCTCCAGAGCTCAGCCATTGCGACGAGCGCTTCCGATTATCGTACAGTATCCACTTTTCGTCACAAGTAATGATTCGATTTCAAATCCCTTCATTATTGTCTCGTATGAGCAAAGTAACGCAGCACGCGACGCGACGCGTGTTCGCAAGTTCGATTCACTCAATTCATGAGGTACTCATCGTTCAAGTTTTATTTTACTTTTCCGATTTGCTTCAAATAGAATAATACAGTTTTGTCACTTACCCCGAAGCCTGCAGCTATCTCTGAAGTGCTTTGTGACGGATCCTCTACCATAATAACCTTTAATTCTTTATTTTCCACTTTGGTCTCGGGCCGTCCACGGGGTTGGTTCTGAACGTGGAAATTTCCAGAACGAAAACGTTGCATTCAAAAACGTACCGTGCTTTCTTTTGCGACACCAGCGCCAGCGCCGTACACATCATTAATCCTTCGAGCTGTTCCTGCGGAACTGGTGCTGGCGCCGCGGTACAACTCGCACTCGTAAATATATCGATATTTCGTACTTACCGTTGTGCGGTAATAAGCGACGACTAAGAAAAAAAAAATGAAAAAAAAAAACAAATTAATGACTGTTGTTCAATACTCAAATGTATCAGCTAAATGAATTTATAAATTTGAATTTGGAATTGTTAGCCAAAGAGCAGATATTTCAGATCAAAGTGGTGTTAGTACGACAAAACTCTAATTTCATATTTAAGTACCCCTTATATATATATATATATATATACATATATATATATACATATATACATGTATATATATATACACACACGCACGTAACACAAACGCACGATCAGGATGACAGGAGGGCGGCCGATGCAATCGATGAAAGGATATTGCTTTGGTAATTGGCGGCACCGCGCCCGCCCGGCGGGACCCGGGGCCGGCTCGTGACGCGCTTCATTATTTCCACTAGTCGCTCATGCATTTTTCAACAATGCACGCAGCTCCTGGCTTCCTCTTTTCATGATTAATTAATACATCGGTGCCCTCAAATAACAGCATTTAAAAGATACAGAGTCGGGGGCAGCTCGGGGCGCAGCGCCGCCGCCCGCGCTTTAATGACGAACGGCACCGGATATCCGGATACATGCTAATTGTTAAAATCGTATTGTAGCGGACAATGGTATTTGTTTAGCAAAATACAATCGTACTACAGAAATATAAAATATAACCAAACAATGAAATTATTTGAGTGTCCCAGATACATCCGCATCCACTTCCGCATCCGCAGCCAGCCTCCGTGTCGTTCCTCTCGTTACATTTCATCGCATACATATCTATATTTGGATCAGAGAGCATCATAACACTGGACAAGTAATGTTCCAGTTGTTGGTCTGCTGGCCTGCTGGCCTGCTGGTCTGGTGACGTATTCAAATCGAGTGTTGTACTGACAGGTTCATTGCGTGTCGCCCTTTATCCGTACCTGCCCCAGTTCGCAGTTGCTTGATGTATGCGGTACACCGATAATGTACTGTTACTAATATTTAATTTCCGTTCAGGCTCAAAACGCGTCGCCATCTCAATCATTTGTTCACATTTCACTTCTGACATTCGTTATATTTGAGAAACTCTACAAAAGCTTTTATCGCAGTATGATATGAAAACTTGTAGTAAAATTAGTTTATTATGATTTTGTTTGATCGTAGTTTGTTAGTTTGAAACTAACAAAGTTGTGTTTACGAAAACTGGGGCGGTTTTATTTCGTTGTATCTGTATGAAAATTTGGCTCCGAATACATTTACGTTCACGAGCCAGTTTCGACAATAGCGACAGCTACAACGATAAAACTAACTACAAAGTGTAACCAGTAACGAGGAGTATCGTTTATTGTGTACAATAATGGGGGCTGTATCGGCGGCGGCGGCGGCGGCGGCGGCGGCGGCGGCGGCGGCGTGCCAATACAATAAAGTACAAATCAAACTTTTCCTAT
The DNA here is from genome assembly GCA_033220335.2 of Troides aeacus. NCBI lineage: Eukaryota > Metazoa > Arthropoda > Insecta > Lepidoptera > Papilionidae > Troides > Troides aeacus. Next base: position 11,836,348 of record CM067282.1, read on the forward strand.
TCGTCTCCAAGTTTAGTTTTTGGAGCAGAGAGTAAGGGCGCGCAGCAGCGGCGTGTTCACCACGGGAAGGAGCCCGGCAGGAAGGCGTGAGCGAAGGCACCGCGCTCCTGTCTAATACAATCGGGGCGAGCGCTGCTCATGTGGCGGAGGGCGCCGCACGACCAGAGGGACACGGGGGGAAGAATGGGGGAGCGAGAGGCACGCCCGCACTGGAAGCGTATCGATAACTTTCACAAAGGATTATTTATTACAAAAGTGCATATTCTATACCCCAGTATTTAAAAGAAGGCTCTGTATAATAGCCTTAAAATTCCAATGAAATTCTCCGTCGATCGACAGTGCAAGAGCGGAGACAAGTGGAAGTAGTCCTTGTCTCGCGTTAAATAGGCTCACACGGAAACTTTACTACAATATATATCAGGCGATATTGATTTTAACATTAGGAAAGTTCATTAAAATCTGATGATTAACAGCTAGCCAGCCGCTGGATGCGGTCCTGTAGGACCGCTGGCACACACGGTCAGATAGTGATGATAAAAGACTGTCCATGTCTCAAGTTTCTTTTAACACATGCGACTTAGTACAAAACAAAAATATTGGCTAAGCAGCTCACACAGCTGGTGTGACTTTACAAAATGTATCGATACGTCGGCAACACGTATTGCTCAACACTCGGTCGCCCCTTCAGTGCTTGTCATTAAGGGTGATCCATCAAAACGTCCGCCAGGATTTAGGGGTGTTCGACGCGTGCGCGGTGCGCTCGCTCGCGGGGGGTGAGTGGGGCCGCGAGAGGAGTAACAAACAAAATTAGATATTCGTGTGGTGTCCCCGCAAAGCGGCGAGAGTGCACCCTGATTGATTGCTTTGGCAAAGATTTACATTTTACACCACGCAGCCGGCTGTGCCGCCCCGACCACTGCGCTAAGTCTGCAAAATCGTCTTAACAATTTTCCCGTCTACAGTCACAAAGCTCGACAGCCTCCGGCGGTTGGAGCTTCGTAAGAACTTCACATATTTCTTTACTATCGGAAAGTTCTGCCGCCCGTAAACCAATGAGACTCAAAGAGAATAATTTATCGAACGGCAGGTAGAAAAAACAAAGTTAAAACTTTGCTGCGTCCGTAAGCGCCTTCAATTTAATAAATTAAAATGTTTTCTAGCTCTGGCCCGCGGGGGGTGGCCATTTCAACCCCCAGCGCCGGCGGCCGAAGCGCCCCAATGCCGTGCGCGGGCCGGCTGACGGTAAGACTGGCCAACTTAAAGATTTCCCTACAAGGAACTCGCTCTAAGTTAAAACAAACACTACTCCCAAAGAAAAGAAAAACAGCACCACTCGAAAGAGAAGAGCAATCGAAAGCAAGCCTTGAAGCATTGCAAAAGTTGGCGCAGGCTCGGTGGAAACGGAAACAAAGCCGCGCTAACAAACGGCTCGGGCGCGCAGGTATCGAACTGCGGACCTCCGGGCGCGTGCCGGCCCGCCCTCTGCTGCTGCGGGCAGGACTTTGTCATTGACATGGAAGTAAATAGCGGAAATAGGCAGCGCGTGCACCGGAGTCCAGGTGGTGTCTATACACGAGCCCGGAAGTACACCAATCGCGGGCGCTGCCGCCTCCTCACGACTTCGTTGTGGTTCTGAGGAATCCGCGCCACTGTACACTGTACACCAAGCGGGGACCAGCCTGGCTAATATATTTATACGTATTAATGATACAGGAAACAATGAATCCGAATATTTCCTAAACCTAACGAGGCGCTAATTTAGTTATCTCTTACAACACTTTACACTGCTCGTTTTAAGATCACGTTTAGCTTTGCGATGTCTTCGGAGTGGTGTTTGGATCGCACGAAATAGTTTATGGCATAGTGTATATATACAGCACGGGATACGGGAAAGTACAGAACGCTTCTTATACAGTAATGTGGGGCAGGACAGGCCCGGCCCCCGTCAGCGAATACATTCTGACGTGAATATAAAACTCGAATCGATCACGCAACTATGGTAATACGCGGGAACGTCTGTTTGTAACAGCCGACTCCGGTAGAAGTGGCGGAGAGCCGGCGCGGAGGCTGCGGCGCAGACGGGCCGGCGAGTGCCAGCCGGAGGACCTGTACCGTTACGTAATTCGATGATCCTGTACTAACAAAAACATCTTGAACGCAGCAGAAGCAGATCTGTGAATAATTTGATAAAATATCATAATTTGTTGCTCTCCGGGATACATTAAGTTAATCATTAAACTATTTTGTTTTTTCTTTACGCATATTGGTACAAGATTATCTAATAGCGTGGCTGCACACACAGCGCGAGCTCGCGCTCCGTACCAAACGTTCTGCAAGTTGGTATAGAGAACAAAGCCATAGTGCGCGCGCCGCGGCCCCGCGCGACGTGCGTCTGTAGATATTGCGTTAGAATTTATGGTTATTCTAAACGATTTTCTCGTGCCAAAAGGTTTCTCTCTCCTGGTCGCGCGCTTAAATGTGTACATGTATGAATCGGAAAGCTGCTTGCGTTTAAATTATAAATGTACTTGTGATCCTTACGATCGGAAAGACATCCGGAGATCCGCGCGGGGCCGCAGAGTCACTTCGCAGTCCGACTTGAATGTTACGACTTTAAAGCTTCCTTCTGTAATAAATAATAAGCTGTTTATGTCACTCATGGAGATATGAGAATATTTTACATTATGTACTAATGTTATATTTATTTATTTTGGAGATTTGCACTTCGACTTTTTCGTAAAAGTTGTTTACAATCTATCTCATTTTTTTTGGTTTTACGTGGGGGATATGCCTACGCATACCCGTCCTCGCGGGGGCAAGGACGGGTTATGTCGGACTTGCACCGACTAAAACCCCCACGATGTTCCGACTCGTCACCTAGTAGCAAGGGTCACGGGCATGGCTTGGTGCTTGCATCCGCGACCCTCACCGGCACTAGTCGCTTGCGCGGCCCCATCTCAGTAGGGAGGGGTAAACCCCCCCCCCCATGCAGGACGCGCCGGAACATGCTGCGCGCCCCCACCTCGGCCTCCTTTGTGCGGACGACGCATTCCCCCGAATCCGTCGACCTAAGGCCACGGGAGCCTCGGGAGATATCTTTCCGGGCTCCCCGCGGCAGACAGATATTAGGCCCGCCGCTACCCGTTAGCGGACGCGGAGGATAGGGAGAACGGCACCTCGTAATACCGACACTCTTCTTCCCCCACGGCCCCACCGCCGCCTCATCGCCGGTGCGACACCGGTTGGTCGCGGAGGATATGTCCTCTGCAACCCCACCTCGGCTGCAGAGGCGGTATAAAACCGCCCTTGCAGCCTGCCGCAGGAGGCAGCGTAAAGCCGCCTCGGGGCCCCCGGCCGCTCTGGTGAGTTCCAGTTACCCCAACCGGTGCTCGAACCGTGAGCGGCCGCTTCGGCCGGCCCTTCGCCGCGGGCCGACCGGGTGGATTCGGCTTAGCTTCACCATTGTGGCGTCCCCACGGACCGACGCCACGGTTACTAAAACCCGCCGCCACGACAAGGCGGGAACCCGTTGGAGGGGTACAATCTATCACCTGCCCTTTTGCCAGCTACGTGGGGTCGGCACAGTATGTACTTCTCTTCCATATCCAGCTGTCTCCAATACTTGGCCTATTAATTATATCATACTTTTTCATATTACTGCTCGTCTAGGTGACGACATAACGGAAGTCGATAGATTCGTGTACAAGTCATGTACTTTTCGTTCAGTTTGAACTAACCCGTAATTTGCGCACAAACTTGCGAGACTCGCTAAACGTAAACGCATCCTTTCAGAATGATTTTAATACTTTCGCAACTATGTCAAATATCACTTGTTTTTGCTCGCCCCCGTGCTTAACGAGACCACGAGGGTTTTCTTTTTTTTAAATAAAATATAGGTTACGTATCTCGATCCAATTGCTTCAGCCGCCGCCCACGTTGCTGCTTCATTAATTGAAAATGAATACGCACCAACTATATTTAATGAGTTGACACCAAACTGGGCCGTCGTCAGCCGTCCGAAAGACGGATTTTAAATGATGCTTCAAAACAGCTCGTTTTTGTTATGAAAATTATTAAACGGAAAGAAATACGAAGTTGTTGTTGTTGTTGTTGTTGTTAGAGCAACATAATTACAACTGAAATATAAACTGACCGCTCCGTGTCATGGTGCATTGGTCGCGTGCGTTAGTGCATACCTCTCTCTGAACCATCTACAATTGTGTACTACTTGTGTACACATTTTAAACGGTTTCTTTATTCATTTATTTTATGTGCATTGACAGATCACCTCATCATTCAGTTATCCCCCCCGTTCATCGGAAGGGCTTCGGATGATGTCAGCGGCGAAGCATTAGACCTGCTGCAGCTGGCGCTGAATGGGGACCTGTCCGACATCCGGTCGCAATACCTTTTATAATATTTAATTAGATTTTTGTAATTTGAACTTTGAGTTACTCATTGCGTGTGAATGCTGACCAAAGCGGCGCGTGTTGACACAAATGTCGCACCGGATGCACGAGCCCGTTGTGTTCATTTCTCAAGATGAAAGTATTGAAGAAAGGCAAAAGGAGAATGTGTCCCCTCGGCGAGTGGCGAGCGGCGAGCGGGTCTTTATATCCGGCATCGATCGTCCGTCCGGTTGTTCGCGTGCTGGCGGCGGTCCAATGTCCCTCGCAGCCTTTGCAGGCTTTCACGTATTGTGGCACCGGCTCTACGGCGGCCACGCTACGCGGTGCCATTGTGCTACGGCGTAGCGCAGCGGCGCGGCGGCGCGGCGACACAAATATTTGTTTGCTCGCGGGTAGCGTTTAATTGGAAGTGTTACTCTACCTGCTACCTTCGGACTTTTTGTCCACACCCACGCGAGTCTCGAATTCTGACTGCCACTGTACACAACCTGTATTGTCACAATATTTGCGAAGAACTTTATGAACACTGATGGTAAATACCGACGGGGAAATACCTGACTCAATGGACTGTGAACTATGATAATGTTTACACACTTGTTTATTTAAGATTATACCACATAGCTGAAAAAAGGGCAGGAGGAAAAAGAGAAGAGTTCAATTAAGATTATCTCCGTGGATGTTGGCAGTGTAACATACACACACATACACGAGTAGAAAACTCATTACATTTCGTTAGTCCAACATTTGTTTTACAGCGCATTATATCTCATTGGACAGTATAACTGTGAGTGCGACCACATAAAAAGATAAAGTGTCTAATTTTTTGATATTTCCACAGGCTCACTGCTGTTGAGCTGCTGTCGTCCACTGCTGGCCATAGGCCGTCCAGTGAACTCCGTAGGGATCAAATGGGGGGATTGTGCCATTTCCCATCACGCTGGCGTAATGCTGGTTGTCGGGTTTGATTACTAGGGTGCAAGACGAGCAAGTGATGTTAATGATATATATGACTATTATTAGTAAGAACGCGTTTATTTTAGTAATGGCTTCTGAGCTTTAATCATCATCACTATGATATACGTTGTGCGCAGCCCTGTCGGCAAGAACACGGCGCACGCAACACAATTGGTATAAGCTTTGAAACGATCCACGATCCACGATCCACGTAATAAAAGCGCTTGAAGCGGGGGGCTGCGGGCGGCCGCTCTCCGCGCCTTGCCAGTGCGCATAATCCTTTGCGCCGGCGGAGCGTCAAAAAGCCTATTAGCCTAAAACCCGAGCCGGCAATGTAGCGAGCTGCTGAAATTACCGAAAGCCGGAATCCTTGGCGCGGCTCGCACGACCGTAAAATACATTTTTCTTTTTAACTCCCCGAGTTACGAGTAATGTGAACACCCCCGTAACTCTGCGAGCCGTTATCCACTTAATGCGGCTGCGCGTAAGCCTCAAATTGGAAGGCATCCGGAATGAGTCGGGTTCGTGTCGCAAATCGGAGGGCCACCGTTCTCTCCTGTCCTCAAAAAGACCGAACTAAAGCTTTACGTAAATGCTCATCCCAGGCTTTTCCCTCATATCCTTAAGGATGACAGCAGGGTGGACGTTTGAAGAATTAAAAACTTGACGCAGTTGTGAAATACATTACATAATATTAGACGGGTCGATCCCATAATGGTTTGTCCTTAATTAAGATGACTGAACCGTGTCGTGCTTCCTCACTTCGAAGCGCAAACTATGTAGCTACAAAACCGTTTAGACCTGATACCTGGCTAAACGTCCTTCGCCGACAAGAACATTCATCATCGTCGTTCGTATATACGAATAAATCTATGGATTTCTTTCTTCCATTTATCAATACATTATCTTGTTCTGGTTTTTTGGAAAGAATTTTAAGTACATCATTCGCTGCACGTAGACTCAATCCAATACAAACATTGTTCATATTTTTGTTTCAATTGCACTTGCCGGACTCCTATGTTACAGTCTGTCGCATGTGTAGCGTAGCTGTCGCCGCGACCCGAGCGCCCCCAGAGTTGTTAGCCGAGCATAGAGAATGAGCTGTATAAGGAAGAAAACTTTATTTTGCAGCAGTTAAAAGTTGTAAGATGGTACCAGGTCGCTTCCCCCGCGAACTAGTTAAAGTCGGATCATTGGATTTGTACAAACAAATTGATACGAACGAGCGGCGAACGACTGCCGCAGTGTAGAGGATTTATATATCCTTGTATCGAATCAGGGCTGGTAATATCTATACATGTATTCGCGACATAAGTGGTATGTAAGAGGTTGTTATATTCCCGGTGGTGCTATGACATAATCGCAGATCCCATCTGAGTAGAAGTAGCAGCAGCTCTAGTTGAATTTGATATTAAATGTCATGACACTCTCTACATAGCGTTTTGCTTTAGAGATGATACATTGTTATCAAGTAAGTGGTTATTTATGCAGTTGGCATTATAAATGTTAAAACAGCATTTTTTTGTGTGAAAACAGTTTATTAAAGCCCAGTAATACGAGTAACTAAACGTCCGACTGTTATCAATCACTAGTAATGGCTAGTGATCGATGTCTCATCTCAAGACGATGTGCTGATTGAAGCATTAGCTATCATTTTTAACGTACCAAAAATATATTATACTATCCCATCTAAACTGTTCGTATTGGTTTAAATATTTTCTTTAGTTATACATCTGCATGAATATCGGGTATTCTGCGTAAAATCTACTTGAGTTCAGTACAAGGTGAAAGACCTGCTCGTCTGGCCGCCTCGTTTTTTATCAGAAGACAAAACAAATGATCGCGGTATCTCCACAACAAATTAAAGTTTCCAACCGTATGTAATTACTGAACCAGACAAACTATTAAATGCTTCAGACCCAGCCTGAAAAGGAACCCTAAGCGTCAGACAACAAACGCGACAATCGAACGACGCGCAATAAATAATGCAGGTGAAAACGCTCGAGCAGTAAATCACCAAGAGGGAATAATTTTCAGCTGCAGTAAGGCGGTAAATCCTGGCCGCCCTGCTCACCCCACATGCGACGAGGGGTGAATATACGTTAAGGTTCTAATTAAAATATCATCAACATCCGGGGCACTACAAAGGGACAAAATTTGTTTAGTATTTTATTATAGACAAACGAATTACCGGTTCACAGTATACGCTACCGCTTCCGATCACTGCGCAGTAATAACACTGGGTGAAACATGTTCATAAACTCCTGTAGATCTTGACATAAAATTATCTGTTTCACTCAAATTTTGTGAATGATAATATGAAATTGTTCAAGAGATTCGCAAGACACGTGCGCGTGCGCGTGCACGTGCGCGTGCGCGTGCGCGTGCACGGGGATCAAGCAACAGAGATGAATGTTGTACTTCAAAGCAGAGCCACACTTCATCAGCGCATCGCGTCTTGGCACAAGCGGTCGCCTTTTGTGCCCAGCTCGAGAGTTCCGTTCATAACCAACCCTCGGCGCACCGTCACCCCCAAGCACTGTTTAATGAATGAACCCCCGGCCGTGGTTACACGGAGCTGGCGGAAAATAGGAGAAAGTTATTTTTAGTTCTATTAATCATTTGTCATAATATATCAGTACGTTACTATACATATATAGTGTTCGTGTTAGGTTTAGATGTAAAAGAGATATGCGTCCGGAAATATGTTTATGAAAGGTATTGTTTAGTTTCCGATCATGGACAATTTAAAAATAAACAGCACAAGCATAGAGGAGAAGGGGGGGGGGGGTGAATTGTAGAAAAAACGAATGGTGTGGTAAGCACAATGTGAAGTGTCGCACAGCCGACGGACATCGGAAACATAGAGCGACGCGGGAACGATGCGGGAGCGATGAGGGAACGGCTAAGTTTTAATTTACCTGAAAAACTATGAGTTCCATCCAAACCTTCAATACACTGTAAGCAATTTTACCAATTCGCTTGTGACAAAAACACTGTGTGTGTGCTGAGCGAAGTACTACACATCCCCAGTGTATCCTCAGGCGAAGCTGAGCATGCAAAAGTGAGAAGTGAGTTAGAAAAGTTCCGCTTCGAACCGATACCGAGCCGAGCGTTGCGTTAGACGTTCACCTTCACATCGCCGTCTCTCAAGTGAAGCTTTAATAAAATATCCGAGTGCCACCGCGCCGAGTCACCACTCATATTGTCACCCGAAAGCCCCGGCGGATGTTCAAACTTTTAACGGATGCACTCAGCCCGCGAGCTGCGGACGATTCATTTTTTAACCGCCGCAAAAAGGACGAAGGCGGAGTTAAATTATTCACACGCGAGCCTATTCAACGGAGAGTCGGAAAAAGTGAAAATGTGGCAAATACACCCACCCACCACCCCCGCAACCAGCGCACCCCCACCGCAACCCCGCCGCAACCCCGCCGCATGACAAACGGTCGCGAGGAATCTACCAGATGTTTTGTGTAAATGCGGAAACGTAACGAATGGACACCCGTCGAGCAGAAGCTTTTTGTTGCAGCGGTACCGCAACCAGGCCCAGCCCCAGCCCCAGCCCCTGCACCGCTCCATCCACTGGAGTACCGACCTGTATTAGTGAAATAAAAGTTTTGTGTTTGATAACTCAAACAGGACCTATCTAAAAGGTCTCCGGCAATGAATACCTACCATTATATATTTTACTCAATGTTAAACATCTAATACAAGACAGTGTGTGTGTGTGTGTGTGTGTTCCAGAGCACGGCGAGTGAGGGAAGTCATGTGAAAAGGGATTGCAGCAATCATGAGGAGTGGTGCAAAGTGAAAGGTGGCGAGTGAAGCCGTCCCGTCGCGCGGCGCCGAGCTCGTCCCCCGGAGTGAGGAGGCCGGCGCTTGCACCAGCTAACGACTCCAGCTAATGACATTAACTGGTTCATGCTGTATTACTGCACGTATGCGGCCGAACTAATAACGTACTCAAACTTCCAGGAGACACGAAACACCAGACGGACATAAATAATCGCATTGAACCTGTTCCACTGTTCGATGTAGATGTGCACATCCGCCATTGATGTGTCGATGCGTGGAGTTAACAATTTGTAACAGCTGTAACAGTTAACAAAAGCACAGCAAAGTAACATAGTTTCTGAGCTGCTACTTACTAACTACTTGCAATAACGAAGACTACCAACAACCGCCAGCCGGCACCGGAACTCGTCGCAAGCTTTATAAACAGCTAGCTGCATCCAGCTTGCGATCTGACACTACATCAATTTTTGTATCTGAGAACGAGTGAATAATTAACGTCATGAAATAGGACTTATACAGGGTGTCTGGTGGCAGATTTATGTTTTCAAATTTAAATAAAAAATAATATGTTTGACATATAATTTTACTAAAAGTATTAAAAGATAGAGTACAAATGCGGATTTCATTTGTTTAAAGATAATGTCATCCAAATGTCTTCCATCCTGTTGCACACACACACACACTGTTCGAAACGGAACCTCGTATTCCGTGCCACACGCTGCAGTAAACTTGGTTCAATTGCGCTGATTTCGCGCCGAATATTCTCTTTTAAGTCCACAACAGTTCGCGGATCGTTGGCGTAAACTCTCTCTTTGAGGTAGCCCCACAAAAAACAATCCATTGGAGTTAGGTCGGGTGACCTCGGTGGCCACGGGATGTCCCCAAAGCGACTAATCAGTTTTTGAGGGAGATTTTCTCGCAACAAATCCATCGAAGCTCTGGCCGTGTGTGCGGTCGCACCTGTACCGCATCCTGTTGAAACCACGTGTGTGATGAGAATGATGAGAATGATGAATGAGCTCGCAGGTTCGGCAAAAAGAAATTCGAAATCATGAGCCGATAATTCTCACCATTGACATTCGTCGCTTGGCCCCGTGCGTTTTCAAAAAAAATGGTCCGATTATCCCATTCGTGGATAAAGCGCACCAAACAGTTACCCTTGGGCAATGTAATGGTTTTTGGTGCTTCAGTCGAGGATTGCGAGTTCTTAGAGCCCAGTAACGGCAATTTTGTGTGTTGTTCTTGTTTACGTGTCCGTTTAAATGAAAATGAGCCTCGTCGCTCCAAAAAATGGAATTCACAGTGCGAAAACGCTCCAACATGGTTTCACGAAAAAATTTGCGTGACGCAAAGTCATTTTTTTTCAATTCTTGAATTATTTGAATTTTAAAAGGATGAAACTTCATATCTTTTTTCAAAATTTCATGCACGCATGCTCTTGCAAGTCCCAGTGAAGCTGCCCTTTTCCGTATCGAAAGTCGTGCATTTTCACGTAAACTGCGTTCAACCAGTTCAATGTTTTCGGGGGTCCTTGACGATCGACTAGGTCCTGGCCGTGGTGTGTTCATAGCCGAAGCAGTTGCGCGGAACCTCTCCACCCACGAACGAATTAAATTCACACTCGGCCCATCGCCTATCCGTCGAATATTGAAATGTGAACAAAACTGTCGGCTGTCGGAGCGAGTACGTAAGAATCGTTACTCTTGAAAAATGCTTCAATAGCGAACGCGCGATGCTCACCCGACCACTGCACCACTGCACCGCTGCACCACTGCACCACTGCACCGCTGCACCACTGCACCACTGCACCACTGCACCACTGCACCACTGCACCACTGCACCACTGCACCACTGCACCACTGCGACATCGTGACTAAGAAACCCGCACGATCGGTGATTCTAATGACTGACCACTGACCACCTTGCCCACCACCCCGCACTGTTTATAACTTATTGAGATATTCGTTTTTTAAAATATAAATCTGCCGCCAGACACCATTTATAACAGGACGTCCGTAAGACACAGTTCCATACACATGCGCATGCGCAACATCGAGTGCAACGCGACCGTGGTACACGTGTCAACTGTATCGAAACAATTTAAGAAACAACTGTGCGGACACACATCGGACAGTGCGCACGTTTACTTGTGTGCGACGAGGTTCCTGCGAGAGTTAATATTTAGACAATAAATCCAATAAGCGGGGGTTGTCGAAACGAGCAACCAACAAAACTCGGTTGGGGGACGCAAATTGAGATAAAAGGAAATAAAAAGTAAGGGTAGAGACGCGACGCGCCGCAATTTCCTCGGCTCAGGGAATCCGATGGAATTGGAGGAAAGCGGCACCGCCTATATATGATGGTTCAGGTATACTTTAGTTCTGTTATTATTTATTACTATGAATATTATATTTTTCTTATTATTAAGCTGCATGGACTTCCCTATCACTTCAGATAGCACGCCGCGTGCTGCCCGTGCCCGCGACGCGTCCGCTCCGCCGCCGTAACGTGCAAATAAAACGCTACAACTGTTATTCGCTTCTGTTTGTGTATGCACGTGCGTGCACCTGTCTGCCGTGCCGCAGCTCCTGTGCCGATTGAGTGCTGTTAGATAGAACCGGCAATGGATATCATAAGATACTTCCGACACCGCTCGTATGTCAACATATTGTTTTTCATATTATTTTCGTATGTTCAGTAACCGTTATTGGCATTCCTCGAGAGAATTTATTAACACTATACGCGTACTATCGTTTCGTAATCAATAAGCAGCCGAGCTGTAATGGTGATAACGTGAACTTGATTCATTCCGCGTACACAGGGAGCGCCGCCGCCGCGCTGCCGCCGCGCCGCCGCGCCGCCGCCACGCATAACGAGCTGCCAGCAGGCAGACGCGCGCGCGACGCGGTGCTGTACCGAGATGAAAAAGTATCACACACAAGTTGACACTTCGCGTCATTGAAGGCTCTCGGGGCTCAATTATTTCCACGCGATCGTAACAATGGCGCGCCTGTCACGGTGTAACACCTACCGCACTCCATTTTAATTACGCAGGTTAAAATATTCCTCACAGACGGTTATTGCAGACAATGCGAGCACCAAACGGCGCGGGCGCCGCGCTTAACGAGGCTCGCGGCTCAATTTGCGCCCCGCCCGGCACCGCGCCGCCCTCGGCTGCAAGCTGCAGGCTGCGGCTGCAGCCTGCAGCCTGCAGCTTGCAGCCTGCTGGCTGAGTACTTGCACCCACTTCACACGAACACATTTTATATTAATACCTCGCACACAAAACGTTACAATACCTACGGGAGTCAACTGTCACACAACTATACCTTGTATTCAAGTTGATCTCATGAAATATTTAATTGCAACTGACGAGTTAGTTTTCTTGGGTAAGAATGTAGTGGAAAATGAGTTTACAATCCAGGATATGGATATGGACAATTCATTTATGAATATCCAGTTTGTTTAAATAAGATATGTTTTAAAAGTTTAATAAACTTGACACAATATTGCCACCGTGCCACCAGCAGCGCAGCAAACAGTATCCGGGCCACACTGGTGCATCTACGAACTGAATGGCAAAAAACATCTTCTCTATAATTTAAAAATTTAATTCGGACATTGGTCATAGAACTTATGGCCGATGGAGCAGTAAAAGAGTTGAACAACGGCCGCGGAACGCGTACCGGAAGGCGCATGTGTCTATGTTGTAAGTGCTGAAAGATCTGTACAAAGTCGACAGGCGTTCTGGTTGAGGTTCAGATAATCTTTGGGGTAGTTCGACTTCTATCGGCTGATACATAGCTTTTGTATAAAGCTAGAAAGCTGACGGAAGCTTCAGGTCGCGCGGCGCTATCTGCCTGTGTATACAATAGGTACCACCGCGCGGGCAGAGCGACCCTGTCCGCTACCGATCGCATTTCAAAAATTGCCGAACAAAAAGCCGGATTAAACCGGTTATAGGCGGCAGCTAATAATAATAGTGTCCCCGGTAATCCGGCGTGATGGATGACAGCTCCACCCTCGCAGTCCACCCCTTTTAATTGCCGGCGTGAACATACGCCCGTCAGTCGCGCGCCGCTCTCGATTTATATTATAATAAGTTCGATTCCGTTCCGCGCGCTTCCGGCGGCGTGCTTTGATGCAGCCATTGTACAGCGCCGTGCCCTCCGCCGCACCGCCGCACCGCCGCACCGCCGCAGCCACCACAACCAAAGCCGGGGACAGTACAGTATCTTCTAATTTATTAAGTACTTTTCGTAATTCATACAGATGTCACGCGTTAACCGCGATTGTTTAACGACAGCGACAGAACCTAAGGCGGCTCTCGCCCGCAACCCGCCCGCAGCACGCCCGCAGCACCCCCGCAGCCCGCCGAGGACCCGTAGCCGTATGGCAACTAACTATCCTTTCTAAATTCTTTGTTTAGTCATTTTCATTCTCAATTATTATTCTTTTAAGAATATGCAAAAGAAAGATGTTAAACTTGTTGTACTTCCGCAAACTCCATTGTAATTGTCACTTGGCATTACATGATAATAAACATCAAAGTTAATACAATAAGAACTATTTTGGTAGTATACAAATATTACTTTGTTCCGGCTTGAAAGGCGCTGAAACTGAGGTATTTTTGCATCTTGTCTTAAAGCCACGAGTACAATATAATGCAACATTCATCAGCGTAACTAGCGCCACATTATTATTACTGAGCGTGTTAGTAGTTAGTCTCGTCGTTTCAAAATAATAATAATACATTTTTGAATGAAAGTAACCAAGGGTTAATTTAGAAAGTCTAGTGTTAACACTATATTGTAGACAGGGATGTAGTTCAAAGACAGCAGTGGGTTAAGCTTCTCAGTTAGAGCAACGAAAATTTCAGTGTTATGTATGGATATACCTCTAGCCGAATTTGATATGGAAAAGGTTTGTTTTAAATGTTAATTTATGCGATTTCATCGTAGAGGTAGTGTACGGGGCCGCTCCGACCTGGTCTCGTAAAATATTAAAATCATTGTGATGATCAGACAAACAGACCGCTGGCCGCGCAAACACGCCCGCCGAGCGGTCGCATAGAGGGTCGAATATCAAAAACCATCGCTTCCCAATTAGAGCTAAAAACTCGATCACAAAGCTGACAGGTAACGGATAAAATCATAAAATGAATAATGCCGTCGATGTTGACTGCGGGCGGGCGAGCCCGCTGCCCATCGCTCGGCTGAGGAGCTGCGCTACCTGGACGAGTTGCGCCGCCCGCTGCAGGTGTATGCTCGTTTGGATGTAAAGACGGCTAAATGTTCTGTTGTGATTCGTTTTAATCATGATTACAACTACATCCATTATCTTCTGCGAATTACGTTTGCGTGCATGAGGACAATAGAAGGTCACCTGCATCATTTAGAAACGTCATAAGTAAAGGTAATATATATTGAAATATTGCAATACATATACATTGTGTGCCTGCAATAGTTACCAGTCAACAATTTCATATCGGAACCAATCCAATGGCAAGTTGAGCGACACGGGGGGGGGGGGGGGGGGGGCGATCCAATTGCCCCGCGCGTGGTTGCACGAGCAACTTGAGTTTCAGTATTTTAAGCAATTATGTCACACAAGATGATATTTTCCACATGGTTTAAGTATGGCAAAAAGTAATATAAATAACAAGTTTTATGAAAAAAAAAAGCCAGGCCTTAGGGGATCGTTTCAATTGCAAGCGGCTTTAGGAAGAGTGGGAGAGTGAGATATGGTGAAGTTTTCATTCTTAACTTAGTATTATCGTTGAAAGAAAATTTCCATACAAGAATATATGTTTTTGGGTTCGGAATTATTACGACCCCGTTTGGGCCACTTATCATTTTTATGGTGGGCAGGGTAAAAGTTCACCTGATGTTCGATAATTTGCGAACTGCGAAGTTCTGGATAAATATTTCATGTATTCCATACAAAGATATGATAGGATACGATACTCTCTTAACTCGTACCAATGGAAACAATGGGTTTTTCAACTAATTAACGGGTAAATCGACTCTCTCTAATTAATGTTCCCCAGGAAAGGGCAGATCGTGGAAAGTAATTTGGTCGGCTGCGACTTGCAAGTGCTGTTACAGTACGAAGTGATGTCGCAAGTGAACACGAGGCGCCGGGCTGCACCGGCGGACCTCACGCATTCAGCGGACGTCCGGTGGCCGGGGCCGGGGTAATTTGATTGCGCGGGTCACCGCCGCACAATGGCGGGTGATTGGCCCGCGCGAGGAATCCTAATCCGGACGAAACTTTCCGGAATCTTGCGTCCGACCGGCGATTGATTCGATTAGCGCCGGGCGAGCTCCGACTTACGTAGAGGCGCGTTCACACCGGCGCGGCCTGCAGGAGTGTTCTCGTCATGCCCGCGAATGACGACGGGGCGTAACATCTTCCGACGAGTTGAATATAAACTTTCCGCAGCTGCTGTAGCCAAAAATTATGTTACAATACAAAACTTTAATGAAATGTAAATTATAGAAAACGATCGTTAGGACGATACCCTTCAACACCGAAGTGACCGGACGCGGGCTCCATGCGACCGTGTGCATTGGAATTCAGTCGATGTCAATGAGAAGTCTTTACCGAAATTTATCAACATGAATGAAGGTATTAAATAATATTGTAACCGGCGTAATTACTGAGGTAACACGATATACATTATAGAGCAAGATTGCAGTGTGACGTCAGGTAAACAAGTAGTTCATCTAGTCCTTGTTTATAAAAGCGGTACCCTTTTTTGGTTTCGGATAGGAAATCTTCGAAGGATACCTTGGTTCTGGGGGTGAAGTCTAGACTATATGACATTCTTATTCACAAAAATCCCCTCGGTGGTCTGCGTTAGTGCATTCGGAGAAGCTCAGAGATCTCTTATAGAACACACCGGTACCCCTTTACACTTTGTGTTAACGCGGCTCTGAGGAGGAGCCTAACTCTCCTAGCCACCATCGCCAAGCCAGACACTATCCCCCGCTGCTTCGCTTGTTGAGCGATAATGATCCCCAACCTCAATTTTCTTACTAGACTGAGATCCCAGGCCCATTGGAGCGGTGCGAAGTGCGTGAGTCTAAACATTCTAGTGCGCGCTGCAAACCGGTCACACTGCTGCTGATGGAGTTTGTTAACATTATCCGCACTCGGAACAATACTTTACAGAGCACTTGCGAACAAAGTTAATCAGTACGTCAGGGTTTTGGACAAGCTACAATCGGCACACCCTCGCGCGGGGGTTGAAGAATAACACCAAATGAAAATTGCGGTGCTAAATCAGGCTTTTGTGTCACAAACATGACGGCCGCGCGCCGCCGCCGCCCGCCGCCCGCCGCCCGCCGCCCGGCAGCCGTTAAATAAACCGCTTAAATGTATTAGGGAACTTGTTCCGTGTGAGTGGCGGTCATTAAAGATGGCGGCACGGTTCGGCACGGCTCGGCACGGCTCGGCGCTGCGCTGTGCTGCGCTGCGGTGCGACCACGCGACCTGGACACTTGCGGCGGAGTACACTACATTGTCACACGCCGGAGCACACCTTCCTCTGCTTGTATTCAGTTTGTGAACGGATCATTTTTGATTTTTACCATTTAATCCTATAAGTAAAATCTTCTATAAAACATTGAAATACTGCAACCGCAGTGGAACAATAACCGCCACCAACAAAAGTCTGTTTGCGTCAGATATTAGAAAATGGTTTAGCAGAATGGATATTTTCCAATGCTTGTGAATACGCTCCTTAAATCACCTTCGAACCATGACAGCAGCTCGAGCAGTTCGGTCGCGGCGCGGGCGCGGTCACGCTTCGAGATTCGGGCGGTTTGATTATTTATTGAGACTGGTGTCTCTGAACTCAACGTTAAATGGTTGAACCGTGGTAACTTGTAATATACACGCACGAGACAGTCGCGGCGGCCCGAGGGGGAGCCCGCCCTGGAGGTGACTTGCCCTCTCCGTCCAGACGTCGCGGAGGTCGCTAACCTTGGTTGCTATGTGTCTTCTTAGAAAATCGATTTAGGTATTACAGGAATCGCAAATGCATTGCCTGTTTACTATTCACTACCCACCGGATACAACTATGAACAATTCATAGACACACTCGAACATTCCCAACAACTTATATTATAGCTTCAAGTATTTAAATTCATTTCCGTTCAGAACAACCATTACATATATTATATCATACATATAGCAATATGTATGTTTTCGTGTTTGCGAGCGGTTATAAGAACAGTAAGGAGCACCAGCGCACATTGCAATATCCGTGCTCTTAACGAGCTTTGAGTAAAAGATATCTGGTCGATATCTGTACGTGAGTTATTTTTAGAAGATATAAACAAAGAGGCTCTCGTGCTGTACTCTCGTTTACTAGAAGACAGTTATACGATACAATCTTGATATTGCTGTTAGTTTTTTTCCAGAAGAAAAGCATATGTTCGAGTGATAAATATTTGAAAGGAATTTTTATATTTTCGTTTAGTCTTGGTCAAGCAAAATAGGTTGTCTTGGTTTTGTCCTTGGTCTTGTTCATATGGCCTTGCTCGTGGAAAATTAGTGGTGGCCCTACTGTTTTGTAACACCGAAATGTAGATTTTTACTCATCACAACCGATTAGTGACACAAACAGCGTTTTTTCAGATATTTCTCTAGTAATTTATGTATAAAATAGAAGCGGTATTAACATAATAAATCTTTTTGTCAACCTCGTTTAGAAAGCTTTCTGCTTGTGTTAGAAAATAGTTCATGATTACTCTACTCGGTCAATGGATTCGAAGGTACGACTATACATTCTCAAGTTTAACTATCATTATCAGCTGACAGACGTCCACCGCTGGACATAGGCTTCCCCCAAAGTTTAACTATACATACTACAAATCATAAATGTATGTATTCGATCTGTACCTTTACGTACACACACCTAATAATTTCTAATTGTCACCAGAAAGTCAAACATATATTATCTAAAAACATGACTGTATCCATCTGTACTATCCTGTAAGTAGTAAAATTACTGGAGTAACGAGACTGATGATACTTCTGTTATTTCAATCATTTCCACAAAGAGGCACGCGCCGCCGCGGTGCGTGTTTATGTCTCAAGATTACGAACGCGATATCGTCATTATTACTATATTATATATACATAGGTATCAGTCAGCACTCGGTGAGCGCACTACCCGCCCCTCCGTCCCGTAGCTTACATGAATATAAACATATAAATACCTACTCTTGATAAAGACGGGCGGAGCGTGGACGTAGCAGCTCACGGTTCGAATCCGCCTAAAGCGATGAATGCGATCAGCGCGCTCTCGAAGGTTTGGAGTACGCGCGTGGGTGCGGTGTGCTGTGAGTATCTCCGCGTCCACTTCTATAATCATTTCTTTCAAAGTATTGGTAAGAGACAACATGGAAATACATCATTCGCTGTACAATGCGTGCGGTGCACACGTTGCATTTTCACATTGAAGCATCTACACGATGTTCATCTTCTTCCTCCTGCCCTTTTCCCAACTATGTGGGATCGGCTCAGTATGTCTCTCTCTCTCTTCCACATCCCCCTATCAGCCGTCATATCTGAATTCACACTCTTCTTACACGTGTCGTCTTTCACACAATCCATACACACGTTCTTACATCTTCTTCTACCCTTATAACCATTCACTTTCATTCTCATTACTTTCTTTGTTTTATATCTTTGAACCCTCCGCACAACACGCCCGCACCGCGCTAACCTTGCGCTCCTCAATATCTCTGTCGCCGGAGCAACTTTCAGACTTCCTCTAATATACTCATTCTTAATTTTATCCATCCTCGTCACATCACACATCCATCTTAACATCCGCATCTCAGCCACATGTAATCTCCGACCGACTTGTAGGTCTGTCCCTTAAGTACTCGATTAAGATCTACTCGATGTTCATAACAGATGTTACAGAGCGCAATGATCAGAGTAACGCGATGTCTCCGCGTAAGTTGTAAGTGGTAGCGGATGGCTGTTGCACACGGAAGCGGGGGCTTCTAAATCGAATCTCACCTGATGCGGCGGATGTCCCGCCGGCGGTCGCTCGCTGCGCTCCGTAAATATTTACCGTTGCCGACAGCGCCCCGTCGGGCGCGCGCTGTCGCACTTACTCCGCTGGCCGTGGATCGGTTTCTGCGCGCGCCCCCAGCGCCCCTAGCGCCCCCAGCGACCGTTACTCCGTCGGCACGCTCTGTTTACATCGCCCGAACGGTGACTTAAGAACTGGCTCACGATTGTTTAACACGCTCGTTATTTTTAACACTTGGACTGCTATCGGTTTTATTAATATTGGCGTGACGTCGCGACGGTCGGGCGGCGGGCGGCGGGCGGCGGGCGGCGGGCGGCGGGCGGCGGGCGGCACCTGGGTGCAGCAGGGGCTCACGCGGATATCGGTCTCACAGGGTTCTACCACTCACGACCAATAAATAAATCTTTACTGCCGATCATAACGTGTCAAATGAAAACACGGACATCAAGACTCCTGATCTCAAGTAATGTATGACGACGGCGTCTTCCGGGGCTCCCCCGTTTTATACCGTACCATAGATATCTGTATCCACGATGTAATTAATAATGTTTGTTGCATTGCAATTGATTATATAACATTTAACATAAAATTAATTACTATTTATCAAAAGTAACCGTCCCGTACCGTACCGTACCGTACCGTACCGTACCGTACCGTACCGTACCGTACCCACTTGCCGCTCGTCGTGCAGCGGTCGTTACTGCTTCATAATTATTGATTATCATTTTTTATTAGTTAAGTTGTAATTATTACCAAATTAACTTATCGTGCGGTGGACAGATCAACTCCATCTAAAAAGCTATAGCTTCCGCAGTGACTATAATCAGCATTTAGTGCTCACCCGGAACACACACCCCTGGATTGCTCCACACAATAATAGCATTAAATAGACCAAAAGTTACTTTCACTCGTACTGAGCGAGCTTCCACAGCAATTAACAAATAGTCGGATTCGAACCCGCGACCGTTACGACCGTGTGATATCATAAAACCAATGGATTTATGACTTTTATAGCCGCGTAACCACGGTACCCATAATTAACTTGCGATGCGGTTCAAACTTATTTATCGCATTACTTTATTGTTACTTGACCGGCCCCGCGCCCGCCCCGCGCCCGCCCCGCGCCCGCCCCGCGCCCGCCCCGCGCCCGCCCCGCGCCGGTCCCCGAGCGCCCGGGCGCCGCAGTGTAACGTTGCTCGTAAAATGGTCGAAGGTTCAAATCCACGGCCGTACATTTTAATTCAGTTTAACGGTGTTTTTACAACCCCGCGCCCCTACACCCCCGCCCCGTTACATTTTATTGCGTATTGTTAAACTTTTATACGCCCGCCGATGTTACCGCCCCGCTAAATGTTAACAACTACTCCTGGGGCTCCGCTTTACGACCACGGTTGCCTGTTTAAGTGCTAATCTAACGCTACTTAGTGTTCACGCTTAATAAGGTTATAAACTTATTGTACTACATAGAGCTGTTAACTTTTTATTCAAACTGTTTACAAACGTTTAAGAAATAGTTGCGAAGCGTCGGCCGTCACCAGGGCCGCAGAGCAGTGCGCTAACCCTTCATGCAAATAATCATTAACTGAGGCTAATTGTTCTGACCGTACTCTGTTCTGTGCTATAAAAGGAAATTTATTTCACTCAGCCAGTCGCTTAAGGTATGGCTCGTCACAACAACACCTCTGCTCTGCTGACTTTGCGACTACTGGGAGCGGATAACGTGCAACGTGCGACGTGCTAAAGGGAATGTACCCGTACCTGTACATCACTCTGCCGCGCTGCGATATCGTAGGCCTCACTAAAATCACCCACAATGCCCGAATTAGCATAAACAAATTGACTGGGCCTGCTTAACCAACAAACCCCGTGAAGGTTCCTGGGGGTGAAATCCTAAAGAACAACACAAATCCAATTTGAGTGCGGAACAGCGGCGGCGGCGGCGGCGGCGCGACCTGACGTGTTTTTAATTAAACGCCACTTAGCCGGGGCGGTGCGGGGCGGCGCGGGGCGGCGCGGCGGGGCTGCTGCACGGCGGATAGGGTGGGGGGGGGGAAGAAAATGAAAGCATTTGTCTATACAAGAAAACTACAGTACGGAGAAAACGTTACCTCCATCTCGTATAATAATTACACTTGCCATTTAATCCGGTACACAACACGTACCCCCAGTCTGTGAAATAAGTTATTGTCATCCCTTACGTAACATCTCATCAGGTTGTGCACCACGTTCGGAATATGACGACATCTTAATTGTTATATATTCAATGAAACGTCGACGAGAACGGCACATTACCAGCGGGTGAGAGACGCGCGCGCCCCGCCCCACCCCCACCCCCACCCGCGCCCATAACGACGCGGCGCTTGTTAGGATGTTACACACAACACCACATTGCGCTCGTCGTCTAAGACTTAAGATGTTAAGCATCATTATCCCAGTAATTACACTAGCTACAGCGCCCTTCAAATCGGAACACAGTAACGTTTGCACAGTAGTGTTGCGCGGCTGGAACAGTCGCTGCAGAGACCTAACTAGACGGCCCGCGGCGACGGCGACACCGCCACCAGTCGACTTCTCATTAGTAAACGGGGGGGAAATTGTAAAGGTAGCTCTAGCGCAGCAGTAGTGCTAGCTTAGAATTTATAATAGCTGTCTTTAGATTGTGTGATAAATCTAACAATTGATCGATTGTTATAATAAAATAATCCCCCTCGCCCCGCTCCCAGCAGCGCTAAAAAAGCATGATATACAGTTATGAGGCATCAAAAGCTTTGTCGAGAAGAACTTGAAAAGTTTCCTATAAGTGAGGATCAAAATTATTAGAACAGCTTGTCAGCAGCTTTTAGCGAACAGAAGACATCGCTGCGATGTTTGCTTGCATCGGGCGCCTGACCTCGGGAAGTACCACATTCCCTTATTTCATTTCTGAGCTGCTGCTTCATTAACTGCACTAATTGATAATAATGCAACTTAAAGTTATTCATCCTTCATACTTAGTTCTCCGGCGGTATTCCTTTTGCGAATAGCTCGGTAGACATGCTGCACCAATAACGTCATTTCACCGGACGCCGCGTCTCCACAGGCCGCTGGCGACACGGCCGGAAGTGGAGCCGATAAGCGCCGCGCCGGCCACCGGAAGTGCACTGCGCCGCCGCCATATTGGATACAATCTGTTTACCGATCACTATCTCTTCGCCGTGCTAACGCTTAAATGAATTTGCACAGGGAGGGAGGTTTGAAGGAAATGCTTTGTACTTAGTACTACATAGCTTAGATAGAGAAGAAAAAGCTCGTTCAGGATACACACTGAAAAGAATGAGTAGTATCTTCCGCCATTTAATGTACGAGTCCTCATCATCTTAATCCCAAATTACTAGATGGATATTAATCGAATTATAATTGCTTAAAAAACCCCTTGACCCTTGTCCTTGAATCACAAATGCCTGTACACATCCCCTTCATGTTCGCTTCATGTCGTAGGTTTGTAGACAAACGCTACTCTATATTTTTGTAAAGAAAAGAGAATTCTTTAGCATTGTTTAAAAAAAAATTACTCAAGCATTTGTAAATAATTAGACACGTGTTTCATCTGTTCACTCGTCCAACGAACGGTTCACTCGTTATCCAACGTTACGAGTATTCGGCTCCCATTTCAGATAGATACGAGGGTGCAAGTGTGCACCTTTCTGTGTGTTTTTATTCTTTGTATATAGATTGAACTTTAAATCATCATCATCATCAGCCGACAGACGTCCACTGCTGGACTTAGGCCTCCACCAAATATCTCCACATCGACCGGTCCTGCGCCGCCCGCATCTAGCTCCTTCCCGCAACCTTCACCAAATCGTCGGACTACCTGGTGGGGGGCTGCCAACACTACGTCTTCCGGTACGCGGTCTCCACTCGAGAACCTTAGTGCCCCATCGGCTGTCAGTCCTGCGAGCGATGTAACCTTTAAATGTTATTAACAATTAGTAACGGGGTTTGTAACGTCGGGGTTGCGTTGAATTTAAAATTTGAATATAATAAAATGACATGTACCCTGCGGCTACAGTTTCGCACTTGCTCTCTCTCGGTGAGTTATGAACTATTAATAATCCCCGAATCCCAAAATCCCCACTTGCATGCACTCGCGCGGGATTAGCGCGCGTCACTCGCAATCCCGTGCGAGCGCGCAGCTGCACCGCGCCGCGCCGCGCCGCACCGCGCCGCGCCGCCGGGGCTGCCCAGCCGCTCCCTTCTCGCAGCTCTTGTTGTCTCTCGGCGTTATAAAACCGGCCGAGTGCCACCGCCTGCTGCACTCTGTGACACCCACAGTGCTCAATACATTAACAATAGATCTTACGCAAAGAGCTGACCTCCGCATCGGAAATGTATATTTTTTTTCTCAAACAACACTTATTACATGTACAGTAAAGTATTTTACATAAATAATGAGATGCCAGTTTTACCCGTGGTGAGTCTCTGTGGCCGGAGGTAGTTTAGGTAGGTACCGCCCCACGAAGTAAGGCATGTCACCTTCAGGCTGACTCAGGTACTCACCGGACACGGGTGTTTACTGTGTGGTCACCAAAACACACGTGTACGCGAACCAATTACGCAATGCCACCATTGTGGTCGGGACCTGGATTCCGCTCAGCATACGCTCGCAGAATGCTCTACATGGGAGTCCGGACGGCAAATTCTGATGCTTAAGATCGGGCATGATCTTTCTTTGCCAGTAGCGATATTAGCTGCATTGGAAAAGAACAATGTGTGGATAGCATATATGATGGATAGCATACATGGTGGTCTTTTATTTGCCGTAGCACAGCGTGGGTGCCATAGCACTTCCATTCCATAGAAGGTCTTGCCGTTCCGCGGGATGTTTTAGCCAGAGTGTAGGTGGCGCCGATGCGTTCCGTAGGGGATCCCAGAGCCCTTCCTAATGCACTGAGGGAGACCACCACATAACCTTGTCTTGCCCCCAGAAGCAAGGTATCTTTTAAGATTTCCTACGCGATCCTTCGCGAAAGATGCAGTCATCGGACAAACAGTACGATGTAAACATTACTGTATTCCGGTTTCAAAGAGGTTGTAACTACTGTATTTACTTGGGTAATGAAACTTAAAATCGTATATCGCAAGGCAACGAGCGCAATGTGGCGCTGTGTATACCATCTCAACTAGCGCCACGCTGTTATAGGCCGGCGTATCACTTACCATCAGGTGAACGTCCCGCTCGGCTGGTCGCTTCGTATTATAATAACAAACAGTGAAAGTTTGTACCTCCGACATTGCAATAGCTTGGTACCGAGCAGTACACTGTATTCCAATCAGTGTTTGCAGTCAGCTCCACATCAGCCTGACCTACAAACAGTTTGCAGTTGTATATTAATACCGGATATAATTTATTTTCCGCCTAAGCCTTAGAAATACTCACGCTCGTGAACGTAACAAATGCGTACAAGCGCAATAATTTCTTAATTACTTGTAACACACCTTCCCCGAGGCCGCCCCCCCCGCCCGCCGTGATAAATGGCGATAATTTATTGCGGCTCACGCACCAGCACCGCCAGCACTGCCAGCACCTCGTAAACAGGGCTGCAATTACAACTACCCTGGTCAGCGGACCGGCGGAGGGTGGTCAGGGGCTGGTTTACCGTGTTATTGGTGCAGGGCGGTCAGTGGGGCGCGGCGCGAAGCCCGCGTTCGCTGATTGTGTAGCCGTAAACAATTAGGTTGGGGGAAAAAGAAATCCATTATTTTTTCGGTACATGGCTGTAGTGATAAATTTCTGGTAAAGTATCGATCAAACAGTTTCAGATTTATGCTCGTTGGAAAGGTGACATTTCGCAGTAAAAAATTCTTTTACTGTTTTTTGTTTGGTGCATTCAATTGTGAGTTGCAGGGTGTTAAAAATGGAAGTGAACAAAGAGAAAATTCGGTACATTTTACAGTTTTTCTTTGACAAAAGCGAAAATGCAAGCCAGGCGGCTAAAATTGTGAATGGTGTTTATGGACAGGATATTGTAACAGCCAATTATGTGCAATTTTGGTTTCGTAGATTCCGTTCAGGAATGTTTGATGTTAAATATGCACCTCGCACAGGTAGGCCGGTCGCCGAAAATGTCGATAAAATCGGAGAAATGATCGAAGTTGACCGGCATGTTAGCAGTCGTAACATCGCCCAGGAGCTAAAAATGGACCACAAAACAGTTTTAAACCATTTACACAAAGCTGGATTCAAAAAGAAGCTCGATGTTTGGGTGCCACACCAATTAACAGAAAAAAACATGATGGATCGAATTTCCATCTGCGAAGCCTTGGCCAAACGGAATGAGATAGAACCATTTCTTAAACGGATGGTGACTGGAGATGAGAAATGGATCACATACGATAACCCTGTGCGAAAACGATCATGGTCAAAGAGCGGTGAAGCACCTCAAACGGTGGCCAAACCAGGACTAACGGCCAGGAAGGTTCTGCTGTGCATTTGGTGGGACTGGAAGGGGATTATTTATTATGAGTTGTTTCCATATGGCCAAGCACTAAATTCTGATCTCTACTGTCAACAACTGGACCGTTTGAACATAGCAATTGACCAGAAACGGCCAGAATTGGCCAACAGGAGAGGTGTCGTGTTCCACCAGGACAACGCTAGGCCACACACGTCTACAGTGACTCGCCAGAAACTTCGGGAGCTTGGTTGGAAAGTTTTAATGCATCCGCCATACAGTCCGGACTTGGCACCAAGCGATTACCATCTTTTTCTTGCATTACAAAATTTCTTTAGTGATAAAAAATTGGCATCTAGGGAAGATTGTGAAAATCGGCTACTAGAGTTTTTTGCAAATAGAGAGCAGGACTTCTACAAGAGAGGCATTATGAATTTACCTTTAAACCGGCAACAAATCATAGAACAAAACGGTGCATATTTGACCCAAATCGGACAATCCGAAGCTCATATAATAAAGTCCTGAAGTTCATATAAAAATAATGGATTTCTTTTTCCCCAACCTATTATAAACGATTACGCGGCCGACTAGTACAAGTTTCACTCATGTTTAGCGTTATATATAAACCGAAGTGAAACTTGTCAACTAGTAATACAATACAACAATGGAGGACGATGGTACTAAGCTAGAAATTACATTAAGGTATTAGCTATTGAGACTTGTCCTATAGCGCTAAAACCCTTAGCACATCCAAATGTAATGTCCGCGTGTCGCTGCGCGGTCGCTGCGCGGTCGCTGCGCGGTCGCTGCGCGGTCGCTGCGCGGTCGCTGCGCGGTCGCTGCGCGGTCGCTGCGCGGTCGCTGCGCGGTCGCTGCGCGGTCGCTGCGCGGTCGCTGCGCGGTCGCTGCGCGGTCGCTGGCCGAGTAACCGCACTCCGGTTGTCATTTGGATTACGTATAAATAAATTGATTATAAATCTCTAACGACAGATTCTCCATGATGTTGCTTTTTAAAGCTCAAACTATAAAAAATACAAGACAACAGATTATGCAACGCAGAGGACTGCATACACATTTTATTATTAAATCAAAGTTTTATGCTGGGGATAGAGGATCGAGCTGGAGACAAGCGCCAGTGACACCGCAGCACCCGCAGCCGCAGCTGCACCCCCAGCCGCAGCCGCAGCCGCACCCTCGCCGCGGCGCAGGAGCTGAACGTCACCTCACAAAGAGGCACTCACGTTGCGGACTTGAATGGAAACGAAAGAAATTTTGTCATGTTCATCGCAGCAATTATTCATACGGGGCGGGGTCCGCGCCGCGCGTGATCTATTCAAACCAACACTCGGAGGGAATTTAAAAAAATTAAAACAGAGAGATGACGCCATCACCGCGGTCTCTACGGCACTGTGCGGCACTGTGCGGCACTGTGCCGTACAGTGCGGCACCTTTACCACGCGCCGTTTTGCGCAAAAGGAAAACATTACAGAAACGAGTTGGGGGCATTGCGGCGCGCCGGCTGATGCGGCCTTTTCGTCTCCTCCCGCTTAACAATAACAACGGAGGTGTTTCGCAGGCGGCTGTAGAGGTGCCGCTGAATGAGCTGAACGCGCTGCCGCCCGCCCCACGTTGTTCTAGTATTACTGTAACGCCCGGAAGCTCCGCCAACCGATTTCCTAAAAACTGATCCAGCAAGCAGGACTAATGTAATAGAGAATTATAAAATGCACAGCGAAGGCATTTAGGAGAAGAAGCGGTGGTTAAGTTAGCTGGTTAAGTAACAAACCCGACTTGAATCCGGGTGGTGCAAGTCGGTGTCAGTTTGTAACTTTATTCATACTGAAATAAATATAGCTAATAAGATGAACTATATCATGAAAAAAGTTATAGTACTAACTAGGTCACAGACGTCCTATGGATGTAATAGGCGTCCTCCAAAGAGCTGAAAATATTAAACATCTAAGACATAAATCGATTAGCGTATGTAGAGGGACCGGGAGAGAGCGACAAGGGGGTGCGGAGAGTAATCCTTCTACAAAGAAGGATTGCCGGTGATCCTGGCTGATTGATTACTGCCTGCGGGCGTATCAGACCCTTTCCCCGGCACGGAGACGCTGGGTGCATATCGTAGAGATCGATTGAGGCGTCCCCGAGAAACTTTCCTTTAATATGAATTTAGTAAAAAGCAATTGTTTTACGATAAATATAAAATGTATGTTAAATATAAAGACGACGCTGGTGATATCACTTGGTGCAGAATTTTGAAGAGATGCCAGGCTTAAGTTCAAACGGTTTCGCAGTAACGGCAATAACACAGGGTTTTAAATAAATTGAAACGTCCAGCGATGAACGAAACTGAATGGTGAGACAGCAGCCGAGCCGCCTGCAACTCCTCGAGGAGGATCTGTGAGCTACATTATAACTAATTAAAGAAGAAGTTTTTCTCTTCGTCTTCTGAACCCTGCGGAACAAAGCAAGTTGTCGCGCCAATGGCACAGCGGCTGCGTTTGACCCAGCGCTCTCATTTAACCAGCACAATGGACGGACGAAAAGAACTGCCTTTGAATACTTCAGCGGAGAAACTTTTGCAGGCGGTAATAAAGGCCGCGGCGGGTTCACGAGCCCAGCACGTAATAACGGCCGCAGCATCCGCCCGCGCTCTTCTAACAAATTGCAAAAGCCGTGCTTTCAGATTTACAGAGATTTGTAAATGTAGGCACTCGCCATTCACGTCACCATCGTTCTGTCAGTTCGAACTTCCTGTACATAGGCTTTGTGGCGGCTCTTACTGGCCTTGCTCTCTTGGCTGTGGATATAAGTAAATTGTATACCTTACAATCTTTAAATAATATACTATATATTTTTGAGATATATATTCATAACTTCGCTGGCCTAATGGTTAGAGCGCGCGGCTTTCATTGCGAAGGTCGCGGGTTCGAATCTCGGCATGTACCGATGAGTTAATATTTAAGTTATGTACATTTGTGAGCTTTAGCAACAACAGCGAGATGCAAACGGTGAAGGAAAACATCGCGAGGAAACCTGCAATTTGAATTAGAATTTATTCTAAGGTGTGTGAAGTCACCAATCCGCATTGTTGGTGTAGTGGTGACTATGGCTCAATCGCCCTCATATTGAGGGTTGACCTGTGCCCCAGCAGTGGGGACGTAAGTTGGCTGTTATGTATAACATTAAAAAAAACAACAAAATTTTTATTAGTACGATATTGTTCTGTGCGCCCACACATATATCCATAACGGTTGACCGCTACAAAATTCATGTATTTTGCATTAATTACCTCACCTCTATTGTAACCTAGGTTTTGGTGTTACAATAAATACTTTAAAAAATAGACTAATATCGTAACCGTTGCCACGTGAACGGTGCGCGGCCTGACGGCGGGCTCTCAGGCTCCGTCGAATATATGGCGTGATGCTATTTGTCAGGGGCTCCGGGTTAAGCGGCGCGGGTGTGTGCGGGTGTGTGCGGGTGTGCGCGGGTGTGCGCGCGTGTGCGCGGCGCAGTCGGTCCAATATCGGCCACACTTTGTGCTTTGACCACTTTGAAAGGGAGCCCCGCAATAAAACGAGTTTTTCGAAAGCCATCGGCGCCGCGCTGCAATACCAGCGCCGATCGCTTCAGTGTAAACAGTAAACCAATAGTGTTGTCCCCGGCCGCTCCCCCGGGGCCGCCCACACCCTCCCGTCCCACGCCCGCGGCTACGTTCAGCCTCTAATCCCATTCCGAGCTCCTCGACAAACGCGCAATGAACTACCCGCACCCGCACCGCACCCGCACCCGCACCGCACCCGCACCGCACCCGCACCGCACCCGCACTGCACCCGCACCGCACCCGCACCCGCACCACACCCGCTCCGCACCCGCACCGCACCCGCACCGCACCCGCACCGCACCCGCACCGCACCCGCACCGCACCCGCACCCGCACCGCACCCGCACCGCACCCGCACCGTACCCGCACCCGCACCGCACCCGCACCGTACCCGCACCGTACCCACACCCGCACCGCACCCGCACCGTACCCGCACCGTACCCGCACCCGCACCGCACCCGCACCGTACCCGCACCGTACCCACACCCGCACCGCACCCGCACCGTACCCGCACCGTACCCACACCCGCACCGCACCCGCACCGTACCCGCACCGTACCCGCACCCGCACCGCACCCGCACCGTACCCGCACCGTACCCGCACCGCACCCGCACCGCACCCGCACCGCACCCGCACCGCACCCGCACCGTACCCGCACCGCACCCGCACCGCACCCGCACCGCACCCGCGCCGCACTCGCTGATGCATGGAACCCCAGAGTCTGCATCTCACAATAAACATGCATCACTTAATAACGCTTAGGTGACTGAACGCTTATGCAACAGACGCGTTCTACTACCACTACGTGAACCAAAAGCTAACATTGCAACGTTTGTGCTCGCAATTGGTGCACGTCCGGTACGACGTGCAGCTCACCGGGCACCAGCCCCCTATCTCACCCCTCCGCCGCTTGCTTACTCAGAGGTACTGCACCCCGGTTGATAATCTATCAAATACGGACTGTTCTCTAATTCGATTCCAATACCACAGCGTTGCTGCACAGTGCTGCCGCCATGATGCATTACACAAATTTAGGACACACTCCCGAACACCTACTCTACGATTTCCAATAATCTAGGTTCTACTGGGTTCTTTTCACTAGACGTTTGCAACGAAATCGTCGTGCGAACAAAATTCTGTCTTTCGCATGTACCGTGCATCATGAAGCCGAGTACGAGTAGGAGCGCGTGCTCCGCGATGATGAAGCCGCCGCGCCCGCCGCCGCGCCCGCCGCCGCGCCCGCCGCCGCGCCCGCCGGCGACTCGATGCGCTCATAGCTGCGCCGCTTGCTGACCACTGCATGGAACAGTTAATAGTTAACACGCACATGTACGTGTTCCTAACAATTTTGTTGTATCCTGTATACTTAACGGTTGGTGATGTGGACTTCGTGGTGAGCCTACTCCTCACCTGTCACGGTGTGTGGGGGCTCACTATCAGCGGCACCGCAGTGCAATTTAAACTTTAAACCTAAGTTGAATAAGTTTGATCCGGAACTGCGAAAGTTGTTAGCCGCTGATTCGATTGGAATTTAATTCCCGCCGCTGTAAGTTCCGCAGCAGCCGCCGCCGGAACTTAATGATTTAGAACTTTATATGTATTTGTGTGTGACTGGGACTGGGACTGGGACAGCTGCATGCCACGCAGTACGTACTCTATTTTTAGTAATTTAATATTACTTTATAGTTGGTAAGTTTCAGTACCACATGTCCAGGTAATAGTCGGCGAGTTGCGTCGGATTGTTCCGATACACGCTGACGCGTTCCGTACATCGAACAGCTGACAGCGATAATTTATCACCGAGAAGGTTTGGAACGTAGC
Organism: Troides aeacus; assembly: GCA_033220335.2. Classification (NCBI taxonomy): domain Eukaryota; kingdom Metazoa; phylum Arthropoda; class Insecta; order Lepidoptera; family Papilionidae; genus Troides; species Troides aeacus. The sequence continues at coordinate 11,867,433 of CM067282.1, forward strand.
TCGCTGGTCTAGTGGTTAGAGCGTGCGGCCTTCGTTCCGTAGGTCGCGGGTTCGAATCTCGGCATGTACCGATAACTTTAACATTTAAGTTATGTACATTTGTGAACTTTAGTAACACCAGCAAAATAAAAATTTTAAAAGAGAACATCGTGAGGAAACCTGTACATGAATTAGATTTTTTTCTAAAATTTGCGTGAAGTCACCAACCCGCTTCGGGCCAGCGTGGTGGCTATGGCCCAATCGCTCTCAAATTGAGAGTGGGCCTGTGCCGCAGCAGTGGGGACGTCAATTGGCTGTTACGGGGAAGGTTTTCTAAGGAGCCGAACGAGACATCGCTCCCTCCACCTACTCATTTCTATTAATGGATTAAAAGAAAGTTTCGAAACTCACAACTCGGGCATAACTACGGAACACTCCAGGCGTTTAACGCGAAAATCTTATGAAAGAGTTCCGAACGTTTAAGAATTAACTGTCATTTAGTTTAAATAGTTGGATGGGGGCGGAGCGCCCGGCGGAGCGGCGGTCGGAGCGGCAGGCGAGCGGCCGGCGGCGCCGCCAGGTGGGAACTTCTCCGCGCTCTATTGAAAATTTGGCGGAAGTTGAGCGGAGTTCATTCCGGGAGCCGACAAGTCGACTTAACTCGGCGAGTTCTCTAAAAAGGAACGGTTGTCAGCGGCGCGGATAGCGGTGTGCGGATGTTTCACATTTCTGCTGAACAACTTGCGCATGAATAAGAACTGCTTCAAAACTTGGAAGCGGCGCCAGCGACCGATCCGGACATTAGCGCCTTTGAAATTGTTCCTTTTTGATTACTTCGCTTTCACAAATGTTAACTAAACGAATATTTAAAATTTTAAGAAAATATTGTTTTGTTAAATTTAAGCAACTGGAGCAGCATCACACGTTCAAACTAATTAGAGAAATCAAAAACACAGCATCCAACAGGAATTGACTAAATCAGCGGATGACTATCACGAGCTTGTGTTGTAGAACTATTTGGATCAATTACCTCTTTATGAACGATAACTTTACACGAAACTAATTGCCTTACAACGTTACAATTAGTTCGACAGGAAGAGTTTACACCACGGTCACCCACCCTCACCACCCTCGCCGCCGCGCACCGCAGCGCACCGCCGCGCATGCCGCGCACCGCCGCGCATGCCGCGCACCGCCGCGCACCGCCGCGCTCTCCGGCTGACACGTTGATAAAGAAAGAAACATTTATAATTTACTAAGATATTCAAATGTTAACTAACATTAAATGTTACCTCAATAACTGCGCGCGGTGCGGAGGTGGAACGAAGTGCGACAGCACTGGCGGCGGCGGAGCTCTGGCAGCCCCTCACAACCTGGAGACGAGCACCGGCGGTGGCAAATAAAGTAATGTACTTAAGCTGCACTAACTCGATGTACCGGTACGTGTGCGTACGCGCAGCGAGGAGCGGCGTCACATCGCGTGTGTGTGCGTGTGTGTGTCGGTAAGCGCTGCCCGCGTCACGCATCTACCCCGGGGGCGAGTGGGCGCGGTGGGCGCGGTGGCGCGCGGTCGGGCCTGGCCGTGCCATGCCAACCTCTACATAAATAATGTTCTTAGTATAAAGTTAAATTGTCTGTATTTAATTGCTGTTGTGCCAATAACACCCCCTGTATTAAATATTATACATTATTATTTTCCCTGAAATAGTAGCCAACAAACGAAACGGTATAAAACGCGTGTTTCCCAATAAAATGATTTAGCTACGGTTGTAATAAGGCGTTGAATGATCTAAAACTGTGTAAGGCATAAAATTTATTCCGATGCATGAGCAGTGCGCGCTGCGGCGGACCCCGTGCTACGACGGTTCCCACGCTATATATCTCTGTTGGACTGGAGGGCGGGCGCGGGTCGGGTCGGGTCGGGTGCGGGGGAGTCGTCTCACTGCACCCACGTATTAACCAGACGATAGTTTCGTTTTTACATTTCATTTGCTGCTAGAATTACGCTTGTCGCCGCCCGCGGCCGCAGGCAATCGCATCAGTCCGGCGGCGAAGGCGCGGCGAGTGCGCGGCGAGTGCGCGGCAAGTGCGCGGCGAGTGCGCGGCAAGTGCGCGGCGAAGGCGCAGTCTGCCCGTCCCAGCCGCATCGGTCGGTCGAGTAAGTGACGGACTGCGATTCGATTCCCCGTCGGTATGAGGGCTGCTCTTTTCAACGCGCACCACAAACACAAGGGGGCATCTTCACAATTCGTGCGCGAATGCGAGTGTATAAAAATAAACAAAATTTTCTTTGAACATAAAGAGAAAGTGAATTACTGCAGCTGCCTGATGCAGGCGCGGCTTTATGTTAACTGCTGCATGTTTTTTCGTATATAAAGATATACACAATATTGTTTTTTTACATTGTTCACTGTTTATCACTAAACAGGAAATAAGAAAACAAGAGCTTAAACCTGAGCGCGCTTAAACGGAAGCGTTCAATTACAAAGCGATATACCGTTCGCGCCCCCGCACAACGTACTGCGGAAGACCGACAGCCCGGCATCCCTTGGCATCCCTCGGCAACGCTTGGCACCGCGCGACCGTCCAACCGCCATAAAACTCGCGACCCTCCTGTACCCTCGCGGCCCTCTTTGGTACGGCCTCCGTCGAGTACTTGATGACATTACGACTCTGTAATTGTACTTAACGGCGCAACGTAAAGCGACGGTGAATGCATTCTTCTATTGTTTCTGTAACAACTACCGCTCAGGTGCTGGTAGAGGAGTTCCCCTCCACCACGTCACCACCACGTCACCACCACATCACCATCCCTACGATCAATAAAAATGTACGAATTTTAGAATTAACATAATTTTAAATTAGATAGCGAAAGATAAGTAAAAGATTCAGAGCTAGAAAACTTAAATAACATACGCTTATTGCCGCGTGCCTCTGAAATATATAAGTAATCCATCGCGTTCTTCTTCTACTTCTCGATGTGTCCATGGTAAGCATGGTGCTGTTTCCCTGCAGAGACTGCGGCAGACTTTAATCTGCAGTCATCAGTTTAGCGTTTTTCACAACATCGCTCGAATGAATAGACTCTCAAATGATCATAAACGAACCCTTAAGGAGCCCCGGCCCGCCCTCTCGCAGGGGGCGTCGCGTGCCATAACTAGTCAATGCCATTTTCATTAGCTTCATATAGGTAAGACACGTACTCGGATATTTTGTTTCTAATTAATCTTTAGTTGAGGTAATCGCACAGTAATCAGGACTCGTCATCGACGGCGCCCTGACATCAGCTCTGCTGTTGCCAAGTTACTGGAACAATGAAGGCTGCTTTGTCGGGATTTAGTATTTTTTATACGAGAAAGAAATTTGTATCGAACAATACGGTGAATGATAAGATGTTTACACAACACAACACGGTGCTCGTTGATTTGAGACAAGATGTTAGATTTGTTAGCCTCGGTGCACAGACTGTAACGCAATCATGTTATTTATTTAGATCGTTAAAAGTATTCGTGATCTCCGGTGTCAATGCGACACCCCGACGCGGTCGCCGGAGCACAGGCTCGTACACACTGTCGTGTGCACGCACGTTGAAGCGGCGCGAGGCGACAAGAGCAGGAAGGTTCCACCAGAACGACATATTACTGCGATCTACGCTCCACTTAAATATTACAATGAAATATATTATAGAAGTTTCGTTAAGAATATTTCTTATGAACAAATAGAGTTTTTGCATGACTAATGTGCACATAACTTACGCGGCCGTGATGCACGGCGCCGGAGCCGGGGCCGGGGCCGGAGCCGGGGCCGGAGCCGGGGCCGGAGCCGGGGCCGGAGCCGGAGCCGGAGCTGGAGCCTTTGTGTGAAATTTATAAAGAGCATAAATAAAGTTAAGTTCCGCCACCCACTTAAGTTCGGGCTGACCGCTCCCAGGGAGGGCCCGGCTGGATTAACCACCGATTTATTGAAAAACTTTCCATAATAATTCATCGAGGACTTTAGCGTGCCGCGGAATTGAGTATTGCTCTGATTTATTAACAGCATATCGCTTCCGTAATCGGATATAGTTCACTGTTGATTGCGGGGACGAAACCCCGACGGGCCCCGTCCACGAGATCTGTCCGCATCTTTCCCCGAGCACAGCACAGTTGTGACTATTTACCACTGGTACAATTCGCTGGGAGTGTACTTGTTGGCACTTTGGATTTTATTATAAATTTAGAAAAATGTTACTCATTTTACATTTCATGTACACCTGCATGCATCTCTCCGGCTTAGTGATCGTCTTTACACTCTTGGCAGAGTTGTCCTAGTGCTCACATCGGTACTAACCGGAAGCTGCACAATCCGTCTGCGTTCATTTAGAATGGATATAAAATATCTTCAATCCAATTAAAAGTTTATTTTTCAATGAAGCGACGATACGAGCGCGGCGTTCACCTGACACTAAGTGACACACCCGCCCGTAACAGCGTGGCGCTGGTTCGGATCGTAGGCACAGCACCACACTGTGCTCATGGCCTAGAGACGTAAGGTGGAAACTCTCGTTATCCCAGTAATTTCACTGGCTGCAATGCCCTTTAAACTGGAAAACAGTAAAGTTTGTACGTAAAGGTTTGTCAGCAGCAATAGGAGCAGCGGTGATATCCACCTAGATGGTGTCTGGCCGCGGAGAAGTCCACCAGCGAAACAGTGTTACATTACCTAACTTAGATGTTAGCACTGCGTCATAATACGAGAAAGGAGCAGTCGCGTTACCTGGATTTTTTTTTCTTAACGAATTCAAAACTGTACTGTTAACCATCTTCAACCTTTTCATGGATTTATAGCCATCCGTTACCAGTAACTGTGTCACTACCTAACAATGAAGACTACGCTCGAAAGATAAGCAGAACAAGCTGCCGCACTTTTCCGCAATACGCGAGCTTAACGCGAGCTTAGCAAGCCGCAAGACAATTTCATTTATTTTACAAAGAAAAGACTCTCTGAAGGGAAACTGACGCCGCACCGCCGCACCGCCGCACCGGTGCGCAGCCAGCGGAGGAACGGAATCAATTTCTGCAGCCGAAGTGGTTGAACCGGCGGCGCGCCGCCTCAAAGACAGCGCCCGCCGCGCCCGCCGCGCCCGCCGCGCCCGCCGCGCCCGCCGCGCCCGCCGCGCCCGCTCTACCAATTTTCACTCAATAAAAGCAAGCAAATGGAATCTGTTGAGCGCACAGTCACCGTTCCGGCTGCATAAGTGAGTTACCGCCCCAGCCACCCCGTCGGCACCCCGTGGGCACCCCGAGGGCACCCTGCGCGCACCGCGCCCGCACCCCGAGCCATCGCAACTAATGCACCCAAGTACACTTTAATTGGTCTGTGAAACGAGCCGTGCCGCGCGAGCCGCCGCGCGAGCCGCCGCTGCCGGCGCAGGCTCCGCCGAACAGATTGCTTTCCATTAGCTCCGCGAACAGCAGCTGCAGGAAGTTGCTCTTCGATTCATTTTTACTCACTGAACTACAACTCATTGCTGCTCATACATATCGCTTTAATACTTTTTTGTTTTTTTAAACATAGTTTTAATATTCAAGGCACTCTCTACTGTGTCTACATCACCCTCGGTCCTACACCTACACGAACGGCCGCAGCCGCAGCCACAGCCACACACACACACACACACACACACAGCACAGTAAGGTTTACAGTAAGGTACTACTGTTTGGTACAGAAGCTGCGGTTGTAGCTAATCGGTAGTTGTGTCGGGCGCAAGAAAGTTAAAAGCATGTTTTCATTATTAAACTACTTCATTATCGTTCCTCTGCTGCGAAGAATTTTCTCATAGCCTTATTTAAAACATTTGGTAAAATTTCATCATCGTCATCATTATCAGCCTTCCCCAATGTCTTCCACCAAATGCAATCCTCAGCTTCTGGCATCCACCCACTTCCGACCGCCCTGATGATATCGTCGGTCCATCTGTAGGGAGCGCGTCCTACGCTTCTGCCACATGCACGCGGCGTGCACTCCAACACTTTTGTTGTAAAAATGTACTATCCCTGCTGTTATCCGGTCGTTGTAGTGTAATATACTTGATGAATTCAATAAATACGTCCAGTGCAGCGCGTCCTTACCGGTTGGATGGCGACTAATCGACGTTGCGCTAATTTATGCACACACCCCACCCCACCGTTGCCTCACACCCGCACAACCGCACACCGCCACCGCCACCGCCACCACCGCCACCGACAGCTCAATAGAATTAACAACAGATAATTTATCACATACAGTATTACATATCGCACTATACAATACATATATGTGCGATATAAATGAGCGAGCGTCGCCACACAAGCACGGCGCGCACGGGCACGCGCAGGCACGCGTGGGCACGCGCCGGCACGCGCCGGCACGCGCGGGCACTCCTGCGCAAGCTCCGGCTGTATCATACGAGTGCGTTGTCTATCTAGTTATTTTATATTATGCAAATCATCTGCAATAAATAGGCGCTTATATGCGGGTGGCCCAGGACCGGTCTGAGTGGAAATCTTTGGGGGAGGCCTTTGTCCAGCAGTGGACGTCTTCCGGCTGATTGGATTGGATTGGAAATAGGCGCTACTGTTAGTGCTTACTGTTTATTTAAAAAGAAAGATAAAAAGTATTTCAAATTTGGTCACGGAGCTTAAACTTTATGTTATGAGATTATTATGCGTATGTTGTAACAATAAACTTAAGCACACGAGTGCCACGTAGCGGCGGCGTGCGCCCGGCGCGGTGGGGGAGCTTCCGTAAAAGGGTTAAGTGTGAACTTAATTATACAGGACGGGGCACGGCCGTCCGCTGGTCGAGCCTGTAATTAACAACTTTAATCGCCCTAGTTAGAAGCGATACGCGAGATACAGGGTTGTGGCAGAGGCAGAGGGAGAGGGAGAGGGAGAGGGAGCCGTGTCGGAGATGTACACCTCAAAAAGTATTTTCGGCAATAAAAAGGGATATCGAACGTCCGACGTAAGGGCGCGAACGGCGGGGAACAAGTCGTACATCATTTCTGAGTGTCAATTGGTAAGGAATCGACGCGACGGAGATGTTTCGTGGATACAAAAACAGTTCGTGTACGATCATCTACGACATACAGCATCAGCATGCTCCCGCGAAGAACACCTCTTCGTTCCCCATAGCGTTACAGCTCGTCGCCAGGCAACGTTGTACAAGCGAATCTTTATAATAATTGGTATCGGCCTTAATTTTAACATGAAGAATATTGTCGTGGTGTTCACTTTGTACAGTTTTGCATGATTTACACTTTTCAGACTCAGCTTCAGATTTGTGCGGTCCGTGTTACAAGAGTAACCTGCAGTGGACTAATACGTAACGAAGGTATAAAAGAAACTTCATAACAAATACGAATATGTCACACAAAAAGCCTCGAACTCGCCGCCACACTGCGCGTAGCTATTGTATATAGCTACACCAGAAAGCTACGCCAACTGTGTAAGATTTATTAACGAAATTTCGGCGAACAGTCCCGGAGGCAATAGATTTTGAATGAGATTCGTCGGGTCCAAACAAATATTTACCACAAGGAACCGGCCGCGCCGTCACAAACAGCCGTCCCGCGGCGTGACGCGCGACGTGACGGGCGGCGGGCGGCGGGCGGCGTCTCAACGAACCCCAACAGTGTCCAAAAACAATCCAAAAATATAACCAGAAAGTACTTTAAATATTAACTATCAAAGTGTTAGAGACACTCGACGTAAATCCAAAGTGTCTTATCATTATCATGAAATTTATTCTATTAAATATAATATATATAAATAGATGCACAGATCACGCGTTTACACAAGACACGTGCGGATACTATATATAACGTACACATAAGAAATTTCATGTAAAATTAATCCCGTAACATCACAATCTACGAACAAATCACAAGTTGTAACTAAAAAAGGACAATGAGTTAAAATGTATTGCTTCGATGTTGTAGTTGTCTCTTTATCTCTTAACCGGAAAGAAAAGCAGTTCCTTTATAATGCAATATTACTCGCGAAAATGAGCACAGGGTAACACTTGGAGCAGTCCAGCAAGCATGTCCGGCAAGCAGCCGTCCGGCACACCGCGCGTACTGCCAGTAGCGTCAGTAATAGTAAGTTGCAGTATACGATAGGAGCTGTGTACACCGTGAGCGTGCACGTGCGAGCGCGCTGATCATTGAACTCATATAACGCCATTCCTTGTATGTGTATGTGTAATGTGGCAGTGGCTCACACAGGAGTTGCCCTGGTCAATACACCCCCTGGTCCCCCCGGGTCTGTCCCCCCAGCTCTGTCGTGCGGCCGTCGGCATGCAAATAGCAGCGAGCCCCGACACGTTTTGTGGGCATGTTGCAGCCGCCTGTGGATATTGTTATGTATATATATATATATGCAGTTCAAACATAAAAACGTCTTCAATATAACAAACAAACAATAATACAGCTTATACTTCTTTTATTCTGGTAGTGTTTGATAAATTTAATAGATTTCTTAGTGCCTCGCGGTGTGCCTCGCGGTGTGCCTCGCGGTGTGCCTCGCGGTGTGCCTCGCGGTGTGCCTCGCGGTGTGCCTCGCGGTGTGCCTCGCGGTGTGCCTCACGGTGTGCCTCGCGGTGTGCCTCGCGGTGTGCCTCGCGGTGTGCCTCGCGGTGTGCCTCGCGGTGTGCCTCGCGGTGTGCCTCGCGGTGTGCCTCGCGGTGTGCCTCGCGGTGTGCCTCGCGGTGTGCCTCGCGGTGTGCCTCGCGGTGTGCCTCGCGGTGTGCCTCGCGGTGTGCCTCGCGGTGTGCCTCGCGGTGTGCCTCGCGGGGTGCCTCGCGGTGTGCCTCGCGGTGTGCCTCGCGGGGTGCCTCGCGGGGTGCCTCGCGGTGTGCCTCGCGGTGTGCCTCGCGGGGTGCCTCGCGGGGTGCCTCGCGGTGTGCCTCGCGGTGTGAACAAGCGCGTGCTAATATTTATTAGTGTAAAAACAGTTCTACCTACATTTTTTTTGTCTCGTGTCGTGCGGCTCTATAATGCACTTTAGGTACAATGGACGAAGACATATTAGTGGATGACACAGATATGGACATTATCGATGTACCCAATGCAAATAATATATTAAACGAGGAGCGAGTTGATGAAGATTTAAACAATTTTAAAGAAGTGAAATCACTTAAAAGGAGGAGGGTGATTAGCACGAACGGAACTAAAGAAATTACAGAAATAAGAATAACAAGTGGTGAGATTTAACCGAAGCAGTTTGCACCGGCGAAGCTATTTAAAGCGAATAACATAACTAATATTACAAAAGTAAAGTACATAACTCCTTATAAAGTTTTGGTTCATTTTGATTTGGAAACGAGTGCGGAGAAGTTAATAAATAATAAGATATTCCAAGAAAATGGTTGGCGATGTCAAAAACCATTGGAGGTGGGCTTTGCTTATCTTATGGGGTTATTACAAATATAGAATTGGATTTAAATGAAAAGCAAATTTCCGAATCGATAAAAAGTTCTATCGAATTATCAAGCACAAAGCGTTCACAGAGGAGAGATGGAGATGGCAGTGGATGGATTGGTTCCGAGCCAGTACTCTTAGGATTTAAGGGTTCAGTCCTTCCTGGGTACTTTTATATATATGACATGAGAGTCATGGTGGAGCCTTACATATTTCCAGTATCTCAGTGTTCTCGCTGCTGGAAGTTCGGACATGTCCCTTAAAGAAAACAATATGTCCTAAATGTAGAAAGGATCATGATAATTGTGAGGCTACAACGTTTACGTGCAGTAATTGCCGGGGCAGTCACGTGTCTCTGTCCAAATTATGTCCCATACACTTAAAAGAAAAGAAAATTAAGAAGATTATGGGTGAATTTAATTGTTCCTATAGAAAATCAGTAATGATGTACGTACCTCCCAGTACCCCAGAACCCACTAGAGATAGAATCCAAGACAAATTTCAAAATAATAAAGTTACACCTAAAACAAATTCTAATGATCGCGACATGCGCAACATGGACGTGCGCACGTCACTAGGCCAGCATCAGTGGGAACAACTAACGCTGATAATGCACATAATAATAAATAAACTTTATTTCGGCCTCTGGGACCATAGTGTTAGTAACAAAGTATTAATTATGCGTATTGACTACGTTAGTAAAAAAGCAGTATTTTTTTTTATTTCATAACTAATTGTGCAGTAGAGATACACCTCCGCATACAGTGGTTCAAAAGAGGAGAGTCGTACCGCCCACCAATCATTTTTAAAATTCGATTGGGACTATCCCGGACCCTACAGAGCATCGAGGCAGTCTTTTTACGCAGAATAGTAGAGAAATCATTTGTGTGTGCTTGGGCGAACATTCCTGATGCGCCGCAGCGCCGGGGCAGACCCATCAAAATTCTAAAGCCATTGTTATATTGGATGCGTAGGGCATTAACAGCCCGCTACGTATACCTGCTCCACAGGCTGCATGTATAAAAGACTTGGCAGAAGGCTTTGAATAATGTAACCTTAACTGCATCACTACACCGCGCGAAGCTGCGAAAAATCATGTTACAGCGAACTGTCAACGCTCTACGCTCCATCTCGATGTCTGCTTCATCTTTAAGATCATCAGCAACGTAATGTCCAAGATATTTAAAAACAAATACTCGCTTGAGTGCACATCCATTTAGTGTAATGGCCGGCACTGATTCAGGACATTTGCCTTCCGCCTTAAACACCAAAACCTCGCTTTTCTTAACATAAACGTCTGGGACTTCAAAATAAATCTACTGTGATTAAAAAAAAGATACGAAATAAACCTGATACCAGTGAATTTTGGGACAGCTGTTCAGCTACAGATCCAATTCCGGATGACAAGAATAATTGTAGTAATAAAAACGAAGGTAACTCTCATACCCCGAGTACATCGACACATCATTCTTTACTCGCTTATTATTAAAACTTCAAAACATAGATTTGGTAGAGCGCAATCCGCGGAGGAAACGGAAACGTGCGTTTAAACTTTGCGTTCATGTCTAATACATTCGATATTTAAAATGAATGAAATGAGTGATGTGTCCATTTGAAACTTTAACAGTTACGGATAATCAATCTTTGCAACATTTCAATGTTTACCTAAACGTCTGGCATTTGAACAGTTATTATGCCAAGAAAAAACTCCCGTAGCAGCATTGCAGACTATTACAGACAACCTTAAAATTAACGGGTACAATGCTTATCGTCGCGACCGATCGGACTCCTATGGAGGCGTTGCCATTTTGACTGATCGCTCGTTACCGGCGCAGATGGTACAAATTAGAGGCATAAATGAAGGTATTGAATGCTTCCGTGTCAGGATTTTTAACTGCAAATACATTGAAAATATCATTGGGGTCTACTGCCGCCCATCTTCGATCCGCACAACTCAAGGCGATTGGGACTTAATCTTTTCATTAGCCACCAAAAAAATTTTTGTGTTGGGTGATTTTAATGGCCACCACTCTAATTGGTCCCTAAGAAATGATGCCAGAGGCAGCCACATTTATGGCGCACTAGCAGAAAGCAAACTTGGCACATTAAATGATTGCAATCCTACTCGAATTCGAAAGGTTAATAACACTTCACAGAAAAGTGCGCCGGATGTCGCTGCTGTGTCGTCAGATATTTCATTATATTTTGAATGAACTGTTACAAATGAGTCACTTGGTAGTGATCACTTGATGTTAAAAATATCCACCTGTTACACTAATGACCAGGCCAACTCGGCCATAAAAGGAAATTTTAAAAGAGCAAACTGGGAAGTTTTCCGTACATGTATAAAAATGGCTTTACTCAATTAGGAACCTCCCACCAGTCCACAAGAAGGTTGTAACTCACTAATCAATATTCTCAACCAAGCTGCTGATAGATCCATACCAAATTATATAACAAGATTTACTTCCGATTCTAAATTTAAACCTAAACCTCACTGGGCCCCTGCCTTGTCAAATGCTGCGGCAGAGCGACGGTTAGCTTTAGTTAATTTAGACATACTTCAAGGTAAAATCTCTTCTTCTCAAAGATTTAAAATAAAAAATTAACTGGAATGGTGCTCTTCGACCGATAGTAACGTTTCATCATGTGAGCTCCGGCGTCAAATGTAGTGGTTAAAGGGCCAAAAAACCTCTCGGCTACATATAAACATTGAAACAGCTAATAGCCTTCTACATAGTCTAGCGCCAGATTATGTATCTCCAGAACATCCTTCATTTTTTTCAGTCAATGTGAAACTAGAAACTGCAACTACTATAAAGGATTTAGAAAACTCAATAAAAACAACTTATCGTTTTCTATCATCAAAAATCTACCTACGGAAGCAAAAAAGCTTGTACTATCTTTATACAATCAGGTGTTGTTCCTCAGCACTGGCGTGAGGTACGCGTACTTCCTATTCCTAAAGCAGGGCGTGCTGCTACGCCGCAGCCATCTATCTACGCGACCGATTTCTCTAATGTCCTGTCTATGCAAAATATTTTCACTCTATAATCAATAAAACACTCGAATGGTACTTCGACTCACACAGAATACTTTCCGAGAATACAGTTGGTTTTAGAAGGGGGGGGGGGGGGAGAGTGGGAGGTCATGCCTGGATAATTTAAGTATATCAGCTTCAAGAACTGAATTGGGTTTTTCAAAATCTCAATCAACTTTGAGTTGTGTCATTGATATCAACTGTTATTGTTTATATGTTGTGAACGCTGGATCATTTAGGTGTAGGCTCTAACATTTGTACATATTGTGGATGTTTTTGAGTGAAAGGAATGGAATCATGGATGTTAATAATATAAAAGTACGTCGAGGCACAAGACGCGGCTCGGCACCAGGGGCCCCGCTGTCTCCTTTGTCATTTAATGCGGCTACCCTTGAAATTTGTTATAATATTAAAAACATTTCGATTTCCCAATGTGCAGGTGATTTTGTGTTATGTGTAACAAAACGATATTTTAATATTGCCAAGACGGAATCACAACAATCGCTCCAATAGTTGTGTACAGTTTTCGATTTGTTAGGTTTAGAAATTTCTATAACAAAAAGCATAATTTGTACTATTTCAAAGGGTCGCAATAAGCAACACCGCAATATCAATATAAAAGTAAATGATGTTTGTCTACCAGTTGCTGGTGCTGTCTAGTATCTTGGCGTGTGGCTGGACCGTTCTCCGAGATGGAGGCAACATATTACTGAACCGTACGGAAAAGCTACAAAGTTATTGAATTAATTCAAAGTTCTCTCTGGATTAAGTTGGGGCGAACACCATAAGCATCTGCGGTCCTCATATATTTCTATTATTCGCAGTCGCATTGGTTATGCCAGTTTTCTATACGATACCAGTGCACTTCGTAACCTATGATACATAAGCGTGATAAAATTCAAAATCAAGCTCTGAGGATTATTGGTAGTTTTATTAAAAGTACACCCAACCATATTACGGAAAGTGAACTTAGTTTACAGCCGTTACATATCAGACGATTGTATTTAGTAGGAAAATTTTATCTCAAATCCTCGTCATTTCAAAATAATGCCCTTCTCAAAACACTCAAAGAATTATCATCCGCGTGTCATCCGGGTGACCGGAATTATAAACGAAAGCCTCTATTGTTAACGATTCACGTTAACAAGTCAGTTTAGTTCCGTGCCTGTACACAAAAGCCACACTTTGTGTATGTTTACATTAAATACTTGGGTTAGCAATATCAATTAATATGACTGTGTCCAAACCAGTATTAAAGAAATGGAAAAAGCCAAACGCTGTTATAACGCACTTGAGCTTAAACATATTTGCGATAAAGTAAATAATACCAAATTTAGTAGCTTCATTAAAATGTACACAGATGGGTCAAAATCTAAAAATATAATACACAAGAAGTTGGAGCGGTCATCTTTGACCATAATTCTAACAATGTAATGAAATTTATCATTAAACACGATGTCTCGATCATGTTCGCAGAGCTTTCGCTATAATGGAGGCCTACATTCGGTCATATATTAAATCATTTAATTGTGACAATTTTGTGATTTTTTCAGACTCCAAAAGCTCTCTACAGCACGTGGCGCGCCGTACCTCGACTTAGCAAGGGTTCCTGATAGCCTACACGATTCTTAATTTATTATTAGACCTACCTATCATTTCGCAATGGATGAGATGTCATGTCAATATTTTAGGCAATGAAACAGTAGATGTACATGCGAAATCTGCCACCAGCGGTGGTGTGCCTGTGGATATATTACACCCTTTTAGCGAATATATAAAGACATTAAAATTATTTTGTTACACAAGCTGGATTGAATACTTTGACTTAAGATCGAGGGAGAAAGGAACATGGTATAGAACAATCCAGCCTCACCATGCATTACCAGCTGTGCACTAAGTCGACAGAACAGTGTGATTGCGCTGTCCACTCGTCCTGTGTGCATGTGCATGTGCATCGTCCGCACCGGACGTGCAGTTGCCGCGGACAAACCTCTCAGCAACTGCACACTTAAACTCAACCGCAAAGTTTGCGAGTGGACGTACGCGTAGCCACGCTTCCGGTTCCGTATGTCGCGCTCCGGGACAAGTTGCCCGGAAGCGAAGCTGCCGCGATGAGGGGGGGGTGGTGTTTTGGTGGGTTGCGGTGAGCGTTATGAGCTCTGTCTTCGAGTGGAAGAAACTAATCCGCAAAACATGGAGTCACCCGATGTAGGACGGAATTGTCCGCCCGTCTGCTTGTTCGGAAACTAGTTCCGCTGGTGCGCATTTCTTTGTGTACGTTATGTTCAGTTGCATAGATTTTATTAGTTTCTAATATTTATTCCAATGCTTGGAACAAACTGCATGGACGGACACAAGTTTTGAACTATGATTAATGACGAGCGAGTTGAGTTCATCGCGCTGCCGGCGGGCGAACCAGTACACTGCTCGCATCCGGCGGCGCCCAGACGGCGTAGATATACAGGACTGAGATAAGTACAATATGAATAAACAAATATTTTCCTCTAATAAATAAAAGGTGTGATTCGCTGGAGCATAGAGCTCGCGCAAGTTTATTTCCCGTCCGGCGGAGCGGGGACACGTCGCGACCGGGCACCGGGCACCGGGCACCGGGCACCGGGCACCGGGCACCGGGCACCGGGCACCGGGCACCGGGCACCGGGCACCGGGCACCGGGCACCGGGCACCGGGCACCGGGCACCGGGCACCGGGCACCGGGCACCGGGCACCGGGCACCGGGCACCGGGCACCGGGCACCGGGCACCGGGCACCGGGCACCGGGCACCGGGCACCGGGCCGTAGGCAGCGCGTAGCCACGCGCGCGGAAGCTCACGGCTGCGTAGCCGCGTGTTTCCGTTACCGTGTTTAGAATCGGGTCCGATTTTATTTACTGTATTGTTTCATATAAATAAATAGAGAAATGTCACATATAACAGGAGCTATGTACACTTCCTTTAGATAGTTTATGGGACAAAATAAAGAAATAGTTTCTGTTCATAGATGCGAAAATGATGTTTGTACGTGAGAGTAAATTCACAGCTGATACATTGAAATTAATTTCAAGTTAATTTTGTTCGAGTAATAAAAAGAAGTGCACTTCCCTTTTAAAACAATTAGCAGATCAGTCCGCGGCGCCGCGCAGCAGGGCGCGCAGCAGGGCGCGCTGCGGGACGAGCTGATGTGATTAACTCCACTTTAATTAAGCTCATTTTTATACGAACCGTCTGAGCTCTCTGTTATTGAATTTTATATTGGATAAGTTAATTAAGTTTATTATGAATTCTATGAATCATTGGCACACGCACACAGCGTCCCGCGGGCCCCGCGGCGCACTCCAGCACTAGCGCAGTGGACATGCGAATCGGGGCAGCGGGCGACGCTGCACCGGACGCGGAGGAGGCTAACACCTTTTTTTTCTGTGGGGATATCCTGCATTATATATATCTGCTGTCGGGCCAAAAGAAGGGTTATGCCGGACTCTTATCGGCTAAAACCCCACGTTTCACTCATCGTATTTAACCAGAACTACGGGAACACTACCGTGGTTCCGACAGCGAGAGGCCTCGATAAGACCACATCTCGGGGTGAAGCTACTGCTCTTCACCCCCAATACAAGTTTTAGGCGGAAGTACCGCACGCACCACCTCGAGGCACTTCATCTTTGGTGACAGATTACCCCGAATCCGCCATCATAGCCTATGTTATGGGATTGGAAGGCATAAAATATCCTCCGTCGACGCCCTGGTCTGCCTGCTCTGCCTGCGGATTGAAAGATAGGCGTTTATTTCTCTCTGCCTCTCAGCAGTCTCTCTCTTTCTGCAGCATTACCGCCTCAATAAAGGCCACCTCGGCGTCCCACGACCTGTCACTACTGACCATGGCTTTGATAAAGCCAAAAAGTGAGAGGTCATCCCCCACAGCAGCGATGAGGTCTTGGCGCTGGGCATTCCATTCCGAGCAATGCTGTAAAGTACGCTGCGCGGTGTCCTCTTCGCATTCACAGTGATGACATTCAGTTGTCGGCTCTCTTCCGGCTATGCGGCACAAGTACTTACCAAAACACCCATGTCCAGAAAGTATCTGCACGAGCCGGAAGGTCAATGCCTGGCCATCAATGCCGCCTGGCCGTCAACTCATTTAAAAGAGGACGTGCAGTTTCGACTGTCCCGTTGCCTGCATTAGGGTTAGTTAAGGGGGCCACCACCTAGCCGTGCCGTATACTCCGAGTTCTCTTTCAACTGGCGATGATGATATCAACATATCACTTAACGTAGTTACTACTCTGCTCTGTTTCCCGTTCTATTCAACATTTTTAAAGAACAATAACAAAAACATTATCCGTGAAAACTCTACGAATGTTAAAAACGTAGAGAAAAGCATACAAACATTGTTATAATAAGCTGCATTATAATCCTATTCAAAATTTCACAACCACCGGCCGGAAGTCGCCGGCGGGAAGCCGAAGCGGCCGACAGATGGCGCCGTTTCCTCTTATTGCTGACCGCGGCACAAAGGCTGACGGTTTATATTCCGTGCAAACTTTTTGTATGTTCCGGCTGATGCTGGAACGGCGTCAGGTTTATCCGGTTACGAGTCGAATTAAACGCAAAGCAAACTTTGCGGGCCCTCGTAACCAAAGCAACCAGCTCGCTGGACAAACACCAACGCGCACCGAGCCTTGGCGACCGCGGCAGGGGTGTGCGGCGGCGGTGCGGTGGCGATGCGGCGGCGGTGCGGCGGTGAAGGGGGAGCGCCAGGCGGGGGTCGCGTTGGTTTAATAGAATTCAGGCCGGAGACAGCGGAATGTTGCATCCGGCGGCGGCTGACCGCGGAAATTACAAAAATACTTGACGCGAGCCGGTCGTCGCCTGCAGCTTGAACGCGGCAAGCTATTGACGGCGAGCAGTCCGCGGCGACTCAACATTCATCCATCTTTCAAATGCGCAGACAGAGCAGCCTTATTCATTGCGACGGGTCCAGGCGCCGTTGGGCAGACATTGTCGCGTTATTGCGACTAGTGACACGCCTTCCATCCATACCACCCAATCTCTAACCGGACTGTCACACACACAGTCTATACTCCATCAGCTTCATACATCAAGTGCAATGCTTTGCTGGAATAATCACACAACTTAAATATTTATTTATTATCCAGCGCAGGGAAGGAGATCCAGGAGGTAAACTACTGTCGTGTACAGACTCTATAAACATATTTAAGCACAGGTTAGCTTGACTGTTAATCAAGTTCTACTTACTGCTAATGTTTTTTGATATTTATTATTATGATAAAATATACACCAATCTATCTAACTCATGGTTGAGGCAAAAGATGATTTTGTTTTATACAGTTAAACGACGAGACGAGCGCGATGGTCGCGTGCTAGCGAGTGACACGCTCGCCCAAACCAACGCGGCGTTAGTTAATACGGTATTCACAGTACCGCATCGCGCTCGTCGCCTGAGACATAAGATGTTGAGTCTCGTTACCTCAGTAATTACACTAGCTACAGCGCACTTTTAACCGGAACACAGTAATGTTTACACACTACTGTTTGGCGGCAGAAAGAGGCGCTGCGGTGGTACCCACCTAACCTATCTTCAGCGGCAGAGACGAACTACTCGCCTTGCAGCAGAGACTTCTGTTGCTGATTCGCAGGGTCACCTTTGTGCAGGTCTTCGCTGAACCAGCTCCATATTACAACTCTCCCAGCATAATAACACTGTTGCGTTATGTACCACATCACATTAAAGTCTAACTATGGCGCTCTTAAAAAAGAAACAGTAATGTGTGCACACTGTTCCACCGATGTAGTATCCGTATTCGAGAAACAGGTATCGGCTTCAGTAACAGTTCAGTAGTAATGTTTTCTTCACCGTCACCAGGAAGGCAGTCCGCCACTGTTCCGTCGGGTACTCGCACGCGTTCAGTTCACAACCCGCGCGCCGACTAACGCTGGAGGCGGCACTTTTATACTTTAATAGTGACGTACTAAGTTATCAGTACTCATTACTTACTAATGTCAGTGAAAAGTTACAAAAAGCTTTAAATGCAGAATAAGTGAGTTTAGGCAACGGACGCCCCAACCCGTCAGCCCTGTAGTCCCGGGCCATTAAGAATAGGACTAAAGTATTCCCTGCCTGTCGTAGAAGGCGACTAAAAGGGTCCTCGGTTTCATAGGCTTTGAGGGTGGGGGCCCTCGGAGCTTAATAAGCGAGCCTTAGGAGGACGGAAATTACATTGTAGTCTTGTATTTGCCGTAGCACAGCGTGGGTGTTAAGTAGGGCTTAGCCCTTCCGTGGAGTTTTAGCCAGAGTGCAGGTGGGCCCCGGTGCGGTCCGTAGGAGTTCCCGGAGCCTCTCCTAATGCACTGAGGGAGACCACAGAAGGGGTTTTAGCGGGTAGAAGCCCCACATAACCTTGTCTTCCCCCCAGAAGTAAGGTATCTTTCAAGGAGATATCGCCCGCGAAAAAAAAAAAACAAAAAAAAAAAAACAAAAGGTGCCTGTTGCCGGAGACCATCTAGGTAGCTACCACCGCAGCGCCTGTTGCAGCCGACAGACAGTACTGTGTAAACATTGCGGTATTCCGCTTTGAAGGGTGCCGTAGCCAGTTTGATCACTGGGGCAACGAGACTTTACATGTTACGTCTCAAGCGACGAAAGCAATGTTGTACAGTTTATATCATCCTAACTAGTAGCATGTTATGTTCAAGTTCACTTAACACCAGGTGAACGTCCCGCTCGTCTCGTCACGTCACTTAATGGAATTACAAAGAAAAGTTTTGAATTTAATAGATAGCACCTCCTCAGCAGCAGGCGCGCGGCCGCGGCGCCGACGCATGCGATCGAGTACTTGTGTGTTACGCGCACGCGCACGCGCACGCGCACGCTCGCGTCGGCAGCCGGTCCTCGCAACACCTCTCACCAATTATATTACAACACAGAAATTATAAAATGTCAGATAAACTAATATAGTAATACTAAGGTATATATATATGATATATGTATACTAAAATATAGTACAAAAGTCAACAGTTCCCCACGACAGTGACAGTGTGCGTTCTCCATATAATTCAAGTGAGTTATTTTCATCTTATCTAATTTAACAAACTTTATTTACAAACAATTACAACCCCGTCTTGCCCGCCCCCCGACGCTACACCCTCAACTTTATCCAATTTAATGTAAAGATTCGTATAACACACAGAACTGAGATAATGCACACACAAACTATTTCTAAAATATGTTACTTTAACAATTTTTAACAAACGTTTAGTATTTAACAGTAGTTGATGCGTTAGAGCATATTACCGCGAATTGTTTTAAACTATTCTGTAACAAAGAGCACGGCGCGACGCACTTGTGCCCGCGCCTGTACCGGCGCAGTACGAAAGCTCTTACTTTTACTCGAGGCGTCGCACGTGTCGGAGCGCGCGACGCGCACAAAGCGCACCCCCTCACACCCGAGCCCGCCGCACCGCGCAGTGCGGTGTGGCGGTGCGCGCGTCTCGCTTAGCGCGTTTGCAGTAGAACAGGTTCAGTGCAAGCAGGGCGATGGATATGATGTTCAAATGGATGTTGGTTAACAAACGCTTTATCCGGACCGTAGTGGTTGCAGTTTTCATTCATTTGGAGACAATATTAACTTAACGTTTGTTCATAATTCGATTAGGAATATAAATACCAATCAATACAAAGGATACAACATAAAGGACACACACACACTAAAGCTTAACTGTAACTGTTGATAGTATACAAGGGAAACTTTAAAGAAATTAAATAATGTTTGTCAATGTTGAATATATAATACATCATATTTACTAAATCTAGAATATTTAAAGTGATTCCTTTCCAATACAGACACACGCACACACACGCACACACACGCACGCACACACGCACACCGTACAGCAAACGGAGGAGAACTGTTTTAAAATATAACTAAATTATTTACATGATAAATAAATCATTTTGGTGTAAATAAATCAAAAAATATGAAATAATTTATAAACACTAAATAATCATTCCTCTAGCCAACGAAATGCAAAAGGAAATTTAGTGGATCCGGTGAGGGGGGGGGGCGTGGGGGGGGGAGCAGCGCTGCGGGCAGGGGCGGGGGGGGATGAAGCGGTCGTTAAAAAAACGGAAACGCGAAATTAGGTCGCGCCGGTCTCCCGCGAGTTTGGTAAAGGAATTAGCGGCAATTCGTTGAAAATTTCAGCGGTCTTGTAATTACTGACTGAAGTCTGCTTTGACGTCGTCCTGACCTCGGGGGCGGAGGTCCGCGGCGCGGGAGGAGTATTGCAAATAATTACTGGGCACTCCGACCGACCGAGGAGGAGTGCAGGAAATAACATAAACGTGGAGCTCAAGTTGTTATCTCACTTTGATGTGTGTGCTTACTGCGGGCCAGTAATCTTTATGTACATCATTTGTGTGTTTATGTATGTGTTTATGTATATGCATCAGGCGAACGGAACGCTCACCTGATGGTAAGTGACACGGCCGCCCGTAACAACGTGACTCTACTTAAAATGGTACGCCCGGCACCATATTGCGCTTGTCACCTGAAATGTGAAACGTCGAATTGAGTTCCGCAGTAATTGCACTGGGCACAGCGCCCTGCGACCGGAACACAGTGCCTACCTAGCCTGTGTCCGGCGGCAAACTATTTACTAAGCGATAACACACACACAAACTGAGCTGCACTCGCGACGAACAATCCGCGCACTCGTACCAATTACTATAACATTTTCATTAACTTTCATATACATATGTTGCTAACATTCAATTTCAAATTTCACGACATGATTGTAAAAGGCCCCGCACAACCGCTCACGGTGCGCCAACGTCACCCGCTCGTGGTGCAGCCTGACAATCAACAAACGAGACTTTGACTCACACCAAACACGCATTGGGCCAGCGTGGTGGGAAATGACCCAAATCCCCCCATGCGAACTCTTACAAAGGCGATAATCTGTGGGAGAGGCCTATGTCCGGTATTGGCCGACTACTAGCTGGTGATAATAATAGGAATGGTGTACTGTATACTATATATTGTATACTGTATACTGTATACTGTATACTGATTGTAATGCTAAAATATAAAAATACAAATATGATTGTTGGTGAAATATTATGAAAGTATATATGTGTGAAAGTCCCTAGTGATGAGTTATAAAAGATATATCGGTTCGAATCCCGGAATATATGTGAATGCAAACAATAATGTATTATGATACAATATAATAAAGTAAGAGTGTGAAGGTCTTTAAAAATAAAATTTATAAATTATACGGATTCGAAACCGCGTAAAATGGTGCATGGCAAAATTAACATATAACATCATGTCGGCGGAGAAGGTGAGATACCAGCCGGGTGTAGGTGGCGGTTATTTAAGTAACCACTTGATTATACTCCGGTTCGGGAAGAGTGTTAGATAGCACTTCGGTGATATCGAAATACTCAGAACCATGTCTCAGGGCTTCGGCTCTATGATACGTCGTGTTTAATAATATTTGTTTATTCAAAAATCAACTCGAACTGTGTCGATGCACTATGAGGTAGCGGAAGCGGACGCGAGCTCCTGCTTCGATGCTTATCAAACATTGATATTGCATCTTGTCGTAGCGGGACGTTTGCACCGTTACTGAACTGATTGATGTCTGCTGTGATGTATTGAGCGCCTTCCATCATGATGTGCGCCGATGATGGTCGATTGCATGTCTGTGGCAGTTCAGTGATACGACGTCTTCGACGATCACTGGGTTATATGTCACTCCTGAACGTTGCGCCTTGCGCTATGGTATGACACTTTATCTTATTAGATTTTTCCAAGTCGTGTCATTTGATGACGGGGCTGCAGACTGTCTGCCCTCCCTATTTTATGAAATTTTTAAATAAAGACCTCATTAGATCCCCGTCTTTAAGATATGTGACGAGGTGTCAGTGGGCGAGACAAACTTGATCAAAACAGCATTTCACTCAACGACAAAGACTCTATGCCTGATGGCTCATAATAAAAATAATATTTATTGGCTGTATCCACAACAGTGGTTGGCGGAGTTATGCATTTACTTCATGAACGGTGATAGCTGGTGGGAGTACAATCTCTCAAAGCTGCAATGTAATCGCTTTGCCATTCTATGAGGTGAGCTATGAGCTCTCCAATGCACTCCGCGGATTGCGATCCGTGCTGACTACGTAGTTGGTGGTGATGTCAATTCCAACACTACAATGTGTCTGCAAGTGCACCTGGCTAGTGAAGGTGGTGGCTCGTAGAAAGGACTAACCTTTGGGTCAGAGTACCCTTTATATCTATTATGTGTCCTGCAATGTGCGCTGACCACACACTGTATATCTGGTTACGGTTGCATCTTGTGAGATGCCTACTCACATTGCCATGCGCAATTTGATCACAGTTTGTGCTTACGCACTAACATTGAGCCGAGTGCTCTTCTACTGGTTCACCAGTTTCAACCTTGCTGTGGACTGCTGTCCGAGGCCAATTAAACTCTCCCTGTTTCGGGGAGGCGCAATATTTGGTTGACCCTCACCGCATACGGCGGGGTCTGGCTACTGGAGCCGTATGCCATCCCCACATTTTTTTAAATGTGAGGATGCGACCTTATACACTTGTGTCGGGGTCTTAAGAATTAATAAATATTGTAAACCCGTAACAAGATGTGGAGCCCTTTACAAGCGTGAAGCGATGGTAAATAAGGAAACAAACCACACAAACGGCATCAGACTGTCTTAACAAACATATAGGTAAAGGTTACAATATGAAATTAGCGTTTCGTCGTACTGACCACTTCGAACTGAAATATTAGGTCTTTACCTATGAAATTACCATTTTGTATGAAAAAATTTAAAAGATTTTTTTCATGTAATTTATATTAATCGAAGTAATGACGCATGCAATCGATGCATCTCTGGCAACGCAGTGGCAGTTTGTTGATGCCCTTGTTAAAGAAATCAGCTGGGCGGGACGCGATAAATTCTTCAAAGGCATTTTGTACTGCCTCTCGGGTATTGAATTTTTTTTCCGCCAATAAGTTATCCAATTTCTGGAAAAAGTAGTAGTCCGTAGGCGTGAGGTCTGGTTAGTAGGACGGATGACGGAGAGCTTCCAACTCCAGTTCTTGCAACTTGGAGACCGTCTGCTGTGCAGTATGAGGTTGCGCGTTGTCGTGCAGGAGCAGCGGAGACGAGCGATGGACCAATGCTGGTTGGAGATGTGCCAGATTCTACATCATTGTTTTCAGTTCTTCACAGTACACATCTGCAGTAATACTCATCCCGTTTGGTAAGAAGCTGTGATGAATCACACCGGTGCTAGACCACCAAGCAGCGACTATCATTTTTCTAGAGGTAAGTTTTCGTTTAGGGCATTGTTTAGGTGCTCAACCAGGATCCAACTAACTTGCTGAGCGCTTGCGGTTATCAAACAGAATCCATTTTTCAACACAGGTAACAATGCGCTTCAAAATTCCTTCATTTGCGTGTCTGTTGAGCGGCGCGAGGCGCGACTCGACGCGCACTCCGCGCTCGCGATCGTTCAGTTCGCGGGGCACACATTTGTCAAGCTATTTTTACCTTGTCAATTTGACGCAAATGGACCAATATTGTTTTGACGCTAACGTAGATAGCTGCTGCTAATTCAGCCGTAAATTGTATATCATCAGCTTCCACAATCGTCTTCAATTCGACATTGTCGACCAAAGTCTTTGGACGACCGCGGGGTTCATTTTCCAGGTCGAAATTTCCAGAACGAAAGCGAGCAAACCGATAACAGTTGGTGCGTTGGTTTGCAGTGTTAGCTCCGTAAACGTCGTCGATGTTGCGTGCCGCTCGTGCCGCTCGTGCCGCGTTGCTGCCGCGACGGTGCTCATATTCCATAATTACTCGAATTTTCAATGTATCCATGATGACGGAAAAGATTGAAATGCGATGAAAGTGCAACAAAAAACAAATGACTGCGTTTGAAAAAGAATTCCATGTTTTTAAAATAAAATTAATTTGAAATTAGAATTCTTAGCGAAACAAAAATAATTTTGAGTTGTAACGGGCGGTGCTGCAGAACGGCAAGTTCATAGATGAAGACATGATCTGCTCTTTGGCTAACAATTCCAAATTCAAATTTATAAATTCTTGTGACGAAAAGTGGATACTGTACGATAATCGGAAGCGCTCGTCGCAATGGCTGAGCTCTGGAGGCATAGCCAAATCCTGCCCTAAACGAATATTGACTCAGAAAAAGTTACTTGCGAATGTTTGCTGGACCAGCGCCGGTGTCGTGCACTACAACTTTCTAAAATCTAGCCAAACGATTACGGCAGATATCTATTGTCAGCAACTGCAAACCATGAAGGAAGGACCAGCTGCTAAACAACCGAGATAGGTCAAACACTGTAGGCCACTGCTGCTTCAGGACAACGCAAGACGACACACTGCACCACAAACAACCACTGAGCTAGATGAGCTACAATTGGAAGGTTGCGACATCCACCGCACTCCCTGGACTTCGCTCCAAAAGTTATCATTTTTCCGGAATTTGGACAACTTCTTAAAAGGAAACAAACTCAACTCCGACGCGACAGTCCAAACCGCCTGCAAATAGTTTATTGATTCCCGCCCCCGTGGATCGTTTAGTAAAGGGATCAATGAACTACCTGCGGGATGGCAGGAGCGTAAACACAACAACGGTGCGTACTTTGATTAATTAAATATATTTTACAAAAAAAATTGACTTTGCATTGCTCCCATGCAAAACGCCAATTTCATATGTAAGGAGCTAATTCTTGGTATGAACGAGGTATTGAGTGGCAATAAAGCCGAAGGTGGTGAAACGGGCTCGCTGCGAGCACTGTCTGTTATTTATCAACAACCGAAACTGTACATGGTCTTACGGTGGCAGATAGGTGATGTTGTTTAGTTGGTGGAATATTCCCGTTTCCGGAAACCATTGCAGTTAGTATTACGGCTCTGCCTTCACCGGCCGCGCAGTAGGAACATGTGGGCATTACTGTTTATATGTTGATGACGCTGGAGCTGATGAAAATATATAAATAAATCATGACGGTGATAAAGGAATTGGAATCACATTCACTCGTGGCCCGGCCGGATGTAGGTGCACTTCTATCCATTCACCTGGTGACCGGCAGCGTTCGGCTTGAGGGTGGCGAAACACCCTAAATGTATTTTAAATCGAAAATTTCGCAAGTCAAGCCTTGCCTTAATTGTAATAATGATTGCGAGCTGGCGGGGACACTGGGGGTGCGTAGCGGGTCGTAGCGGGTCGTAGCGCGGCGTACCGGGGCGGTCGCGGGGCTCGGCGACCAGTCTAGCCTGACCCCCGGATTATTATGCACCCACTATTAAACCCTACAAGTGAAGACATTATTTTCTCATGCACGTGCGCTGAAATTTGACACGACATTCGCTTTACACTCAAGCTTGGGTGACTCGCGCGCGACCCCGCGACCCCGCGACCCCGCGACCCCGCGACCCCGCGACCCCGCGACCCCGCGACCCCGCGACCCCGCGACCAGTGGACGTACGGTTTTACAGTTTACTGTAACACGTTCCAAATGCAGCAAAAATTCTTATTTACCGATGCGCCGTCGCGTTTTTAGTATCGTTTGAAATTAAATTACTGGAGTAACAGATCCTGCCGACTGCAAGTACAGAATTAACGCGGTGTAAACATCCCCGCAACCGCATCGATGTAGTGCGCAACCACCCTTACCATGAAGTATAATAACATAAAAATAATGTTACTTATATACCCATCCGAAATTAGATTTCATGATTTTATAAAAATTTATAATCTAGATTAGAAATAAATACTTGTGTTAACTTGCGCTAACTCTAAGTCTGTGCTAACTCTGAACGTATAGAGATAACTACGGGATAACAGGATATAACAGATTTTTTCTGGAAACCGTGAAACTGGCGAGACGTTCATCTGACAACGTGGCATTAGTTAGGATATTATACACTGCACTACTTTATTCCCGTCGCTGTTAGACATAAGGTATTGTGTCCGGTTACGCCAGCAACTGCACTAGCTAGAGCACTTCAAATCGAATGACGGTGATGTAGATGGTCAGTAACGTACACGTTTCCGGCCATAGATACCTACCACCAGAGAATTGGTAGGTGAATTGTAAGCGTTTGTGTATATGTTGAAATAGACTTGAATCGTGTTTGAAGAAATTTTCCCTAACTTCCGGTCAGCGCTCGGTGTGCGCACGCACTGAGCCGCCGAGGTGCGGCGCGGTCTGAGGGACAGATCCGTGGTTAAGCATTCAAATGAAAGGAGAGAGAGTGAGGGGGAGAGAGGAGCGGCGTCAGGGGTGATCAGTCGTGTCCCGAACGCAGCACACGTGCGGCCTTAATGAAGTGGGGTTGCGCGCCCCTGCACAAACCCGCGCACGCACCGAGAGCGAATACAAAGCTAAAAGTCACGCTTTTTTGTCAACAGTAAACAACCGCGTGACAATTTCACACGGAAGACCGGAAGGCGGTGGATGGTGAAGCGTACGCGCGCAGAATTCTCTAGCCCTCATACATTGAGAGCCGGACAGCCGGACAGCCGGACACAGCAAAGTTGTTATGATGATGGATTTACAATACCACGGTGGTGGTTTGCCCGGCGGCCTAATAACTTGCCACCGCGTGACACAGTCATTTGCCGTGATAATATCTTTCTGTAGCCATACTCAACCCTTAGTGGTTGTCCCTCCTGATGTTACTTCATTTCAATATGTTTTGGATTTTGCACCCTTTACAAATGTTAATATGTTGTCTTTGTGGTCCGCATAAAAAGAGGTTGAGCACCACTGTCTCACTAGTATATAACCTCATTCTTCTTCACTTCCGGGTTACATAAAGGATTTAATTATGAATTACAGTGAAATAATGTTTCTGGAAGAAATAAATATCATAGAGAGAGAGAGAGAGAGAGTTAAAGGAAAAGGCGGAAAAGGGTAAAAGGATGCCGTTTATAATATATTATGATCGCGCATAAGATTGACATTTGTTAAAAAAGGTAAAAAAAAACTTATTTTCATAAAAATTCTTGTATTGAAGCGCTGAGATCTGCCCCGCCTACCCCTCGCCCCGTACAGTGTGCAGTGCGTACACTGCTGTTTGTATAACGTACTCCATTCAATACATTCATACACGGAACCAATGGATCGCAACGGTGACTTACTTGTCAGTGATGGAGGAACTAACTTAAGTAATGGTAACAAACTGTCATCTCGAAACTAGACGATTTGAATGAATATAGGTTGTGCCAAGAAATACAGATTACCCGGACGGCAAGGATCACCAGCCCGGGACAATGAAACGCAATCTCTATTGAACCCCTGCCTCGAGTTGCACGTTCCACAGTACAATATGCAAGTGCACCGAGCGCGCGGCGCTTCCTGCGTGGAGCGTCGCTTATAATACAATATTCATTTTAACGGGCGCGTGAATATATAAGTAAGTAAATGAATATAAGAAATCAGGAAGAAAATAAAAATAAAGGGTACCCCTTACCGCCTCATTGTGCGCACGGCGGCGGCGGGGTGGCGCGGCCCGCGATCGAGTGGTTGTGCCCCAAGTAACTGCCGCCCTAAGAAAACCGGAGGAAAAAAGACGAGCCGAGTCGCCGCGTCGCCGCGGGTCAGTTTAAAACAATAATGGCTTATTGTCTGCCCCCGGGGTCCGTTATAACAGCCGTTTGTTTAATTAAGCGACCCCCACGGCTCCGGACAAAAGATTCTGCCTCTTATTCCTTTTTCAGGCTCCGCTCGGGGTGCAAACTTTCTGTAGCACTTGGTCAACGGAGTGGCACCCGCACTGCGCGGGATTCGCGCGTGGCTCCGTTGAAATATGAATATGTATGACAGGAGAACGGCCTGGAACCTCTGCCTACCAGAAATACGGAACCAGCAATCTCGTACAACAATATAGAACATACTTTTATGTACTGAATAGTGCACTAAGTTGCATCGGATTCACAAAAGTAGTGCTTAATAAATCTGATCTAAGTGCCATACTCTTCCCGGCGGCCGGCCGTCGATCGTTACAGCAATCTGACCTTTAGGTAGCGCAGCTCTGAAAAGTCAACATGTACTCTTCCCATAGCAGTGACGTAGGGTCTTTGAGCAGAATGCTATTCTTGGAGCCACACATCGGTTTAGTTGAGCCTTTTCATGTACGATGAGCTGAAGCAGCCTTAGCCACGCTATGACGACCGGCGGAGCGGCGGCAGCTAACTATCCTACATCGCAGCACCGCGAGCGCTGTTGTTATTTATAAATCGCTTAATTTTTTTTTATTACCTTAAATGTTAATTCGCTAATGACTACCGTTTATCACTTGTACCCATTTTTACAAGAAGTTAAGCAATGATCAGAATGGGAAATCAAATTCGCTCACTCAGATTACTCTGGCTCTCGTAATTTAATCGCTGAAACACAGCAGTGCTATGTTGAAGATTTATTGCATGAGGGTAGTCAGCTGGCCACGCGGGCGGGTATATGTAATACCCTTGGCGGTAAAGAACTACACAAATGACTGGGAAATGGAACTGTAGAACTCTGTATTACATAGCAAATGGCAAGCCGTTGTTTCACAGAATATATAAACTAATCGAACACGTGTGTAAGTGTTTGGGTGGACGGGGCGCTACTGCTACTGCTATTGCAATAAATTAAGTAAAAGTTATTTACGAAGATATTACGTAATGATTTGTTTTTACTTTGTTAAGCAAAAGCAGGATTTGCAGTTAAGTTACATAGATGGGTTGTAACTTATCAACCCAATATGAAGTAAGTTTAAACGAACACGTGTGATCTGTATAAAATTACAGCAACAACTTGACGAAGGATATAATTAAAAAGATCCGTGCACGCATGCATCTATGATGTGTGCACGGCGCACGGCGCACCGGACTCATTAATTAGCGGCGCGCCGGCGGGAAGTTTGAAGATGGATATTTTAATTAGAGAGCTCCTTTCAGGGCGCGGCAACATTGTGACATTAAGAAACCGGTCAGACTCAAAAGGAAACTTAACAAAACTTACCCCGGCGCGGGCCGCCGCGGGGGTGCGCGCGGGGGTGCGCGCGGCCGCGGGACGCTCGTTAAAAATGAAACGCGTTCGGACAGCGCGCGCGGGGAAAAACAGAAATTTCTTAATTAAAACCAAATTTCTTCAGCGAGCACTGAGGGCTAGTTTGGAGAGGCGCTACCGGGGCCAGCGGCGCGGCGCGGCGAGGACGGGGAAAGAAGGTTTTAATTAATGTCGTTCCGAGTTGTTTAATTGCGAGCCAGCGTCGGGCGCGCCCGCGCGTCGCCCCGCCGCCCCCGTCCGGCCACGTCCGGCCCCGTCCGGCTCCGCCGCGGCGCAGCGCTGCACATTCAAGGAACAGTTCGCGCTCGCACCCGATCTCCCGATACGTACAATCGCGTGCGTACGCGCAGCCTAAAGCAGAGCAATTGTGTGCGGACTTGATGTTAGCTGCACTCACTGTGTATCTCTCTCACCCACGCACACATACGCGCACGCGCACGCGCACGCGCACGCACACGCGCACGCACACGTTTTTACTTACTTTTTATTTTCTTTATTATGAATAGACGTTAAATGTACTTGATGCAAGCCCTGAATAATAACATCAGGGATAATTGGATATAATAAATACAAATAAAATATACTTGATGCAATGTTATAATATGAATCAAATCAACTGAAATCATTTCAAAGCTTTTCATCGACTACTCTAAATAAGTTTAACATGAAAAAACAAGAGAGCACATTAAAAACATGAACAGGCTCGCAGCGCGGAAGCCATTATGAAATAAACGCTGAAAAATCAGAAAGCTCGCGCAGATCCCCCTAATTAGATTAAATTAAATTCAACCCTCGCCGACTGTCGGCGTCTCCACTCATACACTAACTTGAAAGAGTTAAGGTTTGCTGCAGGAGTCTTCCCGCCGCCCGCCGCGCGCCGCCCGCCGCCCGCCGCCCGCCGCCCGCCGCCACGTAAATAAGCCGGCGAATAATTAGGCCCACAAGAAAATTAAAGCGAGGCTTCATGTATGAAAGCTCGCGCGAGGGACGCGACGCGCTACGCTGCGGCCGCGCGGCTACGCCGTAGCGCGCCTACGGCGTAGCCGCAGCACTTCAAGCGGGAAACATGCGCGTGAACAAACCGTTAAATTGTTTACTTGAGTTAAGTTGGTTAAGCTTTAACTTGTGGTTCACTTTAATTGAAATTTACACTTTTGTTATTCACTTACGTACCTGTATCACGTCGTACAGCACCTCCTAATGAATACTAATTAACTGTGAAACCTGATAATGGTTATTTATTGCAATTTTCAACACATTATCTAGATTGCTACCACGACATCTATTATTTTATTAACAATCCGATGTCCGCTGTGTACGCCGCGGGGCGACAGTAAGTTTAGTACATAGTGGCTACCGCAATCTAAAGCAGATAGAGCAGTGTTCGAGCTCACCGAAGCTCAGCGGTTATTTAACCTACTAAAAATATAGTTAATAAATTCTTTCAACACTTCAGCTACTTCCTGAACATTTATCGTGTCTTCAAACTGATCTTTATATTATTATACTTCATTAACGGGCATGCTCTGCGATATCCGTGCCCTGAGTACAGTCGTGCACACAGTTGGCTCAAGCAGGCTGCCGACGAGTCCGCCACTTCCCAGCTCGTTACTTCACTTGCCAAATTCTTATTAGAGCGGATCTATTACTTGCTTTTCCTATTACATTTCTGCTTTCATGCTTGTTGCTGATGTACATAGCATCACATTGAGCTCGTCGCCTGAGGCATGAGAACCTCATTACCCTAGTAATTTCTCTAGCTACAGTGTCCTTCAAACCGGAACACAGTAACGTTTGCACAGTACTGTTTGCCGGCTGCGATGGGCGGCGCGGGAGTACCTGCCTAGACGGTCTCCAGCAGCAGAGATCTACCGCCTGTAATAATATCCTATTTAACATAAATATGTACAACATTTATATAAAATTTTTGCACAATACATACACGGGCGGATAAGCAGTAAAAGTAGCACCTAGTGAGAGCAAATTATATAGGATTCATTACTAAATTATGTGTCGTTTGGCAAATAATCGCTAGAGGTGTGTGGATGCGCCGGCTGGACGCCGCCCGCCAGGCGCTGCCCGAGCCGCCAGCTCTACCACGACAGCATCCCACCGCCACGAATATTAACTAAGCGAAGCGATTCGCGCCCCCCACCCCCCACGCCGATCCCAAGTAATCGTTCTAAAATGAAAGCTAATTAAAACGTAACGCGTCCCAATCTAAAAGTAAGTGTGTAGTAAGTGTAAGGCAGTGTTAAGTTTACCTTCCAATTTTTGTAATTAATCACGTTCCTGATAATAACTTGATAATGTATATTATTACACCATGCTTACTTATTTATCATTGATACCGTATATTTTGTTAACTATCCGTAAGCGGTGGGGGGGGGGGGGGTTTATTAAAAACAAATTAAAAGATTTGAAGGAGTTCACCGAGCGGCCGGGCCGCGCGCCGCGCGCCGCGCCGGCGACTTCACAGAATACTTTAGCGGATCTCGCGCGTCGTATTTTCGCGTCCCAACACCACTCAAAGTAACCCTTGTATGTATTTAAGGGGTCGAGAAGCGCACTTGAAGTGAGTAAATTTTGTAACGTACAGTTTTTGCAAGTTATTTCACAGCTTATGTCATAAATAAGTACTTCACACTGCGCGCCGTGAATGTGCGTGCCTAGGAACTTGGCAATATAAAAATACTGTTGTTAGTTTCAGTAACAGAGCCTTAACGTAAGCGATTATTTATAAATATTTTCGATGTAACCTGTAACCTTATAACATTCTTTATGAGAAGCTTGGAAATAAAAAAACCATTACTTTTTACATTAACCAGTGACTTCAAGATTGAAACTCTGTTTGTAAAATACACTAATAACTAAAAATTTGTTTGATTGAGTCATCGTTTATATTTCAGTGTGAAAAGATGATGTAGCTCGCTGGCCTAGTGGTTAGAGCGCGCGGCCTGCATTCCGAAGGTCGCGGGTTCGAATCTCGGCATGTACCGATGACTTTTAATATTTAAGTTATGTACATTAATGAACTTTAGTTACAACAGCGAGATACAAACGGTGAACGAGAACATCGCGAGGAAACCCGCACATGAATTAGAATTTATTCCAAGCTGTGTGCGTGAGGTCACCAACCCGCATTGGGCCCGCGTGGTGACTATGGCCTCATCGCCTTCATATTGAGGGTAGGTCTGTGCCGGAACAGTGGGGACGTAAATTGGCTATTGTGGGGAAAAGTTGAAAGTAATGTTATTTCAAAGAGAGACAAATGAAGTAGTAAATTTAGGTCGCGAAGGACGTGAAGGTCCAAGAGTGAGTATTAGCAAAGAATGCGGTTGGCGGCGCGGATCGCAGGAAATCTTTGAATGCGTCGGCAGTGCAACGATTGGGCGGCACAACAAGCTCTCATCGATACACTACTGCTGATAATTATGATCAACTTACACTGTATGTAGTTGACTTTATTGTACACAACACAATTAGAAGTTATAGAGCCTTAAGTTAGAGTTGTCCAACACCGAAATAGTTTTCGCATGGCCGTTACAATACGAAATTTGAATATGAATATAATTGCGGAAAAAGAGGTCTTCGAGACAATATTTTGCGGCGACACGAGGGGAGCAACTACCCTCCACCTAATACAAGAGCAATTTAATTTGCGACACCCTCGGCGACGGAAGCCGACACCGCGACACCGCGACACCGCGCCGGAGGTGTGAAGCTATAGCGGCGGCCGGCGCGGCTCGCCTTACCGATCAATTGTCGCACCCCGTGTTGTTCCTTGCGCTGTCGGATTAACATGCATTTGGATACATTACATGTCAAGTTAGCTCACGACACAGTGAACATAGAGATCGACAGCAATCTGTTAACGACGACAACTCACGCGTACACAACACGTAAAACAAATTACTTTAAAACGAACGCAAAGCCGCGCTGCTGCTCACACGAGCTAAAGCTTCGATCTTCTTAAAAATATATATGAGTTATTTAAAGTTTCTATCGGTACAGTCTATTTACTTTATTAATTTAGTAAGGATTTGCTTAGTGTTCAACTTTCGCTACTAAGCTAGCCTAGCGCCTTAAAACAATTAGTTCATATGATTCACCCACAATGGGTATTAAATTAAAACAAATATTTGAAACAAAATTATATGAGTCGAGAGCAGCTGGACATGGGCACAATAATGATAACATAGCCTAAGTATGGCACTAAGTATGGCACTAAGTATGGCACTATAGTAGCACGCTGGCCTAATGGTTAGAGCGCGCGGCTTTCTTTCCGAAGGTCGCGGGTTCGAACCTCGGCATGTACCGATGACTTAATATTTAAGTTATGTACATTTGTGAACTTAAGTTACAACAGCGAGATACAAACGGTGTAGGAAGATAGCGCGAGGAAACCCGCACACTGACATCATCTTTGTGTGTGTGTGCGTGTGGTGGCCCAAATAAAGTGGCAACAGGCTCGCCCCCTGTTACATGGGACCTAATCTGACCACATCTGACGATAAGTGGGCGTCTATTCGCCTCTGCCTACCCCCACTGGGAAAAAGACTTGATAATATAAAAAAAATTGTCACTGTATAACCTTTTCCCTAAGACTAACCAGTGAATAATCCTGCCATCCGCCGTACGAGTTAGTTGTACCTGCAACGGTAACAGGTTCTTAAGCCGCTATTTCATTACCAGTAACCAGTAACGGGGGCAGTGGGTGTCAGCTGGAGGGAGGAGCAAGGACACACTAGCCCGCCGGGGAGCAGTGGCCCGCTGATGGTGAGGTAGCGCGCGTGTGTAAGCTCGCGCCTGTACAGGCACTATCACAAGAGCTTGTGGAGATCGCTTGCTCTGTGACTTGCGATTCCAGGCTTCGCATCCTACTGCAATAAAGTATAGTTGATGAAAAGAGTTTCGCACCCGCGCGAGCCCAGGGGGCACCAGCTTCGTATAGTAAATGTTTCCGCATAACATCACCGCTGCGTTCCGGCTATATCTTGCAGCACATGAGAAGCAGCTTGTCGCAAAGCGCTTCGCTATCTTCAACCACTCCATCATTAGCCCGGTGCCGGCACGAGCGCAAGCCGGCACTCGGTACACGCGGCGCACTCACTGTTGCACACGAATGAGAATCCTGATGAGTTTTTTTTTTTAATTCATATTAGCCTTTTTTTCTCTGTAACAACTTGTTCAGCCCCCACACTCGCCGGCACACCACCAAACCCCACCCCCACCCCCACCCCCATTCCCGCTCCACGGTAATGTTATTAAAAATTCTATTTGCAGGTCGCGCACTCTTCCGGTGCTTTCCGTTGCCTGACCAGTGCGTTGTCATATCATTTCAACTTTAATGACACAGCAACACTGTCGCGAAGTAAGTTGCGGCGAAATTTACTAATTCGTTGTATTATGTGTGTGTGTGCGTGTGTGTGCGCGTGTGCGTGTATGTGAGTGTATGTGCGCGTGTGCGTGTGTGTCGCGCGTGTGTGTGTGTGCGTGTGTGTGTGCGTGTGCGCACCAAAGACTATTTACTTAAAAGGACAGGAACACCCCTAACAAAAGACCGCATTTCGGCACACCGATTGAAGAAAGCAGACATTTACCGGATGCATTCGCCATCCGGCCAGTGGCCCCCGAAATCAGTTGGAAAGGACCCTAACTACACAAATTGTCTATAGTAATGAAAATGATGAAGTCTAAATATTATCTCAAGCTCGCGCTGCTCTTGTTGCCACGTTGTTCGTTTCTCGTAGTAAATCTTTTATAATTTTCTTTTGATGCAATGGATCAACCTAAAAAACACGAAATTACTAAAATGACGTTACGTCTTAAGCTTTATTGTCTCTCCCGCTGTCACGGTACACCGTGATGCAGCTCGCGCGCAATCAAACCGAACACGTCAACGGAACTGAGGATAATGTTCAGCGTCAATGGACTCGGTAAACTAGCGCAAGCGGTTCGAGTCAACGTGCAACGGTCGGTGATCGTGCTCAAGTTATTCTCAAAGTGCTGCTAAAACAATATAACCCATACGTCTGTAGCTTCAAGCTGTTGCACTTCAAGCTGCAACTTAAGTTTATCAATAACATGATATTTCTTACAAATTAAGTAATAACTCAATGTAAGCACTTAATTAGCTCATCGGTAGCACCCTAACGCTACTCACACACACCGGGCTCCCCGTCGCAGGCCCCCGAGAGGCCTCCGCGCACATGGTGACCGCCGTCGCTATGGTAACGGAGGTCAACGACCCAAGCGCAACCTCCACTCGAGGTTTTCCCACTGTTGTTTAAATCGTAACTTCCTACGACTGTTTACAGTTTTCATGTATAAAACTACTTTAAAAATAACTTGTATGTTTACATTCAATGTAAATATAGATTATTTATTTACGTTTAGACAGTCAGTGTCCCCGCTACTTACCGCAGCTGGCCTCCGCGCGGCGACTGCCGCCCCGGGGCACTCGCGCGCGGACCGGGCACACCCGTCATCGACCAATGCACAATGCACTCGTGTCAGACTGTGGCAAGACGTATACACAGCACCGATTCGTGTTCATGTGCGCAACCGGAAGCGATTCCGCTCCGCCGTCGCGCTCGCGGCGCGCACACCGGCGGCTCGAACCTCGGACTGCGCGTTTCGCAACTGTTTGTTCCACAAAGGAAACGAATGGAACCGTGGAACTGTTACAACAGAAGGTAAACACTAGCGCGGCGTGCGGCGGCGTGCGGCGGCGTGCGGCGGCGTGCGGTGCGGGCGAGCGGGCGCGCGGCGTCGCCGACACCGAGCTACTCGTGCGGCGCGGGTTCGAAGCGTGTCCCGCGCGCAGCGTGACCGCCGCCGCGGGAAACTCGCTTTTCCGCTAGCGGGCTAAACGCCAATTTTTCTTCCGGCGCGCGCCGCCGACACAGATGCAACTTTAGAATGATCTAAACAGGGTTTAGTTCCGGCGTGCCGGAGTGCCGGAGTGCCGGCGTGCCGCCGCGCGGTGACGTCGCGGGTAGGAGAAAGTGGTGCCGCTGCGGGGGTGCGAGTGAGAGCGCGCGCGGAGGGTGCAGCGTGCCGCCGCAAGCGGAACCTCCGGCGCGCCCTCGCGCCCTCGCACCCCAAAGAATCGATCTTAAAGACGCCCGCAGGAAGTTTGCCGTTTGAGAGGGCGTTAGGTGTCCGGGATGCCGCCGGAACTGCTATTTAATAAACTACCCGCTCGCGCACCGCGGGGTGAGACGTCCATTCACTGATTCTGTGCTTTTGTACGCAAAGGGACTGACAGAAAATAATGCCTGCTGATCTAAACATTAAAGCTGTTTACGATGTATTACAAAGTGTATTCTTATTCAGCTGCTCTGGTAAAGATCATCTTTGAGGAATACAAGGATTCAATGCGTCGCCGCTCCGGCGCCGATGAACAATGCTGAATCTCGTACGAGGCCGATAAGTGAAACCAACTGAGATGTAATTTACGCATACACCCTTTGTAAAGTTTATTTCTCCTTTTTATAATAGAACGAGTGAATGCGCAACCCTTGCGCACCTGCTGCGCAGAGATACGTGCAGGTGAGCAGTGAGGTATACGGCGTGACGCGGCGCGGCGGCGGTGCGCGGCGTGACGTCACGTCACGTCACGTCAGGTCACGTCACGGGGGGGGTGTTACATATTGAATATACTGGTGGTAGGTACGTAGTACTATGCCGGATACCGTCTGAGTGGATACCATCGCAGTGTATATTTCTCTTGCCAAACAGTAGGATCCAAACATTACTATGTTCCGGTTTGAAGGGCGATGTAGCTAGTGTAATTACTGGGATAACGTATTATGTCTCAGCCTACGAGTGCAGTATGGCGCCACTTTGTTATGGACGGGTGTACCTCTTAGCATCGCGTGAACATGCCGCTGGTCTCGTCGCTTAATTGTGTATTTGTGTGACGACCGAGAGTGTCGGCGCGCAGCGGTGCGTGCGCACTCGCGGGGGGTCCACCTCAGACCCTACCTACCCACGGCAATAATAAGGTTTCCCCGAGGTGTAAACAGTCAGAACAATTCATGTTCAAGACATCTCACCCATCAGCCGATAGAAAGAGCACTAAAATTAAAAAGCATCAGTGCACACCGGTGCACACCGGTGCACACTGGTGCACACCGGTGCCACAGAGCGCGGCGCAAACATAAATACCGTGCTTGATGTTTTTAACTTTCACTCTCATTATTTGATTATATGGCCCAGGAACGAGGATTCCCCGCCAAGAAACTTTATTACCTGACTTAAAGATAGAAGTCCACTGCTGGACATAGGCTTCTCTCAAATATCCCCACATGGAACGGTTCGCATCCAGCGGCTTCCTGCGACCTATTGGGTAACAGGGGCCGTCACATGGAGAAGATTTGGGCCATTTTCCATCACTTTGGCCCAAACGGGTTGGTGAGAGTCAGAGCCTCGTTTGTTGATTAGCAGGGTACACCGCGAGCAGGCGAGGTTGGCTTGGGTCCCGCAAATTGTTGTGCGGGACCTCTTATACCCCTCAATGAGTACAGTAATTATGTTTAAATATCTTTAAATAAAATGCTCTCTTATTTAATAAAATATATTCGGTAACAGGGATGGTGGCTGCCATTTAAATAGCATACATTCAGCCAGGAGACGTCGGTACGAACGGTCAATGAATCTCCGTTGGATACTGTTCACGCGAAATTCGGCAAACTATACTTATGCATGTTGATAATGTGATAAAGGGTGTCTGGCGGCAGATTTATATTTTTAAAAACGAATATCTCAACAAGTTATAAACAGTGCGGGGTGGTGGGCAAGGTGGTCAGTGGTCAGTCATTAGAATCACCGATCGTGCGGGTTTCTTAGTCACGATGTCGCAGTGGTGCAGTGGTGCAGTGGTCGGGTGAGCATCGCGCGTTCGCTATTGAAGCATTTTTCAAGAGTAACGATTCTTACGTACTCGCTCCGACAGCCGACAGTTTTGTTCACATTTCAATATTCGACGGATAGGCGATGGGCCGAGTGTGAATTTAATTCGTTCGTGGGTGGAGAGGTTCCGCGCAACTGCTTCGGCTATGAACACACCACGGCCAGGACCTAGTCGATCGTCAAGGACCCCCGAAAACATTGAACTGGTTGAACGCAGTTTACGTGAAAATGCACGACTTTCGATACGGAAAAGGGCAGCTTCACTGGGACTTCCAAGAGCATGCGTGCATGAAATTTTGAAAAAAGATATGAACTTTCATCCTTTTAAAATTCAAATAATTCAAGAATTGAAAAAAAATTACTTTGCGTCACGCAAATTTTTTTGTGAAACCATGTTGGAGCGTTTTCGCACTGTGAATTCCATTTTTTGGAGCGACGAGGCTCATTTCCATTTAAACGGACACGTAAACAAGAACAACACACAAAATTGCCGTTACTGGGCTCTAAGAACTCGCAATCCTCGACTGAAGCACCAAAAACCATTACATTGCCCAAGGGTAACTGTTTGGTGCGCTTTATCCACGAATGGGATAATCGGACCATTTCTTTTTGAAAATGCACGGGGCCAAGCGACGAATGTCAATGGTGAGAATTATCGGCTCATGATTTCGAATTTCTTTTTGCCGAACCTGCGAGCTCATTCATCATTCTCATCATTCTCATCACACACGTGGTTTCAACAGGATGCGGTACAGGTGCGACCGCACACACGGCCAGAGCTTCGATGGATTTGTTGCAAGAAAATC
Organism: Troides aeacus; assembly: GCA_033220335.2. Classification (NCBI taxonomy): domain Eukaryota; kingdom Metazoa; phylum Arthropoda; class Insecta; order Lepidoptera; family Papilionidae; genus Troides; species Troides aeacus. The sequence goes on from CM067282.1 coordinate 11,906,748, forward strand.
TCCCTCAAAAACTGATTAGTCGCTTTGGGGACATCCCGTGGCCACCGAGGTCACCCGACCTAACTCTAATGGATTGTTTTTTGTGGGGCTACCTCAAAGAGAGAGTTTACGCCAACGATCCGCGAACTGTTGTGGACTTAAAAGAGAATATTCGGCGCGAAATCAGCGCAATTGAACCAAGTTTACTGCAGCGTGTGGCACGGAATACGAGGCTCCGTTTCGAACAGTGTGTGTGTGTGTGTGTGTGTGTGCAACAGGATGGAAGACATTTGGATGACATTATCTTTAAACAAATGAAATCCGCATTTGTACTCTATCTTTTAATACTTTTAGTAAAATTATATGTCAAACATATTATTTTTTATTTAAATTTGAAAACATAAATCTGCCACCAGACACCCTGTACAATAGATACATAAATAAATAAATAAGAAATGCTCCTAGAATCGGCATTCGCTTGAACTGGAGCACCGGCTCAACGTGTGGTTACACTGGCAGCACGGGCGCGCGGCGGGCGCGCGGCGGGCGCGCGGCGGGCGCGCGGCAAAGGGAATCCCTGACGAGGAGCACAAGGGGCTGCGGCTCGCGCGGCGCGGCGCGCTTACGGAATTTTTAACTCGCGAAATGGCGCCGCTCCGCGCGAGTGCCGAGTTAATTGCAATCACATCAGATAGGAGGCCGTTCAAGTTGCAACATTTATTTGTTGTCTACCTATTTATCCATATTTCTTTGAAAACATTACATTTATGAAAAAATAAATTAGGCTATCACGTTACAGGGCGCGAGTTTGATAGCGTCTTCGCTTCCCATTCCATATCTTTTTTCGCAGTGAATTTCGAAACCGCGAGCTGATCTAACCGATCGATGTAGATATCCCAGAGGAACGCCTACGCTACGCGGTGGCCATTTTCCGGCTGATAATAACGATGATGATGTGCTGAACTGTGAAAGTAGATCATATGACTAGCAGCAGCATTAAACATCCAGAAAATTGGCTCGATCTCACTCTTTAACAGAACGAAGACGAATCCGTGCTGTAATACCATTAAGATACAAACAAACAACGTACCAGTATATTGATTATGGAGTTCAATAAATATATTACTATCATATCACTCGAGCATGTTAACCTTTGACAACAACATTGAACTTCGCCGACAGCTGACTGCCGCGACTCGCTTTGTGAGCTGTTCCTGGTGACAACCGACCGCCAGAGCTGTGCCGCAGGCTTGCGAGTACAAAGGCCTCCTCGGCTGCTGCTCTGAAAGGAAGACGTCCTCAACTGCAGTCCATTGAACAAATTGAATACTGAAAGGAATCATCAGTTTGATAACGTGTACATGCTTGTCCAAAATACCGCTATCGATAGACAGGCAACGCTTTCATAGGTGACATATATTTTTTGTATTAAAGTTGATAGTAGCAGCAAGGTCATTTTCAATTGGCGATATAGCGCAACTCATACACTATATATATATATATATATATTCACGTATTCTGTATACGAATGGTTTTCAGGGATGGTGTACAACATTCTCACCTCGGTGCGCAATTAAAGCTTAATATAGCACCAGGACACAATGAGCCTCTGACCAAAAATGTCAATAGGTAAATTAATCATCATAAAATATTTATTAGCTGTTGACACCTAGCGGCTGACGATGATCAATATACTTTTACATTTTACGTCCGCCCTGTAAAATATTTCACTAAACATTTTAACCCTGTCTTGACGAGAGATAGTTAAAGGTGCGAATGAATGATGAAGCTTGTCGTAGGGTCTTCAGGGCCGGTAGGCTGCACTACCCACAGCCTCATTGTCACTTAACACCATGTCAGATTGAAGTCAAGTATTAGGTCAAATAGAAAATGTAATGCAGATAGAACAATCATTAACTTTTATCAGTACGTAAAAGTAAATTTAATTCATTACGAGCAGAGCAGAGTGGCGCAGTGGAAGCGTGCTGGGCCCATAACCCAGAGGTCCGTGGATCGAAACCACGCTCTGCTATAACGAATTTATTGTTAGTATTTTCATTCTATAACAATTTTTATAACTTCTCAAACAGGTTTTTCGTAAAGTTTGTCATATTTTGTTGGTATTTCTAAATCTTCTAGAAAAGTTTAGTATGTTATATTGTATTTATCCTGATACACATTACATAACGAGATACATTAATTTATAAAAATAAATTATTGATTCTAAAAAAAACATATATCAAGTAATAAACAGCTCAAATAAAGTTGATTGAAATTCATAAAGATGAAAATATAATTCAACGGAAGTTAAACAGGGAAATGGATGTTTCTAAAATATAAAATATAAAATTATACAAAATATATATTTAAAATTATTTTAAACAAACTTTATTTTATGTCTAAAATACGAATATATAATATGTAAAGAAGTGAAATATGGGAAAAGGATTCATTATAATAAATAAAAAAGTTAAAGTACAATAGTTGGGTGTTCGTGAAACGTCCCAAGGACCTAATTAGGAACAGTTCGTGTATCAGCCGGCCGCGCGGCCGTGCGGCCGTGTGGGCGCGTGAGCGCGGCGGAGACGCATGCGCATGCGCGCGCGCGCGCTCCTGCGTACACCCGGCTCCGGACGTGTACTGCGTACGTGTCGAGTGTGAAAATTTGCTTCGTGCAAATTGATTGAACTATTGATTGGAGATTATTACTAACCTCCAATACGTTTTAAAATGACGTATAGGAATGAATGAATGAAAATATACTGTATACTGTATACTGATTGAAATGCTAAAATATAAAAATACAAATATGATTGTTGGTGAAAAATTATGAAAGTATATATGTATGAAAGTCCCTAGTGATGAGTTATAAAAGATATATCGGTTCGAATCCCGGAATATATGTGAATGCAAACAATAATGTATTATGATACAATATAATAAAGTAAGAGTGTGAAGGTCTTTAAAAATAAAATTTATAAATTATACGGATTCGAAACCGCGTAAAATGGTGCATGGCAAAATTAACATATAACATCATGTCGGCGGAGAAGGTGAGATACCAGCCGGGTGTAGGTGGCGGTTATTTAAGTAACCACTTGATTATACTCCGGTTCGGGAAGAGTGTTAGATAGCACTTCGGTGATATCGAAATACTCAGAACCATGTCTTAGGGCTTCGGTTCTATGATACGTCGTGTTTAATAATATTTGTTTATTCAAAAATCAACTCGAACTGTGTCGATGCACTATGAGGTAGCGGAAGCGGACGCGAGCTCCTGCTTCGATGCTTATCAAACATTGATATTGCGTCTTGTCGTAGCGGGACGTTTGCACCGTTACTGAACTGATTGATGTCTGCTGTGATGTATTGAGCGCCTTCCATCATGATGTGCGCCGATGATGGTCGATTGCATGTCTGTGGCCGTTCAGTGATACGACGTCTTCGACGATCACTGGGTTATATGTCACTTCTGAACATTGCGCCTTGCGCTATGGTTTGACACTTTATCTTATTAGATTTTTCCAAGTCGGGTCCTTTGATGACGGGGCTGCAGACTGTCTGCCCTCCCTATTTTATGAAATTTTCAAATAAAGATCTCATTAGATCCCCGTCTTTAAGATATGTGACGAGGTGTCAGTGGGCGAGACAAACTTGATCAAAACAGCATTTCACTCAACGACAAAGACTCTATGCCTGATGGCTCATAATAAAAATAATATTTATTGGCTGTATCCACAACAGTGGTTGGCGGAGTTATGCATTTACTTCATGAACGGTGATAGCTGGTGGGAGTACAATCTCTCAAAGCTGCAATGTAATCGCTTTGCCATTCTATGAGGTGAGCTATGAGCTCTCCAATGCACTCCGCGGATTGCGATCCGTACTGACTACGTAGTTGGTGGTGATGTCAATTCCAACACTACAATGTGTCTGCAAGTGCACCTGGCTAGTGAAGGTGGTGGCTCGTAGAAAGGACTAACCTTTGGGTCAGAGTACCCTTTATATCTATTATGTGTCCTGCAATGTGCGCTGACCACACACTGTATATCTGGTTACGGTTGCATCTTGTGAGATGCTTACTCACATTGCCATGCGCAATTTGATCACAGTTTGTGCTTACGCACTAACATTGAGCCGAGTGCTCTTCTACTGGTTCGCCAGTTTCAACCTTGCTGTGGACTGCGGTCCGAGGCCAATTAAACTCTCCCTGTTTCGGGGAGGGCGCAGTATTTGGTTGACCCTCACCGCATACGGCGGGGTCTGGCTACTGGAGCCGTATGCCATCCCCACATTTTTTTAAATGTGAGGATGCGAACTTATACACTTGTGTCGGGGTGTAAAGAATTAATAAATATTGTAAACCCGTAACAAGATGTGGAGCCCTTTACAAGCGTGAAGGGATTGTAAATAAGGAAACAAACCACACAAACGGCATCAGACTGTCTTAACAAACATTCCTTAACAAAGCTCCTAATCGAGACAATCACAAATATAATACTTAATGGCCAAAACATAAACATTAATCATACTACAAACAATAGTACGCATCATCCTGATCACGTAAAATATGATTTCCTGAGTACTAAATATTGTTTTCAAAATATTTAAAACTTATTATATTTAAGAAAAAGGGGTAAAGGTACAAGTCGAATAACCTGCACATCCAGCGCTGCAGTGACGTGAACACGCTGCAACATCTTCCATGCAGCGCCGCGGGAGCAGCGAGCTGAACTCTGGTACACGACACCGGCGGCGGCCAACCCATCAGCGGGAACGAATGGCGTTGGACCCCTGGCCACCGATTCTAATACAACACACTTTTGTTTCGAGCGCACGACAAGCGAGAATTTATGATTTTTTCTGATGGTAAATGACTCCTGTTTCAGCAAATAACAATGTGACCACCACCTCCCAAGGCAGGCTAAAGAAATCTACCTGAACACCTCTATTTTCATATTAATATAATATTATCAGCGCAACCAGTGCGATGCGTCCGGCGTCCAACGTGACCACACGAGCAACGTGACCACACGAGCTACGTGCGGCAGGTCGTCGGCGCACTGCATTTGTTATGTGGCTATTTATTTAAATATATATATATATAAACTCTAGGGTTTCTGTTTACCAGCGGCAGAGGGACGTACTTCCGTTTACCTTTGTGGATAAATAGACTTCTATTACAAGTACTGTGACCTAATTTCGTTATTTGCGTACACAGCAGAGTGGCGCAGTGGAAGCGTGCTGGGCCCATAACCCAGAGGTCCGTGGATCGAAACCACGCTCTGCTAGAAGTAAACATTAATATTTTTATTTAAAAAAAATATATTTTGTTTTAGAAACATAAAACAAACGTGTTTCCAAAACGTTAAAAATTAGTGAACAGTTCCATTGGTTCATTCTTTGAAGGCAGCGGCCGCGCACTCACCGTGTGCACCTAGACCAGGTACTCTTGTGCCTTGCTCATCTTTTGAAAAAGTAATATGGTTCAAAAATATACGCATAGAGCTGCTGCTACCGTACATGAAACGGATGTCCGCTAACAATGCGCAAGCCCCGATTAAGGTCGCGGTTTCAAAATACAGCGCATAATTACATCCCCGCAGCACCGCAGCACCGCAGCACCGCAGCACCGCAGCACCGCAGCACCGCAGCACCGCAGCACCGCAGCACCGCCGCGACTGCTGAATCGCTTCTTATGCGCAGGCTTGTTTACGGTGCCAGTGAATCTTTTGTGGAGCTCGCCCTCCCCGGAACCAGATTCGACTGCAGATCCGAGCTCGGCCCATGATATGTCTCAAGTATAATAAATTATAAGACACTGGCTCCAGCGAACATTGTAGGTGCACTTGTACATTATTCATGTATACATAAGTATATATAAGGGGAACCGGAAAGTAATGTCGTTTCTGCGCATACCAATACTTGATTGTCATTTGTCAGCTCATTGTTTTGTTCAGAGGCGTACCAAAGACATTGTGAGGTTATAGTGATTTCTTTACTTATAGACAATTGAATTACAATTTTTTTTTGTAATTTTGGGTAAAATGGCCAGCCAAATACCAGAAGAGGTACACATCCGGCATTGCATGCTCTTTGAGTTTCGCAAGGGAAATAACGCAACAGTTGCTACCAAAAACATTTGCGATGTTTATCCAAATGCACTGGACATTCGTAAATGCCAAAGGTGGTTTTCCAAGTTCAAATCGGGTAATTTTGATCTTTCCGACTCGTATCGATCAGGAAGACCATCAGCGTTAGACAACGACGTGTTAAGGGCGGAAGTGGAAGCAAATCCGTGTCAGACGATCGAGGAATTGTCAAACAGTCTCAACAAACCTTGGTCGACCATCCAAGAACATTTGAAGCAGATTGGAAAAGTAAGCAGAGCAGGTGTTTGGGTCCCGCATAATCTGTCCGAACAGAATAAGGCTAACCGATCAATCACATGCAACTTATTGCTTCAACGACACAACACAGAAGCGTTTTTTGATCGCTTGATCACAGGAGATGAGAAATGGGTCCTGTATGATAACCCAAAACGCAAAAGGCAGTGGCTCTCTCCAAATGAAATCCCTCGGAGTACTGCTAAGCCAGGTTTACACCCCAAAAAAGCGCTTTTGTGTGTTTGGTGGAGTATTCGCGGCATTGTTCATTTTGAATTACTGAAACCTGGAGAAACTGTTACTGCAGACCTCTACAGCGAACAATTGCAGCGAGTCAATCAATCTTTAATTGAAAAGTGGCCAGCGATTGTCAACCGAAAAGGCGTCATTCTCCAACATGACAATGCAAGACCGCACTGCGCAAGGCGAACTCTAGAAAAAATTAATGAATTGGGGTGGGAGGTGCTGCCTCATCCACCATATTCGCCCGATGTTGCACCATCGGATTTCCACTTATTCCGAGCGCTGCAACACTTTTTAAGTGGCAAAACATTTGCAAATTTGGATGATATCCAAAATGCCATCTCTAGATATTTTGCCGAAAAACCAATTAATTTTTATCGATCAGGGATTGAAAATTTACTCACTAGATGGCAAAAGGTTATTGACAATGATGGGGAATACATCATTGATTAAAAATAAAGACTCGTTAAAAATGTATGTGTTTGTATTTAGCGTAAGAAAACGACATTACTTTCCGGTCCCACTATTATATTATAAGCAAACGCTGCCTTACGAGGCACATCTTGCAAGCGGAGCGGCCAGCTTCACGCGAAACGTGTCTCGTGTCCAACAATTCGTATTTCAAGTAGACGCTTAGCTAATAAAGTACCCCATCGCGCCCCATCGCGCCCCATCGCGCCCCATCGGCCCGGCCCACCTGTGGGACTAGACTCTGCACTCTTTTCACTAATAGTTTAATTAACGTTAAACATAAATGTTAACACATGTTACATGTTACAAAATCGATATATAATAATATTTCAGCCATATTCCTCCCCCGGCCTAAATTCATTTTTGGGTAATTTTAATAGAAATATAATTGTTACCTAATAATCACTACAAACACGATCTTGAGCAACATTTCTCAAACAAGCCGAATGTCAAAAATCTTAAAAGTTTGTTATAGCAGAGCGTGGTTTCGATCCACGGACCTCTGGGTTATGGGCCCAGCACGCTTCCACTGCGCCACTCTGCTCTCGTTAACTTTAGTTAAATGTCAACATGAATTGTTATGATTCGTGTGATTACGTCACGTTAAGATTTCACTTAACTTTGCAAAAGTATTAGATTTACGTGTCACTTAGACTATATACTTATGCATATACAATCCTTTACACTTGGTGCCAGTACCATTTGAAACAGTGACGGGACACGAGACCAGCCGCAGGATTTGATCAGGCCGTCTAAACCAAGTCGACTGGAGCAGTTGTCGGTTGTAGCTGCGCACCGCGCACCGCGCACCGCGCACCGCGCACCGCGCGCGACCTGCGCAGCTTCATTACACAATGAAGAATAAAAAGTGACAAGTAATTGATACAAAACGCAGCAGGAAAGCTAAACCATCCTCTCGGAAGTGGAAAAAGTAACCCTGCAGCCGGAGACCTCGGGCAATAGTTACAAGTGGCCAGTCGAAGCGGCGCGATCAAAGCCGGCGCGGCGCAGATCAAAGGCGCGGTTAATGGCTTTTAAGCGCGGAGCGGAGCCCCCGGGGGCGTGCGGGGGCGTAGGGCAGGGGGCGCGCGCGGCTTCAAGTAGCGGGGGCGAATTGTTGCGTACACTCGTTTTTGTTTCGGAGGCTGTTGCCTAATGAAACTCACTTTCGTCTGCGAGCGGCAACGTCTCGCTGTGGAGTGCATCGGGCGAAGGAAGCGCCGCCGCCGCACGCCCTGCAGCTTCCGCGAATCACTTTAGATGATCAAACATTATGTTGTTCCCAAATAATGAAGACAATACGCTTAGATACAAAACAAAGTTAATATCAACATAACAATAGGTTAACTTAGAACAAAGTAAAGATTCGACAATGTTTGAAGGATGCAATACGAAACAAGCTCACGAGGAGATTTACATCGGCAGCATTAGTTGACGATGCTTTAGATTCAGTTTTCACTGGCTCTCGGTCGAATCATATAGGTGATTGAGATAGCCAGATAATATAATAACTCTAAGAAATGCAGTGGGAAGATATGGTATCACAGTTAAATTACTAGGCATAAGTCAGCCGTAAATCTAGTATTACCATCGCTGAATGTACCGCTGAGGAAGTAAAACAAATACGTATTCACGTGCAGCGCGGGAATTGAACTGGCGCCGGGACCTCCGGGAGCCTTACTCCGAGTGTATTACCTCTCCACGTGTTATCGAGGTATAAGTAAGAAATATAACTTACAGGCGACACTTGCACAATGTTGCCCGGTTGATATATCTTTGCGTCAATTCCGGATAATGTAACTGGTAATGTTTTAAATAAAAGCTAGCAAGGGGTGCGAAAAGTATGATGGTGCTATTTGCTACCATATATATATATATATATATATATATATATATATATATATATATATATATATATATATATATATATATATATATATAAGGTTTTTTTCTATTCATAACTTATTCTTTTTTCTATTATTGACGGCGAAATAAAACCTGTGTTTCTGTAATCAAAATTTTATTTGAATAATTATAAATTCAACAACAAAACCTATAAAACGCTCTGAACTAAAGAAAACCTACCTGTAATCAAAAAAACGATATTTAACGTTCATTATTCACAGCGTCAATCTTTTCTTCAATATTTTTAACACTTATATACAATAATAAATTACACTCTTATATTTCCTACCTCTCAGCCAATGACAGCTCCGCTTTATCGACGCAGCAGATTGCATTCCTTACACCGCTACCGCCATCTGTCAACCCTAACACACACCGCACTTCTTTACCGATGGAGCGAGTCACGGCAAAATTCAAATTAAATAAATATTTTAAAATAGGGAAGCTGCTGGACGCAGTAGGATCGGCAAGGATGCTTGCGGAGGTCTTCTTCCCGGGCGATAACCCAAGGAGGACAATGCGGACCACTGTGCTGTAAGAGCTAAGTCCGATGAAGTCAACGAGGGGAGCCATGATGATTCATGCGAACCCTCCTTCACGATAAAGGAGCTCCGATGGTTCGTGTCGACCTTCAATGCAAGAAAGACACCTGGCTTTGACGGACTCACTGCCGACGACATCCGGGCGGCCATTACTGTGGATGACGAACTGTTTCTCGCGCCATCCAACCGGTGTCTCGCTCTTGCCTACTTCCCCAGGAGATGGAAGGAGGCAGCGGTCGTGGTGTTGCGGAAACCCGGTAAGGACGACTACACGCACCCGAAATCCTACTGGCCAACCGGACTCTTGCCCATTATGGGCAAGGTGCTAGAGAAGATGATGGTCCGGAGGATTCGGTGGTACACTGCGCTGTATATCAGTAGCCGCCAATACGGCTTCGTGCCGCAAAAGTGTACGAAAGATACCCTGTATGACCTGATCCAGCACACACGAACTCGCTTGAAGGAGAAGATCATTGTGCTGGTATCATTGGACATAAAGGGAGCCTTTGACAACGCCTGGTGGCCTGCTATACGGTGCAGACTGGAAGAAACTCACTGCCCCATCGGCCTGCGGCGCCTTGTCCAAGGCTATTTTAGGTGCCACATAGTGTCCGTCAGGTACGCGGAGACGGAGTGCGCCAGAGCGACCACAAAGGGGTGCGTTCAGGGATCCGTGGGCGGCCCAACATTCTGCACCCTTCTCCTAAATCCACTCGTGGAGGGGGTAGCCAAGAGCGGGACACACTGTCAGGCGCTTGCAGACAATGTCCTGCTGATCTTCTCTGGGCAAGAGACCGGGAATATCACGTGGAAGGCAAATGCGGTACTCGCCGATATTCACGATTGGGGGGTTAGAAACAAGCTTAGGTTCGCACCACACAAAACAAATGTGATGGTTCTGACCAATAAGCGAAAGTACAACCACCCAATATTGAGTATGGGTGGAGAGCCCCTTTGTCGAACTCGTGAAGTTCGGATAGTCGGCCTCACAGTTGACGATAGGCTCACGTTCAACACACATGTGAAGAACGTGAGCAAAAAGACCCACGGTCTCTATCGTCAGCTGTGCAGAGCCGCGAAACTGTCATGGAGGTTGAACTCGGAGGTGATCAGAACGATGTATCTGGCGGTGTTAAAGCTGATTATTTTATATGCAGCGAGTGCATGGTCGTGCGCCGGCGGCTAAAAAGCTGCTGGTCCGAAGGCAGCTCGATGCGGATCAGCATGGTTTCGCGCAGAAAATTGCACGAACTCCGATGAGTTCGGAGTGCACTCGGCCTTAGTACTTGTCGGGCTGCTTCCTCTGGACCTTCGGGTCCAAGAAGCGGCCACTTTATTTGAGGTAAAGCGCGGCCACACCTGGTAAGTGCTGGTTGACCGGGAGTTGAAGGTTCCAGTCAGCCTCTTAAGGCTACCACACCCGTCTGTGCAGCTTGGTGTGGAGTTCTGCTGCCTGGGGTAAAGTGCGGAGGAAGTCCAACTTGCCACCTCATCTGCCGATTCGGCCATTTACACCGACGGCAGCCGCATCGACGACAAGATGGGTGAGGCGTTCTGCGTTATGCAGAACGCTGCAGAGGTAACCAAGAAGAAACTCAAGTTGGACAACTTCTGCACCGTATACCAGGCAGAGCTGCTGGCATTGGTAAAAGCGACAAGGTACGCGGCCAGCGGGTCGGCGCATTTGTGCGCCGTACTTAGCGACTCGACGTCGGCCCTAGAAACAGTCGCAAAACCTGATAAACCCTCCACCCCCTGGCGATCACAGTAAAAGAGAATATCATGAAAGCGCGTGAGAAAGGGACGAATGTAAGATTATATTGGGTGAAGGCGCATGTGGGAATGGAGGGGAATGAAAGGGCGGACCAACTGGCAAAAGAAGCGGCACTAAAGGATAAACGAAGACCGGTGTACGAGAATTACCCCGTTTCCTTCGTCAAGCGTCAGCCAAGGCTGAGGACGCTTGACGGATGGGACAGAACGTATGTAGAAGGGACAACGGCTTCAACAACGAGGGTTTTCTTCCTCAGCGTCGCGTTAGCATATCGGGTACTTCGTCGGCTTAAGCTCGACACGGTCTTGGCCCAAATGTTCACTGGGCACGGGGGATTCTCCGAGTACCTTCAGAGGTTCAAGCTCAAGGAGAGTCTCGCGTATCTTTGTGACCCGGCGGTGGACCAGACCGTGGTGCACATCTTCGGTTCCTGTCCCTTATTTGGGAAAGAGAGAAGTGACGTTGAAATAGAGTTAGGAAAAAAGGTAGAAACGGAAGTCATTGCCTCTCTGATGAGTGAGGACGAAAGTCGCAAAATATTTATAAAATATAACAAGAAAATATTAGGAGATACGATAGAAAGGAACAAAACAAGGTTGTAAAAAAGTAAATAAAATAAATAGATAAATAAAATCAAAAATAACGTGGATTGAATAAAAATTACAAAAAACCGTAAATAATTAAAAATGAAGTTAGAACCATAATGCAAAAGTAAAGTTAAATTGAAAGAAGGAGAAAAAGAAAAGAAGAAATAGAAGGGGGAAATGGATGACAAAGAGGAATGATTTTATTTCAGGCTACTAAGTGATGATTTGTTGCAGGTATCGACGAGGCGACGATGGCTTTACTCAGCGAGACGTTTGAAAGAAGGAAATGGAATGGAGAATGATAGGAGAGAAAAGTATGAAAGATAAGTTACGGAGTGAAAGAAAAGAAAGGACGAAAGGAGAGTATGAGGTAAAACAATGTATAGAAATAAGTTAGATTAAAAATAAAGGCCCTGACAAGATACGCAAGGGAACAAAAAAAATTTTTTTTTTTTTTTAAAATAACTATTTTTTTATATGTATGATAGGATATACTAGGCTAGCAACTTTCATTGCTTTGGGCCCTGTTGTCAGTCAATAACAAGTTAAATTGAGATAAACCGGCAGCTCCAGACAGTGAACATGAACAATATACATATTATATTTGAAATCGAAGCGACAAGCGAACTATTGAATAGAAACAAACACTAAGCAGTGGTAGCTAAATGTTGATAGCTCGCTAGAGACAGAGTGAACTGGAAGACGAATTACTTTCGATCATTCCGATATTGTAATGGTAATATGTGCTGTGCTTATAATTATTTACAGATAAAGCTTGTTGCTTTCTTCGTTCTTCTCGTGTGTGATAGATCTGAACACTATACATTATTTCATGAGAAGCACCAAGTACACGTAACGAAGCGTGCGATAAAACAGAATTCTACGACATCGACTGTTCTCAGAGTAGTCCCTGGACTCAGGCAGCCGCAAGCGCGACCCAGATCCTTTCAGTTCATTTGCAGCATCTCTGTTTACCATCGCAATAGGAGACGCCGAGCCCACTCGCCGTCAATGACCGTCCGCCGTCTCGGCGCACTGCGACCGGTTCAAAGGGCGTTAAGTAATGATTCACCGTGCAGCGGTACATCATTACTAACACAAATGCGTTAAGCGTCAGACGGTGAGAGCAGCTGTCGAACAGTCGATACGTAATAAACCGCAACTCGCATTGCGGCCGCGAGGGCGGACATTATTGTGTTCCCGTTCGAGAAGTGCTGTAGCTAGTACTGTATAATTACTGGGGTAACGAAACTCAACATCTTGTCTCGATGCGATGAGCACAGTGTTACGCAGTGCACACGATCCCCGCTACAGCCAGTCGCTACGAGCGGGCACCAACAGCGAGTGTCGCGCACTCTCAGGCGAGCGTCGCGCCCGTCTCGTCGCTTTTATCGAATAAATAATAACTCGAAGTAGATATAATGTACGAAAACGTCAACTTAGTAATTTATAGTCTCGTGCCCTTGTCATGTCTAATGTACTTTAGCACGTGAATACCCAGTTACCCCCGGAAGCCTCCGCTCCCCGGGCCCACTCCCCGCGCGCCCCCGGTATGTAACTTTCAATAAGTTTGCCGCAAGACAATCACGCACAATTATGAGGCGGGGGAAACTAACTGCCTCTGATAGCGACAAGCGGAGCTAATATCTACCCTGGTGCACGGTAACAGGGACCGGCGGGAGTCCGTTCCGACACCGACACCGACACCGCACGGAGTTCTCCCCAATATTGACAGTCGACACAATTTCCGGTGCAGGCAGCGAGTACACAGAATTCCGCACAATTTCAGCCTAATTGGAGATATTTTGAATCTCCGCGAAAAGGCGGAGCTGCTTCACAAGTACCAACAGCAACATGGTGTTATTCGTTACACGGCTCCCTTCGACCGAACCTTTGTACTCCAAAAATGGGTAAATACTAGACTAGTACAACGTTCTCCTGATGGTAAGGAATGTGCTATGCCCGTGATGTGAACGTGTACTGCAGTCTCCTTTGTCACTAAAAATACTAACGTTTGCAAATACTAAACGGTGACAGAGGCTGATGCCTCAAACGCAGGGAAGTATGCGGGGCCTCCTGCACCGTGGGCCGGGGCGGACATGGACATGGAGCGGGCGAGGACACAAAGAGGCGTTTACAAAAACAGAGAACCAGAGCACGCGTACAACAGCTCGCCACATCCAGCGATGCGTCGAGCTGTGCGAAGTGCGCTGTGCAGGCAGCGGCACGCCCCAACGTGCCACGCTGGTTGGGATGATATACACTACACCATACTGCGCTCGTGGCTTTCAATATGTCAAGTCTAGTTCCAGCAATTTTATTCATTATAATGTCGCTCTAACCGGAAGTCAGTAATGTTTGCAAACTACTGTTTCACAACAAAAGCTGTTACCACGTAGACGGTCTCCGGCAACGAAGACCTATTTCCTATTATATTTTCTATTGATATATACCGGTTGCTAGTCATTTTTGTCATAAACAATTCATCTGATGCTGGACTCGCGAACCCGCGCCCCACGATCTGTTATAGTACCAAATAAAAACTCAAGCATGAAAGGGGACCCCTTTACATCCATACATCTTCACACCGTATAAAGCGAAGTGTCACCGTACCTACAACGCAGTTCCTAGTTACACAGTAACAGATTTCAACTATTATAATGAATCTTGCGGACGTGACAAATTATAGTTTAGATCACGCATCACGTATCACGCACATACAGCATTATTGTGTATTGGTGCAGACAACTTATAAATTTGAATGTTCTTCGCGAAAATGTTTCTCCGATAGTACAAGTAGCGCCATCTCTCGACAAAATTATCAGCTGGACTTTAAGTAGTAATTAATGTCATATAGTAAAAATTTAACAACATAGCATTTAATATGTAAAAATAAATAAGTACGTAAATAATAATCATTGTACTATTAATAATAAATGTAAAAATAATGAAACAGAAAATGAAGATGAAGCTTATAAAAGTATGTTTAAAAATCTAACCTGGCCTCTGTACCGGTCCCCCTTTACAAGGGAAAGTAAAGCCGCGATTGTACTGGTACTGGTACTGGTACTGGCACTGCCCCGCCAGTGAATACTAAGACACACGTGTGTTAACGCACCCAGCAGCGATAACACTGAAACTCGTTACCTACGTTACCTACGGGCATAGTTATTCATTTCAACGTTTATTAATAAAACAACTACCGCTCCGCTCACACGGCGCGCTGTAACACATGTGTTCAAGTGAAAAAATCGATAATCAAGTAAAAAATTTATGTGTGTACATAAATGACGAAAATAAATATCAAAAAAAGGTGTGCGTTGGCCGGGAATCGAACCCGGATCAACTGCTTGGAAGGCAACTATGCTGACCATTACACCACCAACGCCACTGCTGTGAAATGTGAAATTAAAAGAGAGTTAAATTGTAACAAAAGTAATAATATTTATTATGACATAAGCCAAGCAGCTCGCCGGCGCGGATACACTTAGTAGTCGGCCGATGACACTTCTGTGAACAACTGTGCTCACATCGCTGGTTGTTGGACTACAAGTTTTAAAAAAATGATCGTCCATACAATTACCAACAATTACTTATTCATTTCAATGTATTTTGATTTGTGAGTAACAATTTAAGTTCAGTAGCTCGCTGGCCTAACGGTTAGAGCGCGCGGCTTTCATTCCGAAAGTTGCGGGTTCGAACCTCGGCGTGTACCGATGACTTAATATTTAAGTTATGTACATTTGTGAACTTTAGTTACAACTGCGAGATACAAACGGTGAAGGATGACATCGTGAGGAAACCCGCACACTGAAATCATCTTTGTGCGTGTGTGCGTGTGTGGTGGCCCTAATAAAGTGGCAAAAGGCTCGCCCCTTGTTACATGGGACCTAATCTGACAACATCTGGTGAAAAGTGGGTGTTTATTCACCTCTGCCTGCTCCTACTGGGAAGAAGGCGTAATTATATAAAAAAAAATATATAAGTTCATCCAATCGCTACGATGAAGTACATTAATATTATTTCGGTTTCCGCCCGCGGCCGCGCAACTATAAGCGGATCGTGTGTATGTTCATCTGACTGTAGTGTACACATCTCCGTTGCAAGCTAAACCGATACTGAACCAGCTGTTTGCATTTTTTTTTATTGTCACATCTTTTTCCCAGTAGGGGTAGGCAGAGGTGTATAAACACCCACATCCGTTTGCAATTCCATCCTGACAAAGGCAATAAAAGGTTGTACAAGTAGCGCGGTAGTGTCGCGTGTCAAGTGCAATGCAATACTTGTGCTTAGTTATTAAAAAATTAGCTTTGAGCGCCGCCCGCGAGCGCGCCGCCCGGCGGAGCCCCCCGCGGGCAGGCTGCGGCAGCGCCCGGAGCACTCGACGGCGAGCCTCCACGTTTAATTGACTCGAAGCTTTGTGATGCAAAGCGCATCTCCTCCACCCCTCGCGGCGGAGACTTGAAAAATATCTCGCGAATCCGTCAGTTCGCGGTGCCCTCGAAACCTGCGCGTTGTGACTGGATAGCTAATTAATCCGGCGACGATGCAGCCGGTGGCGCGGCGCGGGCGCGGCGCGGGCGCGGCGCGGGCGCGGCGCGGGCGCGGAGTGCGCCGCCGCAATCGCAGCTAATAGAAGCGCGCACGCTTTGATCTGCACCTCAAAAGCACGAGGGGCCGCCCTTACCGGCGAGCAGCGCCCGGCCCGCCGGTAGAGCCGGCGCGGCACACGCCGCTCGTACCGGAGCGCGCGCCGCACGCGCGTCGCCCGAGCAGTGCCGGTACCGCCAAAAAGTATAATCAAATAAAAAAAAAAAAGTTTCGCCATTCCAGCCATTACAACAGCTCCACCGGCATCCGGTTGAATAAATAAACGGAACCGGGTTTTCTCTAAACGATCAACCATCAAGGCTACAAGAGTGTTACCGGTACCCGATGCTAAGTATTCACCCAATTTAACTGCATCCGGAGTTGCATTGTGACAGTGCAAGTGCACGATGGCACCGTAACATTGAAAAAGAAACTTTATGGTAACGTCGTTTATCGTAACCCTTGTGGCACAAGGGTCTGTTAGATGCGAGGTCTGTGCGGCGGGGTAGGCCAGGGTACGTGGAAGTGGGCAACCGTCGCGGGTGCGGGCGTGCCGCTGCGTGCCGCACAGACTTGTAAAATTTTTGTTTTACGGGGATGGAGGGGAAGAGGTGCGAACGACCTACCTGCCGCAGTTTCCCTGCTATCAAGTCTGACGATTGTGCTTTGCTTTTGTTTATATATCTATTACTATTTCTGTACAATACCTGTCGTACGCGAGCAGCCGATCGTTCGCCGTGCGGCACCGCCACTGACACCTCGACAAAAGCCGAGAAGCCCACCAGCTGAAATAAGTCGACCGAACAAATGTGTATGATTTGTGTGATTTTAATAATTGCACTGTTTTTAGTAATATAACTGAAACACGAATGCGGTACGACCGCACGAACCAAACTTAGTTTTTTAAACTTATTCAAAAGCTAAACGTAAGCCACAATGGACGGACCTAACGGCTGTCGGCACTCTCTGACGGTCAGCTGACGGAGCACTCTCTGACGGTCAGCTGACGGAGCACTCTCTGACGGTCAGCTGACGGAGCACTCTCTGACGGTCAGCTGACGGAGCGGGGAGACGCTGCGGTTGCTTCGGTTGTAATATAAGTTAACGGTAGTGCTCATACATGTTTATATAAATAAATACATATGCAAATGAATACATAAAAACATACATGTATATAAATATAATATATAAATAAAGATATACATAGATAAAATACAGGACGAGAAACTAGCCATGTGTCTCCAGATAATATTCTTTCACCATTCTTTTAAAAACTTCCTTATTTGGAGCTCTCCTAGTAGAGATATCCTCTCAGGCAAGAAGTTCCAAAACCGTGCCACCAGAACTATGAAAAACTCACCGATAAGGCCAGCGATGTGTTGCATAATACTAATACTAGTAGTTTAATGTATAGGTAGAACCTGTCATCGGTAGGAGAAAGAAATTTAAAATGTTCTTCTACGTATAAAGGAGTCGTAGGATCGTTTAAAACTGAGAGTGGAAGAAAATCAAATTCTAGAATAACAAGTTTGATGTACAGTGAGACTTGGCCATACTTCCGAACTCCGAAAATATATCGTTTATAATTATTAGAACGACGTTCTAGATTATTTAGATCTTTATTCAAGTCGGAGTAAAACACATCTGCATATTCAATTATTGACAAAATTAGGGACTACACAAGTAATATATATACTTGGTTTTAAGGCGGAAGAAATGTGTAAGACGGTACAACGGTCATAAGGAACATAGAGCTTTTCGGCTAATTTCAGTGACCTGTGCGTTCCAGTTCATCGAAGAGTCTATTAACAGCCCAAGGGTTTTGATGCAATTAGAAAGCGGCATTGAATCCGCGTCCTAAAATAATGGAGATGTCGACGAAAGGTTTATTTCTTGTCACAATCTAGAACTACCTACAATCATTGCCTGGCACTTATCGACGTTAACCTATTTGCAAGGCGTTTTGTTCAGTTGTAAAAGGTTAGAAGATTTATATTTAATTTGTCCATGGCCACATGAAGATCCTCAACATCCAAGTCTATGTAAATTAGCAAGTCATCTGCGTAAAGATGGTACGAACAGTTGAGGCAAGACGTGATAGTGATTATAAAAACTGGAGAAATTATCGGAGAAATAATAACGTCTTGTGGAACGCCAGAATCAAGATCAAATCAAATAAGTATATCTGCGAAAGTGTGGTTACAGAATACAAGACGGTTACAGCAGAACAGAGAGCGCACATTGCACTTATCGTAAAGCATGCTAATGTTTACGTATACACTAAGTTTGTACTCGTACAGTACTGACCCGACGATAAAACTAAATGAACTCGACAAAGCAATAATATATAACAAATGTTAAGCATTTATCAAGGATCAGCATCATTTAAGAAACCATCTACCGCATAGTTCATTTTATTTAGAAGCCAATTTGTTAGGGTAGTTCTAAATGTATACGTAGGCAAGGTTTTTATTCGTTCGGTATCGCTTTGTATATACATCGCGTGATATAAAATCAATCCAAAACGTGGATTGTTATCAGCGACGAACAGACTGCTGGCCCCCATAGAGGTAAGACGTGAACCGCTTCGAGCAGTAGGCCCGAATCGAAGATAGAAGAGCATGGCAAGGAGTATGATATATTGTGGTCGACTAAGTTAAAAGCGTTAGAAAAGTCAACGAGCACCATCACTGGGCCCTTCTTCGTTCCATAGCACATGTGATATCTTCAGTTATTTTTATAGCAGTAGCGGTACTGCGACCAGGACCAAACCCAGACTGATTAACACTCAGCAGGTTACTTTTAGATATTAACATAGAGATTTGTTTATATACACAGGCGCCTAGAAGTTTCGATAAAAAAGGTAATATGGATATAGGGATGCATTGATTAGGAAGCATAGAGGGTTTGATGTATTTGGTAATGGATGCACAAAGCCTTTTTTCCATAAAGAAGGATACTGGCCAGATTGAAGCGAGAAGTTATGTGAGTAATTACTGGTAGCAAACATTCTGATACATTGAAAATCGTAGTTCTACGAATGTCATGCCCGGGATGTTACTGGAGATGAAAGCTGCGTTCACCGCCAAGAACCCGCATCCAAGCAAGAGTCCATGTAGTGACAAAAATGCACCTGTCTTTGAAGAAGTTTAAGGTGTCACAATCGGCCGGAAAGATCATGGCGACTATCTTTTGGGATACAGAAGGTATTTTCTAATCGATTATAAAGATCCTGGTGTGACTGTACCGGGACAGTACGCTTCTATACTGGACAAATTGAATGAATCCATCAAAAAAAAGACGAAGCTGTCAAAAGGTGTGCTCCTTTTGTACGACCACGCTCCCGTCCACACGTGCCATGTTGCGATGGCTGCCATCTACCGAGGCGGGTATGACAAATTAGATCACCACCCACCTTATAGTCCAGACTTGGCCCCCAGCGACTATTATTTATTTTCAAAAATTAAACAGAAGCTGCGTCGAATAAAATGTGGCGACGATGAAGAAGTCAAGTGTGCAATTTCGGTCTATTTTGATAGCAAAGATAAACATCTTTTTTTTCGATGGTAGAAACAAATATTTGAGAGATTCGAAAAATGCATTAAGGTTAAGGGAGAATATATTGAAAAGGAAATATAGTTTCATGTTTAATTTCAACCTCCTTCCTCCTCATTCCGCAAACTTATTGATCTCTACTGGTAAGTGATACGTCGCGCATAACAACGGGGCATTAGTTAGGACGGTACATACTGCACTACATTAAACTCGTCACTTAAAACATAGAATGTTGACTCTCATTACCCCATAAATTACATCAGCTACCCTTCAAATTGGTATACAGTAACGTTGGCATAGTACTGCGTTGCGGCAGACAGGCGCTGCGGTGGTACCTACCTGGACGGTCTCTGATAACAGAGACCTACCACCAACGGCACGACCATGTATCATGTTATAGAGATAGATAATGATTCCTCATACAACATTACGTTTTTAACGATACGGTACATGTTGATACAGTCTATACACTGTTGCACAGACGAAGTTTCACCTTTCAACAATGGAGTCTAATGGAATAAAAATGAACTGTTAATATTTGAACACCTAGTGAACGATCGAGTCGTTACATGTTCGATAAAAGTGAATTTGTGTATGTAATATGAAGAAACTTTTGGACGACGAGAACAAGGAAACCGCGTCGTCCTTTAACACGCTCGTGAACCGATAACAGTCTTGACCAACGCACTGTCGATTGATCGGGGGCACTTGGGCGCTGCTTGTGCAAACAGGAAGAACACACGGAAACATCGATTGCTCCAATCAGTGTCGTATCGTCGTTATCGTGTACACGTGTAAGCAAACACGCTGCTGCGGCGCCAGAAAGAACATAATCCTCGTATTGAGCGCGGCGGCTATCGCGCGCAAACACAGCTATCGCTCGCCCGCGCGGCCCCGCGCGGCCCCGCCCGGCCCCGCTCCGCCCCGACCCGACCCGACCCTACCCGCGCATCCCGTCACTGGGCACACCCGAAACAACAAAATATATATTTTTTTATTCATACTTTTTCTCAACCGAATGAACACAGTTAGGCCGTATGGATTTGAGTTCGTTGCCTTTCGACTTTGGACAGAATAAAAAAGGCATTTATAAAACGTGAAATTTCGGCGGGAACTACCGAAGCGGAAACTTGATTGAATTCGAGTTCCCCCCATTAGATCCCGTCACAACTTCGCTCATACTGAACTATAATTTGAACTCGTAGTTGAAAGTAAAGTTTAATACTAAAACAAAATTATTTTAATAATGATATATACATAGATATGTAGAAGTAAAGTTTCCGGTGCCGGCGCGTCCAGCATACGCGGGGGCAGTGATGTTATTGACGGGCAAACAATAACCAACTGTTGTAGTATTATACAACGAATTACACATTTTTGGGCACCGTGTGTACACTTTATTTACTTTATATCGCGCTATTAAGTACAATCACAAAGTCATAATGTCATCAAATACTCGAGATAATGTACCGGTTACGATTTTCAATAGTGAATCAAACAAATCACTGACGATCAATGGTCACTCGGAAAATATTATAATTGATGTATTTCATAGTTTATGTCGACGGTTATCGTTGAATTTATGCATTAAAAGTATTATAAATGAAACTAACAGTATAATACACGTGATCATTATCCTCGTTCCGTTCAATTGATGGGTAAACAAGTTGCAGTAAATGCGGAGTGTGGCCGGTAAATTATGTTATAAATATTGTTACGTTAAAACACCGTTCAAATAAATCACAAATATCCAAATTTAACGCGGCGCAGCCGCACCGCGCATGCGCGATCGCTCGGCCCCGCGCACCGGAGCACACGCACACGCGCGCCGAGCGGCGGTGGACGATAACCTTGAAGCTCATAAATACGCTCAAATAAAAATACAGCAATAAAACAGCCATCCGTAGTTCAGGCAGGCTGTCCGAGGGAGTAGCAACGCGGCCGCGGACCGGCGCAGTCCTGGTGCACATGTAACAAGTCGAATTATTTTGAACGAATGTAACTGACGTAATGACAAGTATTGCTATTAAAACGCACAAAGCATGGACATAACACTGTAACAGAATAGAATATAGAATAGCAGAGAGGTGTCCACCAGCGACCTATTCACGTAAGCAGATAAACGTAACAAGCAAACACGCTTGTGTTCGGTCAGTGTCAGGTCGCCCCGTCGCCGGCGCGGTGTCCGACGAGCCCCACCAGTCGACCAAACCACTAGCAGCACTCTATATATGATATACACTCAGAGAATATAACTTCGAACTTCCGCTTAAGCCGTACCCGTGCACCGGACTTAGAGGTTGAGACTTTCATATCTAATTTTAAGCATTATAAGTATTTAATTCAAAATATTCCTAAGAAATACTCCAATCCTTTAAGGTAACTATTTTATGTTTTATATTAGAGTAATCTTTTATACTACTGTTCTTTTTTATTATTATATTACCACGCCTTTTTCCCAGTGGGGTAGACAAAGGTGAATAAACACCCACTTTTCGCCAGAGGTGGTCAGATTAGGTCCCATGTAACAGTGGGCGAGCCTGTTGCCACTTTATTGGGGCCACCACACACACACACACAAAGATGATTTCAGTGTGCGGTTTCCTCACGATGTTTTCCTTTACCGTTTGTATCTCGCTATTGTAACTTAAGTTCACAAATGTACATAACTTAAATGTTAAGTCATCGGTACATGCCGAGGTTCGAACCCGCGACCTTCGCAATGAAAGCCGCGCGCTCTAACCATTAGGCCAGCGAGCTATAGCACTAGTTATACCACTGTACTGTTAAATAGACATTGGGTCTCCTGATGGTTAGTAATTAAAGATTTTCATATTTCATTTTGTTCTGAAATATCTTACAAAAG
This sequence comes from Troides aeacus, assembly GCA_033220335.2. NCBI lineage: Eukaryota > Metazoa > Arthropoda > Insecta > Lepidoptera > Papilionidae > Troides > Troides aeacus. Next base: position 11,929,646 of record CM067282.1, read on the forward strand.
TTCGAATTGTGGTAATTTTGCATTAATACAGAGCCGAGGATTGTGAGCAGCCAATATTACCAATATTACCAACATATCCAATATATCGGATGTGTGGTGAGCGCGTCGCCGAGCGCCGCGCGGCGCTCTGGTCAGCATCAGTGCTGCTGTCAACGGGCCCGTTACCCGCAAATATTGTACAATGCGTCTGAACAAACAAACTCACGCGCATTAAATAATGATCGCCGAATGCGTTACACATTCCCTCGTGTAGGAGAAGCTTAGCGACTGCGAAGGTACGGGACGGAGGGTATGATAATTACTTCGCGACCTTCAAACATCGTGCGAAAGTGTTTGACTGCCATGTAGATAGCGAGTGGTTCTCGGTGGTGGGTGCTGTGTCGAGTCTGAGCGGCGGTGAACTACTTTGAGAAGTACGGCTAAAGTTTCCAGGAGTTGTTGATTAATTGATTGAGTGCGCCACCAGCGCTCTTGTCGCTTGCGTCGCTGAATATTGCACGTGTTGCGTGGTGGGATGGATGAGCTAGTAAACCGGTGTTTTTAATGCTCTCTTCACAAACTTCATATGCTTGCGTTGCTTCAGCGGTCCATTGGATTGGAGTTTTATCACGCTAGACTCGATACAGCACCTACGACCGAGAACTACTCGCAAGATGTTCGAAGCACGCGAAGTAACTATCATTCCCCCTTTCTCGTTCCTTCAAAGTTGCTAAAGTTTTCCAGAACAACCATATTATTTCGATAAAACTATTCTACTCAGAACATTCGAGCTAACGCTCGCGTTTCCATCGAGAACGGCACTATACCTACAGAAGCAACCCTGATGCAGGGACACACCAGCAACATTTTCTGTTGAACATTTATTTCACAACAAAGGTATGATGAGTATGGCTGGCGACAGATCCTCTCTCTCTGCCGCTGGTGTGCACACACTCTACCATATTCCGGTTTGCGCGCTGAAGTAACCGAGGTAACTGGACATACCATCCAATGTCTAGACGTCTAGATATTTATGGATATGTAAAACACGTCCAAATGTACGAGTCACACGTATCTATGTATAGTACAATAGCTATAAGGGCTAAAAGCACTATAAGCTTATTACGTTGCAAAGAGCGCGCCGTGAACGCTGCAATCAGTTGTTTCAACTTAAACTTCAGGCAACGACCTCAAAGTGAGGAGCAGGTCTCGCCGCCACTTCGCAACAGCTGGCGGCGGGCGGCGGGTGGCAGGTGGCGGGCGGCGGGCGGCGGGCGGCGCCGCTCCGGGCCGCTGACGGGTTGCAATTTCCGTACTGTCAGTCAGCAGCGAACTTGGCTGCACTTCCTACCGCTAGATCTGTGAACAGCGCCTGACAGTACACCGCACCGTGTACTGAGCACGGCGGAACGGCACGTGGTGTCGGCACCGGCGGCGCGTGCACATGCAACCCGTGAACATGTTGCGATAACACACACACATCAATGAACAAACACAAAAATAACGCACACAAATCACAATCTTTTATACAAATAAATATACCGCCAACGTGAACTTAACGTACTGCCGCGGCAATAACGGAGCGTGAATACTGTTTCGATATCCGAAGCAGGTGTCAGTACCGCCCGGGCGCGAGCTGCACGTTCAGTAAACACCACCACCGCCGCCGCCACCATCACCAAGTGACCGCGACGGGGAGGTGCTGCGCGCGACCGCCGCCAGCCAGTGCAACAAAACAAAGTGACGCACTACAACAGACGCGACTAACAATGTTGTAGCAAAATTACTCGTGTCGCTTGTGGGGGGGGGGGGGGGGGATATTTATCAAGTTGTTGACGAATGTTATTTTTGTTAGTACAAAATAAGCAAAAAGTGCCCGCGCCCCCGGGTGGGCTCGAACCACCAACCTTTCGGTTAACAGCCGAACGCGCTAGCCGATTGCGCCACGGAGGCGTCTGGCGGTGCGCGCGAAAACACCGCACAGTACGCGCCGCACGCGCCGCACGTGTCGCGCGCGCCGCCACAGCATCTGTATGAAAGAGATGGACGTTTTGCTAAAACTGTTCCACCTGAGAAACAAAACAAACCAGTTCTGAAGGCTCCCGCGCCGGTCGGCGGGCGGCGCGGCGCGCGGCACGCAGCGCGGTGCGCATTGTGGCTCGGCTTGGAGCTCTCTCTTTGAGGTTATGTTTACAAGTTCACGGCAGACCTCGTGCTCGCACCTTCATTCCAATCCGTCTGCTCGACGTCCCCAATCCAGCTGCACGCAGCCCGTCAACAAGTGACCGTTACTAACATTACTCGTCTGCGCGGTTCTAAACTCTGAGTCGAAGCTGTTAGAAAGCTGTATACTGCAACAGCACTTGCATCGGTTAATTTTTTGTGGTGAATCAAAATTCTTAGGAAAAAGAAAGTATTGCCTGGGACAATGGCGGGTAGAGTGGCTGGTACCTGCTGCACCGCGTCGGTGGAGCGGGCCGGCCTGCCGGGCCTGCTGCGCGACCTGCAGCGTCTCTCGGAGGACCAGGACTCGGCCGATGTCGTGTTCATTCTCGGCACGGCGGAGGAGAAGGTTTACGCACACAGGATAATACTGCTGGCCAGGTGGGGATATTTCAGTATTTAATTATTTATTGTCCTTACATACATTTCGCCTATGTTTCACCGTTACTTTTGAATGATACAGATGCAGGGTGTTTAACTGAACACTCTTTATCTACACGATGAGATACTTTATCACTGACTAGTAATATAAACATGATAAGTAAAAATTACTGTTGAAAGTAAGAACTTGTTAAAGTTGATCACTTACCAATTCGTGTTGATAACATTGACAGCATTTGATAATAACAAACATTACGAATGTAATGTGTTGTTTATATGACCTCGGCAATTTTACCGGTCTGCGGCGACCTGCTCACAGAGTTAAGGTGACAGATGTCCAATGTCCAATGTCCAATGTCCAATGTCCATACCTCACGGTAACCAGGGAGATCCTGTAGTTTTGTAATGGTCATTTAATCGGATCTGTGCAGGATGATATCAATGTATTAAAATTTTTCTAGCGGTAATATTAAACAATATTATTGGTAAAGTTTTGTTATATTATATGTATATGATGTGCTTTAATATAAGAAATTATTTACTATGCACCTTCTAGGTATATAAGTATATATCACGCGAAAACAAGTGAACGTATCGACACGAGAACGTGAGCATTCGGCGCGGAATGGTTTCTGGATTTCGTGGCGCCTTTACCATTTTATTTTCATTAACTTTTATAAACATTTTCATTTGGTGCTATTTATGCGGTTGCTATAGTAACGGTTGTTATGGAACGTCATTTGCGGTTGCTCTCACGGAATATTTCCGACGAATTTCAAGTGTAAATGAAACCAAAAACTTTTGTGTTAATGCTCATCTCCGCCAACACCGCGCAGTGTTGTGGTTGTCCGCTCGGTCGCGACGCGCCGCCGGCCTGCCCGCCAGCCCGCCTGCCCGCCTGCCCGCCTGCCCGCATGCCCACCGGCGGGGCTGCGGCTGCAGTAAGGGTAACGCTTGCCCTCGCACCAACTGCCGCCACACATGATGTAAATGCTTAGAATATATTTAAGCTAAGTATTTAGTGACATCGCGTCATCACATTCTATAAGATTTTATACGATTTCAATGCGCTGATTTGAGTATGAAGTGTAAGTGGTATGGTAACGTTGGCGGTCTTCAGATATTTAAACTATAAAAATACAGTAAAATTAAGTAAATGGCTTCAAAAATGAATTCCCGTACCGGGAATCGAACCCGAGCCTCCTGGGTGAAAGCCAGGTATCCTAGCCACTAGACCATACGGGAGATGTGATATTATTCTAAAGAAGTTATCTAATCACGAAATAGTATTACTTTTATCTTAATATACATATATAATTATTTAAATTATTACGCAAACGTATTAAAACTACATTAACCAGGGACTTTTCATAAAACATCCCTTAGCAAAATTGCGTGCTTCCCCTGCACACAACATTAATGATATTCAATTAGCCACCCGAAGCAAACTCCTGCAAAGAGCAAAGAAATTACCGCGCTTCATGAATGCACATAAATTGAGCGGCGCGCGCTTCGCAAATGCAAATTCACTTCAGCGCAGGTGACGTCGGATCCCCGTAATTACCTAATGAAGTGCGCCGGCAGCTGCCCGACAGCGCTAAACGAGACATTGTGAGTTATCATTCACCGGTAGATCATGCATTATAATATAATGTCAACACATTCCCTAAAAATGGTAGGCTCTCGTTCCGCTGCACGTGGCGCCGCCGCCGCCGCCGCCGCGTCGCCGCGTCGCCGCGCCCCGCCTGCGACACTTACCGCGAACCGGTGCGGCGCTCCAGCAAACTCTCAACGTAACATTTCGCCGCGCTCGGCCGTCCCTGGCGAACTTGTAATATTTGCAATCTTTTAAATATTATTTAAAAGCAACGTTCAAATAATAACATTTTGTACCAGCTTTGTTGTCCTCTTGCTTTATTAAACGGTTCTGACAAATTATTCATCATGTTAAAATTTAACTTGAAATCGTCAAAACAAATGAGATACTATGAGCTAAGACTAACAAAGTGTTCAGTTTTTCTTTAATTAATTTATCTGGCATATATAGTTTAGTTTGAACTTGAATTAAAAAACTATTATTTACCGCTGTGGTTTCATGAAGGTGAAGTAATGAGGGGAATACCGCGCAGCACCGCGCCGCCAGCTCGTGGAGCTGGGAGCCAGCTGAAATAGTTTTCTTTTAATGATTTCATTAAGTTAGGCGCCATCTAACGCAGCAATCGTACAACACTTGAAATTATTACAAACAGAGTTGCCAATCATCTTATTTGTTTAGTAAATTTAATCAAAAAAATATTATGGGATATATTTACTTTAATTGTCCTTGAAGAAAAATTGAACTTTGATATTATTTTAAGTATGTATGAGTTTTAAGTTAATAACAATAAAGAAAGAAACGTTTTTTCTTCTAGTTCGCGTGTACATTACAGTCCGACACAATTTTGGATAAAGATACTGTGCAATCACGTATGCATTGTGGCATTATTAACGATGACTCTAAATTATACTTTATGTATTTATAAACTTTACAAATGAATATTTATTAGTAATTCAAAAAACATTAAATTTTAAATTAATGATGGACTAATTATACCCTACCTTGTGGCTGTAACTGCGTAGGACACCACCCCGCGGCCCGGAGTCCGGATCCCGGTAACCAGTCGCGACCGGGGAACACGTTAGGAGCGTAGGCCTGGCGCCGGATGCCGGGTGCCGGATGCACGCCGGATCGCAGGCGCATGGAACTCTCACGTAACTCTAACTGCACTATTGAAGAAATAAAACCTAAACATAATGATCATCATACAATCAGTACGAATATTTTGCTTGGTTTCCCCATTTTTGTATATAATGTACTCTTCCAAAGAACGCTAATTATACTGTGGTAAATAATGAACTCTGTATTGCGACATAGTCCAATCCAATCCAATCCAATCAGCCGGAAGACGTCCACTGCTGGACAAAGGCCTCCCCCAAAGATTTCCACTCAGACCGGTCCTGGGCCACCCGCATCCAATGGTTACCAGCGACCCTGACCAGGTCGTCGGTCCACCTTGTGGGGGGCCTGCCCACGCTACGTCTTCCGGTACGTGGCCGCCACTCGAGAATCTTTCTGCCCCAACGGCCGTCGGTTCTGCGAGCTATGTGCCCTGCCCATTGCCACTTTGCGACGGCGACCCTTCGAGCTATGTCGGTGACCTTGGTTCTCCTGCGGATCTCCTCATTTCTGATTCGATCTCGCAGGGAAACTCCGAGCATAGCTCGCTCCATCGCCCTCTCAGCAATCTTAAGCTTGCGGACAAGGCCCACAGTAAGCGGCCACGTCTCAGACATAGAAACTGTTTTTTTTTTCACCCAATTGAGGTCAATTTCGTAAAAAAAAATTAGTACCTTTGTTACTTTTGTAATTCAACGGTGGTAATGACCAAAGAAATATGAGGACTGGTTAGCAGAGCATTCAGCGTGTCGTAATAGGCGACTAAATCAAAACAATTCTAAATAGGGCAGTTTGTTCCTTGTTAATTTACAAGGAACACAATAAGTTTATACCACACGGGGTGTCGCGGCCGTCCCGGGTGTCGCTCCAACGTTCCTTGGTTCCCGCGGAGTGCCAACTGGTTAACTTCTTTTTGCTTCACAAAATATTTCAATCCAGAAACTGTAATTATGTTCAGTCAGCCCGCGGCCCCGAGTGCCTGCAGCTCCGGAAGCGAACTGAATACGAAACATTTATAGAAATGATAACAGTAAATAATTCAACATTTTCTATGGAAAAAAAAAGACTACGGATCTTTCATAAATTTACTCTATCCATGTTAATTAAAAATGAACGAAATGCAGAAATTTAACCTAATTATAAGTAATTTTTAACCCTATGCAAGCACAGGGTGTCTGGTGGCAGATTTATGTTTTCAAATTTAAATAAAAAATAATATGTTTGACATATAATTTTACTAAAAGTATTAAAAGATAGAGTACAAATGCGGATTTCATTTGTTTAAAGATAATGTCATCCAAATGTCTTCCATCCTGTTGCACACACACACACTGTTCGAAACGGAGCCTCGTATTCCGTGCCACACGCTGCAGTAAACTTGGTTCAATTGCGCTGATTTCGCGCCGAATATTCTCTTTTAAGTCCACAACAGTTCGCGGATCGTTGGCGTAAACTCTCTCTTTGAGGTAGCCCCACAAAAAACAATCCATTAGAGTTAGGTCGGGTGACCTCGGTGGCCACGGGATGTCCCCAAAGCGACTAATCAGTTTTTGAGGGAGATTTTCTCGCAACAAATCCATCGAAGCTCTGGCCGTGTGTGCGGTCGCACCTGTACCGCATCCTGTTGAAACCACGTGTGTGATGAGAATGATGAGAATGATGAATGAGCTCGCAGGTTCGGCAAAAAGAAATTCGAAATCATGAGCCGATAATTCTCACCATTGACATTCGTCGCTTGGCCCCGTGCATTTTCAAAAAGAAATGGTCCGATTATCCCATTCGTGGATAAAGCGCACCAAACAGTTACCCTTGGGCAATGTAATGGTTTTTGGTGCTTCAGTCGAGGATTGCGAGTTCTTAGAGCCCAGTAACGGCAATTTTGTGTGTTGTTCTTGTTTACGTGTCCGTTTAAATGAAAATGAGCCTCGTCGCTCCAAAAAATGGAATTCACAGTGCGAAAACGCTCCAACATGGTTTCACGAAAAAATTTGCGTGACGCAAAGTAATTTTTTTTCAATTCTTGAATTATTTGAATTTTAAAAGGATGAAACTTCATATCTTTTTTCAAAATTTCATGCACGCATGCTCTTGGAAGTCCCAGTGAAGCTGCCCTTTTCCGTATCGAAAGTCGTGCATTTTCACGTAAACTGCGTTCAACCAGTTCAATGTTTTCGGGGGTCCTTGACGATCGACTAGGTCCTGGCCGTGGTGTGTTCATAGCCGAAGCAGTTGCGCGGAACCTCTCCACCCACGAACGAATTAAATTCACACTCGACCCATCGCCTATCCGTCGAATATTGAAATGTGAACAAAACTGTCCGCGAGCGAGTACGTACTCTTGAAAAATGCTTCAATAGCGAACGCGCGATGCTCACCCGACCACTGCACCACTGCACCACTGCACCACTGCACCGCTGCACCACTGCACCACTGCACCACTGCGACATCGTGACTAAGAAATCCGCACGATCGGTGATTCTAATGACTGACCACTGACCACTATCCTCCCGCACTGTTTATAACTTATTGAGATATTCGTTTTTTAAAATATAAATCTGCCGCCAGACACCCTTTATTATTAAATTCGACATGTTTGTTTATTTTGTTTGTGATAACAGATGTCAAAATCTTGTATACGGTTGGATGGCATGTTATTGGCCTATACTGTGAAGGCAATTGTGAAGGTCCACTCTTAGGGAGCAAGTATGTTATACCTTTTGCAATAAAATATGGAATTGCTTGTTTTCCTGTCACTATCTTATTTAACGCTCTAGCTAATGTCCTATGAATAGAATGCAAATATTTAAACCAGTAATTGTGTATTTTATCATTACTTGGTGATTTCCAATTGTGCAACCTACCAACTGTTACCTTAATATCCATTTCTGTTATATCATCATATTTCATCTCTTCTATATCTATCCACTTACTGCTTTCCTGTTTTATCCATTAAGCTTCTGTATTGTGTTGAACCTCTTTTTCCCAAATATTCGCTCAAAATCGTTCTTCTTTGGAAGGTGTTTCATCGACAGGATTAGTGGAATTTTGATTTTGTACACTTAATTTGCCATAGAACGATTTTTCATTAGTTGTAAATAATTTATTATCACTTTTCCTTTCAAATCCATTTTTGTACCTAGATAGTCTATGGGCTTTGAGTGCTAATTTCTGCTTCAAAGTATCCAAATATTCTTCTAGTTTTCTATTAGTCACTTCGTGTTTCGTATGTATAGCAGCGATTTTAAATATATTTGCAACATGGTCTACAATTCTTTTTGGTATGTTATATTATTATTTATATATATATATATATATATATATATTTTATTAACTTGTGTAATAAAATGCTGACGGATTGCACACCCCGTCGCCGAAAGGGCCGCGGCGACGAGGTAGTGAAGGACTCCAACCGACTAAAAAGCTCCACACGGTGTTCCAACTCGGCCAATAGAGACGAGGGGAGGCGGTAAAGAAGCAGTACTCCTCCGCCGCCCTCGCTTTGAAGCCCAAATGAACGGGTCCACCACGAGGAGGGATGTGAAGCACCCTTCCCATCGAACAAGCCCTACGTGACAACGCATACGAACACAGGGATGCGCCTTCGAAGCCGTCTCGGGAACCCTTTCCAAGGGGGGCACCGGACCGACGGCCCGTGTTGGTCGCGACGCCAGGTTCCTCTGCCGGATGAGGCGGTCGTAAATAGTGTGCTTGAGTCTCGCCCGGTGACGGTGAACCGTCGTCGCGCGACTACCCCGACTCGCCCCACGGCAACCGCAGTCTAGTTCGAGCGGTCTCCCGTTCCCGCGACGCAATAGTCCCGAAATCGGGATACCGCCGCTAGTGACCTATCGCTTGCGACCAAAACCGGCAAGCGAGCGGCCACTCCCTAGTACCGCCACGAGCGCGGTCCTACACGGCTCTCCGGTGAGAGCAGGCGGCCGAGGTGTGGGACGACGGATCGTCGCACGCCTCGTCCGCCTCCGCCTCTACTCAGTTGTGGACGGGTCCCGGAGTACAAGAGCGCCTCGTGACACATCTACGCCCGGTGGAAATTAAGGACAATTCGTCCACCCTCCGGAGGGGGACTCCTCGCCAGTATCCGTGCGGTGACAGGTCGCGGGCCGTTCCCAACGCTCTCTCTCGCTCACTTCGGCCCTAATGGCGGTCAACTCCTTACAGAAGTCGGCCACCTCGGCGCGCAGGCGGGCGTTCTCCGCCTGCAGCTGCCGCGTCTCGTCCGATACGATGCAAGAACTAATGGCCGCCACGGCCACCCTGATGGAGGTCGCAGCCTCCTTCAGATCACGCACCAAATCGAATTTGAGGTTCTACAATTTGCTGGCGATCGTCGCGATCAGCTCAGCGTCATCGAATACTCCTCGTTGCAGTATCGCCGCCGTTTGTTCGTCTGGAGCCATTCTAGACTCCAGCGCAAGAGACCGCGCGAGTCTCCGCTCCCGGTTTCGGCGGAGCCTCGCCGCTGTCGCAACGAGCTCCTCCTCCGCCTGGAGCTACAACTCTAGACGCCTTTCAGCGTTGAACGCAGCCTTGACCTTGCTGAGGCCGACGTATTTCCCGGTCGGGGGCAGGCGCCCACGACGCTCTAGCTTTTCAGCCACTTCTATGTCGTCTTCCTGTGAGGACGGCGACATAGAGTCCCCACTCGAGCGGCGTCGCTTGCGCTGTCGCCAGAGGCTGGAGTCGCGCGACGCCATCGAAACAAGGCTGAAGTCGGATAACGACCCAGCCTCTCTTAAGTCCGTCCGGGTGGGAGCGAAGGCCATGTCTACATCGCTCTCGCTCTCGCTACGCTTCAAGTGCAGTCGCTCCAGCACCACTTGCGCCCTCGGGAGCGCGATCGGTGTTGAGGCGCGTTGCTTGAGCCCGTCCTGTCCGAGGTTTTTGGCTGCGCCCGTCCGGGGGCGCGGCTTTCCCGCCGCCGTAGAAACCGTTGCTGACGACGATCCGCTGGCTTTGCTCCGCTGTTCACTCACATCACCTCCTACAACAGTTGTGCCCACCCCAGAGTACGATGGGCAGACGGCGCCCGCTGGCGCCATGTGAGCTTCCCCAGCCTTGCGGCCGGGACCCACCTAGGGACTTAAGTGTTTTGAACTGTTCATCATGTGAGTTTTGGGTTGCTGATCCACAGCTTTGGACGCTCGAGACCAAGTTCCTCTTGGCCATTCATCCCATCGGCGCGTCGTACCTTAGGATTGGGGTAATTTGAGAGGTTGTCTTCCTCTTGACTACGGTCGCAATGACCGCAGTCCCCGTTCCGCTCGGAGTGTGCTTTGAGCGGGCTACGGGTGCGCCCCGCGTGGCCGAAGCCAACGGCCACCCTAGGGGCGGACTCGCCGCACGACTCGACTGATTGCACCGAGGAATAAGCTGCATCCACGAGGGATATCAGTTTTCCCCTCAGCGGGCGGTGGGATTGTCACTTCCCGACGCCAGAGCTGTCGGATTATTAGTCGTCAGTTGCCGTATGCCCGAAAGCATAAAGCAGCTGCCGTTGCCCAGGGTAAACCAGTCCCAGGAGATGCCCTTACCGCCGGAAGGGCCGCGGCGACGAGGTAGTGTCGGACACCAACCGACTAAAAAGCTTCACACGGTGTTCCAACACGGCCAATAGAGACGAGGGGAGGCGGTAAAGAAGCAGTACTCTTCCGCCGCCCTCGCTTTGGAGCTCGAATGAACAGGTCCACCACGAGGAGGGATGTGAAGCCCTCCTCCCATCGAACAAGCCCTACGTGACGCCGCATCTAAACACAGAGATGCGCCATCGAAGCCATCTCGGGAACCCTTTACAAGGGGGGCGCCGGACCGACGGCCCGTGTCGGTCGCGACGCCAGGTTCCTCTGCCGGATGAGGCGGTCGTAGGTAGTGCGCTTGAGTCTCGCCTGATGGCGGTGAACCGTCGTCATCACGCGACTATCCCGTCTCGCCCCACGGCAATTGCAGTTTAGTTCGAACGGTCTCCCGTTCCCGCGACGCAATAGAGTCGCGAAATCGAGATACCGCCGCTAGTGACCTATCGCTTGTGACCAAAACCGGCAAGCGAGCGGCTACTCCCTAGTGCCGCCACGAGCGCGGTCCTACACGCATTGACTGATTATGCTCTAAATACTTAGGTGTACCGGTATGAAATGAGCGTTTTTTTGTGAAAATAAAACACTAATTATTAATGGGAAAGTAAAAAACAACAATCCGATGCAAAACCGATTTTCTTTCGTGTCTGAAGCAAAATTTCACAAGTGTTTTTTCGGTTTTCCATCTGTCTTTCATTCAATTCATGTGGCACCCATTTTCCACACTTTTGGATCTTTCCCATAGCTTTTAAACGGTCAGAAATTGTTTGTTGTGTTGTTGTGCAACATTTAACATTTCTGCCATTTGCTTTTGATTCAAAGTGTCATCTCCATCCAATATCGTTTGCAATTCGGCGTCTTCAAACTTTTTTGGTGGTCTTCCACGTTCTTGATTTCTCACATCAAAATCTTTATTTCTGAACCGTTGAAACCATCTTTTGCATGTTGCTTCTGATAGAGCATGATCACCATATGTCTCGACAAGCATTCGACTCGCATGCGACTCTGCAGCACTTTTCTTCAAATGAAAACAAAAAATTAATGCTTTCCGCGAATCATTACTTTCTGGTACAAAATTCGACATTTTTAACACGATGAAAAAATATGATGTTATCTGTTCAATAACTTGATGTAGACTAATCACAGATGTCATAGCAAACAAAAAAAAAAAATAAAGGCTCGTTCAAAACAAATGTTCCCTATCGAGACATTTGTATTTTGACGCTCACTTCATACCGGTACACCTAGTACTTATATGTTTCATATTCGTCTAATGGGACTATTTTTTCTCCCGTCTCTAAAGTGTAGTGATGTTGATATTTATTTCCTGCATTAACCGAGTTTATTTTGCATTTATCTATACCAAACTGCATCTTTATATCTTTTGAGAATTGTTCTGTCAAGTTAGCCAACTGTTTTAAATTATTTTCAGTCTCGGAATAAAGTTTTATGTCATCCATATGAAGTAAGTGAGTAATGCTTTCCTTGGAATCAGTCTCTATGTTATTATCACGGTTTTTGTATTTCAAACAGTATCCTAATTAATGGAATTCAAAATATTGGAAAGGGGGTTTAAAGAAAGACAGAACCATAATGGACTGAGTGCGTCTTCTTGGAAAATTCTCCGTTGTATTGTAATTGGATCAGTTTCAATACTTTTTGTTGGAGTGGTGAGTTTAGGTTTTGTTTTCCAGTGTGACATCGTGGATTTAAAGAGTGTAATAATTTTTGGATGAATTTTATATATTTCTGGAACCTGTAGTAACCAAGAATGTGGAACTGAATCATATGCTTTTTTATAATCAATGTACATGGTGTATAAATCTGATTTCGTTCTTTGGTTTTGTGTTAATATTATGGAATCTATAGCTAATTGTTCTTTACAGCCCTGACTGAATTTACGACATCCTTTCTGTTGTTCGGCTAAAATGTTGTCATCATTAATGTGTATATAAATTAGTTCAGCTACACAAGAAGTTAGAATTTTATAAAAGGTTTGTAAACATGTTATGGATCTATATTTTGCAGGATTAGGTAAAGCATACGTATCTTTACCAATAGTGATGTAATGTGGTATGACGGCAGGGTTTTCAACAAATTGATTTAAATGATTGTGTAGGAATGGGTGGATATATGAAAATTTTTTGTACCAGTAACCGTGAATGTTGTCTCATCCAGGAGCTTTCCAATTATGTACTTTATTAAGTACTTTTTAAATATGTCTATTGGGATATGTTCGAATTTCATTTCTGGCGTTTTGAAATATTTTAATTTTTCTGAGTTTATCTATTTAGCATCAATGTTGTGGTTTTCAAGCTTTTCCCATAATTCTGCCCAGAACATTTTTAGATCCTTTGCGTCTGGGGATTCACTTTCTGCTTGCTGGTTAATGCTGGTTTCTTGTACATTGGTTGTTGCATGTGTTATGTTGCGGTAGAATAGTTTTTCATTGTTAGTAAATAGATTATTTTGTTGTTTTCTTAAGTTACATGCTTTATATCTACTTAAGCGTCCCGAAACTACTGTTAGCTTTTGCTTCAGTGTATCTAGTGTATGTGTGAGTTGTGTGTTAGGTTCTTCATGTATTGTGTGTATTCTGTACTGTTGTAAGATATTATTTACATGTTTTTCAATCAATATTTCGACTCCTATTACCGTTAATAAATTGTGTTAGTCTACCTATTTTTGTACGTAAATTTTCCGTTTTTCTTTCTAGTCTTTGTTGCCAGTATGGTATATTATTTTTGTTATTATTCCACTTCTATTGTAATTTTTGCACCGTTCACTTTAGCAGCTGTGGATGCTGCACTGTAAATTACTCCTTGTAAATGATTGAAATCCGATTCGATGTTGATATTTTCAGGGAGGATTATCAAATTTATGTAATTTACTATACCAGAAAGCTTTTTAGATGATTTCTGCTTGGGAATATACATTCGGCTTATGAGATCGGTATATTTGAAATATTCAAACTCCTTTTGGAAAGTTTCGTCAATTAATTTGTTTCTCCCAGGTTGTTGTTACTTATCTTGTCCTATATTAGTTTCAGATACTTCTGGGAGATTTAGTTCTATACTATTAATAAATAGACTGTGGTTATTAGTTCGGAGATCATCATTATTAGTCCCATTAGTATTGTCACGGCGTTGATTAGTAATTGTAAGTTCTTCAGCTACTTGTTTTTTTATTGCTTCAAGTCTATTTTCGCTTATATATTTGTTATTTATTATTGCTCTTCTTTGATCAGCTATACGTTTTTCACTTACGTGAGACAGCTCCGGAACAGAATTTATTCTGTTATATTTATTCTTCGAGTAATAATTTGCGGTAAGCTGGTCTATTTGTGTTTAGTTGTGTGATTTGGTTGGATAATCGTATTATGGTTTCGTTTTGTTCATCGGTCCATCTAATTCGAGTTTTTACAACAATGGTAGGTATTTGTGTTTGGTTATTACGATTATTTCGATCTGTTTCAAAGTTATGTAATTCTTGTCTGACTTCACTGTAAATTTGGTCTATTGTGCTTTGTGACAATAGTTTATTGCGAGTGTTCTTCATTGATCTCCTACTCGTTGGCGGCTAACTTGCATGTTGGGGAATCTTCAATAAATTTTAGATGAAAAGGTTCCAAATAGGTTTTGGAATCTGTTTCTAATGCGGTAAGTTGAAGGTAAGTGCGCAGAATAAATGCATTTATTCCAGGTAACCATCGCCTGCGCGTACGAGACGTGCCTGAGGTGGGTACAAGTTCAGAGTCTAACTTGATCTCCTGCACAACACCGTCAGGCGTACTAAAAGTGGACAAGGTAGATGTTCGCCTTGTCATATATGACGGGCGAGTCGAAGGAATGGATGAAAACAATGAGATCGTATCTTCTCCCGTTGTTTCGGCTGTAACATCAACGTCGTGGGCCTGCCTGCTCAACCCCCAACGACCGGCTGACTCATTTTGTGTGACAAGGGTCCGGCTGCTCAGCTCCTTGCCACCGGTGTCCCGCAAACTGAGGCACCCAGCACCGGCTCCAGGTGCGCCCCGGCGACCCCCGGACAGCGACCGTAAATTATACACATTATTAACTTGCTCCATAAAGTTGTTTTTAGTTTGGGAATGATTAGTTTGAAGAGGGTTCTTTGCTCAGATGTAATCGAGGTTATAATGTCGAGATGTTATGACTATTAACAGTGCCTGCTCTTCGTAAGCCCCCCACCACGACAAGATTCATTCCCTTGGGGGGAGGGTTATTATTATTACGCTACCATATTTTATGAATAATAATTTATCTAGTAATGAAATATTTTTCTCTAGCTCTTCGTCTGATAGCAGTTTTTTGAGTGCTGATGATGGCAATGATTCGTGTACCTCAATACCTTTGCACGACAAGATTTCTGTTGAACTATCCACGTTCCCTAACAACCTAAATATTGCACGTGTAAATGTTCAAAGTATTCCGCGTCATTATTCAGATCTGGCTTCTATTTGCAGCAATACTCTTGACGCTTTACTGATTTCTGAATCATTTCTTAAACCATCCATTCCGTCGGTTCAATACGCAATTCCCGGCTTTGTATTAATTCGAAATGACAGAACAGGCAAAGGTTGTGGTGGTGTAGCAATCTATTTGCGAAGCAACATCGAGTTCAGGATTGTAGGTATGGCTCCATCTCAAAATTCTGAATCCGTTGAACATCTTTTAATCTAATTGACACTGCATTACACAAAAATTTTATTAGGTGTTTTTTACAGTCCCAATCTTCGTGTTAATTATTTTGAATGTCTTGATGAATTTCTATGCAATCACTGTCCTTTGGCCGAACATATTGTTGTGAAGAGGGATTTTAATACTTGCATGCTGGAGAATGATTTTCGATCTAAGCAACAATTATCTGTTGTAAGTTCTCATAATCTTAGGATATTGCCTGTTACAGCCACTCACCATTTCCCAAATTGCACTCCCTCTCTATTAGGTTTGATGACGGTTTCTTCTTCTATTAGTATTGACACTCATGGTCAAATAACCACTTCATTTTCATACCATGACTTGATTTTCTTATCTCTCTGTGTACTGGCTCCTAAACGTAAGTCAGAGTTTCTATTCCTCCGCAGTTACTAAGGCATTACTATGGAGGCATTGAGACGCGATGCAGGTTTAATCGATTGGAGGCCGCTATTGAATGACTTGGATATAAGTGGATAGGTAGCATTTTTCACGGAGTCGATTTTAGAGTTATATGACCATCACGCACCCATCAAGCGCGTCAAAATCAAACACATGCCAGCGCCTTGGTTATCTCCTGAAATGACGCAATGGATGGCCTGCCGAGATAAAGGTCGAAAGAGGTTGAAATATCAACCGTCCGAGAGCAATCTAGCATCCTATAAACTATTACTTAATCGGTGCAATCATCTGTGTCGAGATGCCAAGAGACGCCATTTCCATGAATCTCTGATAAATCGTAAATCTTCTGATGTAAAGTAATTTTTAAAATCTGTAGGCATAGGAAAAACATCCTCTACGTATTGCGGCGGTCTCGATTTAAATACACTCAACAAACATTTTTCCACACCAACTTTCTCAGTTGATCAGTGCCGTAAATCGAGCACTTTGCAAACACTACTTAATCTCCCTTTGCCTCAACATTCTTCCTTTAAGTTTCAGTCAGTATCGACCAATGAAGTTCGTAAAGCTATTCTATCTATTTCTTCCAATGCTGTAGGTAGTGACAACTTGTGCTCTAAACTGCTTATCCCCATTCTCGATATATTACTTCCTTGTCTAGCGAACATAACTAGCCATTCCTTTCAATCTGGATTATTTCCTAAATCCTGGAAATCCGCTAATATTATTTATTTACCTTAAACCAGCAATCCTTCGTCTTTGTCACATTATCGTCCTATTTTCATACTTCCTTTTTTTTCCAAAGTGTTGGAGCACATTGTTCACAAGCGACTACAAAATTTCCTCCTTTCCAATAATATTCTTTGCAACTTTCAATCAGGCTTCCGAACAGTACACAGCACGGTGTCTGTGTTGCTGAAACTCACAGACGACCTTCCATGGGCAATTGAAAACCAATCCCTAACCATTCTTGTACTACTTGACTTCAGTAGCGCATTTAACTGCGTGGATCTCGATATCCTGTATCCAGTATTCTTCGATCCCATAACATTACTACTTCTGCCCTAAAGTGGTTTCATTCATATCTTCGGGGCCGTTCGCAACGCACACGTCAAAATGAATCCTTCTGTTACTGTTGATGCTGGCTTGCCTCAGGGTGGTGTTCTCTCTCCTCTTCTTTTCTCAGTGGTTATTAACACCGTCACTTCTTTGATATCCTCAAATTTTCATCTTTACGCATATGATTTGCAAATTTACTGTCACTGCGCCTAGTAAAATTAATAAAGCAGTCATGGATGTTAATTGTGATTTGAAAAACATTCATGAATGGGCAACGTCTCATGGACTCTTACTCAATGCCAACAAAACACAGGCCATCATAATTGATAGGAGGTATGCTATCCGTGCATTAAATCGATCTGCAATTGGATCTCTCACATTGGATGGCCAGCCAATTGTCTTCAATAAAACTGTTAAAAACCTCGGCGTTACCTTTAACTCTTTCTTAAGCTGGAATGAGCAGGCTAGCAACGTTAGCACCACAGTTAACTTTGCATTCCATTCACTCAAATATCTCCAATATTTTTTGCCTTTGGAAACTAAAATTTCTCTTGCCCATAGTCTGATATTACCCATTCTGGACTACGCTGATGCTTGCTACCTAGATGCCACTGAGGAGCTTCTCAATAAGCTTGAGCGTTTTTCAGAATTTGTGCATCCGTTTTATTTTTGTCACTAGAATATTGTGCTTCCTATTTAATATCCTTCATAATTCGCATTATTTACGTGATCGCTTTACCTATGCCTGTCCTTCCCTTGCTCCTTGTAGAACTCACATTAAAACTCTTCTCAAATGCCCTGTTCATAAAATACATGCTTACGCAAAATCAGTTTCTGTACAAGTACACTGTGGAATTCCCTCACTCCAAGCATTCGAGCGTGCAAAACCATAGCAGCGTTCAAGAAATCTGTCAAAGAACATTATTTATCCTTACCATATTAAAAAAGTATATATAATATATTTGTATAAAGTATTATAATATTTATAACCTTTCTTTCAGAATCAATGGACTCGCACGTTCAGGTAGGCACAGTATATACAGATTTCTCCAAGGCCTTCGACAAAGTTAATCACTCACTAATTGTAGAAAAACTGACTAATTTTGGTTTTGGAGGGACAGTACTGTCATGGCTTTCATCGTATCGTATATTGCGGATAGATTATCATTTGTCGTGGTTAAAGGGCATCCTTCGCGGCCTTACCGATCTACATCAGATGTACCTCAGGGTTCTGTACTGGGGCCAATTTTATTTAATATTTATATTAATGATGTCTTAGAATGTATCCATGAGTCAAATTGTTATATCTTTGCGGACGACTCAACATTGCGAAAGAAATAAGATCGGCTAGTGATAGTAAGGCTCTTCAAGAGGACTTGGATAGGTTAGCTGATTGGTTTCGTCGAAATTATATGGCCCTGAATCCTCAGAAGTGCTCTTTTATAAGATTTACACGTAATCGCAATTCTTTCCAATCAGCATACGACATCAATGGCTAAGCGCTAATTGAACAAGAAGTAGTTCGTGATCTGGGTGTTACATTTGATACTAAATTGATTTTTAATCAGCATTTTGATAACATATGTAAATGTGCAAGGCAAATGTTGGGTTTTGTGTTTAGAAATTGCAAGGATTTCAAAAACTTCAAAACTAAAAACTTTTGTTCATTGTACTTGTCAGAAGCAAGCTCGAATAATGCTCAGTAGTATGGAACCCAAACTATCTGGTTCACAAAGACCGTATCGAGTCTATACAAAGACGATTCACTTATTTCTATTTTGATGGACCAAATAAAAGAGTTCCGTATACTAAACGACTCAGTGATATGAACCTTATGAAGTTATCCGATAGGCGCACGTTACAGGACATGTTATTTTCATACAAACTATTAAACAGTCTATCGGATAATTCTGATTTGCTTAGTCGTTTTTCCTTCGATGTTCCAACTCGCTCGCCACGCTACCCAAGATCCATCCTCACTCACAGAACGTATAAATTAATTTTTGGGCCATCATTCCTTGGTTCCGAGGTTGTGCAGACTGCTTCAGTATTTTATAAACAAAGATAGCTCCATCGATATATTTCACGATAAATTACCAATGTTCAAATACGAAATTGTCGAGATATTGAATCGTGGTACAATCGCAGACGTCTAATATTTTGCTTTGCCATGTCATAGACTTATGTCTATATGAGACTTATGTCTATATTATTCATACAAAAGTTTTTTGTGAACTTTATCAAAATTGTTAATTTATAGTCTTTACATAACTAGTTTAATTTAGAAGTGAAGTTAATACATTTTTTAATATTATATATAATTACTGTGTAGTTTTGTAATTTCTTGTTTTACTGTTACTGTTTATGCACAGTTACTTAACGCAAGATGCGTTTATCTTTAAGTGTAGTTCCTTTTTGCTATTTTTAACTTGATTTTTAATGTTAAGTCATGAAACCAATTATGTAACTATGTTGATAAGGCTTAACAAATAAATAAATATATGTATGTTTATATATATATATGTATATGTATGTATGTATATGTATTGTTTTGTATCTTGTGATATGTATATATTATTATATGTAATGTGTACTGTTTGCACTATGTTGTGTTCCTAATTCTTCTTTCCTTTACGGGCTTACGGAAGAGATTTCAACATGAAATAAGTAGTGTCCTTGTACTCTGTATCCTTATTGTCGTTTCTTCTAACAGCTGTGTGTACAAAATTTATGAAATAAATAAAAAGTTTAAAATGTAAATAATAATACATGTACATGCAGCACTCCATCCCAGCGCCATCGTGATCCATAACTCCTGCATCCATTTTGAAATATAAAGTTCTGTTCAATAAAAAAACTAGGTCCCCTGCGTGATGCTGCGTGAAGTGCGTGAGTAACGCTTACTGCCAGGTCGACTTCTGCGCGTTCACTTTGAAAATGGAGCCGTGGATGGTGAAGCCTGTTCGCTTAAAACCTTACCAGCAAGCAAACTATAACTAGTATAAGTAGTAACTATACAGTAGTAGTACAAGTAGTAGTAGCAGCAGCAGCAGTCCGCGATACATGCAGCCCCGGAAATGCTGCTCGGTGGCGTGCTGTGCTACACGAGCGGCCGCGACTGGGCCGTGGAAATAATTAAAACATTAGTTGTATGATAGTTTTTACTGTAACTGAAGGCACGATACATTTACGTAGAATTCCTTAATTACTGCATCACAGCCGCCGGCCACCACCACCACCACCACCACCACCACCGCCGCGGTCGTGCACACCCACGCTTTCATTGTGGTGCAGTTGCAACGCGCACGCCCTGCCAATGAGTTCATTTAATCTGAGTCTTCATCTACCCCCTGGTGCCTTTAACCTGTTCATTGTTGCAATCTTGAATACATTTGAATGTTTTGTATTTGTCCTCTCGTGATCATACTCCACATAACTGTATCAGGCTATTTATACAATTTTAAAGTAAACGTCTCGTTCCGACTCCAGGATGTACTTCTTCCAGGATGTCTCCAGGACTTTTTGTGTGTACATTGCGTCTACAGTTTAAGGTTCGTTTGGTCGTCATTTTGTTTATTACGTCACACGTGCGATTAGCATAAATTCATTAATTCTGTACTTTGAATAGGTATGTAAGGTGTCCCGCACCACTCACGGGAGCCAAGCCAACCTCACCTGCTCGTGGTGCACGTGCACCTTGATAATCAACAGACGAGGCTCTGGCTCTCGCCAATTCGCATTGGGCCAGCGTGGTGGGAACTGGCCCAATGAATGAGCCAACCTATATCCAGTTGTAGGCGTCTATCGGCTGATGATGATGATGTACTTCGACTAAACGCAACGAGGAAATTAATTTGAGTGGAAAAGTTTGTTTATCAATCAACTCGTGTAAACGTTGGACGCGATCGCTCAAAGAAGCTCAAACACAATTAGGGGCGCGTCCGCCCCCAGCCCCCAGCCCCCAGCCCCCTGCCCCCAGCCCCCCGGGCGCGCGCACCGCGGGACACGTTGCTATATAGTTACACAACACTATTTTTTTTATTTATTCAAACGATGAGACAAGCACAAGTTCACCTGATGGTAAGTGTTACGCATGCCCATAATAACGTCGTGCTAGTTAGTATACACTGCACCACATTGCGCTCGTCGCCTGAGACATAATATGTTAAGTCTCGTTGCCCCAGTAATTACACTAGTTATAGCGACCTTCAAACCCGAACACTGTAATCTTTGCATACCACTGTTAATCGGCTGCGTAGGAGTTACGATGGTATCTATCAAGACGGTCTCGAGCAACAGAAACCCTTTCAGGGGATATCTTCCTAAGATACCCTCCTTCTGGGGAAGTCGGGAACATGAGATATTCTTACTCACTAAAACCCCCTCGGTGCTCTGCATCAGTGCATTCGGAGAGGCATAACGTTATGGGAAATAGAAATTTAATGGCGTAAAAGAACTGAACTGATGAATATCTTATGATCATAATGACGTGCGACACCAGGTGCGCGCGCCACAGCCTCTCCACCGCGTACTGGTCACGACATGCTTATAAATAAAAACAGTAACATCCCAGCCGGAAATAGCAAACGAGCCTAACTATTTATTTTTAAGAAGTCTTGTCTGTTAAATATCATTATTCATCAGAACCGGCCGCGCTGCACCCGGGCGCTGGTGCCGCGCTGGTGCCGCAGACGACGAGGGCCTGCTGGTTACCTTATAACGCTTCTTGTTAATGAACGTAACACTTTACTGGATCACTCAAAAGTAGCACTAAGCGCAATCGCATTAATCACCGCTGTCACCGGGCGCACCCCCACCATTACACCCCCACGACCCCATCGCCCACACCCACAGCGACACCCACACCCACACCACCCCGTCCTCATACAAATTATGTTCGAGCGGCTCAACCGTTATCCCATAACGTTTACATACTTTTAAGTATCATAAACTACCCCGCCCATATTTCATCTTCCCTCACAGCTTCTTATGCTTTAAGGTCTATTGTATGTACTGGCGGTAGGTCCCTGTTGCTGGGGTAGTAGTCCACCGTGGCTTCTATTGCACTTGACAAACAGTACTGTGCTAACATTACTGTGTTCCAGTTTGAAGGGCGCTGTAGGTAGTGTACTGGGATAACATCTTGTCAGTAGGAGCATCACTTACCATCACGTGAAGATCTCGTTCGTGTCGTTGCTTAATTGAATAAAAATAATATATTTGATATGATTCCGTATCTCTGTCGGTGTGCCACATAAGCAGGGAGTGGCAAGGCGGCGGCCTGATGCCGACAGTGTGGCACTGTAGTGTACGAATAGGAGATAAATAAACGTTCCACATTTATTTATAACATTTTATGTAGGAGCCCGTCACTGCTGCAAGACCAGCAAATCCCCGCAGCATCCGCTTAAGATTGATGATGCGGATCAACTTTTGGGATGCGATCAGATGAGACGCGTACGAATTAATTACATTTTGCTCCCAGCGTTGATCAATCTTTCGGCGGAATGTGGGCGCGGCTGCGGGATGCTGCGCACCGCCGTCCCGCAGCACCGCCGACGGTGCTATACTAATATAAATTGACACCTAGTTTTACGTAACTTATAGCACTCCGTCACGATCACGAGAGCTATTGCCAGCGGTGTGCCAGCGGTGTGCCAGCGAGAAGACACAGACACCGAGGTTCGTCTAATGCCATGTCCTTGCGCGCGGACTGCTGATTCCACCCTCACGTATAGACGATTGGGTTATTATAATGACTAATTAATTAATACAGATTATTAGAGAGATATCTTGATTAATGTTCTAACGGATAGGTCACGCGGGCGTTCGGGAGGCTGGGGGGTACACGCATCTCCATTAACAATAAGGAGCTAGTTAAAACCACCAACACGCGCAACGTTTTGTCGCGATATGTATTAAACGGATGCTGAGGTGCGGAACTGGAACCCAGTAACGAGCAGACGCTGGTTCTTGGTAGGAGTAGCACAATCTGCGATACCGGGATATATTATATATGTACATTATACTGGGGGCCATAGAAAAAACCATTATCGTTCAAAACATCATCACCAGTTAAAGTAAAACGTTATACTTTAAAGGATTATTTAATTTAATTTTTTTACGATGTGTCGATGTGTGTGTGTGCGTGTGCGTATGCGTGCGTGCGTGCGTGTGCGTGTGCGTGGGTGCGTGCGCGTGTGCGTGTGCGTGTGCGGGCGTGCGGGCGTGCGTGCGTGCGTGCGTGCGTGCGTGTGCGTGTGCGTGAAAGACATTACGACTCGTTATCCCAGTAACTTCACTAGTTAGAGCGCCCTTCAAACCGGAACAATAATGTTTACGCACTACTGTTTGTCGGCTTCTGCCGCTACTGAGCGCTGCGGTGGTACTTAGACAGTCTTCGACAACAGGGACGTGTCACCGGTAATAGTACACATGCGTAATAATTGTGTAACTAATTAATAACGCCATCAGCTGAAACAGGTGCGGTCACTCCGACAGAACGTGAACCTCCGGCTCTTGAACACTCCGAGCCGCTGGCCGGGCGCTTGTAGGTTCTTCTCTCGACAATTAACATACACAAATATCTTCATTTACATTTGGTGACAGATAAAACTAATAGTAAAGAGTACCTTATCAGTGAACCGTTACGCTGCACTGCAGTAAATAAATATATTATATCCTAGAAAGGAATACGTAAGAACTTCTATCAGAACGTTATTTAAAAACGCTTGTTGACTTCGTGTATTTGCTCGTATCAAGTAAAAATCGTGTCAATATTAACTCATGGAACGGAGTGTCCACATCTGAGGAAAGGACTGACCCCGAGACCTCCGGCGGCCGCGCGAGCAGTGCGCGACCCCTAGCGCCTCCGGGGGAACATCGAGCTGGTGCTGCGGCACGGGTCGCCGCGCCGCGCCGTGCCGCCGGACAGACTCTTTCCCTATTTACAACGTACCATTAAGTAGAGAACGGTCTCTCCGCACTCCGCTGAAACGGCGGAAACTAAAACGTGTAAGAAATGAAACAAGGAAAGAGATCCTATTTAAATAGCTGATGTGTCAGCTGGTGTCATTTGAACTGAAATAAAGCAAATTTGGCATCCTAATTTACTAGACTGGTGCACCAGCTCCGGAGCTTCAGGAATCTCGCTGACGCGACAACCTACAGCACAATCGTTTGGCATGAAAACCGTACGAGGTCTGAACTTGCAGTAGGCAAACATTGTATACACCGGCTAGTAGAAAGTATATTGATCTAAAGATTTCCCCTTTAACATTCCAGGTCGTCGATGTCCACTCCCAAACGTATTCCTCTCGAAAAATAGGTATTTACCGTACTGGACACGCTGGCTGCACCGCATTGTAACATAAAGTTGTAGTTATTTTTCCTTTAGTAACCACGCAGGTACTACCACGATGACGTAACCGTCGCCCTCGCGGTCACTGCGAGACCCCAAAAGCCCCATAAGCTAAGGGAATATTTTTAGCGATCCGTCCGTTCAGCAGGCCCACCCTGTACGACGACGACAGCGCAAAAAGAAGCGAAGGAAACCGATGGCGAAGCCCGACTTCCCTGAGTCAGAGCTGAGAGAAAGATAACATATGGAGTAGAATAGCTGCTTGAGATATATTTGTTTAGCTAATAGTAAAATCGGAACTTGTTGGCATGTCGCCGTCTGCTGCTCGACGAGCTTAATAAATGTGGTCGCCTGCCGCCGGCGCGCCCACTCGCCCACCCGCCCACTTGCCCACTCGCGCCCACTTCGCGCTTATATTAGACCCTTACTCACAGCACCAGGGCTGACCATTTTATGAATTGCACCGAGAGTTACTATATTATAGTTATGACTCAAATATTGAATAAATTATTGATCAGTTCTCAGTCCCGAATGTCCAGTTCCCGGTCTTTGGCCCGTTCACATGCTGCATGAATAAGATAGCCCCAGCACCAGTTCCTATGGCCACGTACCAGTGCGAAAACTTAACTCTGTTGCGGTTGAGTACAGTGCGGTGGACAGTTTGGTAGTGTAATAGCTTACACGTTGTGAAATGTAATATTGGTACTGTGCAAACATTACTGTGTTCCGGTTTAGAGGGTTATGTAGCTAGTGTAATTACTGAGGTAATGAGATTTAACGTCTTGTCTGAGGTGAAGAGCGCAATGTGTTGCAGTATATATTATCTCAACTAGCCTCTTGTTGTTACGGTTAGGCGTAACACTTACCATTAGAGGATCCTCCCGCTTGCCTCGTCGCGTAATTGAATAAAAATGTCATTAACAATAATTACCGATAGAATACTGAGGGATATTACAAAGAAAAACTCGTATACTTCGTTACATTGATCTATTGAATGATCGATAATTTCAATTAATAGAATATCGTTAGTTGTTTTACAAAGTAATGATTTAAATATTATTGGGGCTGGCCGCAACCCCGTGCCTGGAACAACTTGTTCCGACAAAGCTATATAAATATATAAATTCCATTGCAATCGGCTTTTAATTACCAGCTGCAGCACTAGAACTTCAGTGGTCCGAGTGTTGCAAGTTGCAAGCTTTGTCGGTTGCTTCGACTCGTCCAGCCTTTGAAGTGGAGCACGTCGGAACAAATCGTGTTACACTTTAGTTACACCGAAGTTTCGCAGCAACTATGGTTTCCAATTGCGTCCTGGTTTCATTCGCTTATTTTGATGCCAATTTTTTTTCGTATTTTTCATTTTGTTTTCTTGAGTGTGTCAATGAGTGTCGCAAAAGACATCTCATATTTAGTATCAAAAATTAAACAAAGTAGAAGAGGTTGAAATTTAAATAGTTAATTTCTGTTGTTTTTCATATTCATCGGCGATGCAACATTACAGCGAGGAAGTTGTTATGTTGCAGATGCAAGAGCTTCCAGAGCACGAAACGCGGCGAGATGTGCCGCATCCCCGGCTGCACCGTGACGCCATCTGTGGGCGCGCAGCCCACGCCCATACGAATGCCGCACGTCCAACCCGAAACCTTCCGACTCTTCATCCAGTACGTGTACACGGGCAAAGTGAGATATTCTACTTCTATCCATAAAATTAATCTTTTTTACATATTTATTATATAAAAATTACACCGACATATGACATAGCATTCTGGCAGCGTTTTCACCGCAAAAGGTGGCAAGAGTGATATTTACAAGTAGATGGCGTGAACATAAATTATTTTTTTATTCATATAGTTTTGTCTGTACCATTCAATGCTTTGTACATAAGTTGTCTAAAAGAATTTGAGAAAAAATATTAGCCAGTATAATAGAGCTGCCATTTTTCATGAGACTCGCGATAGTTAACTAAAAATGTACGTGATGAAAGTCGTAGAAAAGCTGATAGTGGGGAGCTTTGGGCTGTGAGCGCCTATTGACTGACGTTGATGGTGATTAAAAAACTACGAAATCATCCATAGTGTTTATATTTTTTTGGTTAAAGAAGTTTTAAACTTAAATGTAATGTATTGCTATCTATGTTCGAACGAGTTAAAGATTTATTCGCACAAAAAAAAATTTGACTTTTAAGCTTTTATTGCAAGACTCTGGAGTATTTGAGATGATGACGTTAGCGGCTGACTTGGGATTGGAAGACCTTCGCGCTGCCTGTGAGGACCATGTGACCTCAACACTAAGTGTAGAAAGTGCTTGTACTCTTTTAGCCGCTGCTATGGAAATTCAAGATAGACCTGGTGAGTGTATTATTTTCCAAACGTTTTATTATTTGAAAGTAATGTACAAAGGCGATGGTGGTGTAATGGTCAGCATAGTTGCCTTCCAAGCAGTTGATCCGGGTTCGATTCCCGGCCATCGCACACTTTTTGTTAGTTGTATTTGTAAATAATTTTTAGTTAAAATGTTTACTTTGTTTAAATTTATTTTTACCTACGATGTAAATTAATATATATACGTATATATACACATTGGAGATATCCAAAGGTTCGTTGACTCCTCACAAAATCTCCAAACTATTATACGACACAATATTTGCTAAAAATACTGCTTCTGCCGTTTAGAGGCCAGATAAGAATAAATTTCACTAAATTACTTATCCAAAGGAAGTGTTGCGGCCAATATACTGGGCATGGATCACTTGGTCAAAATATATTCATCTAGCTAATATAATAATATTAGCTAGATGAATATATTTTGAACTAAATATAATAATATTTAGTTCAAAATAAAAGTTATCAGTATATTTCTAAAATTTCCAGTTCTTTAAATACTTCTTACAACATATTAATCATAATCTATTATGGCTAATTAAACAAAAAAAAATTCAAAATAAGTAAGTTCAAAATTATAATAAGCGTTTAAATACTAGGAGTATTTAAACGCTTATTATAGCTTTTAAAATTATTGTCAATGGAAATATTGTACCTAATAAACCTAATTAATATACCTAATTATTACGTACATTATAATAAGGAACATGATTTTAAAATATTATAAAAAATTAATTTTTAGTTTATGCATTCACCATGTTACTAATAATCTGTGGCGTTTTCGCCGCCATATTTGTTTGTCTGTGATCTTACGGCTTCCATTCTTGACGGACGCGAGTTACCCGGCGTTTAGTGGTTTGTCAGTGTAAATATTTCAATTAAAGTATTAGGAAACAAAAATGGCATACAAGGGCCCACCGAAAGTGCAAAAGGTAATGGTACAACCCATTAACCTTATATTCCGATACTTACAAAACAGAAGTCGCGTCCAGATTTGGTTGTACGAAAACGTTAACTTAAGGATCGAAGGGCACATCGTGGGTTTTGACGAATACATGAACATCGTGCTAGACGACGCGGAGGAAGTTCACATGAAAACGAAAAATAGAAAAGAAATCGGAAGAATAATGATGAAAGGCGACAACATAACGCTCATTCAGAACGTGAATCCAAACGCGTCCGTGTAAATACAATTAGGTTATGTTGCCAATTAAGTGAACATTTCCAAGCCAGAAGTGAATTGTAAGGAGATTGTGTACCATAACGGTACTTTTCTGTTAATTGTAAGCACTCTGTGGGTTAATTTCCTCATTAAATTAAGATTTGCAAGTTGACTTTCATTTGTTTTCCTATTGTTCATACGGACTTGTTAAGCGGTTTTCTTTGAATATTTGTTTCATTAAAATTCATTAAATAATTTGACGTCAAGGCTTTTATCATCTCACCATTATATAAATATATATATGTATATATACATATATATATTTATATATATAAATAGCTGACTTGGTTAAGACATCTGGTAATGTAAAAGTTTTAAGTAACCATATTTACAAAATTATTGACTATTATGTTATATTACTTACAAAAATCAATAAATAATTATGCTACGGTTCGGTTGTTCATATTATTATATCTTTGGTTATAAAATATTGTAATCGGTTACAATGAAGTTGTAAGTATAAATTAATAACTTGTAAATGACAATTGATGTGTCTAATAAAAAGTACAGCACTGAGTATATATAGTTATTATATTTCTGGATTATAAAGGTTTAAGTGGGGTATTCCATCATTAAGATAATATGTTGCATAAATAACCTTTTGGAGCTTTGCTTTAATATGTGAGATTTTATCACATTGCCACATATACGGTGTTGAAAACAACAGAAGTGTAATGGTAAGGGAGTATATACATATTACTAACCAGTAAATGTCATGGCTAATTAATTATATTAAATAATAGATCAAAATTATGTAAAACAGAAAAAAAATAGTAATATCAAAAAATACAAAGTGAATTGTATAAAATTATAAAAAAAACTAAAAGAAGTAACAACTATGAGGAATTTATTTTCATCAACATATAAATTTTAAAACCTGACAAATATATAAATTCAATGATCAAAATTTTAATTAAAATTATAACATTCTTAGATAATTGTTATGAAAATGTTGAAGATATAATACGAACCCTGATATTTCTTTTGTTCTTTTAAGAATACCTTAAGTGAGTGGTGAATTGGTTAAATATCCAACTGATCTTTCGTAACTCATACACACTACACGATTGAGAGAAACTTTAAGAATAGTTGTATAAAAATGAGAAGACAATTGTATGAATACACGCTTCTGTCATGCGCAGCAATTGTTACAACAACATCCAAGTTACAATATGGAGTTCCTCAAAGAGTATGTAAAGTTTTTTTTAAAGTCCGCATCACACAAGTTCATTTCAGTGTTACTGACCTCAATAGGCTACGGTGACCATTTAACACCATGTGGGCCACATGCCTTGGTTGACACATTAGTAGCACAGAAACTAAAACTTTTTCAAACGTACAATCAATTAGTCTACTTTTAATACTAATAAAAAAATTGTTATATATAGCATTAAATCTGTAGGACACAATGTAAGGGTTTGTTTGAACCAGCTATTATTTTTTTCATGTTGAGGGTGTTTACCATTTGCAAGATAATGGTGCATTTATAGAAAATAAATCGTGAAATGATAAGTTACAAATAAATTTACTTTTGGACTCTTCAGGCTCTGAAATATTCAATTGACTATTTCTTCAGCTGCTCTGAAGTGAAGTCGGTAATATTGATATTAACAAAACTGGATTCAATCGTTCCACAAGATCGTGCTGGTAACCTGTAGCTGCGATGGATTGGTTGCAGGCGGCAAGAGCGCGTCGTCGTTCATGGAGCGCTGCATATCTTTCATCGGCGACAACGCGGCCGACTGCGTCAAGACCAACGCATTCCTGAACCTGCCGAAGGAGGCGCTCATCAAGCTCATCTCATCCGACTTCGTACGTTTTCAATAAAAATAGATTATTATTAGGAGCTCCGCAAATAGTGTCCGGATTCACACACTTTTTAATAAAAACGGCGAAATAACCGAAATCACCTACAATGCTACAATATAATACAGTATATAGCCATGCAATTATTTTATATATATATATATATATATATATATAAATGTATGTTGGTGTCTGTTCATTACTTCCGTACCGCGGAGGCAACGCAATCAAATGCTGTCAATGGTTGCTATTCACTTTGTTCAGTCTCACCGAGTCCCAGTGACCACCCTTACATGTGTGCTTGGAAAAAGTAAAGTATACCAAAGAACGGGTTGTTGACCACAAATGGCACGGTGCTTACATTCTTGTTATTTAAAATTAAAAAAATAACCATTGAAATGAAATTATGTGACGCCTTTTTGCTTAGCATTCCTATAGCTTTTTCCTAATCAAATATATCGTGTACTGGTGTCACGTGCTACGTCGCAGCTGTGTCTGGAGGAGGAGGAGGTGTGGCGGTGCGCGCTGGCGTGGGCGAAGCAGCGCGCTGGTGTCACGCAACCCACGGCGCACTGGACGGAGGAGGAGCGCGCGCGCGTCTGCCACCACCTGGCGCCGCTCATGCAGCACGTGCGCTTGCTGCTCATCGGTAACGCGCGTACTTGCAGCGTGCCTCGTACTTACCTTTGCCACGATTAAAGGGACCCAGCGCCCTTCCGCGGAGTGTGCTTGGGTGCATGTCTTCCGCAGGGCAGCACTTTGCCTTAACCTTACGTTTACCAAATACGTTGTTGCCGGTCAGCGCGGCGCTGAAGGCTACGCGCTCGGGCGCAATGTGATGCCTTGAAAACATTCAGCAGCACTTTATTGTTGGCAGGCGCTCGGCATTCAGTCGGTATGTACTGTGTTTGTGTGCGCGCAGACAGCGCGGTGTTTGCAGAGGAAGTGGAGCCGACAGGCGCGGTGCCCATGGAGCTGTCGCTGGAGCGGTACCGGCGCGCGGCGCTGCACGCGGCACCCCGCCCGGACCCCGACAAACGCACGCAGCCCAGGTAAGCTCCGCGCCGCTACCTAAATGATTCAAAGAATTCCACTCGGTCATGTCTCCATTTTTTTTGCTTTACGTGGGGGAAATGCCTTCACTTACCTATCTCCGCGATGACAAGGATAGGTTATGTCGGATTTGCACCGACTAAACTCCCGCGATGTTCCATCTTCATTGCTCTACGGCCCGGCCACGGGAATGCTTTCGCACATCCCCGCGACTCCGCCAGTGCTGGCTGCACCGCTCCTCAGGTCGGCCGGGTGGGTCCTGTTTAGCTTCACCGTGGATAACCAAGCCACGGCTACTGAGCCGAGCCGCAACCGCCACGAGGCGGGAACCTGTTCGGGAAGCGGAGAACTCCTCTGCCTCACACTCAAACATTATTAGCATACGACAGAGAGACAGTATAGTCGCTAGGGCGTGTGCCTGTGTGCGTGCGTGTGCGCGTGTGCGTGTGTGCGTGTGCGTGTGATTATTTACCACTGCTGCTGCTGTGTTTTGTGACATTTATCTTTAACATATTAAACAAAATGTGCACATCAAAATTAGTTAACGTCCATATATTGAAAGTACACATTGTACATGTATTCTAAATCAACGCCGTTAGGTCTGGTCTCCCGGTACCCACCACGCTCGATGAACATGTTTGTGTTTTTCAGATTGGCAGTGAACATGTTCGCGGGCTCCTTGATATTGCAGCAGGACAAGAGCGCCTTTCAGTCACTCATCAACACGTGGTGAGGTTTTATTTATTTTATAATCCTTAACTTGCAGCCTCGCCTCACCATATCCTAACGGAGACAAGGCTACTGCAAAGCAGTAGTTCAAAAGGTATTAAAAACAAATACAAAATAGAAAGACATGTAAGCAAGAAATTGTAAAAAATTTAAAATTAATATCAAAACTAAAAATATGTAAAAATACACGCGTAAGATAATGTAAGATAACATAATAAAAGTAAAAATAACAAATAAAAAATGAAGAAGATGAAGATCAGGAGGAGACGACGCGGCGACTGAAATCTTCACACATCTTGCGAGAGGTATGAAAGAAGTAAAGGGAATGGAGAGCGAAAGAAAAGAGGAGGAGAACAAAAAAGGAAGAAAGTTTAGAGCGAAAGATGGAAGTATGAAAGAAGGGAAAGAGAAAAATTGCAAAAATGTTATAGATGTTAAGTGAATCGAATTAAAAGGACCTGACCCGCCATACGCAGGCCGGTGGTATTGCCCCGTAGCCACCGACCGTCTAGGGGAACAACCACTACACTGTTGCGCCGCTAATACAATGAGTGACGTGACGTGACGTGACGTGAGGTACACAGGCGTTACGTCCCACACCGCGATGCTCGTGCCGTATGGCGTATGTAACGCGCGGTGCACGGTGCTCGGTGCGCAGGTGCGGCAGCCCCAAGCAGCCGTGGCGGCTGGTGTTCCGCGCGTCGGCGCACGGGTTCAGTGCGCAGGCGTTCCACTCGCACTGCGACGGCGTCGCGCCCGTGCTGCTGCTGGTGCAGGTACGCAGCCTTCCGACATAGACACTCTACAAGTTACATAACAATAATATAAGCAAACTGAGTCATTTTTATTAAATTACTTATTTTCCAATGAAATGATGTGGCCGATTGCACCGCGGCAGCTGCAGCGTGGCGAGGTGATCGGCGGGTACTGCGAGGCGGCGTGGGGCGCGGCTAGTGGTGCGGCTGGGGGCTACGTGCCCGCCGAGCGCGCGCTGCTGTTTTCGCTGGCCGACTCGCCCGCCCGCTACCCGCTCGTCAAGAAGCCGTTCGCCCTGTGCCACCACCCCGAGTGAGTGCATACGCGTACAACGAAACCATAACCAAGGATTTCACAGCGCTGTCAGCTCTCTGCTGCCCGCTCACGTCAAAGTTACCGTAAGTAAGCCGTAGCGCCCGTTTCTGCCACCAAACACGGTGGCGTGCCATCGAGGCAGTGTCGGAGGCCGCGGCTCGGTGTTACGGCGAGCTGGCCGGCCGACGCTGGTTAAATAGTATCCTGAATGGAGTGGATGGAGGGGTGGCGGGCAGCGCGCCGCTCTGACCTGTGCGCGTGCGTTTCAGCTGCGGCCCGATATTCGGCGCGGGCGCGGACCTGCTGATCGCGCACAACTGCAACGCCAACGCGGACAGCTACAGCAACCTGCACTCGTACGGGGACGCGGCGGGCGCGCCGGCGGCCGCCTCCCTCGCGCCCGACTACAGCTTCATCGTGCGCGACTACGAGCTCTTCACGCACGCGCCGTGACGCACGCGGGCACACCACAATACTTAACCCGCGCTTGGTAATTGCTATAGAGTAATTACAAGTTTAAACTGCCACGACTGCATCATTAACAACACTTAAACTGTAATCTCGTTCCGCAATGTGGTAGGTCTCTGTTGCCGGAGACCGTCTAGTCACCACCGCAGCGCCTACTGCAGCTGACTAACAGTAGTGAGCAAACATTGTTGTGTTCCGGTTTGAAGGACATTGCAGCTAGTCTAATTACTTGGGTCACGAGTCTCAACATCTTATCTCTCCGGCGAAGAACGCTATGCGGTGTAGTGTATGTCATCCTTACTAGCACCACGTTAACACGTGAACGTTATACTTACCATCCGGTGAACATCCTTTTCAGCTCATCGCTTGAATCTATAAAAAAAAAACATATATCACCCTAACTAGCGCTTCGCTATTGCGGGCGGGCAGGCAGTCCGTCGTCACAACGTCTCGTCGCTTAATTATATAAAAAAAAGACAATAAATCAAGTATTAATGGTTCCATTAACGTGACTTACGTGGACTGTTACAGTGTGGGTTAACCACAATAGTAGTCGCTTGTGTTTAAATTACTTAAGTTACAATAAAAGAATTAATGGACACTTGCTCCGAGTAAAAAAAATGGTAAGAAATATATACATGTATTTAAATAAAACTTGAGTTTACTTATTTTATCAAATGAATGTGTTAATAACAGAAGAACTTCGGTTAACTGAAACGTAATGTTTATAAACATTTCAACATTGGAATTAGAAATAATTTATTATTGACCTGACCGTCATCATAAGTTAAGCAGCGCTCGCTGCAGCCGCTGGCGGTGCGCGCCTGCGCCTGCGCGTTCGCTGCCGCAACAGTTTGCAGGCCGCCACAAAGCTGTGTCGCTCCGGCAGGCGTCGGCCCGCGCGCCGCCCTCTTGACATTTGTAATTTAAAAGTTGACACGGTGCGCCGCCAACCCCCGGCATGCTGCTACTAAACGAACGCCACCGTCCTCGTGACAAATTATCTCCATTAACCAATTATGATGATCGAATAAATATAAAGTTTTAAATAAAAAACTCTGAAATAGATATACGATGCAATTTTTTCATAAATTAATTTAGTGCAACAAAAGTTAAAGCCGCCAGATGTCGCCGCAAGTACTGTAGTCGCTCTGTTCATACATTTAAGTAATGTTCGTCACGTTGAAAAGAAAATCTCATATATTTTTTGAATTTTTATTATCTGTATAGTGAATTCATTTAATAAATATTAAATGAAGAAATTGAAGAAAAAAAAGAGTAGAAATAACATATTTGGATAGTCTGTCGCATAGTGACCGGTGTCAGATCTCTGTTGCCGGAGGCCGTCTAGGTAGGTACTACCGCACCCCTCCAACGGGCTCCCGCCTTGTCGTGGCGGAGGGGCTTAGTAATCATGGAGCCCAACACGGTGAAGCTAAGCGGAACCCACCCGGTCGGCCGGACGAAGGGCCGGCCGAAGCGGCCGCTCACGGTTCGATCACCGGTTGGGATAACTGGGGCTCAACGGGATGGCTGGGGGCCCGAAGGCGGCTTTATGCTGCCCCCGGAGGCCGGCTGCAAGGGCGGTTTTATATCGCCTCTGCAGCCGAGGTGGGATTGCGGAGGACGTATCCTCCGCGACTTCCATAGGGAAGAGGAGTGTCGGTATTACGTTGCGCCGTTCTCCCTATCCTCCGCAGCCGCTAACGGGTTGCGGCGGGCCTAAAATCTGTCCGCCGCGGGGAGCCCGGAGAGGATATATCCCGGAGCTCCCGTGGTCTCTGGCCAACGGGTTCGGAGGAATCCGTCGTTCGCACAAAGGAGGCCGAGGTGGGGGTGCGCTGCATGTTTCGGCGCGCTCTGCAGGTAGGGTTTATCCCTCTCTACCGAGGTGGGGCTGCGCAAGCGGCTAGCGCCGGTGAAGGTCGCCGACGTAGGCATCAAGCCATTCCCATGACCCTTGCCACTAGGCGATGAGTCGGGAACATCGTGGGGGTTTGAGTCGGTGCGAGTCCGACATAACTCGTCATTGCCCCTTCGAGCATGGGTATGCGTAGGCATATCACCCACGTAAAACTAAAAAGAAGGTACTACCGCAGCGCCTATTGCAGCCGACAAACAGTACTGAGCAAATATTACTACGTTTCGGTTTGAATGTCGCTATACCTAGTGAAATTACTGGAGTAACGAGACACCATCTCATGCTATGTCATCGTGGGTACCGTTACTATCAGGTAAACGTATCACTCGCCTCGACGCTGAGTAGAAAAGAAAAAAAAGAATTCGTTAAAAGGACTGCAGCAACAAGACGACGTATATCATAGGTACTGTGTTATCTAGATTTGATAATTTCATCTTAAAATTCTCTTTCAATATCTCTTCGCAATGGAGTGGAGCCGGAGCAGGGGCAAAGTTATCAGGTAAATAGGCTTACTCGTATTTTTTCCAACAGACGGCAGTAAACACAGTGAAATAACAGACGGAAATGATAGTGGGAGACTTCTCCGTATACCAAGGTCACGAACTTAACAGCTCACATCAGACCGTACAGAATTTAAGGCTTATCGCCAAAACAATAAATAAGGGTGTTGTACATGGCAAACGCGTGGGCTTGGGCAACGTGTCCACGTCCCTTTTCATAATTCTGGTGCATTTTTCGTTCATTTGTGAAAAAACGGTCTAAATTAACTTGTATACAATAAATCAAAACACGACGTTTTTGTACAGAGCGAGGTCCGTGGTTTCCCCTTGAATAACACCCCAATCAATAATAACATATGCATCGGCCCGCGCGTCGCCCCGGCCCGGCACTGACCACGCGTCGTGTTTAATGACTTTTGGTATCTGTGCCAC
Source organism: Troides aeacus (assembly GCA_033220335.2). Classification (NCBI taxonomy): domain Eukaryota; kingdom Metazoa; phylum Arthropoda; class Insecta; order Lepidoptera; family Papilionidae; genus Troides; species Troides aeacus. The sequence continues at coordinate 11,965,655 of CM067282.1, forward strand.
CTGCTTCATTGCCTGACTGGCTGTCTGGCTGTGTGACCGCGCGTCAAGATGGCCGACACCGATACGGGCGCGAGAATCCCCGCGGATTTTCCGCGGAAAGGCAGCGGCGCGCGCCGGCGGAATCCCCTCGCGTGCCGCTTGCTCGCGCGCGCCGCATCGTCGCCATTTTCACACATGTTAAAGCTATTCAGTTTTAATTTCACTGATAATTGTTTGAATAGGTTAACAAAGTGGCGAAATGTAGTATAACTTATTACAGAGTCATCACTGCACTGTTGTTACCTCTATATAATTGCTTTCATTCGGAATATACGATTACGTGAGACGGAATTCACACATCATATAAACGGTAAACTGTAGCGAATGACTTGCGGAGGCGCGGCGGAGCGTCCAGCGCGCAGCACCAGCACCAGGCAGCGCGCGCCCCGGCCCACCGAAATGGGCGTACGTTAGTAAACGTTGTGGGGATGCCATTTGCAACATCGCAAATGCATGTGATTAGCAGCACTCATGCGCTCGTCTGGCGCGTCGCGATGGCGGGAGAGAACTTGGCCGCGGCTTGCGCCCCGCGGCCTGCGCCCCGCGGCCTGCGCCCCGCGGCCTGCGCCCCGCGGCCTGCGCGCGTTCTCCGGATGAATGAAATAGTGTGGTGAAAACAGCGAATACTTTTACAGTAGATGTGTACACGATCCCTTAACAATAACGATTTAAAACAAAAGGCCGTACATCGATCGGCGGGTGCGCGGGTGCGGGCCGGGTTCCCGCCGCGCTATGCCTTCAACCTTTAAGCAAGGCACCACACCGCAGAGCTATCAGCACATTGCAAGAACCGCCGTACCATGGGTGTACACGCTCGCACACTGCCAACGTCGTCGCCTGCCGGCTTGAGCGTCCGGCACCAGGTGCCGCCCGTGGGCATGCTGCGAGCGTTGTTCGTTATTGCGCGGAGGTGTCGCAACCGGTGAAGGTGACGCCGCGCGACCTGACGTCACGTGACGTGACGCGTGCCGTCGTCGCGATGTGTTTCCCGCGCGACGTCAACAGCACGGGACGTAATGTTTTAATTCGTTTCCTGCACACGCTGGTGACCGTTGGTATTCAGTCAACATAGCCACTATCTGCTGGCGGTGACGGCCGACGTGTGCTGCGTGATCGCTGGTCCCGCCGGCCCGTGCGCATCTTGTTGTTTTTTCGGAGCTGCGCTCGACGGGTTTATGAGGAATGGCACGAAGACAGGGAAGCTAAGATAATGTCATCTTTTTCTTTTTTATGGATATAATAAACATTTTTGCCGTGCCTTTCGGCCGGAGTAACAAATACAAATACAGCACGGCACGGCACGGCGCAGCACGGCACAGCACGGCTCAGCCCCGGCTGCGGTTACGTTTCAGAGTACTTCTGTGGTCTCAGAGGAAACGTGAACGTTTGGATAAAGTTGTAACAATCCTGGTCATCGCACCCCTGTACTGCATTAGTCCGACACCTCACCCCGTACTTCAGGGATTTAATTGCTGTACTTGCAGCTTATTCCCGCGGCGTGCGTCGAGCTGTGTGCACCGTGTGCGCCGTGTGCGCGGGCTCGCAGGGGCTCGGGAATAATTCGCTTACGGTGGAAGTACCACACACTACATAACATATAAACGGGGTCGTTACACGACTGATGAACACTTTGTAACGAGCGGACCTTGAGCTGGTGACTTCGGTGTCGGCCCGTGTCTGGAATGTGGCTGGTGAGGGTCGCGCGCTGACCTCACGCTAACGCTACTCGGAACCGGCCTGACTCATGCGAGCACGAAGCTGAAGTTGAGCTGCTCGCAACCGGTGAGCCCGCCCTCAATATCGAGTGTATGACATGGTGCATCACGTCGCCGGCGACTTCACTGTCTCCGATGTCCGCTATACGCGACCTTCGTTCGTGGCGCAGTGGCTGACCACTTATCTCATTATCCGCCGCTTTCTGGTTCAATTCCAGAGCCGCACGTGGTGAAGTCACAGTTGTGAACACTCGAGAATGGGAAGGTACGACATGCTGGACACGTTTCCATTTACCACGACATCAAATTGAGGTCAAGGACGCATTACGTACAAGAGAACGGGGACACAGGCTGCTCTGGCGTGACCAGTGGGGTGATACAGGTGGAGACAGCTGTCAGTAGTGTCCGCGGGCGAGGGCGCGGCGTGCCCACGCACGACGTTGGTCAAGATCCGTACAGACGGACGTCGCGTGTTAAATAATTCACCGGTGACGCGGGTTTGCAGAGACTACATATTTTTTAGCTCGTCGGAGGCTCCATTGTGTAATTTGTTTTTAAATATTATTCCTAGTCGCGGGGTATGCCGTCGCGGTGCACCGCTGCACCGCTGCAGCGCTGCAGTGATGCAGTGATGCAATGGTGCATTACTGCAGCGGTGTATTGCTGCAACGCTGCAGTGATTCAATGGTGCATTACTGCAGCGGTGTATTGCTGCAGCGGTGTATTGCTGCAGCGCTGCAGTGATTCAATGGTGCATTACTGCAGCGGTGTATTGCTGCAGCGGTGTATTGCTGCAGCGGTGTATTGCTGCAGCGGTGTATTGCTGCAGCGCTGCAGTGATTCAATGGTGCATTACTGCAGCGGTGTATTGCTGCAGCGGTGTATTGCTGCAGCGCTGCAGTGATTCAATGGTGCATTACTGCAGCGGTGTATTGCTGCAGCGCTGCAGTGATTCAATGGTGCATTACTGCAGCGGTGTATTGCTGTAGCGGTGTATTGCTGCAGCGCTGCAGTGATTCAATGGTGCATTACTGCAGCGGTGTATTGCTGCAGCGCTGCAGTGATTCAATGGTGCATTACTGCAGCGGTGTATTTCTGCAGCGGTGTATTGCTGTAGCGGTGTATTGCTGCAGCGCTGCAGTGATTCAATGGTGCATTACTGCAGCGGTGTATTGCTGCAGCGCTGCAGTGATTCAATGGTGCATTACTGCAGCGGTGTATTTCTGCAGCGGTGTATTGCTGCAGCGGTGTATTGCTGCAGCGCTGCAGTGATTCAATGGTGCATTACTGCAGCGGTGTATTGCTGCAGCGCTGCAGTGATGCAATGGTGCATTACTGCAGCGGTGTATTGCTGCAGCGCTGCAGTGATTCAATGGTGCATTACTGCAGCGGTGTATTGCTGCAGCGCTGCAGTGATGCAATGGTGCATTACTGCAGCGCTGCACCAAGTGCTGCGATAAGTTCTATTACAAATGAAAGTGCGTTTTTGTTAATGAAGTAATGTAATGTATTATTAATTAAAATGTATACACGTACATATTTATTAGTCTCAGCAAAATAATCAAAACAACATTCCATTAGAAATGGCCGCCTTTGGCTTTAATACTTGGGCTAGATGTGGGCCAGTCTTCAGCACTTACAGAGTCCGAAACGCCGGTTTGAAGCCAGGCTCGGGTAGTTAGTAGCGCCTTGTGACCAGTGAACGGTGACCATGTGCAGAGTCCCGCTCAAAGGTCCACGGTACATTATATTTTTAAATAGTGTATTGCTGAGAGGTGTACACGTGTGCACGACATGATCCAAGACTGTATCTTGATACACTTTTGCTCAAGTTTTTACTCCTTTTTCACAAGAATGTAATTTTGTGAGTTCTTGATGAGACACGCCCCACCAAACCATCGCTGACGCAGGACGATGACCACGACCAAGTTGTACCTGTCCGACCACCACCACCACCACCACTACCACCACTTGAGCAGCTTCTTTAGAACTGTGAGCGTACACTTTATGATTTTGCTTATTGGTAGTGTTGTCGTGTCCGCTGACAGTGCGACGCACGAACATACGGCTGGGCTGATGGCAAGCTTTCGAAGTGTCTGCAATATGGCCGAGCGGACCGGCCCCGCGCCCACTGCGCCCACCGCGCCCACCGCGCCCACCGCCCCCGCTACGTGCGGGGCCATTCCATGTTCGTATTTGACAATGAGCACGAAAACACACGTGAAATGGCGCGAAATCGAAACAAGTTTATGAAATACTACGCGCGTTCCAAATTCAAAATAATTAAAAAGTTGAAAAATGGGAAATGTTTCTAAGTAACAGTATTTATGGCCAGACTAGTTATATATATATATTATATAGTTGGCAAATGTTAATCCACTGACAGTAATTTGACTGTTAGTGGGTAAACGCAACACTCGCCACTTGCCGACCACCAAACAGCAGACGCAGCAGCGCTCGACGTGCCGCACTCGGACGGTGGAGGGTGACCTTCGTTGTGTTCTAAGTACGAGCACTTCCATCTTCAGTGTTTTACAGTCTGAGGGCCGCTTCGTTCGTTGTTGAAGCTCTGAAATGTGCTCCTTGCTCCATCTGCCCCACGAATGTTGTCCAAGCTGTTCAATTCGCTGGAAGCGAATAATGTGCTTGGAAGAAATATTCAAAGAATCTCGTACCGGCGACGTGGTCAACGGACGTCCTATCAAAAAGTGTTCGGGGGTCAGCCGCATCAAATGTTCAGGACGTGAACACAGCGGGGTTAAGGTCTGGAGTTCAAGATGGCTTCGATTTGAACTAAAGCAGTGTTAAGCTTTTCGTAAATGAAATGACGACTATCCAGCACTTGTGCGCGTTGTCGATTTGACACCCGTCTCCCGAAGACCGCCAAAATGTGGCAACCATACGGAGATGGGGAGATGGAGATGTAAACCGGAAATTAGTGGCATCATTTGCTAACCCATCATTAATTGTTTTGCAATTAATTTTAAGGATATCTGAAATATGACGATGTGCTCCAACTAATGAGGTACCACTATCAGTTTGAGCGTTTACTGGTTTTCCGGTTAGCGACACGGGACGGCGCAGTGCGGGACGGCGCACATAACAGGCTATATATACACAGGTGTACCGGTATGAAGTGAGCGTCAACATACAAATGTCTCGATAGGGAACATTTGTTTTGAACGAGCCTTTATTTTTTTTTTGTTTGTTTGCTGTGACATCTGTGAAACATATTTAGTCTACATCAAGTCATTGAACAGATAACATCATATTTTTTCATCGTGTTAAAAATGTCGAATTTTGTACCAGAAAGTGATGATTCGCGGAAAGCATTAATTTTTTGTTTTCATTTGAAGAAAAGTGCTGCAGAGTCGCATGCGAGTCGAATGCTTGTCGAGGCATATGGTGATCATGCTCTATCAGAAGCAACATGCAAAAGATGGTTTCAACGGTTCGGAAATAATGATTTTGATGTGAGAAATGAAGAACGTGGAAGACCACCAAAAAAGTTTGAAGACGCCGAATTGCAAACGATATTGGATGGAGATGACACTTTGAATCAAAAGCAAATGGCAGAAATGTTAAATGTTGCACAACAACACAACAAACAATTTCTGACCGTTTAAAAGCTTTGGGAAAGATCCAAAAGTGTGGAAAATGGGTGCCACGTGAATTGAATGAAAGACAGATGGAAAACCGAACAAAACACTTGTGAAATTTTGCTTCAAAGACACGAAAGAAAATCGGTTTTGCATCGGATTGTTACTGGCGATGAAAAATGGATTTATTTTAAAAATCCTAAACGGAAAAAATCATGGGTTAATCCAGGACAACCATCAACATCGACTGCAAAACCAGATCGATTCGGCAAGAAGACAATGCTGTGTGTTTGGTGGGATCAGAAAGGTGTGGTGTACCACGAGCTCCTAAAACCTGGTGAAATCGTTAATACTGATCGCTACCGACAACAAATGATCAATTTGAACCATGCATTGATCGAGAAACGACCAGAATGGGCCAGAAGACACGGCAAGGTAATTTTGCTCCATGACAATGCACCTGCATACAAAGCAAAACCGGTTCAGTATACAATCAAAACACTTGTCTGGGAGCTGCTACCTGCTACCTGCTACCCCACCCGCCGTATTCACCAGAGTTGGCTCCTTCCGACTACCATTTGTTTTCATCGATGGGACACGCATTGACTGAGCAGCACTTTGGTTCCTACGAGGAGCTCGAAAATTGGGTGTCTGGTCGGTTTGCTCTAAAAGACGAACAATTTTATTGGCGCGGTGTCCACAAATTGTGTAGAAACGTGGTCACAATGTGTAGAAAACAATGGCCAATACTTTGAATGAAATGTTTTTTACTTTCCCATTAATAATTAGTTTTTTATTTTCACAAAAAAACGCTCATTCCATACCGGTACACCTGAGTACATGACAGTTACTCGGTACGGTACCGCTCCGAAAGTGCAGCCTTGGCGGTGAAACAAAACATTGCAATGTATGGTTTCACCAGCCTCCAGCCTCTTCCTTGACAACTCGCGCACGTGATCGGATTTGCGTGATCTACACCCACGCTTTCAAATGCTTGACCGTCTGGAGCCAGTCGCTGCTGTGGTAGATTTCCTATCTCTGCAATCACGGTCTTACCTCGCAGACGAGCACATTGTGTGCAGCTGCTGCAGCAAACTGAGATCACCAGGCCAGTAAGTTTCCCCAAGGGACGTGAACGGTAGCTGTGGAGCGGCGCGCGTTGTTCATGAGTAAATCATAATTTGGTAAAGTGAGTGGACCGCATGAGGATTGGATGCTATTTGTCATGAGAAAAATTCTGATCCTAATGACGTCCTCCGACGCGCCGACGCGCCCTCTCGCGTCAGCGTCGACACACTCATTAACTTAAACGGAGGAATCATTCTTTGGTAACCAATGGTTACCTAAGAGTTATTTACATTCTGGAAATGAATCGTACTGACTGATTCTAATTATAATACTTAATGCAGTTTGTAATTAATGTCCTTCTGAACGCTCTGACCTGATGGATTTGTACAAACAAATTTGGGGTTGGATAGAAATAATGTAGATGTAGTGCGGGACGCACTGTGCATTGAAGCAATGTATCACTTTGGATCACTTGCAACCAAACAATTTACAATCACACAGATTCGTGTGCCTTTGACTTTTGACGGGACGGTCATCGTGGACACATCCATACCGTAACATGGCCCATCGGTCCCCGTGGTGCCATATAATAAATAGTTACATATAAATAGCTACACACTAGGCAAGCACCGCGACATCTTGGTCGGTGGTGACAGATCGCCACACAAACGTCAATGAATCGCACAGCGTCCGCGATCGCGCGGAGCAACCAAACGCAACTAACTAGAGAAACGACTAAAATCAGCTGAGGATCTGGAACTGTTTCCATGTGGAGCGGCATGTAAAAACGCTTCAGGTCGGCGCTTCGGCATCGGAATATATTTGTATTTAGAAGGCCATTCATTTGGATCATTCTTAAGGTAATCTAGTCCAGACCATCACAACTTCACCTCCAACACCTCCACCACCCGCATATCCACCCCTCGCGATATCAGATCTGCTGAGTTTTTGTGAATTGAAACATGATTAGAAGGAGGCGTTTGCAACCACCTCACAACTATCCTGGAACCTGTTTTGAAATACACGCCATCGACGTCACCTCCGTGAGCTTCCGACCCTCTCGTACAGACGAGCTCCGACCAAGGCACCACATAATTCCAAACTTGGAGTCGTGGTAGGTTTCATTGGTGCCACCCGACTTTTCACCATTGGAAGTCGAACCGAGATATCTCTCTTCACATCGACCCTGGCGCACGGGCGCACGGGCGCTTTTAAATGCCTCAAAAAAAAAAGTGAAATTCATACGTTCGACACATAATAGGTTGGGGAAAAAGAAATGCATTATTTTTATATGAACTTCAGGACTTTATTTAACATGCTTCGGATTGTCCGATTTGGTTCAAATATGCACCGTTTTGTTCTATGATTTGTTGCCATTTTAAAGGTAACTTCATAATGCCTCTCTCGTAGAAGTCCTGGTCTCTATTTGCAAAAAACTCTAGTAGCCGATTTTCACAATCTTCCCTAGATGCCAATTTTTTATCACTAAAGAAATATTGTAATGCAAGAAAAAGATGGTAATCGCTTGGTGCCAAGTCCGGACTGTATGGCGGATGCATTAAAACTTCCCAACCAAGCTCCCGAAGTTTCTGGCGAGTCACTGTAGACGTGTGTGGCCTAGCGTTGTCCTGGTGGAACACGACACCTCTCCTGTTGGCCAATTCTGGCCGTTTCTGGTCAATTGCTATCTTCAAACGGTCCAGTTGTTGACAGTAGAGATCAGAATTTAGTGCTTGGCCATATGGAAACAACTCATAATAAATAATCCCCTTCCAGTCCCACCAAATGCACAGCAGAACCTTCTTGGCCGTTAGTCCTGGTTTGGCCACCGTTTGAGGTACTTCACCGCTCTTTGACCATGATCGTTTTCGCACAGGGTTATCGTATGTGATCCATTTCTCATCTCCAGTCACCATCCGTTTAAGAAATGGGTCTATCTCATTCCGTTTGGCCAAGGCTTCGCAGATGGAAATTCGATCCATCTTGTTTTTTTCTGTTAATTTGTGTGGCACCCAAACATCGAGCTTCTTTTTGAATCCAGCTTTGTGTAAATGGTTTAAAACTGTTTTGTGGTCCATTTTTAGCTCCTGGGCGATGTTACGACTGCTAACATGCCGGTCAACTTCGATCATTTCTCCGATTTTATCGACATTTTCGGCGACCGGCCTACCTGTGCGAGGTGCATCTTTAACATCAAAAATTCCTGAACGGAATCTACGAAACCAAAATTGCACATAATTGACTGTTACAGTATCGGGTCCATAAACACCATTCACAATTTTAGCCGCCTGGCTTGCATTTTCGCCTTTGTCAAAGAAAAACTGTAAAATGTACCGAATTTTCTCTTTGTTCACTTCCATTTTTAACACCCTGTAACTCACAATTGAATGCACCAAACTAAAAACAACAAAAGAATTTTTTTACTGCGAAATGTCACCTTTCCAACGAGCATCAATCTGAAACTGTTTGATCGATACTTTACGAGAAATTTATCACTACAGCCATCTACCGAAAAAATAATGGATTTCTTTTTCCCCAACCTAATATATACATATATATATATATAATGAACGTGTTTCTATTGCTCGCCAATCACGCGAAACCTAGTGAACGCATCGGCACGGAGCCGGGCCCCCGACGCGGAATGATTTGTAGATGGTTACAGGTTATTTATTTTTTAATTTCAAAGATGCTTCATCATTTTATTTTAATTAACTGTCTTAAACGTTATAATTCGGTATTATTTATGCGGTTGCTATAGTAACGGTTGTTGTAAAAAGCCATTTGCGGTTGCGGTCGCTATCAAGGAATATTTTAGACAAATTTAAAGTTTAATTCTATATTACGGCCGGCGAAGTGGACGTGGGGCCGTGAGGCGTGGGAGCGTGGGGGCGTGGGGCGAGTAACAGCTGCTGTGTACTGTTAGCCTTAGCAACAAATAATAAGATATATTGCATTTTATATCGTTATCATTTCTTTTTTAATTGTAAATTGGCAACATTTAAAATATGACAACACGGACGGGACGCGCGGACAAGATGGCGCAGGGCTGCGAGGCACGCGGCGGACGGTTGGTGAGAGCAAAGCGAGAATTAGAAGAGAAAGATATTAATAACCACTTAATAACATAATAATAAAGTTATGGTATTGAGTAGTTCAAGAGTATTGTATACATTTCTTTGTGTATTGATTAAAAATAGTAAGTAAAATCTCAACCATCTACTGTTTGTCAAGGTGGAGGATAAAGCAACAGAATATTTATTTATTTAAACAGATTCTTTAATTAAAGTGAAAGGTAGTAAGATTGTTTGAAAGATGATAGTGAGAGGCCGGAGCCCGACGCACGGAGCCTCCAAGGAACGACCAGACCGAGCCAAGGAGCCAAGACAGCCGGCGAGCGGTGGGCGGTGACACAGCGCCACTCAAGTAACGGTAGCCAGCGCGCTGAGTCACCGGCCGCCGCTCCGTGTTACCGGGAACAGCACACAGGGTCGGAAATCCTGCACTTGACCCTGTGACTAAGTGCTCATGGAAACGTCCGATGTTCCTGACGCAGAACCGGACCGCGCTTTAATTAATAGTTAATTTAGGCGTCGGGAAGTGACGACCCCACCGCCCATTTGCTGAAGTGTATATGACTATTGAGTACATTTACACTTCATCAAATGCAATCAGTCAACCGAACGATGGCGGTATATCCATCCAAGGAAGCGGAGGGAAATCCCGGACGTGGGACGGGCAGCAGCGTTTCACGATAGGGCCTCCGTAACTGCAATCGCCAAGCCGCCTGCCAAGCGTGGCGATTACGGCAATTCCCCCCTAAGATGAGATCCCAAAATAAAAAACGGCCCCTAGTCCCCGGCGGCCCCGCTATTCCTGGCTACGGTAGCGGTCACGGTAACGGCGGGGCAAGGGGTGCGAAGAATCTCCGGAAGCGGCCAGGCTACCAAAACCAACAACATCTGGCCCTGGCAACACTCAACACGCGTACACTGCGGACCGACGAGAAGATAATTGAGCTGGAGGAGGAATTGAGCAGGTTAAGATGGGATATAGTAGGGTTATCCGAAGTCCGAAGAGAGGGAGAGGACACGATAACTCTTAAATCAGGCAACCTGCTCTATTTCCGGGAGGGCGACCAGCAGTCCCAGGGTGGCGTCGGGTTTATCGTCCGCAAGTCTCTTGTGAATAACGTTGTCGACATCGTTAGTGTGTCAGCAAGGGTAGCGTACCTGATACTCAGAGTTACCAAACGTTACTCGCTGAAGGTCATACAGGTATACGCACCGACTACGGCACACTCTGATGACGAGGTGGTAACTGTGTATGAGGATATTTCTAAAGCCATACACAGTTCCAAAACTCAGTACACCGTTGTCATGGGAGACTTTAATGCAAAACTAGGGCAGCGAAGTAGTGGAGAACTGAAAGTGGGGCAATTTGGATATGGACAGAGAAATCCACGAGGCCAAATGCTCGCCGACTTCATGGAGAAGGAGGGCCTCTATATAATGAACTCCTTCTTCAAGAAGCGGGCCAGCCGTAAGTGGACGTGGATTAGTCCTGATGGAGCTACTAAAAATGAGATAGACTTCATCATGCCGACGAAGAGGCAGATATTCAAGGATGTCTCAGTGATCAATGCTCTAAAAATGGGCAGCGATCACCGAATCGTGAGAGGCATTTTGAATATCAACATAAAGCTCGAACGATTTCGACTGGTGAAGTCCACGCTCCGGCCAGCGCCCATCCAACTCCAAAACCCCGAGAGCTTTCAGCTTGAACTACGAAATCGCTTTGCATCCTTAGGCGAGTGCATTGATGTGGACGATTACAACACCAGGTTCGTAGATGCTGTCCGTACGGCAGGACTTAAGATTTTTAAAGTCCCCCGTACCAGAAAGAAGAAGCCGATCTCTGACCACACATTAAACCTCATGACCGAAAGACGAGAACTGGTCCTGAAGTCTCCTGAAGATGCCACCAAATATCGGCAGCTGAATAGGCAGGTCTCTAAGTCTCTGACTCGCGACATACGCCGATTTAATACTGACAGTGTTAAAGAGGCAATAGAGCGGAACAAAGGCTCTAAAGTATTCGCACGAGATCTGTCTATCGGGCAAAGCCGGTTGACGTGGCTGAAGACAGAGGACGGCAGGATCGTATCGTCAAGGGCCGAGGTTCTGGAGGAGATTGAGCGGTTCTATGGACAGCTGTACACGACTACATGTTCTCCTGGTGGACTAGCATCAGATCCAAGAGCTAGTCTAGCCCGACACTACTCTGAAGATATCCCGGTTGTCAGCCTATACGAGATTGTGTGGCTCTGAATCAGCTTAAAGGCAACAGGGCACCTGGTGATGACGAAATAACAGCTGAACTTCTGAGAGCTGGTGGAAAGCCGATCCTCGAAGTCCTGCAGAAGTTGTTTAATTCCGTCACACTAGAAGGCCGATCGCCTCGGGCATGGCACGGAGGTGTGGTGGTGCTTTTCTTCAAGAAGGGAGATAAAACCCAGTTGAAGAATTATAGACCCATCTCACTTTTGAGTCATGTCTACAAGTTGTTTTCCAGAGTCATCACGAATCGTCTCACAATCAGGCTCGACGACTTCCAGCCTCCCGAACAAGCTGGATTCCGTAAAGGCTACAGCACCATAGACCACATTCATACGCTGCGGCAGGTTATACAGAAGTCCCATGAGTATAACCAGCCCCTATGCTTAGCGTTTGTGGACTAAGAGAAAGCCTTCGATTCGATTGAGATATGGGCCGTGTTGCAGGCCCTCCAACGGTGCCAAATAGACCACCGGTACGTCGATGTTCTAAGGTGCTTGTACGAGAACGCCACCATGTCAGTCCGCCTCGAAGACCAGAGCTCGAAACCGATACGATTGCAGCGTGGAGTAAGACAGGGAGACATCATATCTCCGAAACTGTTCACCGCTGCATTGGAAGATGTCTTCAAGCTTCTGGATTGGAGAGGATATGGCATCAATATCAACGGCGAGTACATCACGCACCTTAGATTTGCCGACGATATCGTGGTTTTGGCTAAGACCATGGAGGACATCAACACAATGCTCGATGATCTTTGTAGAGTTTCACAACGAGTGGGTCTTAAAATGAATATGGACAAGACCAAAATCATGGCAAATGTCCATATTGTACCCACTCCAGTAACAGTTGGAAGCTCTACACTTGAAGTTGTTGACAGATATGTCTACCTCGGACATACAATCCAACTAGGTAGGTCCAACTTCAAGAAAGAGATCTCTCGTCGAATCCAACTCGGATGGGCAGCATTCGGGAAGCTAAGACATATCTTCTCGTCCAATATACCGCAGTGTCTCAAGACAAAAGTCTTTGACCAGTGTGTGTTGCCAGCGATGACATACGGAGCAGAGACGTGGCCGCTTACTGTGGGCCTTGTCCGCAAGCTTAAGATTGCCGAGAGGGCGATGGAGCGAGCTATGCTCGGAGTTTCCCTGCGAGATCGAATCAGAAATGAGGAGATCCGCAGGAGAACCAAGGTCACCGACATAGCTCGAAGGGTCGCCGTCGCAAAGTGGCAATGGGCAGGGCACATAGCTCGCAGAACCGACGGCCGTTGGGGCAGAAAGGTTCTCGAGTGGCGGCCACGTACCGGAAGACGTAGCGTGGGCAGACCCCCCACAAGGTGGACCGACGACCTGGTCAAGGTCGCTGGCAACCATTGGATGCGGGTGGCCCAGGACCGGTCTAAGTGGAAATCTTTGGGGGAGGCCTTTGTCCAGCAGTGGACGTCTTCCGGCTGATTGGATTGGATAATTTAGATCTTGCAAGTTTGGTCTACATTCTATCTGCCAGGACAGGCGGGCGCGTGCAGCTTCTCGTGCGTTTATTTGTTTTGTTAATAATATTTAAAAGTTGGATAATCGGTGTGCGCGGTGCGCCTGCGCCAGAAGCAGTACTTCCTGTGATACGGACGCGGGCGCGGGCGCGGGCGCGGGCGCGGGCGCGGGCGCGGGCGCGGGCGCGGGCGCGGGCGCGGGCGCGGGCGCGGGCGCGGGCGCGGGCGCGGGCGCGAGAAGGGACAAGCTCATGTAACACATGATTGTGCGAATGCGGTAAACTGTACGCAGTGCTTGTAATAACTGATAGCGTTACGCGCATCCGGTCCGCAGCGGCGTGACGCGGCGGGACGCGACGGGACGCGGCGCGCGTGCCCCGCGTCACGTAGGGCCGGCGCCGCGCGGCTCGCGCACGTCCGCCGCGACATCGCGCTCGTTAAGGTCACAAGGTGCCGCGCTGCGCCCCCAAATGTTCATCAAGCTGCACAGCCGGACATACTTGCGTGTGTTTAAATATAAGCAAATGCTTATATTTAAACACACGAAATATTTGCATCAAATGATGCAAATATGGAGATCTTTAGGGCCTATGTCCAGCGGTGTCTATTGGCTGATATTGATGATTTGATGCCGCCATATTAAACTTAATCAAAATGGCGATACGCCGCACATCGTGTTTTGCACTGACCGCAGTTACACCGGACGCCTTCCCGGGAAAGAAAGCCTACCGCAGTAGGCCTCCAGGGTAATCACCTAAACATAAGACACGCACAGGCACACGCACGCGTAATATATATAACAATGCGCACAGCCTCTGCGCTGTGGGTTCTGCAGCGCTGCGCAGATGTGTAGTCGCAGCGCACGGTCACGGTGGTCGCGGTGGTCGGGGTGGTCGCGGTGGTCGCGGTGTAGGCGGTGTGCGGCTCATGGTCCCAACTGATGCTCCGGCACCAGAATTGTTTTCTGAAGCAATTTTAAGTTTGAACATTTAATAATTTTCACAAGTGGTAGGCTTCTGTTGCCGGAGACTGCCTAGGTAGGTACCATCACAGTGACTAGTGCAGCCGACAAACAGTACAGTGAAGATATTACTGTGTCACGGATTGAAGAACTTGGAGCTAGTGAAATTACTAGAGTAAACAGAAAACATCTATATTTCAAGGCAACGAGTGAAATATAGGGCGGTGTATACCCTTCCAACTAGCGCCACGTTGTTATGGGCCGGCACATCACTTACCATCAAGTGATCATCCCACTTGTTTCGTCGCTACATCGTATAAAAAAAAAACAAATATTATCTGTATGTACAGAAACGGAAATACACAAAGGGAAAGATCGACTTGAAGTATTAAGTTTTTTACTGTTAAAGTCAAATGCTGCTGATTAAATAAAATCCATGCATTCCAGTGCCTGCGTTGTCTTGCACAGCGGCGCGTTGCCCGCGGGCTCCTTCAAACCCGTCCTTTATTCATCAGCCTTATCAGGATAAAACCTGTTTGCAGCTTTTTCTACACTTGACGTTTGCGGGCAACACCCCGCCGGCCGCCCGACGCGCCCGCTAGTAGCTGCTGGTGCGCAGCGCGGCGCGGCACGGCGCGGCGCGGCACGGCACGGCACGGCCGGACAGCGTCTTCGTGGGCACTACATACATACATATATATCACGCCTCGTTCCCAGTGGAGTAGGCAGAGACCACCTCTCTCCAATTGCTACGATCCTGGCACACCTCTCTCGCTTCCTCCACTTTCATAAGCGTCTTCATGCACGCTCGTCGGTTGCGAGTGCTTTTGACCCGGCCTTTCTTTAGGACATCTCCGATTTGATCGGAATATGTCCGCCTAGGTCGACTTGCATCGATTTTTCCAATCATTCTTACCTTGTATATCTCTTACGTTAATCTTCTTTTATCCATTCTTTCGACACTACCACTAGCACTGCCACATCATCTGTTTCTGCTGGCGCATCAGCAGTACGCCAACATTACTATGTTTGGGTTCGTAAAGCGCTGCAGCTAGTGAAATTATTGAGACAATAATTCGTCTCATATTGACGAGCACAACGTGGCGCTGTGTACACCACTGACTATCGCGTGAACATCCCGCTCGTCTGCTCGCATTGGTGAACAATAGCGACACGTGTCCGTGCGCACGGACAAGTTAATTAAGTACCAAGGCGCGCAAACACTGCGCGGATACAGTTACACGCACGCGCGTGCGCGCGTGTGTGTGTGTGTATAGCGGGGGCGAGAGCGCGCAGGCGAGGCCCCGCGGCGCGTCTCACGGCGCAAGTATCCCGCCCGGCCGGCCTTTGTAGGCCGCGCGTAGCGGCATCCGTAGCACTTCCGGTGCGTCATGCTCCCACGCTCCCACTCTCCCGCGGCCGCGCAATGCGCTCACCTTTTGAAACGAGCCGGCTGCGTACTACGCGTGCGCGTGCGCGGCGCACCCGCCGGGGCCCACCCAGCGCACCGCACCGCACCGCCCCGCACCGCGCCGCCCCGCACCGCGTCGTTGCAGAGCTGATGTGTACAGCTAGCTAGCGTTAGGTTGCGGCGCGCAGTGCATTAAGTTTGCCCAATGCGAACGTGTTCTCGTTCTCCAAGGTAATGTAAAGTGACATTTGGAAAAGTTCATGTTTTCGCAACGGCGAGCGTGCGGGCCCCGAGCTCGCGACCCATAGACCCCGGCCCCGAGCCCCCGGCCCCGAGCCCGCGGCCCGTTGCTCATGTTTCGCGGAATAACAGCATTAAAGCGCACTGCACCAAGTTTCATTTTTATGGCATGGACATACGCATAAATTCCGGGTGTACAATCACATAGATCTCTGATTATAGTGCGGTGACCCGACCCGCCGCCGGCCCGCCGCCGACCCGCCGCCGGCCCGCTGACGCGCTCACACTACTCACCAGTCAGCGCACGTGCGATGCAGTGTCGCGTCGCACCGAATTTAATGCTGCACTCCACTGCGCAGTGTTGTACCCGCGCTAGTACTGCAAGCTGCACCAACGGACACGGACGAATGGAACATTTTTTTCAATGGTTTCAGATTTTGGAAAAAATCATAGTGAGCCAGACGGAAGTCCTTAAGGTGCCTCGACGACAGGAACGACGTGATACTTTTGCAACGTGGTATTGTAAGCTCTCGGAAGAGATTGCATGCAAATGCGTTGGGGAGGCGATCCTGCCGACGTTCGAATGTGCCTGTGTAAGACTGAACGAGAAATGATTCCACTGCACATCGTACGCGCTCGCGGTCTGCCCGGCTTGGGAACCGGTGCAACTTCCCACCATCTCCCATGGCCGCTCCAACCACCCGGTTATATAGGCCGAATCGTCAGGGTACAAGGCCCCTACAAGTAATTTTTTCTCTCTTTTCCCGTTGTCCCTTGCGTCCTCTCCACTTTCTGGGGTGCACAAACGTTACGAACACAGCTCGTCGACGCTCCACCATCGCAGCACCAACTCTATGGTTGCGTTGATTTGCGACTGGTCTCGTCTCGCTCCAACTCGCTCCATGTCTCGTACCATCGGTGCGTGAAATCTCTCAGCCGTCCAAAGTTCACCTGCGAACTGACCGAGTCCGGGTAGTAAACGGGACCTACGTTTGATCGCTGCATCCCATCCATCATCTCGCGCTTTGCCTCTTCATTCAGTGGGCATTCTCACAGTACGTGGTGCATGCCCTCCACCTCGGCCGGTGTGCAATAGCACGCGCTGTCCTCGCACAGATTCATCGCACACAGACGTTTGCGAAAGCAACCGTGCCCGGTCAACAGTTGCGAGACTTGGTAGTCGGGTTCGACCCAAGATGCCTCAAGCCGCCCCCTCACGCACGGGAAAAATCGATATAGCTCCCTACCCTTCTCCGATTTCTCCCACCGGTCTTGCCAGCTGTCGAGCACTTCCTCCGTCACCCTGGTCTTTGCCGTACGTCGCTGCTCTCTAGTCGCGGACTCGCGAGTGGTACTCAATCTTCCCGAGCGAACGACCTCGAGGTCGGCCGGTAGCACTCCGGCGAGGACCGGGAGCGCAGCGGGGCTCGTCATTCTGACCAAGGCAGGTCTCTGGGTGCGCGCGGAGTAGTGCACTGCGCACCGCGTGCAAGGACGCCCGCTCATACCAACATGGCGCGGCATACGTCACCGTAGCCACAAAAGTACCGTGGTATAGCACATTCAGCGCCCTGTAGCTTGCACCCCACGTACCGATATCCGCGACACTTTGCTGAAGCACTTCGCCGCTCAATGTGCCGCTTCACCACCACCCACAACAATGTGGCTGATGCGACGGCTCTGGCTGTTTCGCCACCAAGTCGTATGATAGGTGGGCGCTGAAACTTGCCCTTCACCCTGATCGTGGCCGATTTCGCGGGGGAGAACACCAACCGGTTATGCTCACCCCAATCCAAAGACGAAGCCGTCGTAACGTTAACGCGCGTCGTCACGGCGCATCGGTGAATGGTCTTCATCTACCATAACGAGGCCTTTAGGATAGGATAGGATACGCGTTCTAATCGCCTTTTAAACGACCCTGAAGAGGACAATAGCCAGATATGGTTTCCAGCCAGGCACTAATAAGGTCTGGATAAATTCCTCAGGATAGACTATCCCAACACAGCGTTACAGAGGTCGCGATTGTGCTTCGAACGGACATCCCGTGACCTCTTTAAA
This sequence comes from Troides aeacus, assembly GCA_033220335.2. Classification (NCBI taxonomy): domain Eukaryota; kingdom Metazoa; phylum Arthropoda; class Insecta; order Lepidoptera; family Papilionidae; genus Troides; species Troides aeacus. Next base: position 11,983,577 of record CM067282.1, read on the forward strand.
CGCAGAAGATAACGAGGGGGTTTTAGTGGGCAAAAATTTCCCCTCATCCCCACCCTATCAAACGACAGAATATCTTTTTGACTGAGAACAAAAAAAATGATATTACCGTTAGCTTGTCAGAGTGGACGCCGAAAGTTGTTCTTGCGGTCAGTCCGCGTGTTAACCATTTATGAGTCCGTATTCACGTTACATATATATATATATACTATGACAGAGTGGTGAGGAATGAATTGTGGTCCATATTGTCTGCTTATGGGGTAAACAGCACGCTGATACGAGCACTGAAATTACTTTATGAGGGTTCTAGTGCTTGTGTCAGGATAAACGGAGCTTACTCAGACTGGTTTAGCATCCAGAAGTGTGTTAGACAGGGATGTGTGGACTCGCCGTGGCTGTTTAACCTATTTTTAGACAATTGCTTGAAAGATTTGAAAGATAGTGCTTATGGACTGAGAATGAATGAGTTGACCGTCAAGTGCCTCCTATACGCCGATGATCAAGTTTTATTATCATCATCGGAGAGGGAGTTGCAAGCGATGGTCGACATGGTGCTTGGAGCTTTAACAAGTAAAGGAATGAAAGTGAAGGTAAGCAAGACGAAAGTAATGGTTTTTGAAAGAGAAGAATGTATGACAAACTGTGACATTATGATTGAGGGACAAAAAGTGGAACAAGTGAAAGAATTTGTATATCTGGGTTCACAGTTTACGAGAGACGGCAAGTGTGATGGTGATATTGAAAGAAGAGTTTTAAAAGGGAATCAAGTCAATGGGGCACTTCACTTTATGAATAGCCGGAACGTATCACAAAGAGCACGACTGGCTGTGCATAGAGGCGTGTTGGTCCCCGCACTGACGTATGGTAGTGAATGTTGGGTATGGCAGAAGAAACATGAAAGTAAGATTAATACTGTGGAGATGATAAGCCTGAGAAGTATAACTGGAGTGAAACGTATGGACAAAGTGAGGAACAGTGTGATAAGTAAGCGGTGCGGCGTGGTTGAAGATGTAGTGACAAGGATAGAGAAAGGGATGCTTAGATGGTTCGGCCATGTCGAAAGAATCGATGAAAGAAGATTAACGAAAGAAATATACAAGGTAAGAATGATTGGAAAAATCGGTGCAGGTCGACCTAGGCGGACATATTCCGATCAAATCGGAGATGTGCTAAAGAAAGGCCGGATTAAAAGCACTCGCAACCGACGAGCGTGCATGAAGACGCTTATGAAAGTGGAGGAAGCGAGAGAGGTGTGCCAGGATCGTAGCAGGTGGAGAGAGGTGGTCTCTGCCTACCCCGCTGGGAACGAGGCGTGATATATATGTATGTATGTATGTATTCACGTTAGGGGGTGTCGCTGTTGCGTTGTCGAATAGAGAACAAAGTATCGACCTTTAGAATGATTTTAGACTTGACTTTTTGACAAGAACTTGGATCGCTTTTTGAAAGAAAATAAACTCCTCACGGTAAACTGTAATCTTGATTTGAATGAAGCGCCGGTCCACGTAAGCGCGTAACGTAACCTTCCTTTTTATACTGACTCTAGCTCTCACACGACACACATTCAAAAAACGCACGATTTGTTTGAACCTATTTCTCCTGTCACAGCGGGTCACCTGTATACACATGCTGAACAAGTTGAGAATGCGAATTGCAGCGTGCGCCGCCGCGCTTGCGCAGGCGCGTCCGAGTGGAGCACAGCTTTCGAAAGCTCAGCCGAGCTCCGCGCCGGACAGCCGGTATCCGGCGGCTGACTCAGCGGGGCTTCCCCGCCGCAATATAAATGTTTGTTTTTCAATTTTAAGTTAGACAGTAAGTGCAGGTAAGTAGTGTAGTGTTTGTTATTCACTTTGATCTTCACGGGCCGGTGATGCTGTATTACTGTCTATTTGCAAGTTCCACGTATTCATGATTCTAGAAATTAATTGATCGAAGGTCTGTCTCTCTTGCCGTGATCCTCTTGATCGTAAAGCGTGCCCGTGTTAAAGTTTTATAGGAGCTCCGGTTAGTCAAATTACTAGCGAATAGTACCCTCGTACGTCTTAAAGCAATGGTCTCGGCATGAGGTTATGTAAGAATTTTAATAATGTGGGCAGAAAATTAAAATACATTGGCAGGTTGGCAATTTAGAATTCAATGCTGACCCAATTTTACTCCAATGTGCAACGGAAGGGCTCCTCGCGTTGCCCTGCAGTTGTCCCGCACTGGCCGCGCTCACCAGCCGAGCGGCGTGCGGCGTGCGGCGGCCGGCTGTGTTTTAGTTAGCGGCTAACTTGATAGTATGTCATCATCATTCGTGTGCTTTGAAATGAATAACCGAATCATTATTCACAAGTGTGTCGTTGGCCTGTAGGCAGAAATGTATTTCCAAAATGAACCCGAAATGGCGACAACACAAACTCGTAATGTTACATTGCACACACTTCAGCGCACAGCGCGCCGCACGCGCTGGCCACAGGACGCGCTTTCTATCTTTTGCAATGGGGAAAGTAGAAAACTAGCCGAAGCTCCGCCGTCCGCTCTCCCGCTCGTCCGCTCGTCCGCTCGTCCGCTTGCGCACGTGCAATAACACCAGTCCGTGCATATGTATATGCAAAAGAAGTGTAGAGGGGTCACACGGAGCGGTCGTTCTGCAGGTGCGGTTAGTGACCCGGGTCAAACCGCAAATTGCGAAACAAAAAAATAAGAAACATTTTATTCATACCGTATAGTGAATATTATATACGAATAGAAGTAGTTTCGTTGCAAAAAGTACAATCAATATACCGTTTCGTGGAGCTGGTCGGGTGGGCGCTGGCCCTGGGGCGCGAGCTGCGAGCTGCAGTGTCCGCACCGCTTCCGCTATTCATTGTTACGGAAACGAGACGCTTGGTTGCGTTCTGCTGTCATGGTGGTGGTAATGTCTCCCCACACATCATCCCTTGATTCGGAGCACAGCACGGCAACCGCCGGCCGAAATTACTTGAAGCGGACGTGTAGCTCACGTGGCCGGGTTACCCAGCTTTAACCAAATTTTTTTTAGACTTTAGACATTATCCAAAGAAAAATTTTTCACAAACCATAACCAAATTATCATATTTATTTGCAACATGCCCGCGCTCTCAGCCCCCGCCACTATCTCCCCGTCGCACACCCGCGTGCGCGTGCGCGTGCGCGTGCGCTGAGGGACACGCGTCGTGTGCGGCCCAGTACACATTCCACTGGAATGATGTATAAGTGTAAAGAAGGCTTCCTCACATAACCTCATGATCTCTTTTTGTATACATTATATTATTTTTAAATAGATATTGAGTACTATTCTCTTTTTTACTTCAGTTAGAATAAAACTTTACTATTATGTTTTTGAACCAACCGTTCCCATTTAATCGCTTGCGGACATCACGTTTGATCTATTCTGCAGGACCAGGTCCCGTCAGGACGGGACAGGACGTTGCTCGTGCGGACGCTGTGCCGGTGCCGATGACCGTAAGGCTCAAGGGGCGCCCAGTCCGACGGGTCCACTTTCCTTCTCCTGTCCGCTGTTAGAGATGAGCACCACGCGATGCAAATAGCTTCACATCCGTAGAGTTTAAAAGGTTTTTAGTTTTTCAGTAAATTTACGAGTTAATTGAGAATGCGCGGCGGGAACAATAGCACGTTAAGTAATGCGCGACTTCGGAAACGATGCAGGTAATGCATGAGTAATGGGGAAACCTGCGAAACCCGGTCACCAGCGGCGGCGTTACCAACTGCAGGATGCGCAGCGCGGCCGGCCCCCGCGCCGTTACTCACTGCCACCGGTGATGTAAACGGATTACAAAAATTTAAGTGACTTTTTTTCCGCCGCTGCAAAACTTACCGTCCCCCGGCAGCATTCCGTGCTGTGACTAGTATGCTAATTTTTCCGCTTGCAGTTCCAATTCCAACCGCATTGTTAGTATCAGAGTGGAGTTGAAGAAGTTGCCGAGAGGAAAAATATCACAATTTGCGAGGGTTATTCAATCGGCTCCCCTTTAAACTGCGCAATGTTCTATTTTGCGGCAGAGCAGCTTAATACAATACTGTTTTTATAATAATATCATTTTTTTTTTAGTACAGCAAAAGGTCAAAGTTGATGTTTACGCATAGATCCCCCGGATGAATAATATTGAGTTCACTGCGGCATGCGTGTAAAGTTGTACCCGGAGATACCAAAGCTCTCGGAGACTGACAGCGTCCGGTGCGATCGCGTTCCTTCTCCGTACTCTTTAGAAAGTTTCTGTAAGTCTGTTTCACGCATCGGCGGTGTATATATATTAATAGTCATCTCGCGTGAATACCTCTAATCGGCCATTCATTACACTTGATTAAAGTATTTTCAATATTTGTGATCGCTGTTGTTATTCCAATTTCCCATGACCTTGCATAACATTACGCCACATTAACTTGAAATGACAGCATAAGTTAGCTGCGTGGCCGCGCGAGCACGCACCACGTCAGCGGGCACTCTTTCCGGCGGTTGTTGGTTACCGCCGGTGCACCAGCGGGGCCAGCTCATACGTTTCCGACAAAACAACAGTTCGCTGCTGGCGGCGGTGCACTCTTGTTACTTCCTATTCTACGAAGCGCCCGGCCCTCGCCGTACGGCCAGAGGGAGCGGGAGCGGGAGCGGGAGCGGGAGCGGGAGCGGGAGTGGGCGCGGGCGCGGGCTGCGACTCACTTGCTAATAAACAAATAATTACGCTTATTTGGAATTTTACCGTGTTCCATAATGTACTTGCCTCGTAAACCTTCTCTTCCTGTCAACTTTAAATGTACGCTTGGTAGCCTGCGTTACGTTTACAACAATATTTACAGTAAAAAGTCTACTGTTGCAAAACATCACGAAGTAATCTTAATGACAACTATAATGTATTCGCCATCATTAAACGCGCCGCGTGCGCTCGGCGCGTGCGCGTGCCAGTGCGCGTGCGCGGTGGGGCGCGGTGCGGCGCGGCGGGGCGCTGCGCGCGCAGACCGCGCGGCGCCTGCGCTCTCCTCCGTGTCGCGCGCCGTTGTTACGCGACGACCACGTTGCGACTGGAACTAAATGGAATTGCTCTCACATTGTTCTAATTGTGTGATTACACGCTGGATGCGCTGGGAGCGGGCGCGGTGCCGCACGCTGCACTGGTTATTCTAAAACGAATGTGCCTGTGATTATTCAGCTCTATGATATGGTAGCACAGGCCGCAGCACGACCGACGACCGACCGCTCGTGCCGCGCCGCCCGCCCCGAGCGGACACTTGCCGTACTAAAGTTATGGAGCAATGTTACATAAAAGCTTATATTTTGTCAATTAACATCCAATAAATATATATTAGTGTTTTATTTTCGTTTTTAAAAATCCGTTTCGGGTGCTTTTACCACAATATTGACAATGTTTTAATTAACTTTAAAGAAAAAATGTTTTCTATACTATAATATAAACCTTTTTTTTTAATTATAACCAAAAAAAATTTTTTTTTGTTATTAATTAACTCTAAATGATATAAAAGTAGCGTTTTGTTTAATTAACATCGTATCGTAGTCGTGCCGCTACCGATGGCACTAAACCACGACCTTGGAAGCCGGCCGGAGTACGGTCGCGAGACCGACGTGCGACAATTTCCTTGACTGGACTAATTAATGGCCGCAAGAGCCGCACAGGAAACGCGATGTTTACATAAGGCGCGGTTTCGGGTTCGATGCTTATTAGATGAAAAAAATGCTTCACCAACGGTGCGGCGCATGCGCTCTGAGGAGCGCCTCGCGGCCCCGGTTCACCCGAGGAGGCGCCGTCTGCGGAAGCAAAGTATTTTTATACGACCGAAGTAAGGGAGCAAACGGGGACAAAGTCCGCCCTTTCATTACTCTTCTGAGGGACCTGCGCAGCAGGCGTCGTCAGGCGCGTGCAGTGAAGCCGCGGCAGGGCCGCGTAGGGCCGGGCAGGACCTGGTCTGACCAAACCGCCGCGCCGTGTGCATACGTTACGAACTAACAACAATCAAACATTTACTTGGTGCATACACACATTATTGTTTTCAAAATATTTTCGTTTACAAATGGCACACCGACGCACAGGTCGCACTAGGAGCCGCCGGTGGGGACGGCCCGCTCGCAGGGGAGAGCTGTGCACGATCCAGCCGGTTCTTGAAGCCTGCTCACAACGACACGGACACAGTTTCATCTACAGACTTGCGCTGATATTCACGGAGCACGGGTGTTTCGCTGAATACCTGCGTAACATCGAACGTGAAGCGACAGCGGATTGGTGCCACTGCGGAGGAAGGGAGCAAAACGCTGCTGGCATGGCTGGCCCTAGTGAATCTGGACGAACGGAAGCTACCCTTGAGATATAGATAGAATCCGCTAGTGTTGGATAAAATAACTGAAGCAACGGGAACTGCATATATTCTGAAGTTGCCATCACACGTCGAGACGAGCATTATGTTCACGTCACCTACACCTGAAGGTTAGTTATGCTCCTGGCCACAACGATGCGGTGGGTAGGGCGGGGCGATACACACTGTTCGTCGCCTTGAGGCACAAGCTTTTCAGTCTCGTTACTCTAGTAATATTTACGCACTGCTGAAATAAGAGCCGGTAAACAAATACGGAAGCTACTTCGAAAGAAACGTTAACACAGACCTGACGCCAGTAAAAACGAGTAACCAGAGCTACATCCAGAAATGGAGGCAGCCCAATAATTACACAACAGTGGGAGCGCGACGTTGGGGACAGCCGCGGCTGATTCAGGGTAAGCACGGGCGCGGAGTGACGTCGCGCGCCGTCACCGCGCGTTTCCCCATTACGGCGTGGAAACGAAACGAGACAAGATTCCTTCCCCGTCCACGTTTCCGCGCGCGGCTGCAGCGTTTCCTCAACGGTCTCGTGCGGCGCGCTCGCGGCGCGCTTGCGGCGCGCTCGCGGCGGGCAACTCATCGCAGCCTCGCTGATTAATGGCTTCATTTTAATATAATACATTGACGCTATGAGGATATCGGCGTGCCCGGCGTGCTTCAATACTTACGTGGTTATCTGCCTGCATTAGTGCCGTAATATTTTAATTTCCATGTCCTGCAACTTACTCAAACGCACGACGCGCACGTCGCGCACGTCGCGCACGAGCAGCACTTCATTTGTAGGAACATTTACTTATGACATCAATGCTTTAAGTGCGCGCGCCCACAGCGCGGTGTCGCGGAATTCATACATTATTGCTGGACTTATTTCACGCGAAATTTTTGCTGTTAGTCTTGTTGATGTGATTTACAGCTTCATCGGACGCAGAGAAAACTGGAATACGGAAAAGATAGAGATAGAAGAGAAAAGGAGGGGAGGGATGAGTGTAAATTAATGCTTTGTCCTGTGCGCAACAGTTACCTACTGTCCCGACTAATCATCTCCGACTATTTCTTGATTTGAAATTTTAAAGTTATAAAAATAACATACTGAAACTATTTACACGTGTATGTAATTAAGATGCGATTAATGATATCACTTACACCCCCACCCCGGTGTCGGCCCCCCCACACTTAACCTACGGGTACGCGGGCACCGCGTGCGAGTTTACCGAGCGTACCGAATTCAGTTTTCAGTTCAACCACCCGGATCTCTTTGTTTTTACCAAGAAACACCCTCTCTACCAGACACCACGTCGCTTAATTGGACTCCAGATTAAAACTAAAATGACCGGCGTGTAAAAGCATTTTTTCTTCAATTCATAATTCTAGATTTATGTGCTTCCGTTTTCGTTTTAAAGCTCTGTATAAGAATGTAATAATGTGCATATAAGGTTGAGGGATAATTAACCGACAAAGCTTTCTCCCGCCAGAAGCGGGGCGCAGCGTTCGATCGCCGACAGCTGACGCGCAACGTGTTCGGCCTTGACGATAGTTTCGTCATTTCCTCCGATGACATTGGCGGTCGCGGTTCCTATGCTAATAATACTATTGACAACGAATAGATTTACTAAATTAACGAGAAACGGTGTGCACACTGCAAGCGATGACTTCACACATTACGCGTTAAGTAATGACGAGTCGTCGCACGCGCCGCGCGCAGGTCACGCGAGTGACGCGCCGCGCGCGCACCGCGACCGCGCCTCAGCCGCACCGGCAGCGCCGCGCGGCTCTGCGGGACAGATCGTGTGTCGTGCGCCGGCGCCGCCGAGCGGGCGCGACTACGGCGCGAGCGCTAATACATGTTAAGACTTCATTATTCATTGGAAGCTAATTGCTAGCCATTGCTAATTGCGTGGTCGCGTAAGCTCCTCACGCGGGCCACCCGTGCTCCGCCGGACGCGGTGCGGCCGCAGCGCCGGGCCGTGAATCAGCGCCAGCGGACTGACGCGTTACAAACTGGAATAACGAACAAAATTAACTCCGGAGTCAATTGGTATTGCAGCGGTGTCGGCGGCTTTCGGCGTACAGTACAGTGTCACGCTCGTGCGTGCGCGTGCGAGTGCGCGTGCGCGCGACGCGCGCGCTGACTCACCCCCACGCGTCGCACCCACGCCCACACCCACGCCCACGCGCACGCGCACGCGCTCGGGCACCGGTATTTAGAACACGTCCGCGACCCTCCGCTGCGGCGAATGCGATCCGCTATCTGAAGAAACTGCCGCCGTAGCGCAGCGATTAAACGCTTGCATTGTAGTACGCAAGTGCCCGGTTCGATTCCGAGCCCACGTTATATGGAATTTTGTCAATAATAGAGTTTTCACATGTAATATATGTGTATTCACAGTAAATGTACCGCCGTGACGTCACACGTGGTCCCAAATAATATTACGGATCGAGTTCAAGTACTGTCTACTACTTGTGTGACGTGATCTACACACAACATACCCGCCCTATAGTTTCGATACCTTCACTCCCGCATGAACAAATTTGCTGGAATAAAACCGCAAAGAGTTTTATCTATTTAAGAACCTCCAACGAAGGATACACGACATACAATAAAACCCACAGCGTAGCGTCGTTGTATGATAGAGTGCATAGCGACGCGTTCTGCGCTTGCAGGGGAGCACAGCGCGCTCGTCTAAATGTTTGTGCGGTGGCACTGATTAATAATCTTTTCACAATTTAGTTTATCTTACTAATTTACAGTAACATTGAACAAATTACTGATACACAGTTACAAACTCGGACAAACGGAATGGGTGACCGAATAAACCGAAGATTATATAATTTTGAAAGGAATGTGAACTATGAACTATCAGGGCCACAAAACAATTGCAGGACTTGTTTTCTATATTTCGAAGTGTCCTTGATCTCAAAGTCACAAGTTTTGGCAAGAGCGTTGAATTGCCTACAGAGTCTTGGTACAGCAACGAAGTGACCCCAGTCGGTTTTATATGAGGGATATACAAAAGGTTATTTATATACATTTGTTCCGAATGTTTCTAGTTGGGACCTCAATGCACAGACACACAAGCTCACAGCTGTCTACAGAGCCGTTAAACATTTTTTATAAAAATATAAGATCGATCATCTTTCTGCGCGCGGCTAAAGTTCTTCCAATGCTTCATACAGTCAAAGTAATGAGATATTTCATTGGCCAACTGATCACTGTAAGAGAGATAATGCACGAATCTTCTCTGAACACTCTCCAAACGTTTCACATAGACGTCGCAGTGAGGATTCGACACTATACTAGCTTATCCTAGCACAGAGAGCGCGAATGCGTTCAGTCATACGTATTACCAGCCCGACACTTTTACCTGCCTTCGAAGTAATGTTCAAAATATGTGAATCGAATTTTATCTTGCTATCACTCAAAATGCCGACATCGCGAATTATGCCTACCTGTTTAATTTCCTGACCATTAATATAATATTTATTAGATTTAACCATTCTGTTGCGTATCAATTGGATGTAATAGCATTCACTGACATTCAGAGACAATCTACTATTGTTGCACCAATTAGTCCTCCATTTTAAGTCGTCCTGTTGCTGGGCATCTCTGTCTGAGTATGAATTATTATTTATATGGTGATGATATTCAAATGTTAATGTTGTTGAATCCAGTTTACGGGTAGTCCGATGGTTCCCCACTATTATAGCTTGACACTTGGAAGCGTTAACAGTTAGTCCAAACCTCTTGGACCAATCTTTAATGTACTCCAGGTCTTTGTTAATCTCGCCTATCGCTACATCCGCACTATCCACACAAGCCTGTACATACAACTGAAAATCATCGGCATATAGATGGTACAAACATTGAAGGCCAGGGGTAATGAGATTAATGAAAATTGAAAACAACAAAGATTACACGAGCATTAAGATCACACCAGGTTGACGAAGTCTCATTGACGCGAACCATTTGCTGGCGTCCTCGAAGATAGGGAGAGCACCAATCCACGGTTGCGGAAGAGATCTTTGAATGAGTAAGGATCTGAAGTGGTACGTCGTGATCGATGGCATTAAATGCATTGGAGAAGTCGATTAAAACAAGCACAGTAACGGTATTGTTCTCTATGCCTGCCCTAATATCATCAGTGACTTTAAGAAGAGCTGTAACGGTACTATGGCTTGATCGAAAACCAGATTGAAAGGGAGTTAATAGATTGTGATGGTGGACAAAATGTGATAACTGTTTATGCACACAGGCTTTGAGTAATTTGGATAGGAATGGGAGTATAGATATAGGTCTAAAATGACTGAGTAAAGAAGGATTTGCAGCTTTAGGCACAGGGACAATGTATGCTTTACGCCACGGAGAAGGATATATTCGAGTATCAAGTGAGAAGTTAATATAATAATATGTGTGATAGGCAGAAGAAGGTAGTCTAATATGGAGATAATCATGCGTCGGCTAATGTTGTCGCAACCTAGTGCTTTGGACTTGATGGAGAGGATAATATTTTTGATCTCTTCCTTAGTAACGTATGAGAAGTAAAATTCCTCGAAGTTTGGTCGAGGTAAAGCCTTGATATAAGCTGTGGTGTTAAACTTCGTTCGGTAGTCCAAGGGAATATGGGCGCAGAAATAGTTATTTATATGGTCTAAAGCAACTGTATATGGAGATTCAGCCCTATTCTGTTTGCCTATGCCTAAAGTTCCTAATAGCTTCCACAGACCTGTAGAGGACGAGGAATTAATGTTGGTGAGAATTTGTCGGCGTTTAGCGTTACGTATCATCTGGTTGCAGCGACTTCTGGCAGTTTTATACGAGCACCAATTTCCTTCACTGCGATCACTTCTATATTTACGAAAGGCCTTACCTCTGTTTCTCATAGCATTTCGTACTTCATGAGTCAACCAAGGCACTGGCGGTCGCTTGATCTTCACTTTTTTAACAGGAGCATGAGTGTTGTACAAATTTAAAAGGGCATCGTGAGAACGCACACAGCTTTTCATCAACAGTGCGAGCTCTAAGAACACTTTCCCACTTTAAGGTAGAGGCATCAATAAGTAATTTCTCTACATCCATACGGCCAAAGCAACGTCTGTATAATAGTTTAGGATGTGACTGAGGACGTCTTAAAACGTAGAAAACAAAAATAAGGTCATGGTGGAAAAAGGCGGAGCAAAATGCTGTCCATGGGATAAGATAAGGGAAGGAATGGAGGTGAGAATTAAGTCAAGCCATGTGTCTTTCCCATTGACATTGTGTTGAGTGGCTTGCAAAGGAAGCACAGGAAGGCCAACTGACTTAATTATATTTAGTAACTTGGTGGAACGTGGTGAGGAATTATTGAGGTTTGTATTGAAATCACCCATGATGACGTGATGCGAATATTCCGACCCTACAGATTCTAGAAACATTTCGATACTGGAAAAATACTCTACAGAAGGTGGACAGTAAACAACTCCTTTGACAGTTTTGATTCCTAGAACACTAATTTCCAGGAAAAGAAATTCCGCAGATGTGCTGTTATTTGGGGAGGAGGAGGCAATTATTTTAAACGGAAAGTAACTGCGGAGGTTTATAGCAACACCACCACCTCTTCTATCCTCACGATCATTGCGTACTAGAATATAGCCAGAGAAGGGGTAAAAGACCGAAAGAAGATTTGGTTTGAGCCAGGTCTCTGAAATCAGAACAGCGTGAATATCGGCATTACTGAATGTTTCCTCCAATTCACAGTAGTGAGCAGGCACACTTTAAGCGTTAATATGACACACGTTTAATAAAGACCTACTTTGGTTAAACGTACTTCGCACAAAATCGCCCAACGTTAGGGAACCAGTTAGGGAATGAGAACTGTCATCGTTAGATAATAAATCCAAGTCGTGAAAAGAATCAAATGAATCTTCATCAGACTTACTATAAATAATTATATATAAATCAGCAACAGTATATTATATATACTTAAAATATATTCACACAGTATAACTTAACAATGAAAGAAAAGAGAAAAAAAAGTACATTTAAAACAAGGAAAACAAATATTGAACCAAAACTAAATAAAAGGATTAAAGCAATCACGTAAGAATGTTGTACTCATGCAACGCAGCGTCGGATGCCGGCGACTCTACACGGGGGTGGTGCGCTCTATGGCGCTATACGGTGCGCCCATATGGGCGCAACACCTGTCGACCCGTGGCGTGACGCTGCTGCGCTCGCCGCAGCGCGTCATGGCCATACGGATCGTACGAGGTTACCGTACCATCTCTTTCGAGGCGGCGTGCGTCCTCGCCGGGACACCGCCGTGGGAACTCGAAGCGGAGTCGCTGGCGCGCCTCTACTGCCGGCGGAAGAGGGTCCTCGAGCGTGAGGGCTCGTTTCCGTCGCCCGACGAGGTGGAGAGGTGGCGCCGAAAGGCGCGTCGAGAGGTGCTTCGGGGATGGGAGCGGCGACTCCTCGAACCGTCGTACGGTCGCCTCACCGTTGAGGCCGTCCGGCCGGTCATCGGTGACTGGCTGGGCCGGGACTTCGGAGTCCTCAGTTTCTGCCTGGTGCAGGTACTCACGGGGCACGGTTGCTTCGGGAGCTATCTGCACCGGCGGAACTGCACGAGTAGGACGGACGAGGCGTGCGACGAGTGTGGCCACCCGGTGGACACATCGTCCCACACCTTGGCCGATTGCCCGCGATGGGGGGGGGGGGGGGGCACAGGGCCGCGCTCGTATCGGCGATAGGGAGTGACCTCTCGCTACCGTCCGTGGTCCGGACCATGGTCAGTGGCGAGGCGTCATGGAATGCGGTATCCCGATTCTGCGACTCTGTTATGACGCAGAAGCGGGAGACCGAACGTATCCGAGAGCGGGCGCCGAGGGGACAGAACGCGGTCGGAGCGCGATGACAGCTCACCGCCGCAAGGCGGGACCGAGCGCACGACCGCCGAATGGCTTCTCGGCAGGAACCTGGCGCCGCGACCGACAAGGGCCGTCGGGCAGGTGCCCCCCTTGGAGAGGGTTCCTAGGGTGGATATGGTGATGCGTCTCGTATTCCGACGCGTCGCCACGTAGGGATTTTTAACAGGAGGGGTGCTTCACACCCCTCCTCGAGGTGGGCCCTGTCATTCGGGCGCCGTTCGGGGGGTCGTGGATGAACTGCAATACTTTATCCCGCGACCCCACGAACACGTGGATGAGAGTGGAATACCGTGTGAAGCTTTTAAGTCGGTTGGAGTCCGACACTACTACCGTCGCCGGCCCAATTTGGCGACGGGGTGTGCATTTCCGTTAGCATTTTGTTACACACAAAAATAAAAAAAAAAAAAAAAAAAAAAAAAAAAAACCCATGCAACGCAGCCGCTGTGCTCCGCGGCGAGTATCCGAACGGGATTGTTTACAATTACCCACTATTGTCAAATAAAAAATAATGATACACAAATGTTATGACATATATCAAAAAAACAAGAACCTTTTACATTTTAAGATACCTATACAACATTAAGTTTATCAATGATTTGTGTTGTACGTATGTACAGGGTGTCTGGTGGCAGATTTATGTTTTCAAATTTAAATAAAAAATAATATGTTTGACATATAATTTTACTAAAAGTATTAAAAGATAGAGTACAAATGCGGATTTCATTTGTTTAAAGATAATGTCATCCAAATGTCTTCCATCCTGTTGCACACACACACACACACACTGTTCGAAACGGAGCCTCGTATTCCGTGCCACACGCTGCAGTAAACTTGGTTCAATTGCGCTGATTTCGCGCCGAATATTTTCTTTTAAGTCCACAACAGTTCGCGGATCGTTGGCGTAAACTCTCTCTTTGAGGTAGCCGCACAAAAAACAATCCATTGGAGTTAGGTCGGGTGACCTCGGTGGCCACGGGATGTCCCCAAAGCGACTAATCAGTTTTTGAGGGAGATTTTCTCGCAACAAATCCATCGAAGCTCTGGCCGTGTGTGCGGTCGCACCTGTACCGCATCCTGTTGAAACCACGTGTGTGATGAGAATGATGAGAATGATGAATGAGCTCGCAGGTTCGGCAAAAAGAAATTCGAAATCATGAGCCGATAATTCTCACCATTGACATTCGTCGCTTGGCCCCGTGCATTTTCAAAAAGAAATGGTCCGATTATCCCATTCGTGGATAAAGCGCACCAAACAGTTACCCTTGGGCAATGTAATGGTTTTTGGTGCTTCAGTCGAGGATTGCGAGTTCTTAGAGCCCAGTAACGGCAATTTTGTGTGTTGTTCTTGTTTACGTGTCCGTTTAAATGAAAATGAGCCTCGTCGCTCCAAAAAATGGAATTCACAGTGCGAAAACGCTCCAACATGGTTTCACGAAAAAATTTGCGTGACGCAAAGTCATTTTTTTTCAATTCTTGAATTATTTGAATTTTAAAAGGATGAAAGTTCATATCTTTTTTCAAAATTTCATGCACGCATGCTCTTGGAAGTCCCAGTGAAGCTGCCCTTTTCCGTATCGAAAGTCGTGCATTTTCACGTAAACTGCGTTCAACCAGTTCAATGTTTTCGGGGGTCCTTGACGATCGACTAGGTCCTGGCCGTGGTGTGTTCATAGCCGAAGCAGTTGCGCGGAACCTCTCCACCCACGAACGAATTAAATTCACACTCGGCCCATCGCCTATCCGTCGAATATTGAAATGTGAACAAAACTGTCGGCTGTCGGAGCGAGTACGTAAGAATCGTTACTCTTGAAAAATGCTTCAATAGCGAACGCGCGATGCTCACCCGACCACTGCACCACTGCACCGCTGCACCACTGCACCACTGCACCACTGCACCACTGCGACATCGTGACTAAGAAACCCGCACGATCGGTGATTCTAATGACTGACCACTGACCACCTTGCCCACCACCCCGCACTGTTTATAACTTGTTGAGATATTCGTTTTTTAAAATATAAATCTGCCGCCAGACACCCTTTATATAAACTAAATAATGATAAAAGCAAGCAAGTTGTGATAATATGATAATAACAGTCAATAGCAAATACATCAATAGCAGTAATCACACAGTACCGGCTGCACACAATACATTTTACTTTCCCTTTACATGATTTTAGTTCCAGATTAATTTAAAATTTTGAATACTGGAGCGAGTTAAATTTGTTTTAGCGGCTTGTAATTCAATCCTGAAGATCCCGGCTTTCCAGAATTGCGAGCCTCAATTTGAGATTTATTATTTACCATAGGATATTTGTTTACAAGACAATTAATTTGATCCATCGTAATGATTTTATGTCGGGAGCCGTCAGTAGTTCTTACGACCACAACTCCATCCTGTGTCCAGCACGCTTTCATACCAAAGTGCTGTTTGGCCCTGCCAAAGATAGCTTGCCTTGTCTTGGTAAGGAACTCTCTGACTGAAGTTGATGTACCTCTCAGCCCGGATTTGGCTCCCATTCCGATGATTTTATGTCATAATTTGTAAATCTTACAAGAATTGGTCGGTGATGGTCCTTCTTGGGTACACCAATTCTGTGACAAACTCCTAAGCTAGCAGTAGTAAAGTCTTTTAATTTCATCTTGTGGACTGTGCTTTCTATATTGGTTTTGCAGTTTTCGCCTTTAGTCTCAGGTATGCCCAAGAAAATGAGAGTCCTACGACGGTGTCGAGTCTCCATAACGTCGAGTAAGTTCGAACATTCATTAATTTGTTTACGTAGTAGACCCGGCACAGAGAACATTAGTTCACGAAAGGCACGGAACTCTTCAGCCACTCTCGCGTCTGTATGTAGTAAGCTGAGCCACAGGAGTTCAACTGTGCCTCAAGTTCCGCCATTCTTTTAGAGAAACACTCTTTAAGATTGATCTGAGCGATCTTTATTTCCTCAAGCTGAGACATTGCAGCGCAGCACTAAATTTATTAGTGAACGCAATATACTGGTGAGTGGTGCGGTTAAAACACTTCTAATCTCTTTTACATATACGGACAACGCAAGTAGCTTTATGTTGAACAATAATGTACATAATATAGCCAAATAACTTAACTTTTACTATTTTACACACTTTTACAAAATTCGATACACAAAAGGACATGTTGACACTTCCGCACCTACCGCCAAACTCCCAATATCATCAGCATCTATACAATATCTTGAATGATTAAATAAAACATTATTACACATATAACAATATGTTTGTCAATCATTTTAATGCGCATTCGCCGCAAAGATTACTGCCTAGAGTGCTTGATCATGGGAATTGTTGTGACTCTGACCTTATTCGTTTAACAGCCAAAGAAGTTTCTTTTGTAATAAATTAAATGACTAAGGTAAGTCTCCGGGTCATGACAGTCTCAGTGTGAGCACCTTCAGTATGCTGGCCCACATATATTCCAAGGTTTGGCTATATTCCATTCCCTCTGTATGTTTCATTCCTATCTTTCTGTTGATTTCATGAAAGTCATTGTTATACAAGTACACAGGTACAGTAATAAAACAGGTATGTAACCGATAAGAGCAATGTTCGACTCTTCTCATTGGCTACAATTTTTTCAAAAGTTTTGATAACTTATTAAATATCCATCTAGAACGACTGTTCGTAATTCATGACATACAGTTTGGTTTCCGGAAAGGCAATGCACTGAAACAGCAATTCTTAACTTAAAACATTAAGTGTAGTATTACACCCAACGCCGGACACCCATCTTTGCTAGCATCATTGACCTCTCTTTTAACCTCGTTTCATATGAGGTTTTGTGGAATAAGTTACAGGAGGGTAAAGTTCTAGCGAAATTACTGCGTAGTTTTCAATATTAGTACTATAACCAGACGAATATTTTGAGATGGG
The DNA here is from genome assembly GCA_033220335.2 of Troides aeacus. Classification (NCBI taxonomy): domain Eukaryota; kingdom Metazoa; phylum Arthropoda; class Insecta; order Lepidoptera; family Papilionidae; genus Troides; species Troides aeacus. The sequence goes on from CM067282.1 coordinate 12,000,726, forward strand.
CCGATAAGCTCTCAAGACTCTATGGGCTGAATTGTAGGGTTAGACAGGGTGGCATAACTTTCCCGACGTCGTTCAATGTATATTTCAACCACCTGATCGTTGAACTCAGCAGCAAACTGATTGATTGTCGCATTGACGATATAAGTGTCAATAACATTAGCTTCGCTGATGATATGGTTCTGTTGAGCCCTTCGGTACGAGCACAGAGAGAGCTGCTGAAGTGCTGTGAGCGTTATGCACTGCTGCATAGTTTAATATAAATTGTTAAGAAAAACAAGTTTTTGGTGTTTAAAGCGGAAGGCAAATGTCCTGAATCAGTGCCGGCCATTACACTAAATGGATGTGCACTCAAGCGCGCATTTGTTTTTAAATATCTCGGGCATTACGTTGCCGATTATCTTAAAGATGAAGCAGACATCAAGAAGGAGCGTAGACCGTTGACAGTTCGCTGTAACATCTTTAGCAGGTTCGCACGGTGTAGCGATACCGTTAAGGCTACGATATTCAAAGCCTTCTGTCAAATCTTTTATTCATGCAGCTTGTGGACAGGATATACACAGCGGGCTATAATTGCTCTACGCTTTCAATATAACAATGGCTTTAGTATTTTGAAGGGTATACCTCAGCACTGCAACGCGTCCGGCATGTTTGGCAAGCACACACATATGATTTCTAAGCAAATTTGCGCAAAAAGACTGCTGCGATTCTCTACAGAGTCCGGATTTGTCTCAATAGAATTCTCAAAACGATTGTTGGACGATATGATTCATTATTCGTAGACTGTTGTATGCGAAGGTGTATGACCATTACACAATTAGTTATTAATAAGTAAAAAAAAAAATACTTAATTTTAAAATTTTGAAATTACTATGTTTCTAACATAGCCATTAAGCAAAAATTTTACTAACTCACTAGCACTATGGCCGCAGGGAGCGAGGTAAAGTTTATTTATATTATTATTAAACCAGGATGTGATAACAATAATAAATACATTAAAAACAATTGGGCCCAGATGTGACCCTGGGGAACGCCAGAGGTAGCCCGGAAAGAATTAGAGGTGTTACTATTAACTACAACCCTTAAGAACCTGTTACTTAGGTATGATGTAAACCATTGCAATATTTTACCTCCTATACCGAATCCAGAAAGTTTCTTTATTAATATAGAATATTCCACTTTGTCAAATGCCTTATTGGAATTCTTATATACGGCATCTACAGGAATACCCTTACCTACGGAATCTGATAAAAGCGAACAATTGCACATCAGGTTTTCTTCTCCCTAAATTTTTATTGTTTTTATATCATTTGCATGCACACTAAAAAGTAAAGACTGCAATTTATTTTTTGAGGCTCCTGCAGCAGGCGGGCACATCACTTTGTAGTAAAATAATTAACGAGCAGCACTCTCACCACCGAACCACCTCCTCGCACCACACGTGACGCGCAAAACGCTGCCAGGCCGGCGCCGCTGGCACCACGCCCCGCCATATTAGGATACAATTCACACATTTACGGGGAGGGAAATGACTAAAAGCTACAAAAAATTTGTTTAAATTTGGAAAGTCCATAAGACTCGGTACGCGTAAAAATCAATATTCTGTTACGATGTACAATAATTTGTCACCCGTCACCACCACAAGCGGCGGCGGCTGTTTCTGCGAAAGAAGGATTGACGTCAGTGTGGTACTAGCGCACATCATCGTCACTCCGAGAAACTGCTTTAATATATGTAACGTAGGATGAGGCACGCGTTCCGCTTCGAACATATTTGACTGCCCAATTACGTAAGTGACCATCAGAAAAACCCGCTCGTTGCGTTGCGTTGGGTTGCGTACGCGGAACAGTGCCTGCGCTACGTGCGGCGCGTGCGCGTGCGCGTGCGCGTGCGCGTGCGCGTGCGCCTCTCCGGCGGCCGTCCGCTCATTGGAGTCAATGTTTCTCCTTAATGAAAATACCCAGCAGGCAAACGTAAACCGAGTACTGTCTCTTGTAACAGTCTGCATCACACATTGTCGTCACTGACATTCGCTTCGTGATGTGGAATATGAAATTAAAAATAATATATACTTAAATAACAAAGCACGGGGCGAACGAGCCCCAGCACGAGTGGTGCGCCTGCTCAACGACTCGTCAGCGCGTCGGCGGCGGGCGCATCGCGCTAGAGCTGCCGTTCTCCCTAGCGCAGTGCACGCAGCAGCAGCAGCAGCAGCTAATTGTACAATTCAACCAGCTATATAAATATATGCTGTATATCATGTCCTTAGCGGCTGCCACGTAATGAATTTAAAAGATTTTTACTGTGCCGTCGATATGAATAAAGTGAAAATGGGAATCTGCATTGTTTCACGGCTGTTGCCGCGGGCGTGCACTTTGCCCCGCGAGCTCACCGCAACCGCCGTCGTTCCGCTCGGCGGCAGAACTCGAACGAATCAACTTAAACACACATTAAACTTGAAAAAACATTTTATTGTGTTCGTATCGACTCCCCGGGGAGTGCCGGTCGTTCGCCCGGGCGAACGACCCATGACGTCACGGCGAGGGGCGGCGTGGGCGCCTGTCGGCACTGGCGCCGGCGCTGGTTTTTGCATCTTCATTCAAGTGTTCCCGTAACAAGTGGTCATTAGCACCGCCGTCAAGTTTTTACAGTTTTCTTGCGCCCGAGACCGCCCGCGCAGACACGCGCACGCGCACGCGCACGCGCACGCGCACGCGCACTCGCACTCGCACTCTGTACTTTTCCGTAAAAATTGAAGTAATAATGTGAAACGAGGACCCAGCGTCTGACAAACTGCCATGTCGCCGCGTCGTGACCCGTTCACTCATCACTTGTCACCTGTCTCCGTCGCCGCGCGGTTCTTGTTTATTTCGTCACAGAGTCCGACAGGAGTCCGCGAGTGCGGTGGTCGCCTCCCGCCGATACCTACCTCCGCGAAGCGAAGTCTGCGACCACTTTGAGGCACCGATAGATTTTTTGGTTTTTTTTTTCCAACCGTGTGATTCATCGGCACCCAAACTACCTGAGAGTGAGATTCTCCCCGCTGGCGGGCCCCTAGCATCATTACCGGCAGTGTGCCGACCGGTCGCAAGGTTGCGGGCGCACCCGCACACAGAGCAATACAGCCCTGTTGTTTTCATGTAACGGCATTCTTTATATTACTTCTTGGCAAGCCGCCGACTCCAATTCACAAACCCTTACGGTCCGAAAGAATTTCTGTGAAGCGCGGTCTGCGGGGGGCCCGCGAGTGATTCACGACGGCTTGTCTGTGCCTGCCATTCATGTTATATGGAGCGTTAGGGTGCCAGGCGACGGGACACAGCCGGACATGGCCAGGCTTTTTTGGTACTGTTCGGGCCATTCTAAATAATAAAAAAAGAAAAAAGTAAATCTTCTTACTGGTGTGGTCGGCTGCGCGTTCGGGAGCTCTATCCTCGCCGTCCTTAGTTAATTGTCGCGGAAGGTTGAGTACGTGTTCATTGTAAATATGATAATTAGAATTGGAAGGGATACCGATGACACGGTAAGAATGCAATTGGAATACCAACGCGCACACGACGCCCTCGCGAGGAGCAGCTGACGAGCTCGCCCCGCCAGCGCCAGCGCCAGCGCCGTCGCCGTCGCCGCGCCGGTGGCGGCGGACCCAAAATAAATGTAAACTGCGTTTAGATCCGGCTCCCGGCCATGATGGTACATGTTATGGCTGACATGAGACGGATACATGTTTAACACACGCTAGCGGTTCCTTGCTCATTTAGTATTTTCGTTTTGTATTAAAAGTACAATGCGAGCGAGCTGGCCGGCTGCGGCTGGCGAGCACTCCTAGTGGCGCCGCGCAGCGCACAGCACGCACCACACGCACGACACGCACGGCGGTATCGCGCCCGCAAGCTAACTTATTCCCAAGTAAAGCCAGTCCCGCAGCTCATCGCATCGGCGAGTATCGCTTCCTAGAAATATACATTTTTTGCAAGCGCATTGAAAGAGAAGAGGATGTGGAACAGGATACGCCTCAAACGTAAACGTGTCTGCCGGGTCAGCTGCCGGCGAGCGGCGGGCGACGGGCGGCGGGCGGCGAGCGGGCTCCGCGTGCGTTACGACAGTACGGAACCGTCGCAAGTTGCAGGACGACGGCAAAGGTCAGGTCGTATCTAAACAAGTAGTGCACTCGTATGAATACGCTTAAAAGTTACTGCGGTCACGGTAACGCTGCGTTGTACGGCAACAAATCAATCAATCGAATCTGGGCCCCCGACCGTTGAGCACTAACTAGTAGGAAACCACTTCCACATGAAGATAAGTACGCAAAGGCAAATGACCAAAAACAGCCTCCCGCTTGTAGCGGCGGTGTGGCCCGTCCACGGTGTAGCTAAGAAGAACATACCTGGTCGGCCGGAGTTAACCGCTCCAGGTAACCACAAACAGCTCACCGTCGATTTAACCCGGTGCGTTATGAAGTCAGGCTCGCACTGCACACAGATCCCACAGCCGTGCTGGAGTCGCGGAGCAGAGGAGCGTCGGTCCAGGCGGCGCCGCACCGCTGCGCACCGCTGATGCGGCCGCGACGCGACTGTTCACGATATTTTCATTGACCAATCAAGGATTCAGTAAATATTTGATAGACTAAAAAATACCAAACCACCATCGAAAGTTATTGTTCGTAGATCCTTTAAAGGTTACCGTCGTCATGTCGTGATTTGTGTCAAGCTGATTGTTCTGCCCGCCGGCACCCGGCACCCGGCACCCGGCACCCGGCACCCGGCACCCGGCACCCGGCACCCGGCACCCGGCACCCGGCACCCGGCACCCGGCACCCGGCACCCGGCACCCGGCACCCGGCACCCGGCACCCGGCACCCGGCACCCGGCACCCGGCACCCGGCACCCGGCACCCGGCACCCGGCACCCGGCACCCGGCACCCGGCACCCGGCACCCGGCACCCGGCACCCGGCACCCGGCACCCGGCACCCGGCACCCGGCACCCGGCACCCGGCACCCGGCACCCGGCACCCGGCACCCGGCACCCGGCACCCGGTCAAGTTCAAACTCAAAATATTTATGTGAAAAAAATTTCATTTTATAAACAAAATTTTAGAACAGTATATGTCCTCGTCGTCCTGGCACCTCGGACAAGGTGTGCGCGCGCGTGCGTGCGTGTGCGTGTGCGTGCGTGTGTGCGTGTGTGGGTTTAGGAGTACATATCTCTAAACCATGTTGAAATTTGTACAACGTATACATTTTAAACAGTTGCGTTATTCATTCATTTATTTGCTACATGTTTTTACAGATTTCCTTAACGCTCAGTTCCCCCGCGACCTGCGACCTGCTGCAAGGGCTCCGGACGATGTCGGCGGCGCGGACGTCGGCCCGGCCGCGGCTGGCGCTGAGTGGACACTGTCCAACATACGCTCCGGTCGCAGGGCCTTTTAATGTTATTCCTATTTTTAAATAATTGTTTGTAATTAAATTTTAATTAAATTCTTTCTTTTAAATATAACACATCTTCAATGAGGACGCGGAGTCCCGGAAACAGTGCGGCCTCTGTGTAAACATAGACCAACACCGATGAACCTGAACAAGTCGACATTCCGTTTCTCTTCATACAACTGTACGGTATAACGCAGTTAAATTGATATCACGATGTAAGGGATTTATCCGCACCGGCGCACGCGCAACTTGCGCCCCGCCCCCACTAATTGGCGCCTAAACGTGCGCGTGACCACGTGACCACGCGACGGGCAACGGGCGACGGGCGACGGGCGGGAGTGGTGCCGCGAGAGAGCGCGCGCGGCGTGACGCGGCGTGACGTCGCAGGGCGCGCACGCGCACCGCGTCACGTCGCACGCCCTGCGCTCCCACGCGGCCACCCGCTCTGAGCACCGCGCCCGCCGCGTCAAGCCGCGTCACGCCGCGTCACGCCAACCGAGCGGCACGTTAGAGTGACTTTCTAAAACTATTCAACTGATGCTTCAATTTTGATGATTCCCGATCCCGTAAAACATTTGTATTAACAACTGCAACGATAACAAAACGTGTAATGATTTCAGCTGCACTTGTTGTCCGCCTGCAGCTGCGCAGTGCTGTGCCAATAACTCGTACCCGAGCCAGTCCGCCGGCGCGGCGCGCGCGCGCCGTAGAGCTGTGTGCTGTGTGCTGTGTGCTCTTACGTAACATTTGCTATTCACCAAGCTAGAGAAGCGATAAACATTTAACCGCAAGGTAAATAATTCAGTTTAACAATAACCTTTTGCTATTGTGCTTGCACAAGATAACTGGGCAGTCAGGCGCGCGTCCCGGCGGTGCGCGCGCAGCCCGCGGCGTGTTCCGCAAACAGCATAAACAAACTTATATCAAATGTTTGCAAATATAACACAAGTCAACATTGAAACGCGTTGTGTACAAACATTATGTATCCTAATTGATCTAACCGCTCGGTACACCGCTTGAGCACTTCGTGAATTTGCAATAAGTACTCCTGCGCATTCTAAACACCCGCCGAGCCCACGTACGCGGTGTAATCGGCTCCCAGTAGCCCAGTACCCCAGTACCCTAGTATCCCTGCGTATCTGTATGCCGGTGTCCAGGACTCGACTGCGCGGGCAGGCCACGAGTGGGCCGCGTGGTCGGGCGCACGCCCGTCGCACGACGTGTTAACGTAAACTTTGTTTCAATCTCGGCGAGTTCTCACAACGCGGTGCGTTAGCTTAGCTACAACGTTTGCTCGTCGGCCGGTACCGGTGCGGGCTCGGGCCGGTACCTGCGGCGCTGCCTTCGTCGGTAACAACGCCGTTTGCGGATCTTCTAATGTTTTAATGTCAGTTTAAATTACAGTCAATCCAACTGGATTTCATTGACATTACTATGCCAAATCAGAATACCGGCGTGCGAGCGATGCCTCCGTACAAGCTGCAGCCCCGTACGGGCAGTGCAGCCCTCTCCCTGTGGCGTCGCATACAATATCCACAGCGGTAACAATCGAATCGGGGACCGCTAGCCGGCTGCGCTCCCTGCACCAGCCCGCGGGAGCCTCCTACACAGAGAGGTTTTCATGTCATGAAGTTTCATGTCAACATTCGGTCCGCCGCCCAGTCCTACGCCCGACCCTCCGCCCAGTCCTACGTCCGGTCCTACGCCCGGCCCGCCGCCCAGTCCTACGCCCGGTACTACGCCCGACCCTCCGCCCAGTCCTACGTCCGGTCCTACGCCCGGCCCGCCGCCCAGTCCTACGCCCGGTACTACGCCCGACCCTCCGCCCAGTCCTACGCCCGGTACTACGTCCGACCCTCCGCCCAGTCCTACGTCCGGTCCTACGCCCGGCCCGCCGCCCAGTCCTACGCCTGGTCCTACGCCCGACCCTCCGCCCAGTCCTACGCCCGACCCTCCGCCCAGTCCTACGCCCGGTCCTACGCCCGTCCCTCCGCCCAGTCCTACGTCCGGTCCTACGCCCGGCCCGCCGCCCAGTCCTACGCCTGATCCTACGCCCGACCCTCCGCCCAGTCCTACGCCCGACCCTCCGCCCAGTCCTACGCCCGGTCCTACGCCCGATTCTCCACCCAGCCCTACGTCCGATACTAAGCCCGACCCTCCGCCTAGTCCTACGCCCGACCCTCCGCCCAGTCCTACACCCGGTCCCACGCCTGGCCCGCCGCGGCGCGCGTCACTACTACTGGGTTTTCATCCGAATGATGTAAGATTATCGTTTACAGTTTTAATAATGATCTCGTTAGGCATCCCGATACGTTGGGTTTTCACGCGACTCCGCGCCCGTCGCCGTCCCGCCGCCGTCACGCCGTCACGCCGTCACGCCGTCACGTCGCGCGTGGACGCGGCTACAGCTGCAAATGTGCGAATCTCACGACTCCACCGGCCGGCAGCGCGCGGCCCCCGCTGCGGGTCGCCGTTACGTTACTGGTAAGATGATCTTTACGTTGCTTCCAGTCGACATCCTAGTTATATTTGAACTGATCAGTAACTGAAGCAGTAAACGTGTCCGTCAGGCGGTGGACGTTTCTCTTTCAAATTAGAGGTATCGTTCATTTCGCAGTTAGCCTGTTGCGTCCGTGGATAACGTATTGTTGAGCGGGCGGCCGCCGCTGCTCCTCGCGCCGGAGCCCTGCGGCTGCGGCTGCGGCTGCGGCACACGTGTACATGTGTACGCGTGCACGCCGTGAACTTGGCGCCGTCGTGTCCGTTAGTGGTCCGGAATGAATAAAGTAAATATAAAATATAACGTCTCCAGAAGCTAACGGCGACGAGAAAGTATATTAGAACGAAAGTGAAATCACTTTATTTTATAATACTTGTCGTTATAAGTCTGTGTCAGGATAGTGTGCGCATGGCAGACAGCAGGAACGTCTACCACCAGGCCGATGGCGTCGCGGCCCGGCCCTGGTCCGCGAAACTTTGGAAAAGCTCGAAGCAAACATTGCACACACAACTCCGCAGCGCACATCCGGTTGATACTTTAAACCGCAAGTCAATAAATCCTCGTTTAACAACAACAAAAAGCGCGTCGCGGAGCCAAACGAAACCACAAGATAACTTTTAAAACCGCAACTTCAGCACCGGTGCCATTAGCGCGCGCCCGCCCGCCACTAAACAAACACGCTTGTGAAAGGAGGTTGCAGCGATGTGGGGCTCTTGCTGATTGAACAAACAGAAAGTACCACCGACAGCGGCCACTCCGGCGAGCGGTCCGTCACGTCGCGGCTACACATGGCTCAATCGGGAAACTTGCCGGTTAATGAACTGGTGCAGCCAGCGAGCTGGTGTGTCCTCGAGCGTTGCCGTGGCGTAGATTGGAAATGGTGTCACACATATGCAGCCTATTAAATGCAGAATCCTCTGATATGATTTTGTTTGTCAAGTTGAGTGTTTACTTCCAGTATTCACACACATCATTAATTTCTTACTTATCCAGTTTCCTTCTTTATGGAAAAAATCCTTCGCAGACCCTTCACCGAAAGCATCCAACTCGGTGCTTCCCAATAATCGTTAATCCGTACCGATTCGACTCTGTCTACCGATAGTAGACGTAACCTGCTGAATGTTTATCAGTCCGGGTATCGTCCTGGCCGCAGCAGCACTGTCGAGCTTCTAACATTTTTTAAGGAAGTCAGATGATAGTGTTTGTTGACTTTCCTAACACTTTGAACACAGTCGACTGTGACGTGCTCCGCTTATTCATTTCTGATTCGGGCCTGCTGCCGGTAAACGATTGTCTGCTAATGTTCACGGGCGCCGGCGGGCTATCCATCTCGGAACAAAACCCTCGTATTGGGTTGATCTCGAGTCCGGCGTCCCGCATGGCGTTCCTCGTCCCAGATTGTTCAATTTTTATAAACTCTAGCATATCTTACCACAATAGTGCGTACCACCTTTTTACCAACTTCTTACAAGCGGTCAAATCAAAAAGATAAACACAGCACACCTTTTTTTTTTTTTTTTTGATATCGGTGGTGGAAATGCTGTTACCGCATACCCAGCGTCCTTTGCAGGGGGGGAACGCCGGGTTATGTGGGGCTCGGGGCCACTGAGATGTTGTGCGTGACCCCCATACCCACTAAAACCACCACCGCTTGTCCCGCCATACGCATACTGGAGACGCCCGGGTTTCAGTCAAGCAACTCTCCGGGCGCCTCCGCGTATAAAACTCCTCCTGGTGGGTCCCCGCGGGGAGCAAAGGCACCCACCTGCCGTCCCGTACCGGCCCCTCGCGGGACCGGCACGTTGGGGCCCCCCGACCCCACAGACGACCGCGCGCGCCCACGACGGAGCGCATGCCCGGCCGCCGCCCTCCCGTGAAGGAATTGGGCGGCGGCCTCCTCCCTCCAGACTCCCCCCCCACTTCGACGAGGGAGGGGGGACAAAAACCAAGACTCCCCCGGGGGACGAACCCCCAGGGGAAACACGACAAAAGGCCCAAAGGGCCACGCCCAACGGCCCGAAGGCCCCATCACACCGTGCCCGGCTAGGGGCCCGTCGCTCACGGCGGGAGGAAGCGGACGGCGTGGTTCTGCCGCCGCGCTCTCCCGCCGGCCCGCCGCCGCCTGCAAGGTGCGGCAGCGGCGTCGGCCTCCCTCGTGCGCTCGGCGGCCTCCTTCTGACGCATCACTGCGCCGCAGAAGGAGGCCACCGCCTTCCAAGACCTCTCGCTGCTCAACATACGATCGATTACAGTCGGCAGCGAGAGGTCACTGCCGACTTGCACGACGAGGGAGTGGCGTTGCGGCCCCCATGCCGGGCACTCCGCCAGAGTGTGGTGCGCCGTGTCAATCGGCGCACCACACTCGACGCATTCTTGCGTCATCTCTCTACGAGCCACCTGGTGCAGGTACTTGCCGAAACATCCATGGCCTGTCAGCACCTGCACCATGTGGAACGTCAAGGCCCCGTACCGCCGGCTCATCCACCGGGACAGGTGGGGCCTGATGGCCTCCACCGTGTCCCGGCCGGCGGCAGGGTTACCTAACTCCGTCTCCCACCGCCGGATCAGGGCGTCATGGGCAACGCGCCTGATCCGGCGGACCGTGGCCGGGTCCGGCCGACGCTCTCCGGCATCCCGCAGGAAGAGGTACACTTCCGCGAGCGACTGCGCCTGTAGATGCCAAGGCGCATCGCCCGCGAGAAGCGTACTCGCCGTCCAGGACACCGTACGGTATGCCCGACAGGCTCGGACCGCCAGGATACGTTGGGCCCTCTTCAACACGGGCCCGTTCCTGGCGGTCTCGCACCTATCCACCCATACGGGCGCACCGTACAGTGCCATACTCCGCAGGATGCCAGAGTATAGGCGCCGACACAAATGACCCGGCCCCCCGACATTGGGCAGCAATCTGCCCAGCGCAGCGGCGGTGGCGGTGAGCTTCGGGAGAAGCCGTTCGAAGTGCTCCCCGAAGCTCCATCGCCCGTCCAGAGTGAGCCCTAAATACTTGAGGGCTCCCCGCACTGGGACCCTCTCGCCCCGGACGGGGATGATCGCGCCCCGGGGTGGACCCCTGCGGGGTCCGTGGAAGAGGAGGGCCTCCGTCTTCGTGACGGAGACCCTCAGACCCAGCCGCTCGATCCGGTCCACCACCAGCGACGTGCTAGTGGCGGCCAGACGAGCAGCCTCGTCGTAACTCCTCCCCCGGGCCGAGACGAGGGTGTCGTCCGCGTAGCATAGTACCCTCGTCCCGGGGAGGACCGGCTGCCGCAGCAGCCAGTCGTACGCGAGGTTCCACAGCAAGGGGCCCAAGACCGACCCCTGTGGAACCCCGCTCTCCACGCGCCGCCGATGTAATTCGCCGCTGCCATCAACCCAGACGATCGTCCTGTCCCGGAGGTACGCCCCCAACAGCCCGACCATGTAGGGGGGGAGCCGGAAAAACTCCAGCGCCCCCCTGATCGTCGCGAATGGCAGGCTGTTGAAGGCGTTCTCGATATCTAAGGACACCCCCAGGACCACCTCGCCGTCACCGAAGGCCTCCAGACAGAGGCCCTTCAGGTCGAGCAGGGCGTCCAACGTGGATCGCCCTGCCCGAAATCCGTACTGGGCCTCATGGAGGCCCGGTCCCACCTCGGCGAGGTGCCGAACGAGACGACCGGCCAAGATCTTCTCGAAGACCTTACCCGCCTCGTCCAGAAGGACGATCGGTCTGTACGCGGAAGGGGAGTCGGGGTGACGGTCCCCCTTCCGCAGCAGGCAAAGCCTGCCCGTCTTCCAGCGCTCCGGGAACTGCACGCGCCGAATGCAGGCGTCGTACAGTCCCCGGAGCTCCTCGCGCAGGTGACTGGCAGCCACCCAGAGGGCCCTCGATGGGACCCCGTCGGGCCCCGGAGCCGTACGTCGACCCCGGAGACGATCCAGGGCCACGTCCAGCTCCTCTTCCGTCAGAGGAGGGCCCTCCTCTGTGGCCGCCGCGGGGGCGGTGGTGGACATAACCGGGGGCTGGAATGACGCGTCAGCCCCCGGGAACAACCGGTCCACCACCCCTTGGAGGAAGTCCGGGTCCAAGGCCTCCGTTAAGGGGGCGCCTGCGGCACAGAGCTTCTTCCGTGCCGTCTTGAACGGGCGCCCCCATGGATCCCTGTCGACCCCTGCCAGTAGTTCCTCCCAGGCAAGGGTCTTCGCCCGGACTATGGCGAGCCGCAGGGTCTTGCGGGCTTCCGCATACTGACCCTGCAGCCGCTCCTCCTCCCCCGTCATCTGCGTGCGCCGACGCCGACAACGCTGCAGTGCCCGGCGACGAGCCTGGGCCGCCGCCCGGAGGCCGGAGAGCTCCTCCGACCACCAGTACAGCTGGCGGCGGTCCGCAGGACGTCGCCGCATCCTAGGCATGGCCGCATCGCACACCTCCTGAAGAGCGCTGTGGATGCGACCTTCCAGCTCGTCGACGCCGACGTCGTCTGAGCCTCGGGGCATGTTCCATCTCTGGAACAGCGCCGCCTCCTCGGCGAGCTCCTTGTCGAACTTGCCGAGGACCCAACGAGGGAAGTGGAACCCGGGGCGCGATGATGTTGTGCCGCGCCCCTGAGGAGGGGAGATCTCGAACCTGATATATCGGTGATCCGATAAGGTCTCCACCTCCTCTTCCACCCGCCAATTTGCCACACGGCGCGCGAGCGCCGGTGAGGCAAAGGAGAGGTCCACGATGGACCCCCCCGACCCTCGCACGCATGTGAGCGCGTTTCCCTCGTTGAGGAGGCTCAGACCGGAGAGCAGTGCCCATGCCTCAACTGCTCTCCCTCTCGCGTCGGTGGCGGTGCCGCCCCAAGAGCGAGACTTGGCGTTGAAGTCGCCGAGGACCAAGATCTCCCTCGGTGACAACCTGCCCGCGGCGGCCCTGACAGAGTCGAGAAACACCTCGAACTCTGCCAGGGATCGGTTGGGGGAGAAGTACACCCCGATGACAGCGTACCTCCCCCAACCTGCCGCCGCGTAGCCGTGCCCCCTCTCTAGTGACTTGAAGAGGGGGCAGGCGCCCGCTCTCGCCAGCACCGCCACCGTGCCGTCCAGGTCCCCAACCCAGGATGATTGGGCGGGAATCCTGTACGGCTCTGATGCCACGCCAATGTGGCATCCCCACTCCGCCAACGACTGCAGGAACAAGTCCTGAGCGCCGGCGGAGTGGTTGGGATTCGCCTGCAGGAGTGAGATGTGGGCCATCAATTAATTGATGACCATGTTCTCACCTCCTGCAGGCGCACTATTCTTCTCCGCGGCGCGGGAAGGTGTCCCGGCCGCAGCCTTTCCCTTGACCCTGGGGGGGAGACAAGTTCTCCCCCCCATCAAGTGGTTGGACTTCCGACCAGAGTCGGCGCAGACGGAGCATCGGAACTCCGACTGGCACTCGCCGGCCCTGTGACCCACCTTCCCGCATCGGAAGCACTGATCCTTCCGGCATTTGGGGGATGGGCACGTAGCGGAGGTGTGCCCGATCGCCATGCAGTTGAAGCAGCGCAAGGGGCGCTGCTCCAGAGCCACGATCCTAGCCGAGGTCCACCCGACCAGGACGCGGCCCTTCTCCGCCAGCAGCTTCGCGGCGGCGACCGGACACGTTACGATGGTGGTGCCCATCCCCCCGGGCCCGTCCCTTACGGACAGGGCCTTCACCTGCCCGGCTGGGCAGCCCGTTGCTGCGACGACCGCAGCCTCGACCGTCTCTTTGGTGGCCGAGTCGTCCAGCTCGGTCACCCGCAGATCCGCGGTTTTGACCGGCCGGACGACGTCGGCCACCCCAGCCAGCGAAGTCTTCATCTTCTCCGCTAGCTGGTCTGCAACGTCGTGGCCGTGGCTGACACCCAGCTCGAACAGGCGGGCCCCCGCCATAGTGGGCCGCACCCGCACTTGGCCCACGAGGCCCAAGTCCTCGAGGGCGGACGTCTTCACCAGGGAGCTCATGATCTCCCGGTAAGACGTCCCCTCGGCCACCGCCTCGGGCCGCAGCTTGACTATCACTGCGGCCGTCTTGGGCGGCGCAAGCTTGGGCCCCTTCTTGGCGGGGGCCGCCTTCTCGGCGGGGGCCGCCTTCATGGCGGGGGCCGCCTTCTTGGCGGCCTTGGCCCGCGCCTTCCGGCCGACCACCTTCACCCACGAGCCCTCCTCCGTGGAGGGCCCGGGCAGCGGCACGTTTTCCACCTCCATCTCTCCCTCAGCCGAGGATGTTGTTGTTGGCTGAGGGCGGGAGGTCGAGGCCTTCATCGGCGCCCGGCGAGGTAGTGGTGCCGGCGCAGGCGCCTGTCGGGGCGCCGAGGGCGCCGCCGGCCGGGTCCTAGCCGAAGTGGCCGCGTCTGCAGGCGCGGGGGCCTGCGAAACAGGATTGCCACCCCGCGCCTTCCTTCCATCCGCCGCCAGAGGCGGACGGATGATGGGGGCTGGAAGTAGGCGGTCTTCCAGCCCGGCGAAGCGACCCTCGATCATCCGCGCCGTGGCACCGAGCATCTGTTCGGATGCCCGCTCCACGGCCGCGTTGATGAGGGCCGCAAAATCCGCCGGCTCAGGAGGAGGAGGACGAGCCGGAGCCTCTACTGGCACGGGCCCCGCCCCAGTGCGCAGTGCCGCCACCTGCAGGCTGAGCTCCTCGTTGGACTTTTTGAAGGCGAGGAGCTCACGCCTAATATAGTCCACCTCCGTCTCCAGGCGACGATTGTCGCAGCGGAGACGGAGGTTCTCCTCCGGCTCGAGTCGCGCCGCCAGGGCTACCACCGCCTCCTTGATGGAGAGGACGGCCTGGTTCAGCTTCTTCTGGAAGCCGCCGGACAGCGATTTGCTCGTCTTACAGACGAGCGAGATGTCATCGGCGGCTCCCTCCACTTTGCTGACCAGCTCCACGGTGGTCATTTCCCTGGCGGTCCTCCTCAGCTTTCCGGTCCCGCCGTCGCCCTCCGAAGCAGGCGGCCCCGGCTTGCGGAACCGATCGGTGTCCACGATCGCCCGGAAGGTGGCTACCTCCACAGGCGACCGGGACCTCGACCGGTCCCTGCTCGTCGCGCCGCTCACCCCACTCTCCGGGGCAGGCGAAGCTCCCCCAGAGGAGTCCATGCCTCGCGACGATCCCGCGCTCCTCCCCCTGCGGGACGTCGACCTCAACGTCATCCTAGAGTCGCGCCGCGGGCCGCCAGTGGTCTTCGCGACCGCGGCCACCAACTTCGCCCCCTCTCCCGATCGGGAGGCTCTCCGTCTCTTTGCTCCGCCCCTCACGGGCACCGCATCAACTCCGCCCGTCGCAGGCACAACACCTTCGCCCATCTCGGGCCCGACATTCTCTATGGGCAAACTTGTGAGTTCCACCCGTAAAGTTTTTTGTATTTGTTTCTCAGTTTCCATAAAGTTCCCACGAGTCACGGGTTATTGAGGTCCACCTTCGACAGAGCCCGTGTTGCCTCCGGTAAGCCTAGGTGTCGCGTCCAGGGGGTCGGCCGGTCCCCTGTCGGGGTCCGCAGTAGAGACTGGACTCCCCTCCAGCCATGCACTCCTCACGCTGCGTCGCCGCTTGAGTTGGGGTAGTTTTTTATAGAGGTTGTCCTCCTCGCGCCCCGGGCGGTTAAGCCAAGGGCCTCGGTCCCGTGTGACCGCGAGACATGACCACGACATCACACGGGATTACGACCGACGGTGGCGGCAGGAAAGACCCACCGCCTGCCCGGGGCAGGGTAAGTGCACACCGAGCCCGCCGTCGCCTTTCCACTGTGCCTTCTGATAGTCAGAGGGACACGCGGAGAGACCCCTCCCGCCGGGTTATCCGGCTGTCGGATTATTAGCCGTCAGCTGCCCTATGCCCGAGAGCATAAAGCAGCTGCCGTTGCCCAGGGTACACCAGTCCCAGGAGATGCCCTTACCCCCGGACCGAGGTCCGAAGGCAACTGCATCTCCCGGGCACACGAGGAGGTTATCCGACCCAGCACCCCAAAAACACAGCACACCTGCAGCAACGTTGGATCTAACACTTTTATTTAAGCGGCTGACTACGAACGCAACATCCCGCGGTTTAGTATCTGTGGAACAGTGATTATACCCAAGAGCACATGCAGTCTACTACGAGTAGTGCATCCGCCTAGGGGTGACGCATCTGCAGTGCCACACTTAAAAAAATACTAAATCGTTTTTGGGTCATCCCACAGTCATCTTTCTCTGTTCTTCTGCCAAGCGTTTATATGCGGCATAGACTTGTATATTTGCTCTGTACTCCTAATAGTTGAGCGTTACCCTCATCACCGGTACATCACCGGCTGGCCGTGCACCACTAAACATTAGAAATGTATTTCTTTTCCGAACCGAGCCTCCAGTAGATATCGCACACAAAATGACATTACAATTAAGTCCAAAGACGAAACGTCAGGTAAGCTTTTGGAATAATAACTAAAAGAAGCTGTGACCGCGTGTGTCCACCGATACTTTTCAAAGACGGCTGCAGAAGGTCGGCAGTCGCGCCGTCGCTTGGTGGAGCTCGTTGCAACGGCGAGGGAATCCTGCACTGCAACTACGGGATTGCCGCAGCTACGATGTTGCTCGTGCGCCAGGAGTGATTTAATTTTGACCTTGACCTTGTCCTACCGACGAGTGCGCATGGTACACATCGGGTACATGGTACATACCCGGCATGGTACACACACGAGTACGCGGACCTCTGAGCGCAACTTGGCCGTGAGCTGGTCGCGAGCAGAAGGAACTAGACCACAATACAAAGGACACGCTACAATCAAAACATACGACACCTCCTAGTCGAGGCCCCGGTTAGTAAGCAGATGCGAGCAGCCAATGTGTTGCCAAGTTCGCGCCGGGCCCTGGGGCCCGGGTCAGGGTCGCCGGCAGAGGCTTATAAAATTTTGATATTATTGATTAAAGAAATTGATCAGGAGCGACGTATTTTTTTTCTTTACATTATTTACATCGTCAGCCCAAATTGTTACTGTGAGGTACAATCAAACCTATTAGCAGCGCCGGTGTGGTGTACTTGATTCTATGCAGTTCTATGTGATCAGTCGTGCAGCGAACCTGCAGCACTAGGTGAGGAGCACCGGCGGGAACCTGCCACGGTGTCGAGGTGCAGCGCCGCCGCGGCGGAAGAACCATCGTCCTAATAAGCACCATATCGCTACGTTGATTTCGTCGCAATATTTGGCGGTAACCTAGCGGCAAGACAGCGACGCGACGGGTCCGAGCCGCGCCCGCCGCCCGCCGCTCGCCGCTCGCAGCTCGGCGCGCGCCGGAGGGAGCGGGGAGCCGAGTACTAGGGCAGGTGGAGGTGGTCGCGAGGTTCCATTGCGTCAGCGAGCTGTGCGCTTTCATAACATTACTCAAAGCTCGCGCTGGTGACGGGTGGCGGGTGGCGGGTGGCGCGGGTGGCGCGGTGTGGCGGCGCCCGGCGCGGGCTAGCCCCGTGAGTCAGGTGAGGCGCGTGACGCACCCTTGTGCAATCCGAGTGAGCCGTGCGTGCGCGCGTGTGCGCGTTTGCGCGTGTGTGCGTGTGTGCGTGTGTGCGCGTGCGCGGGGTGCCTGGTTACACCGGGTCACGCTCGGCGCCCGGACGCAACTGGACGCAACTACATATCGTTGCGAAACCGACCTGCGACGCGAAAAGCTATAAATAAATACATAACATTTAACGAGAACATAAACAAAAAATCTAACATGAATATTTATCCATTTATTATAATTACAAAGCAAAAAGCGGTATTTCCCCACGCGTGCCGCCGCCGGCCAGCGCTGGGCAAAGCTGTGGACCGAATGATGCGATAATTAGAAGCAATCGCAAATTGTTGCAAACCGGTGCCAGCCCGACCGATATTTCACTGTATAATCATTATTTGAAGTGTGTGATGAGTTCGAGAACAAATCGAATATGATGTTTGACCACATCCTTTATTTTCATTTGCGGTCACCGCCGGGCGGCCGGGCGGCCGGGCGGCCGGGGTCGCCGGCCGTCACCACCACTGCCGCTGGGGTCCACTGCCGCTCGCGGACCCCGCGCACCCGGATTTGTTTTTGAATACTAAACCAACCAAATGATTACGAACCGTTTTAATTTTATGAACAACGATTTCGGAGTGATTGTATTCTGAAAAATACATTTGTATTTATAGAAGTCAATTAAGATACAACACAAGGAAGAGTTTTGATCGGTATTTGGTTGGTGCCGAAGCTTTACAACATCCTTACGAGGAATAACAATTTGGAGGGATTTACTCCTATACTAGAAACCTGACATTTGTCCAATGAAATTTTGAAATAGGTGAGCGGAATAACTCTGGTCCGTGGATTCAGTTTTCTTATTGTTTTCATTGTATGTGATGGTAGATAAAGCGTCTGTTGTAATCACACTCGGCGCACGCCGGACAATACACGCACCGACATATCGATTGATGCGTACACACGCACACGCACACGCACGCACGTACCCCGGCGAACAGGGTGGTAAATACACGGGGCCGTGCGACGGCGTCGCGTCGTGGGCTGGAGTGGTGCGGAGAGCACGAGCGCACAAGTGCGTAACCACATCTCTGCGACAAGAAGTGCCGAAGAGGTTAAGATGTTGAATTATCTTTGCGATTGGAACCGGAAGAGCCTCACCGACGTCTCGATGTAATTAAGTGTTATTTATATAATGGTTGTGTTATGAACACCGTAACCTCCGGCCCCGGCATCCGGCACCTGGCCCCCCGACACCCTCACCGAAAAGGATCTCAAATGAAACACTTCAAAATGTAATTAAACGAATTTATTGTGATCAAAGTAACGTATACAAGTATGGATGGCGGCGGATCCGGTTGTTTAATAACAAACGCAAAGTTCACAGGAACAATTACGTTTCATTTGCGACGACTTAAGCATTCATTTAAATTATATTATTAAGTAAATTTAATTTAATTACATCATCGACGTTTACGTTACTTGTCGTATACATTATAATTAAATAACAAGTTCACATATGTATCCCACATCAAATTTATCAGTTCCGGTGGTGTAATGTAATGAAGCCTGCTCAGCTCCGCGGCTCTGCAGAACACACGCGCATGCTTACAATACAAATATACCGGCTCTTTATGAATGTAATCGCAGTTTACCTAGGAATAAGCAGTTTTACAGACGGTGACGCCGACATGAGCGGCTCGTGGGTACAAGTACAGGCGGTGCACGGGCCGTGCTGCGGCCGCGGCACCGGCAGCGGCAGCGGGCCCGTCCAGCGGCGGGACGCGCGAGCTCCTAATGCCTCCGGTTTTCGAGGATGTTAAGCGCTTGAGTCATATTGACAGTGCAGTTCATCTGGTACTGGGCTAGAGAACCCGGCACCGCGGCCTGTTAGCACGTAACGGTCGCATCGATGTAAACAAAGTAAGGTCGGGTAAACAATTCATCTAATACGAAAAGCGCGACAAAAACACGTTTGGGAAATAACATGTGTTATGACGATACACGTCGCGACGGGAAACCCGCCGAGCGGAGCGCGGCGGGCGGTCAGCCCCCGCCGCCGATAGTGTATCTCCTCACACAAGATCATCTGGTGCGCGCGCATCCACAAACTGTACGTGTTAAAATATAGCGCGATCCGTTTGTTTAATGCAATGAGGTCATTCACAACTTGTGACTTAAACACCTCCGCGCGCAGCGGCCGGACACGTCCCGCGGCACGTCCAGCCGCCTCGCGCGCCGGCGGCGGTCTGTGCGGCGCGGCGGTGCGGTGCGGTGCGACGCGGCGCGGGGTAGAGGAGGTGGGAGGGGGTCGGCCCGTCGCAGAGCCTGCTCTTGCTTAAATAGCCCAGCGCCAGCCTGCACCCTACTATTCGGCAACTAATCTTATCGCGACCGCACGGCCTGGCTTACACGAACAAATATGAATTGGCTGATCCTCGTAAGCTGCGTGGCGGGTCTGGTGAGCCTCGCGAGTACCATGCCGTCGCACCTGCACCACCAACCGCGCACCGTGAACCTGGCGGACGCAGTTAACCGCACCGTCTGCCCCATCGTCGTGGAGGTGGACGACGATCCGGCGCGCGTGCCCAGACGTATCAAAATGATGAAGTGCGCACCGGACCCCTTCAAGTGGTGCCTGCAGCAGAAGATCCCGCAGCACGAGTGCTGCGAGCACAATCACAACAACCACCACATGGAATGCGTGGAGATGCTCGACACGGTGCTGGTGCAGTTCCCCGCGTCGGGCACCACGCGCACCTTGGACGTGGCGGTGGGCTGCTCCTGCATGGTGGGACAGAGCTCGCGCGCCACCACAGTGCCGTCGGAGTTGACGTGAGCCGCGCCCCGCCGCCGTGCCCGCCTAGTTCCAGTTCCAGTTCCAGTTCCAGTTCCTATCGCCGCCAGTGAGATCGCCACCTAGTTTGTTGCCGCGCACCAGTGACTCCCGAGTGCGCGTTGGACATTATTTATTTATTTATTTATTTATTGACTTAGGCTAAGTATAATTCGGTTGTGAGGCAGGCGCCACCAGACGCCATTACCTACTTGTGATCATGACTCCTCCGACGGCTTGTTTTCAGGCATCGGTTAAGTTAAGAGACTTTATTATTTTTTAACAATAAAACAAAATAAAGAAAACGATTTTTATTTATTATAAACCTCCGAGCTTTCTCTATACTTAGGACACGCTATTATTTAAAATGTCCTCTGGAGCCGGACCGGCCCGCCCTTACTCCATAACTCCGCCGAGTTGTTCAATTTACTGCACGTCCCCGCCGCACCGTCGCACTTCTGTATCCGGCCGAGACACACCGCGCTACGACTATTTTCAATAATCATTAATAAGTCGAGTTGCTGTGACTCTGAAGATCACGAATCCTGCATTTGCATGAAAAGGCCTCCACTGTATGTGTATCTCGATAACGTTGCACCTCTAACGGGATTCTCCGACCCGTAACCCTGCCATATGCAGCCTTCGGCCAATGACATGCCTGTGCATCGACGTGGACACCAACACGGCATCAGCGAAACGGCAGCTTCCGACAGGCATATGTAAGTCCATTGCGACCGATTACGGTCATTGAAGGTTCCATCTTATCCAAGAAGTTAGGTTCTGCTTTCTACGCATGCCAATATCGGATAACTTGTCATCTCCGATCACGGCTAACGCTCTAAGTCACGATCAGCATTCTCAGTTTATTTGCTGCATTGCATGCAGCATTAAACCGGATAAACGGAGCAGAAGACGCGAGTAGTTCAAAAGAGGACGTCATTTAATTTGACAGAGCTGGTAAATTGTTTCACATTGCAACTAAGTACGCAACGCCCCTCCTCAATGATTACACCCGGCGGGATGATTAATTACGAAATATTTAATTTCCGTTTTCGTGTTAAAACTATAGAGATAATTGTGTTGCAAGTGTTGCAATACACGAGACTTTTTGCCTCGCATGAGGGGCGCGCTGCAGCGCCACGGCCTGACGTACGACCTGACATATGACGCCACTCGCATATTCTTTCTGGGATGATAGGTCTCTAGCAGAAGCAACGGGCGCCAGGCGCCGACTCCATCGAGCTCTTGCAGCGGCGACTGCTTCCACTGGTTCTCTACTTATTCATACCTGGCGACCGCACGCCACATTGGCTACTGTATCGTTATATTTTTTGTCTTACTTCAAAAAGTCCACATCCAAAGAATAACAAAGAGACAACCTCCCATTGCGGAACTATATTTGAACCAGTTAAAAAGCAATCTCTTACCCGCAATGTGCGACCTGCATACCTTTGTCATATCACCCGCCGCCTGGACGGCAACAGTCCAAAGCCGTGCAACGGCAGCCTCCAACGCGTACGTCGCGGGGGGCCCGGCCTCCGCATTTGCAACAAGTGTAACGCCTCAAAATCATGTGAACGGTGACAATGTAGTTGTATAGGGAACTATTCACTGAAGTCAATTATCCCGTTGCGGACACAGTAAACGACATAAGAATCGGCTCGTCTTATTTCTGAAACGAGTTGCTGGGGCGCGCCGGCCGTGGTGTACTGACGTCGATATTCAATTAACAGTTCGCGTTTGCGAATTGGCACGGCCTCGGGCGCGAGCGCGTGGGGCGGTGCCCCGCAGCGAGCGTGCGCGCACACCGCGCGGGGCGGCGCCGGCCGGGACCCGCCCTCCGCCCTCGCGCGCCGCGGCCCACTGTACCCCTGTACCCCGCGATCCGTCATCGACCAACAGCCGGTACTTCAATAAACATAACCCTCTACTGGCGTCAGTAAAGTGTAGCACTTAACTGGTAAACATCGAGGTGAATGTGCCTAAACACCATCAGTTAAATAGAATAGCTGAGGACGGCATTTATTTTTCAATCTGATCACCAAACTTCAGTTTGAGGAGCGTGCCTCTTGATGATGATGAATGTGTCGAGACACTCCGGCCCGCTCTGGTGACGCGCCGGGCGCTCCGACGGCACCTTTTCAAACTACAAATTTACTGAACAGATATTCGAACTACGATATAGGTAGAGGATTGTGCGTGTGCCGACTGCTGTGCGTGCGCCGCGCCGCGTGCACCGCCGCGTGCACCGCCGCGCCGCCACGTGCACCGCCGCGCCGCGTTCACCGCCGCACCGCACCGCGCTACGGCGACTCGCCGCCGCTCCTGCTGACGGTACAGGCGCACTCGTAACCAATTGATACAAATTCAGCTAACTCGTCGATAAGAGTATCAATGAGCGCACTTGAATTGTGGCGCAAAGCCGTTTGCTAGCTGGTGATCGCTTTTTCAAATATTAAATAATATATATTACCGCTGCCTTCATTGTATATCCGTGAAATAAGCCTATTTGTTAAGAAATATTCTTCATATTTTCACTTACATATAGAAAGAAAAACAAAGCCGCCTCGGTACCCAAAGCGTTCCCTAGAAGTGTTCAGACGCAATGCCCGCGTCACGGCCACTGCGATCCACAACTCGGTACGATACCGAACGAATTAAAAATACTGCCTACGTATAAATTTAAAACTACGCTAACAAATTGGCTTCTAAATAAAATGAACTATGCGGTAGATGGTTTCTTAAATGATGCTGATCCTTGATAAATGCTTAACATTTGTTATATATTATTGCTTTGTCGAGTTCATTTAGTTTTATCGTCGGGTCAGTACTGTACGAGTACAAACTTAGTGTATACGTAAACATTAGCATGCTTTACGATAAGTGCAATGTGCGCTCTCTGTTCTGCTGTAACCGTCTTGTATTCTGTAACCACACTTTCGCAGATATACTTATTTGATTTGATCTATAACACGCGGCGTGCACAGAGACTTCAGGTAGGCTCTGCACTTATCTACAATCTAAGATGACTTTATCAATTTACCTGTACCTTCTAGCAAGAGACAGTTGTCACCGGTAGTTTCGTGAATATTTCAAGAAAATAAAAAAAAAACCTAGAAGTTAAAAAGAATGAAATGAATTCGTGCGCTACACTACGATGTAAACAGTAAAGTATGATCAAATAGTTTGATCTGTCAGATGCAACGATCCCGTCTGCCAATGTCCTGGAAAATGCACTGCGAGTGCGTTCCGGGCGGCCGCGCCCCGGGCGCGCCAGCCAGTGGCTCTTTTTATTGTGCCAAATGTATTTGCAGTACATTTAGAAGTTATCGTTATTAAACGGCTAATAGATTATTATCTATGTAGTCGTAAACAGCTAACAACCCACGCCGCTAGCCTAGTACAGAGTACTGCAATCTGCAAGAGGGAGGTAGGGATATCGTCTGCGCGTTGCCGTCCCGGTACAGTAAGCAGGTACCGCTCCTTGCTTCGCTTACGAGTTTGGTCCCCGATGGACCGTCCCTTCGCCCAAAGGAGCCCAGAGCACAACGGGCGCCACTCACCCGCCGCCGTGCTCGGCCGCGCCCTCGTCCGCGCTGCCGCGTCCGCTGTCCGCCGACCTGTCACCACCGCCGCATTTAACTTACTTTATTGTTACATATAATTACATATTAAACAAAATTTTAATTGTAGCGTTAACTTTAAATTAATGAACTAGATGGCGCTGGTTTAAATAAGTGCGTGGCAAAGTGGCGAACCGCCCGCCAGCTTTTCAGCTACCACCTCTCATATTATGAATTTGCAGCAATATCATTGATGCGTCCGGGCCGTCGACATTTGAGAACAAGAGTATTCTGGTATTTTGGCTGCTAACGACGCCCAAGACGCGCCGGTTATTTAGTGCAGATTGACCGAACGTCCAGCGATGTAGAGATGTCGCGGGCGCAGCAACGTGCACTGTGTACAATGCACCAAAGTGAGATGTGACACTGTATGGAGGGTTCACCTGTGCTGCAGGCGGCGCGCGGCCGAGCGCAGGGAGCGGCGCGCAGGCGGCGGCGTGCGCGGCGGGGCGGCGCGCTGCGCGTGCGCCGGCGCGGGCGAGGTCGGTGAGCCGGCGCGCGGGCACGGCGCCGCGGACCTGTGCGGGGTGGGACTAGTTACGCGCGGCGACCCCCGCGACAGCAGGGACGCCTCGCGCGGACACGCAGTTGACATCCTGAGCATACAGGAAGATTTCCGCGAGGACGATTTAGAGCAGTTGAGCGCGGCAGAGGGAGTTTTCTCAGGATCCAAGCGTCGAATGCGCAAGGAGGCCCGCAAGGTGCGCGGAGAGGCGCGCGCAGCCGCAGCTGCTAGACGGCGCTGCCGCTTAACGGCTCGCTGCCGGGCGCGCCGGATGCGCTGCTTCAGCACCGCCGCTCTGAGTCGACACACCAACGGTAACAGCCGCCAAAATCACAAGCCGTGCGGCAGAGTACTGCGGCGCCTACGTGAATGCTAACGTCACTTTTTAATAACAAACCAAAGTTTTATTAAATGTCTTGAAATAGATAAGTAATAATAATGTAAAACAAACACCAAAAAATTTATGTTAATAATCTCAGCACATCAATCAACGAAACATAAAACCTAATTACAAACACAAAGAAAGGAAGGATTTCATGTCACTGCAGCTACGGACTGGAAACCGCACCGCGCGGCGAGCCGACGGCGCCGTCTCTCGCTGCGCACTCTGCTATTAACGTTGCACAGGCGCCGAGCCGCCGCACGCCAACCGACCGATGCGACGCAATAAACACATACCGCGTGAAGAGCTCCGCCAGCGAACGGGTCGCGTGCGGTGCGCGCGCGGACGGACCGAGAGCCGCCGCTGCGCGAGGACACGCGCGCATATTTGCAGTTATATATAATAACTCCTGTTTCTAAATAAATGTCTAAAACGTGGTAGTGACCTTTACGAAACTATTATAACAATTTGTGCTATTCGAAACCGCAAAGTTTGCTTTTTTGGTCCTTTGAGAAGTTAACATTTAACGGTAATACCTCGTTCTGCGGTACAACATTGGGATTTTGTGCAATAGTGACAGTTAACACGCGACGGCATTAGCTTTACGTCTTTCACATAAAACCTCTCCAACACGATCAAATCCTACGTATACAGCAAATTGCGACAACTGCAACTGTTGGGTCTTCATTGCGGTTAGTGAACGCGCACGCGCACGCGCACACGAGATCCACCAGACATTACAAGGTTTGCTTTTCTCTCACTGTGTACGCTACGCCTTTAGTGTGCAGGTAACTACTAGCACTACTACATATATTTAAAGTACACAGTTACAATAATCATACCAATTAATATTATGTATGGATTAGTTACTTACGTTTACTTTGTTATCAATTTAAAACTACTAATGTAAAATATTAATTTAAACATATTGTCGTCTCCAGTAATCATACGTACCAACAGCTCCTACAACGGATGATGAGACATGAAATGTATTGGCAAAGTGAAGCATGCATCACTCCTACACGATCGGCTACCAGCACATAACACATGCGCGGCTAAAAACAAGGCTTCGCCAACTGCGGCCCGGAGGTGCGGGCGGCACCGCGTCTTAAGGAAAATGAAGCAGCCAGTTTGTTTAAAAAATTTATTATAAAAAATAAATAAAATCTATACGCAGCTACACCGTGCCTCTGCAGTCAGCAGCACCGAGCAGCGCCGCCCCCGCGCGCCCCAAGCCGTGCCCCCCACGCCGAGAACCGATCACAATCGAATGCTCACACAAGGGAATGCGCGCTACTAACAGATGCTGACAGCTTAAGTAACAAATTATAATGAATACATAAATCAATACCAAATGTTGGGGACAGGTAAATAAAGAGCGCGACGTGGAAAATATTCACACAGAGATACAACAAGGTAGACAATAATAACTGATAAAAATGTATTAAACATAAACCAATACATAAAAACAATATTGTAATGTGGACACAACTTTATACATATAAATAGTTCAGTCCAAGCTCTTCAAATGAATAGGTCTACTGTTTCCAAGGGCCAAGTTTCTATACAGAAAGTAACAATGCGTGCACCGCCCCAACGCCATGCGGCTCGGCTCGGCTCGACTCGGCTCGGCTGGGCTCGGCTAACAATTTATACTTGGCCTGTTACTACACAAAATTATATTCAAATGGTGCTCTTGAACAATTAAAAAAATAACAGATACTATAAGTGAAAGAGTTATATATACGAATGTTACAACAATCAATAGCTACGGTTGCGGCATATGAAGAGTGATAACTAGACAGGCGGGGCAGGGCAGGGCGGGTGTTCCGGGAGCAGGGGTAGGCGAGTGAGTGTGCCGCTACAGCTACACTACCTACGACATTTAAGCTCGGTCTCACCCGGGCTGCTCTTGGTCCGACTCCGCATTTTCCTCCCCCTCTTCCTCCTCGTGCTGCCAGCCTGCGAACACACAATAGCTCAACTGCGTCCAGCCACCGAAAGACACACGCAACGAGTCCGCCTCGGGCGATATAGAGATCAGACAGAACGATCAGCAGATCTATTTCTAAATGAAATGTTGTATATAATAGTTTGCGATACAACCGTCGCGCCCGCGCACGCGCACGAGCGGCGCGCGTTGTTGCCCCACACACACACTGCACTATAATTTGTGAAATTTGCCTGTTATGTGTGCTTGTGTATATATATATATATACTGAGATTAAAATAAAGTGGTGCGTACGTGCGCGGCGCGTGTAGTGGCGGCGCGCGGGCGGCGGACGCTCGTCGGGTGCGTCCGCCAGCAACGAGCTGCGGTACGTCTGCAGCGCCGTCCACTCCTCGCGCCACGCCACAGCCGGCTGCAGCCGCAACTCCAAAAACTGCACCGTACGACAAAGTACTTTAGTCTCATATACAAAGATTGCACCGTCATTTAACACCTATAGCGACAAACGTGAATGTTAGACAAAAATGTTAATTAGAAATAATTTAAACAAACTAAATTTAACAAACTCATGGTGTGACTTCGCGGCAGGCGTACCTTAAGCACGTGACGCTTGTCCTGGCGCAATAGCTTGTTAGAGAACTCAGCAAGAGGCTCCAAGAAGAGCAAGTTCGGCGGCGGGGTGGTGGTGCCTGCCTCCAGCGCGGCGAAGCTGATGCCGGCGCGATGCAGCGCTGTTAAAGCCTCGCGGTTCTTCACCGCATCCAAACCAAACATCACCGAGAACCGCTTTGCCAGCTCCTGCACACGTATGCATCTTTCTATAAGTGGTACAAGATCATTATTGTCCAATGCTGTAACAGATGCGCGTATCTCAGTGACCATATCCGCCAACATATACCGTGACATCATGAACATGAGATATATCCGTATATACATTGCTGTACGCGCAGGTTACGAAGCCCCCACCGCAGCGCGGATATTCCTCGGTCCTTGGGCAACGCGGACGACGCAACGACGCACCTTGAGCTCGACGAATTCTGGCAGCGCGCGGTGCGGCGTGCCGTGCGCCTGCAGCAGCTCCGCGAAGAGCGCTTGCATGGCGAGCTGCATGGTCAGCGCACAGTTCAACTTGCTGATGTCGCGCGCCTTAGTCACTGTCGATTTGATTATGTCACCGTAGTCGTTGTAGCACTAAAACAAC
This sequence comes from Troides aeacus, assembly GCA_033220335.2. Lineage (NCBI taxonomy): Eukaryota > Metazoa > Arthropoda > Insecta > Lepidoptera > Papilionidae > Troides > Troides aeacus. Next base: position 12,028,610 of record CM067282.1, read on the forward strand.
AATTTGTTTCATAAATAACTTCTATTTAAGGGGGTTGCATCTGATAACGGTACATTTTCTGATACATATCATAGTTGATCAATTCTAACAAAGTTTAACAATGTCACAAAATGGTAACAACTCCGTGTGAGAGGCGTGTGACGTGCAGCAGTACCTTGATGTAGTGCTTGAAGACGTCGGCGGCGCGGCGCATGGGCACCACGTTGTACACGATCAGTTTGCAGAAGGCTGCCAGGAAGTTGCGACGTTTATGCAGCTCCTCAATGCGTCTCTCATCTTGACCGTCTGCAACGTAGCATCCGCTCAGTGACGGCCTACAAGAGCGCGCTCCGCCGCAAGTGTGCGCTCGCGACCTCCCTCGTAAGTCTCAGACACTACCCCTTTACGGTCCAAAACAAAACCAAATGGAATAACTACAGTTAGGCTTTGGCAAAAATTCCTTATGGTTTAATTTGTTGTCGGTTTTTATCTAAGAGTTACGAAAGTCGGTCTTATCGGCAGACTACCGTCACTGAAAGACTAAACTTTAGCCAGAGCACCACCGAATGACACGAGCCAAACAGCTCCCACCCAGGGTGTTCCGACTGGGACTACAGTCCTAACTAGTTCGTAGGTGATTCATGCAGCTCGTCTAAGGAAAGATCTAGTTTTTGTGATTAAAAAAAGCATAATGAAACCAGGGATATTCAATAATATCGTAGCTCAGCCAGCGGAGCAGCGAGGATCGAGAAATCAGTCGTGAAATTTAGTAGAAGCTGCTAGAACTTAGTGAGCACTAACTTAGCTCTGTTAGGTAGCTGTCTAGCCTAGGGTTCATGTGAAGCCCTCTGTGAAAACACCACATACCACGTGAAAACCTCAACCGACGTTACGATGAAACTCATAAGTAAAAAAAAATATAATAATAAAAAATGCAACAGAAACAAACTTCAATGCACTGCACAGAACATGCTCTACTCTGTCAAAACTGTTGAAGGTGTTAATTAAAGGTAAACTGCGATCCGAGACCGCGAGCGGACTGCCCCGTTGAAATAACACGAGAGGGCGGGCGCGAGGGGCACGAGGGCGCTAGGGGCGCTAGGGGCGCGAGGGCGCTAGGGGCACGCGGGTATCCTAGCACAGCTTCGGTTTCGGATCGGTTTGTTTGAAGCGGGCGCGACAATTTTCCCTTAGTAATGTCAAGTGGTATATAGTAAGACATAGCGTGCGCGTGCGCGGCTCGCGGCTGCGTAGAGACAAAAATATGCATTATTGGGGGGCGCGGCGGCGGGCACCGACGCCGGCTAGTGCGTCGCGGGTTCGCGCCATTACTAAGGTAAAATAGGCCGGCGCAGCGTCGGCTAGTGCGGGCGGAGTGCAACTGGCTTACCGGCGTCGGCGCCGCACGGAGCGCCGCGGCGTGACATGCAACCAAACACACCACACCGTTATAGCGCCACTACCACGGAACACGAACGCTTCTCTCCGTATCGTTACAACGGAAATAATGCATATTTTTTTCTCATCATACTTCAAGAGATTGGTGGTGACAGACAGATAGGTGGTCGCGAGTCCGCGGGGGGCTCGCACGGCGAAGTGCAATCATCCGCGGGCAATATTTGCAACGGATCATCAAATGATCGCACTTTCATATTTCTTTACAAGTTAAAAATACCACGTTGAAAGAATTCAAATTCTCACATATATTATATATGTCTAAATCAAAATATAAAAACTATTACGAAATACTCCACAAAACTATCATATAACAGGGTACATTGGCAGTGCCTCCAAGTACACCCACCCCCACAGTACACAGCTCACTGGACCCCAACAGATCCCACTATTTGCAGCCCAAAAATGTCAGCAGTCAGTTCAGCAGCATTACACATTGTTGACTTGCACGGTTATTTAGGTGGTAATTAAGATACATCCACATTTCGGCAACCACTTATGACCTTGAGGCGCATAGGTGAACGCAGCTTCAGCGCCAACAGGTGTATTGCACCTAGCTCAAACTAGTTGAAAGAATGCAAAAATTTGATTACTTCACTCTTTAGATTGTGATAATACAACGCTGCTGAGGAAATTCTGCTCTGAGATACACAAATGCAATTGTTACTAAGTTTGAACCAATAGTGACTACTTCGCTGATCGTCCACGAACAATGGCGCTGGACGCCGGGGTAGCGCACCGGACTAGAGCGGACCGGAACAAATAACGGAAAGGGGTTGTTTTGAATGAGTACGGTTCGGAGTACTCGTGACGGTGCTCGAGTGCGCTGGATAATGACAGCTTGCTCGGAAAGTCATTGCCTTTTGCATCGGAATGTACGTTATTTATATAATAAAGTTCCGCAAACTGTACCAGCGCGTCATTGCATCCGGGTCCAACCGTACTGTGTACGAGTTGTATAGTAAACTCAAACGAACCAACCTTTCGCCGGAAACTCACAGAGCAACCGGGGATCGGACCTGCGCGACGACAGACTTCCTCGTGCGTGTGTGCGTGCGTGGGTGGGTGGGTCCGTGTGTGTATGCGTGTCGTACGTGTATATGTACGGGTGTCGTTATTACAGGTAGGTGACAGTACCGTAGTCGTGCATTACGAAGACGAACTCCTGCATGAAGTCGTTGAGCAGGTCGCACAGACCGGCGTCTGGCTCGTAGACCAGGCGGCGGTATTGCGTGTCGCCTGCATGATGCAGCGTGTGCAGCTGTTCCGCGAAGAAGATGAGCAGGTCACAGATGCTCGTGTACGCCTGCACACCACAAATGTACACACTTCACGTCGCATCATCTGTTCAAGCACGCCGCGCATCCGTGGCGTGGTTGCGTGCTTATATTTTTAAATTACAATTGCTCTGAGATCGATGCACCAAAATGCTGTTCCGATGTTCAGTACACACAAACCTTACAACTAAATTTTGTGGTTGTCATGTCATGTGGTTGTCATGTTGTGCCAACAAGCAAAACCTTCTCCTGAATGTCACATGATATAAAGTAACAATAAGACTGAAGACGAATGTCGTATCGTGTCGATATTCAGAACACAACACGGTCATTGAATCGAGCTGCCATTTAAGCATCAGTTGAAAATCGTGCTGAGTGGCAAGAACTTGGAGACACCTGCGTTCAGCAATGGACTGGTGATATAATGATTATGCAATGTATTCGTTTTTTAAGTGTTGTTTCGATACCGCTGACCTCTTCGCGCAGCTCGCCGGTTAGGCCACGCGCGATAATGTCGCGGCAATGCGCGCAGTAGCCGTGCAAGCGCTCGCGCAGTTGCTCCACACCACCAGGACCACCGACGGCCCGCTCCTCCAGCTCGTGTAGCGACCACAGGATGGAGTAGAAACACGCGCGCACCACGTACACCAAGGCCTGACAATGACCGACTTGATATTCATACAAACAGACCATATCAACCGCAGTGGCACACATGAAACTTTCTTAATGACATTGGTGGAACACTGACCGCATTGGTACACATCAGTTGTTACTGTGGTCAGCAGCGGCGCTCTCGATCTCTTTACACAACGAACGACCATACTAAGGTGCGAAATGTACAGGAATAATAGTTGTTACATTTTAGTGTATTCTTAAACTATCACATAGTGTCACCTGCGCGGGCATTGGCTCGTTCTCCTCGACGCATTTGGGCAGGTCCTCGAACAGCGAGTCCCAGATGTTAGTGTCATTCAGGTTGTGGCACATGTACATGATTGACACCTTGCGCAGCGAGTTGGTCACGTTGAACAGCTCGTCCGCGTCCGGCGACTCGCCCTGCGCGACCGCACCGACTCATCAATAACAATTATCGTAGTGGTAGAGTCAGAAAGTGTTGTCAGAACAGGCACGTACCCCCTCGATGAGGTTGCGGAAGTCGTCGATGGCCTCCTTGTACTTGTTGACGCACATGTCTATGACGGTGGCGCGCGCCACGTTACAGCGCGAGTACACGGCGCACTGCTCGCCGCACAGGCACTCCAGCGTGCGCCCGCACGTCTCCAGCACCTCGCATTCCGTCTGCGCGCTAACAATCTCGCGGATTTTATTTAGCAGCAGCGTCAGGTTCTGCCGGTACAATAATTAAAACTGGATTAAATATCCACAATATGCTTTTAGCGTTAAACTTTGAGCCGTTATAAGAGAGGCCGGTACCATGCCGCATAAGCAGTGACTAGGAAACATCTATCAGTACAGTTTTTGTTTATAAACAGAGCTGTTAGAAAAGTGGTTTATTCTAAACTGGAAAGTCACACGTACGGCTTCTTGACGCTGCGTTGTGTAGAGCTCTAGGTCGAAGTACTGCGGTATGGCCACCAAGTTGGCGAGCTTCTCCGGGTCCGCCCCGAATTTGTCCAGCAACCCTGGTAGTGTCACCATGAAGTGCGCGGTCATTTTCGCGCGGTCTTCGCTCACCATCTAAACAAGTTTAACCTTTCAAAGAACAATACACTATTCAATCACAGACATGACTAATCTATAAAGTACACTGTTGTTCAGGAAAGTCAACAAAATATTGTGTTCGATTATTAGCAGCCTAGGTGACATGTCGATTACGACCCGAAGGCCGCACAACAAAGCCAAGGTTGCCAATCGCGCGGTATAAATCACTCGATCATACAGCATGCAAAAGATTATCAGCCAGACTGTTAGTAATGCCCGACACACACAGACTTCGGACTAACAACTCTCTCCATTCACACTGGACATATATAAACTTTCCAATGTCTGCCGAGTCAACATTGAAATCGCCATTGCTCAATACAGTATATTCTTTGCAGGGGGTAATGAGCACATTACTTTCGCCTGTTCCTTAGAGAGCAGCTGGTGGTGTTTGCGTGCCGGCTCGCGACCCACCGGCGGCTCGCCCGTGCTCGCCTGCCGCACGCAGCAAACCATCAGTTCAATCAGCGAAGACTCCTGCCAATGCCAAGAGTGTGTTAGTATCACATCTAGAAAATACAAGTGTTTCGTCAGAACATAAAAACTCCTGGGTTTTCCCAGCATGTCGCCCTAAGCCGCCAAAAGCCGACAGTTCTATTTCCCTGATTAAAACTACCGACGTTAATATCGATCAGGATAGTACCACATCAAATGTCACCCTTAGACGTAATAAAAACGCCGAAATATCCACAAAGACTATGGGTAGCCTAACGTTAGAGGATTTAAAGGCGATGATGCAAGAAACGAACTTCTTCTGAGTAATATGAAGTTAACAATGACAAATATAATTGAAGAAAAGTATAAAGTAATATTCAAGGAATTCATTGAAATTAAAGAATCAATAACGTGCATAAAAACTGAATACCAAAACATTAAAAAGGAGAACGAAAAGCTTAAAACCACAGTTAAAGATTTAGGCAATCGCCTAAATATTTTTGAACAGTTCTCCCGTAAAAGCAACTTAGAAATTCGATGTATACCGGAACACAAAACGGAAAACTTGATGAACGTCGTGTCTCAAATCGCTAAATTGGTTGGCAACAATCTGGCCGATAGAGATATATACACAAATGTACAAGGATTGCCAAAATAAACTCAGACAGCAAACGCCCACGCTCTGTGGTGGTAACTGTTGCGAGTCCCCGGAATCGAGATGCGCTCCTCGCAAGTGTGATGCATTACAACAAGAATCATCGCAACGACAAATTGAACACCAGCCATATCGGTTACGGAGGTGACAAAAATCCTATTTATGTGCTTGAGCACCTCGCCCCAGAAGTTAAAAAATTACACGCCCAGACCAGACAAGCTGCTAAAAAACTAAACTACAAATTCGTGTGGGTTAAAAATAGTCGCATATTCTTGAGGAAAACGGAGACATCGGGGCACATAATTATCCGCGAAGCTGATCAGTTAGTCACCGACATAGTGATATAGAGTTTCGTAACTATTGATGTTAGTTTAGTTTATTTTTTTATATACCACAGTTTCTACTTTGTTTTGTAAGCATTATGGACTGTTTAGATATCTATTATCAGAATGTTAGAGGTCTGCGCAGTAAAAGTCGAGAAGTCGAGCTTAATATATCGAACAATAATTATGATATTCTAACTGAAAGTTGGCTGAACGATAGCATTTACGATGGTAAAATTTTTGACAACCGATACTTTGTCTACAGGAGGGTTGGGAAGTGATAAATGGAGGTGGAGTCTTAATAGCAGTTAGTAATGATATAGTATCGCATCGTATGACGGTGTGGGAAAGTAGTTGCGAAGATCTATGGGTGACAATTGATGCAATAATTTCAGGCAAAGCCACTCATATTGCAATCTGTGTTGTATATCTGCCACCTCCAGTTTCTAAGGATAAATTACAAGATTTTTATTTCCCATGCGAATTTCGTAATTAATGCAATCTCAGTAGTACTCTCAACGCAACGTTTGTCGACTTTATTGAGGAAAACGCCCTCAAACAGTTCAACCGCGTTGTCAATAAAAATTAACGGATGTTAGATCTAATTTTATGCAACACAACTGTACCTACAATTGTAGAAAGTAGTTACCCCATTAGTACCGTTGATAGTCATTACCTAGCTTTAAATATTACAGTAATCTCAAAAAAAAAATCAATTAGTCAAAGAAAATTTTAATGAGAGGTATAATTACTATAAAGCGAACTAAGACAATATAATCTCGGACCTAAATAATATATCATGGGTTGATGTCCTTTCGAAGTTCAGTGACGTAAATACAATGCTAACGATCTTTTACTATGAATTAGAAAAAGTGATTAAAAAACATATACCCAAATCTAAACCTAGCAACAGTAAATATCCACCGTGGTTTACTAAAATTCTTATAAATTTATTAAAATTAAAACTCAAAGTTAGACTGAAATACAAAAAGTACAAGAATCCTCTTGACAGTGTTGAATTTGCTGATCTACGTGCAATAATACAAGCGCTACATTGAAAGGATTGAATCTAATATATCAAAAAACCCAAAATATCTTTGAAGTCATCCAAAAAATTTAAAAAATCTGCGAACACGTACCCATCTAGAATGGTCCTAGAACACCAAATAGCATCACATGGAGTAGACATTTGCAACTTATTTGCAAACCATTTTTCGTCAGTTTACGATGTCAACTACTCAAGAAGCGGAGGCGCAGTAAACAAAGGTTCTACAATTTCTCTATGTTATATCCAATTTACTCAACTTGAAGTCTTCAAGAAACTAAAAAGACTTGACTTTACCAAAGGTAAGGTCCTGATAATTTACCTCCTATATTTTTGATGAGGTGTGCGGAGCCCTTTTCACTGCCTGTTAGTATAATTTACACGTCTCTAAAAACGGGAACCTATACGGACCTCTGGAAACAGGCCAGAATAGTGACGATTTATAAAAAAGGGGACCGTAGTAATATAACTAATTATCGGTCTATTTCATTAATTTCGGTTTTACCAAAAATGTTAGAGGCCATGTTGCGTCCGATCTTCGTATGTCATGTCCAGCGATTAATATCTGACTCACAGCACGGGTTCACTACGGCTAGATCTACTGCTACCAACTTAATCAATTTTATAACCTTTCTTTCAGAATCAATGGACTCGCACGTTCAGGTAGGCACAGTATATACAGATTTCTCCAAGGCCTTCGACAAAGTTAATCACTCACTAATTATAGAAAAACTGACTAATTTTGGTTTTGGAGGGACAGTACTGTCATGGCTTTCATGTATATTGCGGATAGATTATCATTTGTCGTGGTTAAAGGGCATCCTTCGCGGCCTTACCGATCTACATCAGATGTACCTCAGGGTTCTGTACTGGGGCCAATTTTATTTAATATTTATATAAGTTTGGCAAATATCTCCCTTCCGCTTGTTTGCTCTTTATTCAATGCTTTATAAAAAGTGTTACAGTGATCGGATTTAGTTCAAATATGCGCCGTTTTGTTCGATAATCTGTTTCCATCTAGACGGCAACTTCATAATACCTCCCTCGTAGAAGCCCCCCTCCTTATTTGCGAAGAACTCGGACAGCCACTTTTCACAAGCCTCTTTTGAGTTCAACTTTACACCACCAAGGGCGTTCACCATGGACAGGAACAGGTGGTAATCACTTGGCGCTATGTCCGGGCTATATGGTGGATGCGATAAAACCTCCCATCCGAGCTCCCGTAGCTTCTGACGAGTCATCAACGAAGTGTGTGGTCTGGCGTTGTCCTGGTGGAACACTACACCCTTCCTGTTGGCCAATTCTGGACGCTTCTGGTCGATCGCCTGCTTCAAGCGGTCCAGTTGTTCACAGTAGATGGTAGAATTAAGCGTCTGGCCATATGGGAGCAGCTCATAGTGGATGATTCCCTTCCAATCCCACCAAACACACAGCAAAACCTTCCTGGCCGTCAATCCCGGCTTGGCCACTGTTTGTGACGATTCACCGGCCTTCGACCACGACCGTTTTCGCTTGATATTGTCGTATGTGATCCATTTTTCGTCGCCAGTCACCATCCGCTTCAAGAATGGGTCGAGTTCGTTCCGTTTCAGCAGCATATTGCAGGCGTTGATTCGGTCCAGAAGGTTTTTTTGCGTCAAATCATGCGGCACCCAAACATCAAGCTTTTTTTTGTATCCAGCCTTCTGCGGATGGTTTAAAATGGTTTGGTGACTAACTCCCATCTCCTGGGCGATGTCACGAGATGCCACATGCCGGTCTAACTCGATGTAGTCCATGATTTGATCGGTATTTGTCGTCACAGGTCTTCCGCCGGCTGGCTTATCCATGGTGTCGTTTTCACCGGCTCTGAATCGTCGAAACCATTCCTCCGCGGTTCGAAGTGATAGAGTACCATCCCCCAAAACACCATTAATCTCACGGAACGTTTCTCTAGCGGATTTGCCTTTAACGAAGGAAAACTTTAAAATAGCGCGAATTTCGGTGTTAGTGAACTCCATGTTTACACGTCTACAACTGTTGAACGCAATATCCAAACTAATTATGCATAGCGTCGTTTTGTAGGTTATGTCAAGACCTTTCAAATTATGTATAGTATTGCCAGATACGAGCTCTGTAGCGCTTTGTACATAGCCGCGAAATTCAAAAGACAAAAAGGCGGAAGGGAGATATTTGCCAAACTATTATTAATTATGTCTTAGAATGTATCCATGAGTCAAATTGTTATATCTTTGCGGACGACCTAAACATTGCGAAAGAAATAAGATCGGCTAGTGATAGTAAGGCTCTTCAAGAGGACTTGGATAGGTTAGCTGATTGGTTTCGTCGAAATTATATGGCCCTGAATCCTCAGAAGTGCTCTTTTATAAGATTTACACGTAATCGCAATTCTTTCCAATCAGCATACGACATCAATGGCTAAGCGCTAATTGAACAAGAAGTAGTTCGTGATCTGGGTGTTACATTTGATACTAAATTGATTTTTAATCAGCATTTTGATAACATATGTAAATGTGCAAGGCAAATGTTGGGTTTTGTGTTTAGAAATTGCAAGGATTTCAAAAACTTCAAAACTAAAAACTTTTGTTCATTGTATATTACTTGTCAGAAGCAAGCTCGAATAATGCTCAGTAGTATGGAACCCAAACTATCTGGTTCACAAAGACCGTATCGAGTCTATACAAAGACGATTCACTTATTTCTATTTTGATGGACCAAATAAAAGAGTTCCGTATACTAAACGACTCAGTGATATGAACCTTATGAAGTTATCCGATAGGCGCACGTTACAGGACATGTTATTTTCATACAAACTATTAAACAGTCTATCGGATAATTCTGATTTGCTTAGTCGTTTTTCCTTCGATGTTCCAACTCGCTCGCCACGCTACCCAAGATCCATCCTCACTCACAGAACGTATAAATTAATTTTTGGGCCATCATTCCTTGGTTCCGAGGTTGTGCAGACTGCTTCAGTATTTTATAAACAAAGATAGCTCCATCGATATATTTCACGATAAATTACCAATGTTCAAATACGAAATTGTCGAGATATTGAATCGTGGTACAATCGCAGACGTCTAATATTTTGCTTTGCCATGTCATAGACTTATGTCTATATGAGACTTATGTCTATATTATTCATACAAAAGTTTTTTGTGAACTTTATCAAAATTGTTAATTTATAGTCTTTACATAACTAGTTTAATTTAGAAGTGAAGTTAATACATTTTTTAATATTATATATAATTACTGTGTAGTTTTGTAATTTCTTGTTTTATTGTTACTGTTTATGCACAGTTACTTAACGCAAGATGCGTTTATCTTTAAGTGTAGTTCCTTTTTGCTATTTTTAACTTGATTTTTAATGTTAAGTCATGAAACCAATTATGTAACTATGTTGATAAGGCTTAACAAATAAATAAATGCAAAGAGATATACACAACAACATCATTATACCGTGGCACGAGTCACACGTACCTCCTCAATCAGAAATTATATTTCTTGCCGTAAAGAAGGTCCAGGTTAATAAGAATTAACACGCAATGAAACAAATTAAATAGACATAAATAATGTGTTCAGAGTCCGACTCGTGCAACTAGAACCTATGCGGATACTTGAACAGCGCTTTGTTCTCAACAACTGTCATAAGCATCATTCTGATACAACATGATTGAAAATGTTATGTTGTACGATACCTGCCGGTTGTCGAGTGCTTCCTCCCCAGGTCCCGGCTCCTCCAGCAGTAAGTCGGTCATGCACTCCCAGTCCTTCATCATTGGATTGGAGTCTATCAGAGAGTCCACTAGATAAGCTCCGTGTTCGTGTAGCTGTCGAGGTAGAAGAGTCAAATTAATACTAGATTTTCCAGACCAGATCAGTCACTTAGACTGGTCACGCCAATTGCATTCAAATCATGTACCGCGTGTGGTTCCCGCAACGACGCTTTAAATTTTACAGCAACAATTCAACTATACAATTCACGAACTGAGATTTACTTAATAAACAGTCTATCGTTTACTTTGGAAGTGGTGAATTCCATGTTTTCAAATAATTATATACTTCGTAATTCCTGTTTATTTTAAAGTGATTTTTTTAAGCATAACTAGTCAGTGTTTAATCTCCTTAAAAACTCCCATGCTTTATTTAAATTAAAATCGGTCGGTAAATATAAAAGCACAATCATCGATTATGAAAGTGGTGTAAGCGCAATTGACAGGGGTGACGGGCTTAGCAGATGGTTGCCGATCAGTGGCCTGTTCTTTTACATTTGTGTGTCTTTGAGAGGTTGTGATAAATTCATTTTACAAGAAATGAAGGAGATAATTTTGTAAAATAAAAAAAAATTAAATTAAATAGCAGTGCATGTGTAGCTGTCCTTCAAACCATCTGTAAATACTAATTGGATACTCCGTGTTTTCGAATGTCTTGGCCGTCTACAAACGTCTTGCTCTTCGGCAATCCTAATCCTCCTAATTTCACCAGTTCCTGGGTAAATCTCCACAGATTATTTTGGAAAATGAGCCCTATTCAGCGAAAATTGCCGTTCGAGTAAGTTCACCTTAATTTTTTGGTGTAACCTCGAAGTGATATATATAAAGCAAGGCTAGTTCTTCGAGAAATGTTTATCGTTTTTTTTCGTGTGTCCAATCTTTAAGTGAAAATGATTTTAGAGCATGACATGCTGCAACACTTATAAGAAACATTTATAAAACTATTAAAAAAATGATTCTTCAGTTTACATATATAAGTAGTAGTATTATTACGTTATATAAGTAGTTATTATGTAAAGTATTCATTACTGAGTGAGATACAGAAAGAGGCCGTGAAGCTACAAGCTGCAACCTGCTGGTTGTAGCTTCACGGCCCCTACACTGCTACGCAACTAAAGGGTGTCTGGCGGCAGATTTATATTTTAAAGAACGAATATCTCAACAAGTTATAAACAGTGCGGGGTGGTGGGCAAGGTGGTCAGTGGTCAGTCATTAGAATCACCGATCGTGCGGATTTCTTAGTCACAATGTCGCAGTGGTGCAGTGGTGCAGTGGTGCAGTGGTGCAGCGGTGCAGTGGTGCAGTGGTCGGGTGAGCATCGCGCGTTCGCTATTGAAGCATTTTTCAAGAGTAACGATTCTTACGTACTCGCTCCGACAGCCGACAGTTTTGTTCACATTTCAATATTCGACGGATAGGCGATGGGCCGAGTGTGAATTTAATTCGTTCGTGGGTGGAGAGGTTCCGCGCAACTGCTTCGGCTATGAACACACCACGGCCAGGACCTAGTCGATCGTCAAGGACCCCCGAAAACATTGAACTGGTTGAACGCAGTTTACGTGAAAATGCTCGACTTTCGATACGGAAAAGGGCAGCTTCACTGGGACTTCCAAGAGCATGCGTGCATGAAATTTTGAAAAAAGATATGAACTTTCATCCTTTTAAAATTCAAATAATTCAAAAATTGAAAAAAAATGACTTTGCGTCACGCAAATTTTTTCGTGAAACCATGTTGGAGCGTTTTCGCACTGTGAATTCCATTTTTTGGAGCGACGAGGCTCATTTTCATTTAAACGGACACGTAAACAAGAACAACACACAAAATTGCCGTTACTGGGCTCTAAGAACTCGCAATCCTCGACTGAAGCACCAAAAACCATTACATTGCCCAAGGGTAACTGTTTGGTGCGCTTTATCCACGAATGGGATAATCGGACCATTTCTTTTTGAAAATGCACGGGGCCAAGCGACGAATGTCAATGGTGAGAATTATCGGCTCATGATTTCGAATTTCTTTTTGCCGAACCTGCGAGCTCATTCATCATTCTCATCATTCTCATCACACACGTGGTTTCAACAGGATGCGGTACAGGTGCGACCGCACACACGGCCAGAGCTTCGATGGATTTGTTGCGAGAAAATCTCCCTCAAAAACTGATTAGTCGCTTTGGGGACATCCCGTGGCCACCGAGGTCACCCGACCTAACTCCAATGGATTGTTTTTTGTGGGGCTACCTCAAAGAGAGAGTTTACGCCAACGATCCGCGAATTGTTGTGGACTTAAAAGAAAATATTCGGCGCGAAATCAGCGCAATTGAACCAAGTTTACTGCAGCGTGTGGCACGGAATACGAGGCTCCGTTTCGAACAGTGTGTGTGTGTGTGCAACAGGATGGAAGACATTTGGATGACATTATCTTTAAACAAATGAAATCCGCATTTGTACTCTATCTTTTAATACTTTTAGTAAAATTATATGTCAAACATATTATTTTTTATTTAAATTTGAAAACATAAATCTGCCACCAGACACCCTGTACAACCAGCATACTTGCGGAATGTTAGTACTGTACTGTACGAGTACAAACTTAGTGTATACGTAAACATTAGCATGCTTTACGATAAGTGCAATGTGCGCTCTCTGTTCTGCTGTAACCGTCTTGTATTATATACTTATTTGATTTGATTTCAAATGGTGAGCTATATGACGGCGACGGAGAATTATTGGAAGAGTACAAAATGATGGTAGCTCGCTGGCCTAATGGTTAGAGCATGCGGCTTTCATTCCGTAGGTCGCGGGTTCGAATCTCGGCATGTACCGATGACTTTAATATTTAAGTTATGTACATTTGTGAACTTTAGTTACAACAGCGAAATACAAACGGTGAAGGAAAACATCGTGAGGAAACCTGCACATGAATTAGAATCTATTCTAAGGTGTGTGTAAAGTCACCAACCCGCATTGGGCCAGCGTGGTGACTATGGCCCAATCGCCTTCATATTGAGAGTAGGCCTGTGCTCCAGCAATAGGGACGTAAATTGGCTGTTATGATGACAAAATGATCCGTAAGGCTATGGACGACAACAGTGCTGTAATCCAAAGTAATGACATGGATTTTGCTAATAAAAATAATAAAGATAAGTTATAGCGACAGAATTGGCGAAACAGCCCAAACAAATGTGAGTTTATCTTCCACTTCAAAAAACATAGTAGAAGTTGCAGAACTGAACCGGCAACTGGCCAATAAGATGGCCTCAATAAACGTTCTTCTATAAGCCATTCGTTCTGGCTGGTCAGGTTAACTGCATATTATCACTTTACACGCCCAAATAACATAACAATTTCTTGTGTTCTTCCAGTAAACTATAATAATGTAGTTTTCTACACAATGTTCCCCCACTGTTGGTATACGACGGAGCGGTCTCAATAAATGGTTTTGACACTCGTCCAGGAGTGTGGCCCGAGCGCACAGCAGCGCGTGCGCGCACCGGAGCACAGGAGTTTGCTTACCTCGGACTCTATGAAGAACTGCACGAGGTCGCGCAGCAGCGGCGTGTTGGGTAGGCGCGTCTTGCCGCGGCGCGAGCGCAGCGGAGCGACCGCCTCGTCGCTGCGGAACAGGCGCACGTTGAGGAACTCGCCGGCCGCCGCTGCGACGGAGCGCCACGATGAGTACACCAGCTCGTACACGTTTTCGCAATCCTTGTCCGTTAGCACGTCCGGATGCATTCTGAAAACGCGTGCGCACACCGTAATTCACTGACGGTGAGCGGCTCGGTGCGGCCGGCACGGACACCGCCATTCAAACTCTATGCGACCTTTGTCTCATAGAAGAGCTTGTCCAATACAAAAATTTACAAACAATATTTACAAAACTCTACAACAGCAGGTAAAAACATGAGCACTACACAGCTCGGGGATACATGGATTCGATAACCAGTGACCTTGAGCTTCCGATGAAAGAAAACAATGTAAGAAAAGTGACATGGTTTTTTTTATTATCGCAAGCGATAACGATCTTTACATAAATTTTATTTATAATATTGTATGTACATGCAAGGATTTACCTTAAATTTTTTTTTGGCTCCTAGGGTTGACTGGTAAAGTACATACATACATAGATATCACGCCTCGTTCCCAGTGGGGCAGGCAGGGACAACTTCTCTCCACTTGCTACGATCCTGGCACACCTCACTCGCTTCCTCCACTTTCATAAGCGTCTTCATCTTCATGCACGCTCGTCGGTTGCGAGTGCTTTTGATCCGGCCTTTCTTTAGGACATCTCCGATTTGATCGGAATATGTCCGCCTAGTTCGACTTTCCAATCATTCTTACCTTGTATATCTCTTTCGTTAATCTTCTTTCATCCATTCTTTCGACATGGCCGAACCATCTAAGCATCCCTTTCTCTATCCTTGTCACTACATTTTCAACAACGTCGCTCCGCTTCCTTATCACACTGTTCCTCACTTTGTCCATACGTTTCACTCCAGTTATACTTCTCAGGCTTCTCATCTCCACAGCATTAATCCTACTTTCATGTTTCTTCTGCCATACCCATTCACTACCATACATCAGTGTGGGGACCAACACGCCTCTATGCACAGCCAGTCGTGCTCTTTGTGATACGTTCCGGCTATTCATAAAGTTATGAAGTGCCCCATTAACTTGATTCCTTTTTAAAACTCTTCTTTCAATATCACCATCACACTTGCCATCTCTCGTAAACTGTGAATCCAGACATAAACATTCTTTCACTTGTTCAACTTTTTGTCCCTCAATCATAATGTCACAGTTTGTCATAATATTGTTTTCTCTTTCTTCTCATTATATATTCTTCTCTTTCAAAAACTATTACTTTCGTCTTGCTTACATTCACTTTCATTCCTTTGCTTGTTAACGCACCCTGCACCATGTCAACCATCGCTTGCAACTCCCTCTCCGATGATGATAATAAAACTTGATCATCGGCGTATAGGAGGCACTTGACGGTCAACTCATTCATTCTTAATCCATACTCATTATCTTTCAAATCTTTCAAGCAGTTGTCTATAAATATGTTAAACAGCCACGGCGAGGCCACACATCCCTGTCTAACACCCTTCTGGATGCTAAACCAGTCTGAGTAAACCCCGTTTATCCTGACACAAGCACTAGAACCCTCATAAAGTGATTTCAGTGCTCGTATCAGCGTGCTGTTTACCCCATAAGCAGACAATATGGACCACAATTCATTCCTCACCACTCTGTCATAGGCTTTTTCCAAATCTACGAAAGCGCAATAGACCTTTTGGCTATGTGCCAAACATTTTTCGGTTATGCTACGTAAGGAAAAGACCTGGTCCATGCATCCCATTCCACTTCTAAATCCTGCTTGTACATCCCAAATTTTCTCTTCAGTTTCATTCATCACTCTTTTAATCAGTATCAGACTGGTAAAGAAGGAAATGAAATAAATGAAAAATTAAGTTCGCATTCTTTACCATATATGCTAACTAACTTAACAATGTGGAACTAGTTATGGTTGTATACATTGCACCTCTTGTGCTCTTCAGATTGGGAAAATTTTTTGGCGGCAGTAATAGGCGATAGTATTTACCTTTAGCACAATTATCTGTAGAGAGTAACAACTAGTAAGTAGTAGTAAGATTATTAACTTTCGTGAATATGTAACATCCATCAATACAGCCTTGATCAGCATAGGACCAAATAGCCATAGCAACCTCATTGTTAGAAAACCTCTGCTCCCAGTAGTAAAAACAGTAAGTACATTTCACATAAATATATTTGAGCACAATTTATTTATATACACTAATGCTTACTTCAGTATCGCAATGACAAGTTTAACAGCATGCACTGCGACCTCAGTTTCTTTGTCCAATGTCATTGACACAATCCGGTCCTTGAACTTGGATGTGAACAGCTCCAACTTGCCCTTCAGCTCCTCACACTCGTACAGCGGCTGCAGCGCCTGCAGGCAGCGCAAGCGCACTTCGCCCACCTAGTAGTTAACACCGTAAATTTTAATTCTATTGAAACATTTCAGTAATTTACATGATAGATAGATAACTGTAAGCTATATAAAAATATAACTACAAAAATAACATTACTACATTAGGTGTAGCCATTTTTAATTTATTTTAAAAATTAATCTGAACCTTTAAATATTTATTAAGTTATTAGCATAGCTTCTAACAGCAGCTACGAGAAATCTCCCAATGACCGCTCTACACAACTATCCATAAAATGGCTTTTATATAATTAGTAAATAAAGTTCTAATTTCGAAGTCTGAGGAGGTGCTATTTTTGATAGTTGTAGTGTAGACCCTGAGGAAATTTTTAAACATGAAGGTAGGTATATGACTACACTAATGTGTGTGGATGTGCAAGAAACAATAGGTGTCATGCCTTGTCATGCAATGTCCATCCAATGTACTTCAAGTAAAGATCATCAAGAAAATGTGCAGGAAACTTCTCCATCCATATACCAATCTCTGCCATTGTGATTGCTCTAATGTCTGGCAGTGTATCTCTGAAAAAATATCTTAGTTAATATTGTTAACAAAATATTTATGGAAATGAATAGACTACACTATACATTAAACCATACATTGGTTCATGTCTTGATGGTTGATGGCTTACTTCAGCATTTACTGTTATATCTTATCATATGTTTAAGAATTATGATATAGCATTATGGACATCAAAATACACACCTGTATCTGTGCACAAAAACAGACTTGAACATGTAAGAGAGCATATTCTTTATTTCCTCCATGTTCTCCTCGAGCTCCTGGCGCTTCGCGACCAGCACCTCGAGGCGCTCGCTGGCGCGTTTGTCTCGTGCTTTCAGCCGCTCCGCTTCGTACTGGCGCAGGCAATTGTCGCAGTTCACGCTAGTCAAGAGTGCCACATCCACCAGTGCTGTCATCAGCTTCATTACTGAACAAATGTAGTACAAGCTTGTTTGAAAAACTGGCAAACACACACAGACACGACACAATGCACACACCATTCCTAAATATGAAACAAACTTAATAGTTTCAAGTTGGTCTAATGACAGAAGATCACATTTGTGGTTATATTACTTTTAAGTGCTATTGACCAAAAATATTAATTAAGTGTGGTACTATGTTAAGTAGCTCAAACAGATCCTGCTGCATTGCATTGACTCCAAGTTTCATATGTTTACATGAAGCAATTTCTTACAAATATGAGACTATGTATATGCCATGTGCATGAACAGAAAATTCCGACAGGTTAGTTGGCAACAGGCAGTTTTGGGACACCAGAAAATATCTTATTAATATAATATATGTCGGAAGATATTTTTTATTCAATAAATAAATGAGACGAGTGGTATATTCACCTGATAGTAAGTGATAATACGCCTACCCATAACACCATAGTGCTAGTTAGGTCGATATGTACTGCACCACATTACTGGTAGTCTGAGACACAAGATGTTCAGTCCTGTTACCACAGTAACTACACTAGCTACAGCACCCTTCAAACCAGAGCACAGTAATGTTTGTACGCATGTTTAATGCTAGCCTATGATGTTATTAGATCCAAAATTACAGCTTTATTGCTTGCGCCATACCACATTATGTGTACATAAGGACTGCATATTATTGTGCACTTGTCTACTTATATCGAAATGATTGAGACAGCATGTTACATAAAACACTTGCCAGTAGCTGTGTGTGGTGCCCAAATATACTGACGATATATGATATAGGACTATTAACAGCTACAGAGCTACTAACAACACATAGTTCCTACTCATATATGTTCTTTTTATATTCAGTACATAATAATCAATGTTATGATTTAAAATCATTAACAGCCGATAGACAACCACTGTTGGATATAAGCCTCTCCCAGCGATCTATGCATCGATAGTTTGTGCGCTGCCCGCATCTATCTGCTTCCCGCAACTTCACCAGATCGTCGGACCGCCTGTGTCCTGCCCATTAACATTTGAGGCTAGTAATCTTTTGGACTATGTCGGTGACCTTAGTTCTCATGCGGATCTCCTCATTTCTAATTCGATCACGCTGGGAAACCCCAAGCATAGCCCTTCCCATTTCTCTCTGTGCGATTTTAAGCGTTTTCACGCGGCCCACTGCAAGCGACCACGTCTCGGTGCCATAACTCATCACTGGCAACGCGCACGAAATAAAGATCTTTGTCTTTAGACACTGCGGTAGTTGGAACGAGAATATGTTGCGAAGTCTCTCGAACGCTGCCCAGCCGAGTTGGAGTCGTCGATTGACCTCATTCTGAAAGTTGGACTCAACAAGCTGATCTATTAGTCCCAGGTAAATATATTCGTCAACATCTTCCAGTGTAGAGCCTGCAATCATAACTGGCGTGGGTACAATGCACAAGTGCATTTGACATAATTTTTGTCTTCTTCATATTGATATTAAGTCCCACACGTTGAGAAGCTTTACAGAGGTCATCGCGCATTTTGCCAAGGTCTTCTAGGGTCTCAGCCATCACTACGATATCATCGGCGAATCGAAGGTAAGTCACGTTCTCGCCGTTTACATAGATGCCAAGTCCTTCTCAGTCCAAATGCTTGAACACGTCTTCCAGCGCAGCTGTGAACAATTTCGGCGATATGACGTCGTCTTGCCACACACCTAGCTGCAGCTGGATGGGTTTCGAGAAATGGTCCTGGAGACAGACTGTCATGGTGGCGTTTTCGTAAAGCGACTGCAACACTTGGATGTAACGTTAGTCTATTTGGCACCGCTGGAGTGACTGAAGCACTGCCCAAGTCTCGACTGTGTCAAAGGCTTTTTCATAGTCCACAAACATTCAACATAAAAGCAAGTTGTACTCCTCTGTCTTTTGTTATGACTTGCCGCAGCGTATGTATGTGGTCTATAGTACTAAAACCTTTTCTGAATTCGGCCTGTTCAAGAGACTGGAAGTCGTCAGGCTGCGTTCGAGACGATTTGTTATGACTCTAGAAAACAGCTTATATATGTGGCTCAGAAGTGTCATTGGTCGATAGTTCTTCAACAGGGTTCTATCGTCGGCTCGAGCTCAATACGGTCTTGGTCCAGATGTTCTCTGGGCACGGAGGATGCTCCGAGTACCTTCACAGGTTCAAGCTCAAGGAGAGTGCCGCGTGCCTCTGTGACCCGGCGGTGGACCATACCGTAGTGCATGTATTTATTGACTTCTTGTCCTTTAATCGGGGCAAATAGAATCAACTTCGAGATGGACACTGGGAAATGAATAGAAAAGGAAGCTATTGCCTTTCTGATGAGTGAGGACGAAAGTCGCCAAATATTCGTAGAGTACTGTATAAAAGTGATAAGAGATATAATTAGAAGAAATAAAGAGTAAATATAAATACAAATAAAAATAAATTGGAAAATAATAATAAACTAAAAATAAATAGGAAAAACTAAAAACTAAAAAGGTAAATGTATAAAAATGGAAAAATTGACAAAAAGAAAAAGTGAAGGACAACAAGAAGAAAACAAAAATTGGGATGGTTTGTTTCAGGGAAAGGAATGATTACAGATAAGGACGAAGCGACGGTCTTCACTCAGCGAGAGGTATGAAATGGGGTATGGTCAGAAGGAAATTGAATGGAGAATGATAGGAGAGAAAATATGAAAGATAAGTTACGGAAAGAAAGAAAAGAAAGGACGGAAGAAGAATTTCGCCACACCCCTGCGCCACGCTTTTGGCGTTTTGCCCTCGAGTATGACAGAATTAAATAACTTCTGAAGGACCATCAGCACTGGTCGCCCGCCTGCTATCAGAAGCTCAGCCGTAACTCCATCCATCATTACCCGGCGCGTTATTGTTCTTCAGCTGTTTTAGAGCCATACTAATCTCGTATAGGCTGACGTCCGGGATATCTTCGGTATAGTGTCGGGTTAATTTGGCTCTTGCATCGGTGGCCTGATTGTTGACAGGTGCTTGTGATGTCGTATAAAGTTGTCCGTAGAAGTCTTCTACCTCAGTCAGAAGCTCAGGGCGAGAGGTAATGGTTCTGCTATCCCCAGTCTTCAGCTTAGTCACCATGCTCTGCCCAACAGCAGAAACTAGCGAAAACTTTGGAGCCTTGGTTACGCTCACTAGCGTCTTTAATACAATTTGTATTAAATCGGCGCAGGTCGCAAGTCAGTGGCTTAAAGATTTGCTTGTTGAGCCGCCGATAGCGAGAAGCGTCTTCCGAAGACTGCAGAACCATCCCATACCTTTCCTCCAAAAGCTCGAGAGTGGGCTTAGAGATTTTTTACCTCTCTTGGCTCGGCTAGGTTAAAGAAGCTTGACATCATCGAACGGACAGTTTCCACGAACCTGTCATTGAAAGTGTTCAGATCAATGCAGCTCTCTAGGCATGCGAAATGATTTTTTAATTCGAGTTGAACGTCCTCAGGGTTTTCGATCTCGGCGGTACCTGGGCGGAGCGTGGACTTTATCAGTCGATATCTCTCGAACTCCACTTTTAGATTTAATGTGCCTCTTACCATTCGGTGATATCACTTCCTGTTAAATGAGTTGATCACTGAAACGTCATTAAATATTCGAGTTTTTGTCGACAGGACGAAGACGATCTCATTTTTTGTGGTACCGTCCGGACTCTTCTAGGTCAATTTCCGATGCTGCTGTTTCCTGAAGAAGGACTTCATCATGTAGAGACCTTCCATCTCCAAGAAGTCCGCCAGCATGTGATCGCGGTAGTTCCGGATTCCTTCACCAAAGTGCCCCCCTTTCAAATCCTCACCGCAACTTTTGCCTAGCCTTGCATTGAAATCTCCCATGACAATGGTGTAATGAGTACTAGAAGAATGCATTGCCCGAGAGATGTCGTCATACATTACTTCCAGTTCCTCATCGGGGTGTTGGTCGGAAGTTGATTTAAAATAAAATCCAGCTAATGATGTTGTAACAATGTTAACCTAACTAAGAATATCTATATAATACAGAAATGTAACTCTCATTATTAATTACCTGCTAGAGTAGCAGTGTGTCTGAATGCTCTCACTTGCGAGTCTGAAAGTCCCGTGAGTAAAGATATGATGTTGTCCATGAGATACTGATCATAGATAATGGAATATTGGCACATCTTTACTAATGTTTGAATGAACTCGCAGAAGTTTGAACGGAACTTCTTCCATGTCTGCCCACTCATAATTAAGGGATATTCTCCGCTTTCCTGAAATAATTTAAAAGATAAGTAAAAAACAGTATGCCAAGTACACTAACATGTGACACACGCTTCGACAACGCGGATATTTTTCCCGGACGCCGCCTCCACTTACTCCGTCGTGTGGAGCTGGACACGGTTTTGGTCTAGATGGTCACGGGGCACGGGAGATTCTCCGAGTACCTGCATAGGTTTAAACTCAGGGAGAGTCTCTCGTGCATCTGTGACCCGGCGGTGGACCAGACCGTGGTACATATTGTGGCTTGCTGTCCCGTATTTGGTGGAGTGCTACATGTGCGAGACCGAGTTGGGAAAGAAGATAAGCGCTGGTAGTATGGCCTCTCTGATGAGTGAGGACAACAGTCGGCACACATTTTTGGAGTTTTGTAGGAAAGTGATAGAGAAAGCGATAAAAAAAAAACAAGAATAGAGGTAGAGAAGTAGAAATGTAAAAGAGAAGGAAAAATTGTAAAATTGTAGTGGTACAAAACTGTGATAAAAACTGAATGCATAAATATGTATAGATATAGATATAAATAGACATGTAAAAGTAGAAAAGACTGATAAGAATAAAATTGTGAGATTAGAAAATAAGTAAAAAATTGTGATAACTAGAAAAGTAAGAAAAAATAGTAATATGAAAATTGTAAAAAATTTAAAAGAAATATGTAAAATAAATAAAGGGTATGAGTTGTCATCATTGGTGGGAGAGGGATGGATGGAAGGAAATAGGATGGAGAGCGAGAGAGGGAACATGAAGATATGGAAGGAAGGAGGTAAGTGAGAAGGGAAAGAAGAATGGAGTATAGGATAAGGAAATATTAAAAAAGAGATAATAAATAAAGGAAAGACAGGGCCCTAGGCAAAAATAACAAGGGGGAAGGTGATAAAATAAAATGTGACGCAAGTCAAATAAACATCTACAAATAAATAAATAAATTATTTATAAAATGTTACTAGATCTTATTGCTTCATACCTCATCAAATTCTTGTGTCATTTTCTTAATAATTAGTGTGTGGTCCATGGATGCCATGTCAGGTGTCACTTTACCACGGCAGCCAGAAGAGTTAATAAAGAATTGCATCAACTGAACTAATGCACTCTCTCTGTTTGTTTTGTATTCCTCTATCCACATATCTACGACTTGCTGCAAGTTAAAGAAATTAAATTGATATACACAATGAAACTGATAAATTTATCAGTTGAACTTATTTCATGAATCAATTGATAAAATAAAAACTTTTCATAACAGTTCTCTACACAATTTTTTCACTCTGTCGTATACTAAACATTTCATTTTGGTGTATTTCTATCTATATGAACCAATAAATATGAATTTGAAGATGGTCATACAAGATTTATATGAAACACATTGCAAATGTATACTTTCGTTATAGTGAAATTATCACCGGACTGATATAATTTTAAATATTAATAGAACAAAATAGGAAATATGAACTATTTGCTTGATATAATTCACCAAATTATGAATCATATTAATCTAACCACCAACAGTCTGCTTTATGCAGCAACAGCCTCAAACTTGTAATACAATATATTAGATTAAAATACTTACGTTAATAGCAATTTTGTTAAAACGTAAAATATTATAAAGACTGCTCTCGTCGTCCCCCGGCTGTAATACCGGTGGCGGTGAGGCGGCTGGCGGTGGTGCGGTCCCTCTTCCGCGGCCGCGACCACGTCCGCCACGGCCGCGTCTGCGCAGAGGAGGCGGAGGGGGTGACTCCGCCAAACGACCTACGTAGCCTCCATCACCACCACGACCACGGCTTCTAGTGATTCGTTTGGTAGGAGCTGGAGATGACGAACGGGCATCATCCTCCTGATGTTCTTCCTGTTCCTCTCGCGCCACCTCTGTGGCTGTTGAATTTGCAACTGTTCCGACGTTGAAACCCGAATAGTTCACATTAGGTGTCTCCGGTTCATGGATTGACTGACCGCCATAATCAGTCATTGGTGTTGCCGGGGTCATTGGGTTCACATACTCAGGAGGAGGATCATCCATACGGATTCGTTTCCCTCCTCGCCGATGCATGTTTAGGAGCTTAGAAATGCTCGCGACAAACAATTACTACTATTTAATTTCCGTAATTTTATTTACATATTTAACACTGCAAATTAAAATCGTGCTGTAGGCTCATAAAATTCAATATCTAGTATTAATTCACTACTGTTTTTTTCTCTGCTTTATCGATTTTAATAATATCTGAATAGCCGCGCCAAATGACGCGCAACAATCCGCCATTCCATTTGCTTCGCAGGGATACCAATGATAAGAAAAATAAATTAATAATTTAAAAGCTTTATTCTACTTCACGCAAAATGAGTAATAATGCAAAATAAGAAATATAGAAAAAATTCGAGCTCTATTCATATTTGTTATGTAACTTTATCATACTATTAGTAATATAAAATTATAATACCATAAAATTCAACAATTTGGCTCATCTCATTTTTATATTCCTTGTTATTCTAAAATAGGTATGTATTATTATAACTAAAAATATAAAGCATAAAACAAGTTCAAGGTTTACACCTGTCTTAGAAGTATTTTGAAAGTTGTCTTTGCGTTTATAGATCAATAATTATAATGCTATTAAAAAACTGATTCCTGTTAATTACAGATTTTTGAGTTTTTGTTTATATTATTACGATAAATGACATTACTTAGAAAAACATAATAAATATTAATAGTAAGTACCACAATTAAAACTATTACTTAAATTCCATTTTTTAATTTCATCATCATCAGACGACAGATGTCCACTACTGGACATAAGCCTTCCGCAAAGACAATTTTTAATTTGTTAATGAAAATTAAATTAAATTCATTATTTAAATTAAATTTATTATAAAAAAGTTGGTAACTTTTCGCACAGATTTGTATTCTGTAAACCGGACACCGATCTGTCATATTTTTACTTTAGGTTCTAAGTCTTGATGATTTTAGATTTTAGTACTTAAGGATTTTCATTAAATAATAATAATAAAATGGCCAAAAAGACGTACGATTTGTTGTTTAAACTGCTCCTGATCGGCGATTCTGGAGTTGGCAAAACTTGTATACTGTTTAGATTTTCAGACAACCATTTTACTACTACTTTCATATCTACTATCGGTAAGAAATTATCCATCTTTGTGGTTCCATTTGCTTCTAGTGCATTAGAATTCAAAGCCGATAATAGAACATAATGTTATCATATATGATCGTTAACATTTTTTATAAATAGTTTCATGCTATAAAATTTTCAAAGCGAAACTTGTCTTTATTTAATTATGTTTTCGTAGATAATTTTGACAAATATTAAATTTTATTATGAAAGTGTATATACAACACGGTTTTTAATTTGCGTAATTAATTTTTTTTTAATAATGAAATGTCATCTTTCAGGCATTGATTTTAAAATTAAGACAGTGGAGCTCCGTGGAAAGAAAATAAAATTGCAGATCTGGGATACAGCAGGCCAGGAGAGATTCCATACAATTACAACATCATATTACCGTGGGGCAATGGGAATAATGCTGGTTTACGATATAACTAATGAGAAGACATTCGATGATATTGTTAAGTGGTTAAGAAATATAGATGAGGTAAGGACATGTAATATAAACCACTGTTTACCTTTCCTTAAGTGGCATTTTTGAAGAGTACATAAATAAGTTTGTAAGAATATTAATGTGTGATTAAAAACGTAATAAATTTATAAAGTAAATGATCTATGAGAAGTACCGTAAGTTTTGTTTTGGTACAAATGTACCAGTGTCTATGAAATGGACTAGTGTCTTGATAATGTTATACAATTATAATGTAACAAGGGAAGAATGTTTTTGTTGTTATTAATATGAAATTATTAAAACTAGGTTCAGAGATCATAAAAAAATTATTTTAGAATAAATATATTTTATCATTATTCTATTCATTGTCCATAAAAGCAAATTTACATCCCTACTGCTGGGACACAGGCCTACCCTTAATGTGAAGGTGATTAGGTGTATAGTGAATAGTGACCATGCTGGCCCAATTCAGGTTGGTGATGTCACACACACCTTAGAATAAATTAGAAAAAAACCGTTTTTCTTCACCAGTTGTATTTCACTGTTGTAACTAAAGTTCACAAATGTACATAATTTAAATATTAAAGTCATTAGGTACATGCTGAGATTCAAACCCGCGAATTTCGGAATGAAGGCCGCACACTCTAACCATTAGGCCAGCAAGCTATTATTCATTGTCATTCCACTTAAAAAAATTTTTACTCGCTATGTGATATTTATTGGGCACAAGTAGTTGATTCTATTTGTGCCCAAGATGCTTTTGGTTAAGTTCTTGTTACTTTCTTCATTAAATTTGGCTTTACATTCTTCAGCATGCAAATGAAGATGTTGAGAAGATGATCTTGGGCAACAAGTGTGATATGGAGGAGAAGCGTGTTGTTAGCAAAGAACGAGGAGAGGCAGTGAGTTAATTAAAAAAGCTTATTTTGCTTCCTACATATCTATTGCTTAATCTTATTTCTTGCTTGAATTAATAAAACATTTAGAAAGTTCAGAGATAAAGCAAAAACTGTAGTAATCACCTGTTCTATTTTTAGTACAATGCATTAATTCAATTGTCTATTTGGCAATGGGATGTGTTCATTAGCTATGTCATGTGATTGCAAGTGAACATAAACACAAACAATTACATAATGAACTATTGCAATTATCTCACAAGATAGGTTCCCTGTGATGGGTAATTTACACCATCAGTCAACAATGGACATAAATATCTGTTTTTATAAGTCAAAACACTATAAACATAGATCATATTGCACAACCTGCTGGTTGTCTGAATATTGTGACATTGCAAGCTACAGCAAATGAGAACACTGGGTTAGATATTCACTGTGCATCATGTGGCAGTATACTACCTGTACAGTGGTAAGTTCGTAAAATGGCATGTATATGTTTGGGCAGATCGCGCGCGAGCATGGCATCAGATTCATGGAGACATCTGCCAAGTCCAACATCAACATTGAGCGTGCATTCTCAGAGCTCGCTGAGGCCATTTTGGACAAAACGGCAGGGCGCGAGGCGGACGCGGATGCGGCGCGTATCGCCGTCGAGCGCCGGCCGTCGCGCGCACCACCTGCACGCGCCTGCTGCTCCTAACTCTTCTCACCGCCCGATTTTCTCAAACAGCAACGCTGTACTGCCGGCCGTCGCGCGTACCGCCCCGCGCACGAGCCTGCCGCTCCTAACTCCTAGCACCGCCAGATATTCTCCTGCTGCAGCACTACAGGCCGCACCACCCCGTCGAGCGCATTTTTCACTCGCGCTCGCTACTCCTAACTCCTCGCATCGCCCATAAATCTCTTGCTGCAGTGCTACAGTGCATCACCGCCGCCGTTGAGCGCATATCCACACGTGCTCGCCGTTCTTAACTCCTGGAACCACCCGTGATTCTCTTGGTGCAGCACTATAGCGCTGCACCGTCGGCCATCGAACGCATCACCTGCTCGCGCTCTTAACTCCTCGCACTTCTCGATATTTTCCAGCTGCAGAGCTATAGCGTCCAGCCGCCGGGGGTCGCGAACACGCGCTCACCGCTCCTAATTCCTCTCATCGACCAATATTCTCCTTCTGCAGCGCCGCCGTGGAGCGGTTCATTCGCATGCGCTTGCCGTTTGTAACTCCTAGCACCGGCACATATATTACACGGAGAGATTAAACTGTGTTTGTATAACCCTAATTATATTGTTACCTCCACGTGCCGGTGCGCCCGCGTCTCAAGTGAATCTCGACGTATAGGCGCGCGCATACATTTCATATTTTGAGTGCGAAATGTTTGATCTACAATTTGATTGAATTCAACTAGAGCAGGCGGCGGGGCGGGGGCGCGCACCCACCCCCCGTTGCACGTTGTGCTTAAGGCACCGATTGCTTCCGGTACAGTTCCTTAAGCCGTTACGTAAACAGATGTGTTATGTTTGAATAAGGTGTTCAAAGCTTAGTTTTGTCTGGTGCGACGTTTTATACCAACAGAGGCGGGGGCGTGCGACCCTTCTATTTCAGTTTGTATGCCCACTGCCGCATTGTTGGTGCTGGTGACTACATCGCGCCGCCGCCGCGCACCCGCATACAACTTGGCGCAGTCTGCCCGCTTTCGCCCGCGCTATCCAGCTGCTCGCCCACCTCGGTTACACAGGACTACAGGATACAGTTTATCAGGCATTGACGGCCAACAATGTTCCGGCAGCGACCGGCCCCGTGCTGGTGCTGGTGCCGACTCAATATCGCGCTACGGTATTACGTTTAAGCATTACGTGTGAGCAAGTGCACTTGGGATTCAGCAGCCGCCGCCACCGTCGCGCGCATTTCTTGTTGGTGGCGGGGTGGAGGGCCTGATGGGGTATTTGGGGTTGTTTGTGCGCCTACGCTGCTTCAGTTGCGATCAACATTTAATGAATCGTAAAGAACGTGGATGTAAATGACTAGTATATTGTACGGTGTATGTGTCTCGTCAGTTTTTACCTGCTTTTATAAATAAATATCGGCATTGTATATTATGTTCATAATAAACGATTTATCGTAAACCATACCGTTTCATTGACACTCGTCCGTCCTGGCGGCGTGTCGGATTCGCACCGACACCCGCCCACTCTTGTTTGATTGTCAAATCATCTATGATATAATTTACATGACCCGTAGTTCCTGGAAGAGTTCTTATCAAACAAAGGGCACGCAGAAGCACTTGGGCTACGTACCCCATTCACTGTCAGTGGTGATAAGTTATTCCGATGGAGCATATGGAGAAATGGCAGAGAAGCTGCAGTAACGTGGCTTGCATACCGCATCTGTGGCACTGCAACGTCGATACGTATGTCGTGAACGATGTGTAATTTCATACAAAAATGGGTTACGTCACGATCGGCGAGCGCTGAGAAAACGCTATCGCCGGTCGCCGGCCAGGGGTCAGGGGTCCGGTGCCAGGAGCCGGCCGGGCGGGCACTCGCCGCCATGCCGCGCCCCGCGCTGCTACTCTGCTTCGTCACAGCGGCCATTTCAATTGATCGTGAGTTTTTATTTAACTAAACAGACCAATTGTTTTATACGCTGTTAATTTTCGTTTCAAGGTTCAAATTATCCAAAGGGTGAACTTTTGAAGATGTTAAAATTTGGAAGCAAATATTTTAATAATAAATAGTCACATCCGGTCTAAAATTTACGGAGAACCTGGTGGATCAAGAGAGTTTTTTTTTTATGTAGTAGTGCTTAACTACGATCCCACTCGCACAACCATTAGGCCAGCGAGATACTTGTGCTCGCTGGCCTAATGGTTAGAGCGTGCGGCTTTTCATTCCGAAGGACGCGGGTCTAATCTCGGCATGTACCGATAACTTAATATTTAATTTATGTACTTTTGTGAACTTTAGTTACAACAGCGATGCGTGAGGAACCGCACACTGAAATTATCTTTGTGTGTGCGACCGAGCAATGGCGGTATAACCATAAACCCGGTCAGGCAACTGGCTGGATGAGGCTTCAGCAGCCTTGAAGTATAAATAACTTTTCAAATGCCTGGTGCAGAAAGCAACGGGAAACCACTGCCCTATATTCCCTAGTATTCAGCATGGAAAAGTCCAAAAAAAAAAAGGACTGTATTACGCTGATCGCGAACCTTCACTAGAGGCACTTTAAGAAGAAGAAGAAGACGATCCCTGATGAAAGCCGAGATGTAATCCAAGTGCGTAAAACGCAATAGTCTAGACTAGGCAGTAGCCTACTCATTCTTCTCATGTTTACCTACCTCCTGGTTACTGAATGTCTTCTTTGTGCGACTGTTCCATCGCGTTCAAAACTGCCAGTAGGTAATTGACGACATCTGCCCATATATTGCAGCAATAGTGGACACGCGATTGTATGTGTGTATTTGATTAGTAGTAGGTCGAAGCGTGCCTGTGTGGTCTTTCTTCGATATCGGATACCCTGGTTGCTTCTTTAACCAGTTGGGAGAGATTATTTTACAAAAGGAACTATGCAGGGAGATAAGCAAAACGTTTTGCTTCTCTCCCTACGTAATCAGGGCTCTGCCAGCGTCAGTCGGCTGGCAATCCCGTGGTTGATGTGTTTCGGGGGTTATCGCGGACGGGGTCGCCACGGCAACCAGGCGCCGCGCTCTGCGGACTGATTGTCGTCGCCATAAGAAGCGAGCTGCGCTCGACGTACGGGCTGCAGCAGGAACGGTACATTGACCTAAATTGTAATTTAATGACATATCGAGAAGTCTTGCAAACAGGAGCCTGACTTCAACCGGTAAGTAATAGGGGGACCGGAAAGTAATGTCGTTTCTGCGCATGCCAATACTTGATTGTCATTTGTCAGCTCATTGTTTTGTTCAGAGGCGTACCAAAGACATTGTGAGGTTATAGTGATTTCTTTACTTATAGACAATTGAATTACAATTTTTTTTTGTAATTTTGGGTAAAATGGCCAGCCAAATACCAGAAGAGGTACACATCCGGCATTGCATGCTCTTTGAGTTTCGCAAGGGAAATAACGCAACAGTTGCTACCAAAAACATTTGCGATGTTTATCCAAATGCACTGGACATTCGTAAATGCCAAAGGTGGTTTTCCAAGTTCAAATCGGGTAATTTTGATCTTTCCGACTCGTATCGATCAGGAAGACCATCAGCGTTAGACAACGACGTGTTAAGGGCGGAAGTGGAAGCAAATCCGTGTCAGACGATCGAGGAATTGTCAAACAGTCTCAACAAACCTTGGTCGACCATCCAAGAACATTTGAAGCAGATTGGAAAAGTAAGCAGAGCAGGTGTTTGGGTCCCGCATAATCTGTCCGAACAGAATAAGGCTAACCGATCAATCACATGCAACTTATTGCTTCAACGACACAACACAGAAGCGTTTTTTGATCGCTTGATCACAGGAGATGAGAAATGGGTCCTGTATGATAACCCAAAACGCAAAAGGCAGTGGCTCTCTCCAAATGAAATCCCTCGGAGTACTGCTAAGCCAGGTTTACACCCCAAAAAAGCGCTTTTGTGTGTTTGGTGGAGTATTCGCGGCATTGTTCATTTTGAATTACTGAAACCTGGAGAAACTGTTACTGCAGACCTCTACAGCGAACAATTGCAGCGAGTCAATCAATCTTTAATTGAAAAGTGGCCAGCGATTGTCAACCGAAAAGGCGTCATTCTCCAACATGACAATGCAAGACCGCACTGCGCAAGGCGAACTCTAGAAAAAATTAATGAATTGGGGTGGGAGGTGCTGCCTCATCCACCATATTCGCCCGATGTTGCACCATCGGATTTCCACTTATTCCGAGCGCTGCAACACTTTTTAAGTGGCAAAACATTTGCAAATTTGGATGATATCCAAAATGCCATCTCTAGATATTTTGCCGAAAAACCAATTAATTTTTATCGATCAGGGATTGAAAATTTACTCACTAGATGGCAAAAGGTTATTGACAATGATGGGGAATACATCATTGATTAAAAATAAAGACTCGTTAAAAATGTATGTGTTTGTATTTAGCGTAAGAAAACGACATTACTTTCCGGTCCCCCTAATACAACGCGTAATCTTAGGTGAGCGCTGTGCCGCAAGCGCCCGAACGCGTTTGGTACGGCACAGTTTCCATTGGATGAAGCGGCAGAACTGATACACTAATTCATTTATAAAACAGCGCCATGCGTGATCGAGCTGGAGTGCGCGGAGTGCGTGCCGGACAACATGCCGCTGGTGGCGTCGCACCGCGCGAGCAGCGGGGAGGTGCGCGCGGCGCCCGGCGACGAGCTGCTGCTGCAGTGCCGTGGCGGCAGCTTCATTGCGTACCCGCTGCGCGCCACGCTCGCGGCCGCGTGCGAGGCGGGCCGCTACCGCGTGCGCCACGACGGCACGCTACGCCACCTGCTCGAGCTCGGATGCCAGGAGAATATCTTTGAGGATGTCCAGCATAAGGTAGGCGCACCACCGTACAGCCCACTAATATGGCAATAACCCGTTGAAATTGTGATATTATAACGGTATATTTCATTCAAGGTGGAGGACTGTGAGCCTCCGTTGCAGGGCCGGGCGTACCGGTTGCAGGAGGCACGTGGCGCCGTGCACCTCGCAACGCTTTGCTTCGACCAGGACCAAGGCGTAGCAGTGCGTGCGCGTACAACCAACGCGCCCGGCAACGCGCTACCGCTCCCACCGCACGCCGACAGCGACGCACACCGCTCCCTGCTCGGCAACTTCAATCAGATGTTCGACGCCGCCACGCGCCATGCCGCCGAGAGACTCTACTCCAACGACGAGCGGATGAACCGGCGCCTGCGTGAGATACTCAAACACGACCGCTTCTCGTTCGCCGAGCAGGCGCTCACGGCAGCGCCGCTGCTCGGCGCGCAGTACTTCGACGACCAGATGGTGCGCGTCGCCGAGTTCGTGTCCAACAAGGTGGCGGTGTGGCGCAGCGTCGCGAGCGGGAACCTGCGCCATTTGCAGCGCGACGTCGCTAGGCTGATGAGGACCGTGCGCCCGCCCGCCACGCTCGACGTGTACGCGGGCACGCATGACACACTCGCGCTCCGCACTGGCCGCACGAACACTAAGATATTCCTACAGCACGAGAGGTTCCCCGTACCCCGGTACATGTGGACGGTGGTACACGACAGGGCGAGCGGGAGGGCGCTGGCCGTGGCGGTACTGAACGACCCGTTCGTCTCAATGAGCGAGGTGCGGGGGGCGATCCTCTGCGAGAGCATATGCGGGCGGGTGGCATGGCTGCACGAGCTACGCCGGCACCGGCACTATGAGAGCCCGCTATACGGGCTGACCTTCTGCTGCGCCGTGCGCGACCTGGCCGCTGCGGTGCGCGAGCTGCCGGCCGGTCTCGTCGGCAACGTGACCGCCGGCAGCGCCGGGATACTTACGGACTTGCTCGAAACTAACGGCGTGTGAACGAAGTCGACAGCGACGTGACCATAATCGTATCAATAGATAGCTGTAAGTTTCTGTAAGCTTTGCTGTTGACCATTATCCATTTTCGCGAAATCTTGCTCGGACACGCGCCACACTGCCCACGCTGTGGCACACGCGGCGCATCAAAGTACTCAAACACGATGCGGGTGTCTTCAAGAAGAGTAAATAGGCTGTTACTAGGTTAGACATAGACCATGTTAACACTTAACTACACGAGGGATCGTGATCAAGCTCAAACCTTGTCAATAAAAAAAACACACATTAAGACTAAGTGCACAGTACCTCGCAGGACCGGCAACTGCGCGGTACAAGCGTTATCGTATATATTAGGGCGCGGCACCACGCGGCATCGCGTATACTTGAACCGTAGTAATATCTATACGTTTGTTTCGAGCTGTTGAATCGGTCCGCGCGTCTCGCGACGTACGGACGGACGTACAGTGCGCAGGAGCTGCGTGTCGGAGCGCTACTGTATTTCTATCTATTTGTTCATCAACGTAATCGTAAAAGAGATGCTATTTATAATCTTAACTGTAAGTACTATACAAATAAAATAGGTAAAAAATGGAGTCGGTAAAGTGTTTCACTTAAAATAGAGTGCACCCGTGTCAGTTTTGTCTTCTTCTCCGACGTTTCAGTCATGTTAAAAAAATCCATATGTAAATTGTAACCTCCCCAGCCATTCTCAGCGCGCAGCAACGCGTGTCTGAACTTAGCCTAATTCTGCAGCCAGCACCGAACCCATAATCCTGTTGAAGCTACAAGCAGCAGACCCGGCGACGGTGTTAGATAAAGACCAGCGTCTCACCGGAAGAGGCAGGAGCGCGCGTGCCGCTGCTTTTGGTATGGATGCCACGGTTTTGTAGAATGTTTTTCAAGAATTTTTTAGAACTGTTAGGGTCTCTATTTACTGCACATTAATCAAACAAATTCTTTCAATGATGGTAGTTGTTTTGTATATTTATTACAAAATATTATCAGTATGTGAATGTGATCTCGACGGCATTTAATCCTTCTCAGCGATGGCGGTCAAGTGCCGGTCGATTTCGCTCTCTGATAGGACTCTGCAAATGAAACAAAGCATAGCATTATGATGATGATTATTTTTGTTTCAATTGATTTAGGGAGTTAAAGCGAAGAACACGAAGAGTTATGCAATGAGCACTGGACCAACAGACCAGTAAATACCGACAAGCTTATACATTCGATCAGGGTGTTCAGAAGTCACTTCTATGGGGGTGCTGTCACCTTACAGCTTTGCGCTTGGGGGAGGACTCTGGAGGCTGATTATTGACTCTTTATGTCTGTTAGATACGAAGCATGTGACCAAAGACAAGTCCAATTGATGAACTTCTTTATCACCACTATTGACCATTCTGGAGCTATAATGTTTAGATAGGTTTTTTATCACTGTGGTAAACTGACACACATTGAGTTCGCCGCCAGAACAACATACATGTTTTCTTTTTATCAGTGTGCAGATTGACTCATTTATTAATCAGCTCAAGGCCATCACAATCTCTACAAAGCCTTATGCTAACTTTATTGCTATAGGTTTGAGTGCATGGTTGGTTGTATGCAGCACTTACCTGAATGTGGGGTCCTCCTTGGTGACGATTCCGATCTCAATGTCGGATGCCTTGAAGTCCACGGCGAGAACCTGCGCAAGGCAAGCTACCGCCAGCTGCACCGCCTCCTCTGTGCTTAGCGATGAGCGTTTCTTAAGCTGATGATGTAAACAACAAGCTCTTTGATTTGAAGACAAACAAAATCTTTATAAAGATCACAATTCAGCCAATGCAGACTAATAAATAAATAGAGCAGTGCAGTGAATGAGCAACATACATGAGCTATGTAGTGAAACTAAAGAACCAATAATGCAGCACCTTCGTGCCCTGAGATTGTAGAGCAACATGATTACAGCTCTCAGTAGGATCACAGACTGAAAACTTAATGTAGTTATATAAGCGATTCCATCTTAGATCACATCATCGTCATCGGTAGGTGGTCTTTCTCACTGAGGTGCGTAACCGTCCAGGATACTGTATGTTACAGATAATATTTCAATATAAGCTCGTTACCTTCTTCTCGAGGTACGCGTTGGCGTCGGTGGCTTTGGCGCCGGCCGCGACCGCCTTGTAGGAGCAGTAGTAGCCCGACGGGTCCGTCTTGTACACGGCTGGCCCGCTCTCCGCATCATACGCGATCAGCATCATGCCTACGGACCGTGTGACACAACAACACTTATAACAGCCAATTTAGGTCCCTACTGCTGGGGCACAGGCCTACCCTCAATAGGAGGGCAATTGGGCCATAGTCACCACGTTGGCTCAATGCGGGTTGGTGACTTCACACATACCTTAGAATAAATTCTAAGTCATGTGCGGATTTCCTCACGATGTTTTCCTTCACCGTTTGTATTTAGCTGTTGTAACTAAAGTTCACAAATGTACATAACTTAAATAAAGTCATCGGTACATGCCGAGATTCGAACCCGCGACCTTCAGAATGAAGGCCGCACGCTCTAACCATTAGGCCAGCAAGCTACTACACAACAACACACGTCACATCAATGTGCTGCTTGCACATATTTTTTATACATCACTGAAGAGTACCCAAGTCACAATGATTTAGGATGCAATAGAAATTCTATTTTTACTATTTTATAAAAAATATCTCCTGATACAAGTGTTAACTTTATTTTAAGATTGGTGGGTGATGAAGAATTTTACATTGCACAATCCATTATTACTCAAAAAGTAATGAAAAAAAATAAGCAGAATGATTACATGATATTAAACAGGTCTATAAAGTAAGTTAAAACTCATTACCCATAATATGGGTATTGAGCTTTTACTTAAAGTTAATAGCAGTACAGTTGTAATTTGGTTAATAAGGATGTTTACACAACAGACTATACTCCTAACCTTGAAGTAGACATACAAAATAAAGTAATACTTCTACACATCCATCTTGAAACATAAATAGATGCTAACTGTTACCAGCCAATTCATATAATAGGTAGGGGAAAAAGAAATCCATTATTTTTATATGAGCTTCAGGACTTTATTTAACATGCTTCGGATTGTCCGATTTGGGTCAAATATGCACCGTTTTGTTCTATGATTTGTTGCCATTTTAAAGGTAACTTCATAATGCCTCTCTCGTAGAAGTCCTGGTCTCTATTTGCAAAAAACTCTAGTAGCCGATTTTCACAATCTTCCCTAGATGCCAATTTTTTATCACTAAAGAAATTTTGTAATGCAAGAAAAAGATAGTAATCGCTTGGTGCCAAGTCCAGACTATATCTCGGATGCATTAAAACTTCCCAACCAAGCTCCCGAAGTTTCTGGCGAGTCACTGTAGACGTGTGTGGCCTAGCGTTGTCCTGGTGGAACACGACACCTCTCCTGTTGGCCAATTCTGGCCGTTTCTGGTCAATTGCTATCTTCAAACGGTCCAGTTGTTGACAGTAGAGATCAGAATTTAGTGCTTGGCCATATGGAAACAACTCATAATAAATAATCCCCTTCCAGTCCCACCAAATGCACAGCAGAACCTTCCTGGCCATTAGTCCTGGTTTGGCCACCGTTTGAGGTGCTTCACTGCTCTTTGACCATGATCGTTTCCGCACAGGGTTATCGTATGTGATCCATTTCTCATCTCCAGTCACCATCCGTTTAAGAAATGGGTCTATCTCATTCCGTTTGGCCAAGGCTTCGCAGATGGAAATTCGATCTATCATGTTTTTTTCTGTTAATTGGTGTGGCACCCAAACATCGAGCTTCTTTTTGAATCCAGCTTTGTGTAAATGGTTTAAAACTGTTTTGTGGTCCATTTTTAGCTCCTGGGCGATGTTACGACTGCTAACATGCCGGTCAACTTCGATCATTTCTCCGATTTTATCGACATTTTCGGCGACCGGCCTACCTGTGCGAGGTGCATCTTTAACATCAACAATTCCTGAACGGAATCTACGAAACCAAAATTGCACATAATTGGCTGTTACAGTATCGGGTCCATAAACACCATTTACAATTTTAGCCGCCTGGCTTGCATTTTCGCCTTTGTCAAAGAAAAACTGTAAAATGTACCGAATTTTCTCTTTGTTCACTTCCATTTTCAACACCCTGTAACTCACAATTGAATGCACCAAACAAAAAACAGCAAAAGAATTTTTTTTCTGCGAAATGTCACCTTTCCAACGAGCATAAATCTGAAACTGTTTGATCGATACTTTACGAGAAATTTATTACTACAGCCATCTACCGAAAAAATAATGGATTTCTTTTTCCCCAACCTAATATTATATATGCAACATCATCAAAGATTAAATAGTTGCAGTTTATCCTCTATAAACATTTTAATAGAATTTATGACAGGATATTTTATAATGAAAGTAAACAAATAGTAAAATATAGAATAGACAAGAGCAACTGACTGCATCCAAGTGGGCGCATCTCTGCATTTTGTGTGTACACCTGTGAGATGTCTGCAATGCGGCGACACAACACATGTGCTGGGACAGGGCAGCCATACTTGTATTGCCAGTTGGCAGCTTCATAGCGAGCACGTGCTACCTGCGACTTGCTGTCCGCTGCACAAATAAATACTGGGTTATCATAACTGTAATTTTGTTAAATCCATTCTTAGTTGACTTCTAAATGGAAGAAATAATATCTCAACCAAATTTTGAGGTGAAAACCAAGAGCATACATACCAATCATGCCTGTCATGACACAGCCAATATTATTGGTGAGAGCAAAAAGGTGTGTGACAGAAGACGGGTCAAGCAGGCGGTCAGGGACCTTACGCTGTGCAGCCACCACAGCCGTATCAGAACCACGCAGTGCCACTGACGTCAGACCTCCCTGATTAATTGCTTTCAAAGCATACTCTGAAAATTTAATATATAATAATATTACTAACATTGTATTCACAGAGTGGTTTTGTGATGTCCACATAGAGATTATTCCCATGGATATGGATATTATTATAAATCTATCATTGCAATCTATATGGATATCTTTAATCGAGGCCTATAATCAGCAGTAAGCGGACTCTGTTACAACCTACTTAAGGTTTTAAGGCATTATTTGTCATTGATATTGTAAACGCATATGTAAATTAAACAAAATAGTTAATAATGAGTAATTAATGTGGTACCCATTTTGATATTCAGTAAAAGCCGCTGTCCAAATTTTATGAAAAAAAACAGTACGTCGTCGAGATACGATAACACAAGTTTGTGAAAATATTTTATTTTGAGTCTAAGTTGAGTTTTAATCCTTCAACGCTCGTTACGGTTATGCCTGAATTTTCAAACTACTCACCAACTTGGTACAGTCTTCCTTCAGGAGAAAATATAGTAATATGTCTATCAAATCCTGCACTGCTTTCACGAGCCATAGTTATTTCTGTTATATCTGTAGTTTAGTATTCACTAGCAGCAAAAGTCCTGATCCAATATGTTTGACAACCACATCTGCTTGTCATCGTGAGCGTGACCGCTTCAATTTTTAATACTCATCGAGTGTCTCATATGAAATTTATAAAAACTTCCCACGAAAGAAATTTATATAAACTTGTTAAGTAAATGTATATACATAAATTAAATGTATCAAATTATTAAATTAATCAAAATAGTACAAAAATTTAAGCGATAACGAAATATTGTATGTTTATTAATAATTTAAGTTGGATTTTATCTCAATAATTATTTAAATATTAATATAAATAAGATGATTTGTGTCAAATAGAATATTGAAATTTAATTGCATTGATGTTGCATTAATATTGAATAATTCATGTATTTATACCAAAAGATCAGTAATTTATTTGTTCATGTCGCGTTTGATATTTATTTTGTAAGGCAATTTAGATTTTTTTTTTATGGTATCCCAAAAAGCGGTTGGCTCTGCTGGATTTTAAATATCTTTCTCTTTCTTTTATGACAAGATTATGTATATTGTGTTAGTTGGTACGAGTATTGCGTAGGGGAAGGATGTGTGTATTAAACTTTGTTTTTAATTAATTTTAAATGTACTGTTTTGCCAATTTTTAAAAAAACCTGATGTTTTATTTTTACCCTGTGATATAAATAGATGGTAAATCAACGATACGACCGAAATTTTGCCGAGTTTCAGTTATCAAAACAATGACAGAAACCGTTATAAATACAAACGAGAGGAAATCTCTGTTTTCTTCTTTTCTGGAACTCCTGGAGGCGAGAGAAAAACAGGTACAAGCAGAAAGACAGCTTGAAGAAGAAAAATATCAGCGGCGAACTCAGAAAATATATGACTTCCATGGTAAGTTTATTTCAAACAGTTTTTTACAAAAAAGTTTACATTTGTAAATTTTAGGAACTTTGTATTAAATAGACACCATTTTTACTTTATCTACCGGAAAGTCAGATCTAAATTTTATTATGTTCAAACATGTGTTCTGTTTAACACAAATTTTAAATAATTTCTTTAATGTATGTACATTCTAAAATTTACTTTAAAATTTATTTAGATAAATTTGGTTGCAACCAACTATTGTCCAATGTTGTTAATGCCCACTAAATGTTTTATAATCTGCATTGACTAAATCAATGTCTCTTCTCTCTTCTCTTATACTTATCCTGTACTCTACTAAGTTTACTTCAGTTCTTCACTATAAGCAGTGACTCTGAATAACTTAGAAAAAAAGCTAATATATGATGTACTTACACAGAATTTCTGCATTTGTAAAGGTTTATTATAACAAGAACGGAGTCATGAGCCTCAACCATAACATTATCCTGTTTTAACTTAATTTTTCCAGGCTTAAAATTTTGTGTGGTAGTGGTAGTCAATTTGCATTCAAATCATATAAACCTCATGTTTTTGCTCTTGTTGAAGATGTATTATTAAAATTTTGTGTTCATCTAATCAGTTTGTACATGAGCTAAAGTTCTATTTAAAAGTTTCTTAAAAATCAAGTTGAAAGTCTTATATATAACTTCCTTTTTGATGTTCATGCAGAGTTGTCTTGTATACTGATGACTTTTGATAATTTTTTTACTTTGACATATCGGGTGATCAGGTTTACACAAAACATATTACAGTTTTACACATCAGGAACATGATTTGAAGAAATTACTCATTTTCCTTTTTTCTCTTTATTCTGGCACATGTATCCAAAAAAAGAAAAAATTAACATAGAGACAACAGAAGATTGTGACAGCTCAAAATAAAAAAAAGTTTTAAAAATGTTCCACAGCTCATGGTTGTTCTGTAAGGTTTGAGTGAACATGTGTCGTTGCAGAGCGCCAGCGTCGCGAGGCGGTGGAGCTGCGCCGCTGCCTGGAGTACGTGTCGCAGCACGCGCACGTGCTCGAGACGGCGCTGCGGGGTGGCGCCGGCGGTGGCGCCAGCGGAGGAGCCGCGGGCGGAGGCGACGGACTCCCGCTGGGCGCGCCGCTGCTGCGTCAGGCCGCCGCGCTGCAAAGCTGCATGGCGCAGTGCGTGGCCAACGCGGCCCGCATCCGGCAGCTGCTGACCGCTGCGCACCGGCCCCAGATGGACGCTATGCTCGCTAAAATGGTAGGCCACTTTTTAGTTGCTTAAGCCCCATAAAACATCGTAGTATCGCCGTAACGGACCACCGTCCGGCACCGGGCGCGTCGCGTCCCCTTTGCTCACTTTTGTTATAA
This sequence comes from Troides aeacus, assembly GCA_033220335.2. NCBI lineage: Eukaryota > Metazoa > Arthropoda > Insecta > Lepidoptera > Papilionidae > Troides > Troides aeacus. The sequence continues at coordinate 12,069,138 of CM067282.1, forward strand.
GAAGAATATATAAATATCGGATCATTTTAAATATATGCGCGCCAGTTTATTATTTGTTAGATTTTCTTTGGAGGCTTGTCTATATGCCGGTGCGCAGATGAACGTCAGGAGCCGCAGCGCCGCGCGCGGTGACTCATTCTGAATATTAAACGCGGTGTGTGGAGATTATTTCGGAGATCTTTTCACACGCAGTAATGCTGGGAACAAATTTTACATTGACTTGGGACGCAATTCGGGGGCCCGTTCGACGGAAGGTACAACGGCCGGGGCTCTCTTACTTGTAATTGACACGGGGAGCCGTGCCGGTTTCAGCAATCTACTTGGTGTAGCACAGATCTGCCAGATTATAGGTATTTTTTTAATATTATTAATGATGTAAAATAATTAAGGAAAATAAATCGATGTTATTTCATAAATATTGTGGTGGACGTATTAGAGAGATTTGTGCTCTCCTGTCATCGTGATCGCGGCGGAGCCCGCGGCGCGCGCACTTCTAATTGTGGAGTTGTTACTGTTGCATCGCTAATGTTAACAATTATTTATTGCCACCGGCCACGTGTTGCGCTCCAATACATACATACTGCCAAGTCTGTGCGCGCAGGATTCAAATATGTTCAGGTTCCAACTTGTTTAACTCGGTCAAGGTATTGGTGAGAGACCGAAAACAAAGTGATGTACAAGGCGGGCGCACGCTCGCGCTAATTGAACAATTATCCGTTCGTTAAACGAATCAAGTTTGGCGATGGGCGGCGCGCGGCGCTGTGCGGTTCGGCGCTGTGCGGTGCGGTGCGGTGCGGTGCTGACCTCATCGCGGCCGAGCGGGCAGGCAGGCGCTCACCCCACGTTTCGTCCGTAGCGTTCAGTTGACATACCGCTCCGGCCCGCTTTTATCCGTAGCGGCGCACGCACGCACGCGCGCACGCTCGCACGCACGCACGCCGGATGCGTAAACATTGTTACACATTGCGGCGGGCACACGCGCTGCGGGCGCTGCTGACGACTGTCGTCGCTAGGTGCGTTTTCGGAGCGAACACGTACGGGGTCGCTGCGGTAACCAGGCTGCGCGCTACGCTACACATACGGGGTGCACCTGGAACGGCACATCGCTCATGCGCCAGGCTCTCATACGACTTCCCTGATACGATCGAGACCTTTGACTTGGCAACAGAACAGGAAGTCCTGCAAGCGGCGGCCTGACAGCGAGCGGAATGCATGCACAACAAGTGTAAGAGATCTGAAGAGAGTATAAGCATACTTAAAGTACCCTCTTTACTTTTCTTCTTGGACGTTTTTCAAGAATATAGTGTTCTTTAGAGAACTAATCTCGAAAAACATCGGAACGTTGAAAAATGTCGGAATTCCTTATTACGAGTTTCCGGTATTACTTCTGATAAACTACCACTTGGTACTATTGCATTGCTGGCAATGAAATTTGAGCCATATACAATGACAATAATCGAGGACTGTAAATCGTCGGCGTCGATTGCCCGCCTGTCACATTTGCGTAAGTCATGCGGCGGGTAGTGTTGCCGTAACTTATCCAATTATTGTACCGCTGTCCACCACCGCCACCGCCACCGCCACCGCCACCGCCACCGCCACCGCCACCGCCCACCGAACCCCGCGCGTGTCGCTTCCGACGTATTCTTGTTTTTGTCCGTGTGGGGTCCGTGCGCCGAGCAATCATGACCCGGCGCATGCACACCGACTTCCCTGTTTAGTTTCCTCGGTACTGCTAGAACGAGTGGGAGCGTAGCAGACAGGGACCTTATTACACGAAGAGTTGGTCGGCGTGCAACCGCGAGAAGTAGACTGGTACAAAAAAGGATTCATAGCGATTACTTCCGGTCCGCCGCCACGAAGCCGTACACGTACAGGATTGTGACAACCCTCTTCCTAAGCACTCGCCGCGGACCTCTTCACCCCTTCGGCCCACTCGTGTTACTTGTGGTGTTTAAGGGCTGCAAATGCCGAACACAAGTTTGAATCAACCTGTTCACAAGATCAAGTTGTGTGGCGCGGGGAGTGTGGTGCCCCGACCGCATCCGAATGAATATACTCTATTTCTGGGAGAAAACAAGGTTATGTGGAATTCTTGCCCATCGTTACGTCGGTGCTTTGTGGGGGAGCTCTAGAATCTGCTAAGAATTGCCCCAAGCCCATACTTCCCTGCACTACACCTAAGCACGTTTCAAAGAAACCCGTGGCCCTGTCCAGCACCCTCGCTTTGTTCATCGTTTGTGTTTATCGTCTACCCGGGCCCCGCTCAGTTAGCATGTGATGAGCCCTCACTTTAAAAACTCACGAACCCTAAAACCTTTTTAGTGACTTTCTACGACGGACGCGAATTTAGCTTAGTCCTATTTTGTGGCTATTAAATGTTGCTATGATTCAAGTTTTACTAACTCCTCGGCGCTAGGATCGAACCCGCCGAGTAAGTCGCCGCTCGCCGCCCGCCGCCCGCCGCCGCCGCCGCCGGCCACTGACCCGCGTCGGCTGCGGGTGGTCACCGGCCTCACGGATCACTGACATAGTTTTTTCTGCCCGCCCACTCTGACCTCGCGCGAACACAAATCGCGGTAATAGCTCAACCTCTGAACCGGAAGCGCCAGCGCTTTATCCCGTCACGTGTCCCCGGGCAGCGGCGGCATCGCCCTAATAATAAAATTACAGTATAATGTTATAAACATTGTTCTGTCCGTCGTTATTGCCTGCTCGGGCGGGCGGGCGGGCTCGGTGGCGTCACCCCGTGACTATTTAAATATTATTTTAATTATCTTTAAAATAATCAAGCACGCCGCACACGCCGCACACCGCGCACCGCACACCGCGCACCGCATACCGCACACCACACACCGCGCACCGCGCACCGCACACCGCACACCGTACACCGCGCAACGCACACCGCGCACCGCACCGCCGCAGACTATGTACAGGGTGTCTGGTGGCAGATTTATGTTTTCAAATTTAAATAAAAAATAATATGTTTGACATATAATTTTACTAAAAGTATTAAAAGATAGAGTACAAATGCGGATTTCATTTGTTTAAAGATAATGTCATCCAAATGTCTTCCATCCTGTTGCACACACACACACACACACTGTTCGAAACGGAGCCTCGTATTCCGTGCCACACGCTGCAGTAAACTTGGTTCAATTGCGCTGATTTCGCGCCGAATATTTTCTTTTAAGTCCACAACAGTTCGCGGATCGTTGGCGTAAACTCTCTCTTTGAGGTAGCCGCACAAAAAACAATCCATTGGAGTTAGGTCGGGTGACCTCGGTGGCCACGGGATGTCCCCAAAGCGACTAATCAGTTTTTGAGGGAGATTTTCTCGCAACAAATCCATCGAAGCTCTGGCCGTGTGTGCGGTCGCACCTGTACCGCATCCTGTTGAAACCACGTGTGTGATGAGAATGATGAGAATGATGAATGAGCTCGCAGGTTCGGCAAAAAGAAATTCGAAATCATGAGCCGATAATTCTCACCATTGACATTCGTCGCTTGGCCCCGTGCATTTTCAAAAAGAAATGGTCCGATTATCCCATTCGTGGATAAAGCGCACCAAACAGTTACCCTTGGGCAATGTAATGGTTTTTGGTGCTTCAGTCGAGGATCGCGAGTTCTTAGAGCCCAGTAACGGCAATTTTGTGTGTTGTTCTTGTTTACGTGTCCGTTTAAATGAAAATGAGCCTCGTCGCTCCAAAAAATGGAATTCACAGTGCGAAAACGCTCCAACATGGTTTCACGAAAAAATTTGCGTGACGCAAAGTCATTTTTTTTCAATTCTTGAATTATTTGAATTTTAAAAGGATGAAAGTTCATATCTTTTTTCAAAATTTCATGCACGCATGCTCTTGGAAGTCCCAGTGAAGCTGCCCTTTTCCGTATCGAAAGTCGTGCATTTTCACGTAAACTGCGTTCAACCAGTTCAATGTTTTCGGGGGTCCTTGACGATCGACTAGGTCCTGGCCGTGGTGTGTTCATAGCCGAAGCAGTTGCGCGGAACCTCTCCACCCACGAACGAATTAAATTCACACTCGGCCCATCGCCTATCCGTCGAATATTGAAATGTGAACAAAACTGTCGGCTGTCGGAGCGAGTACGTAAGAATCGTTACTCTTGAAAAATGCTTCAATAGCGAACGCGCGATGCTCACCCGACCACTGCACCACTGCACCACTGCACCACTGCGACATCGTGACTAAGAAATCCGCACGATCGGTGATTCTAATGACTGACCACTGACCACCTTGCCCACCACCCCGCACTATTTATAACTTGTTGAGATATTCGTTTTTTAAAATATAAATCTGCCGCCAGACACCCTTTATTCATTGTTTGAATGTCATCGGTCCTTCATGATTTCATTTCTAATGAACTCTTGTAAATAGAATAGAAATAAATGATCGATTGGCTAACTTAGCCGCTCAAATAAGGCTCTATGCTCCTTCCCGCTGTCCTCGAAATGAAATAAAACCGTATCTTTGTGTCTGAGAGCAGAGGAACGGCTGCAAGCGTTCTCGGGCTTTAGGGAGACTAGTTTAGTCTTAAATAATCGCAGCGAGATCTATCATAAGGTTTGCGTTTTGACAATACTTTTACACAAAAACTGTAGAGCTTTTACCTGAAAAATAATATTGTTTTAAAAAAATCATTTGCGGTTGCGGTTGTTCTAGAAGAATATTTCGAACATTTTTTTTTTGTAATTCTTTATTACGGTCAGCAAAGCGGGCGGGGAGGGGAGCAGCTCGTGTGTACATTGTGATGGAATTGTAGCCGGCTGGACGGCACCCGTCTCAACACACTGTCGCGGAGAGAACCCCGAGCTGTATATGCGTTTGCGTGTGTACGCGTGTGTGTGTGTACGCGTGTGCGTGTGTGCGCGTGTGTGTGTTTAGCGCGCACCGCTTCTATCCGGAGTTTAAACAACGTGGAGTTCGGTGGCCACTGCCCCTCCGTCGAGTGGACTCCTGCTGGTGCTGGTGCTGCTGCTGCTCGCCCTAGTGTGCTGCCGGATGTGTTCAGCGCGGCGCGTGCGCAGGTTGTCGCGCGAGTGACGTCAGCCCGCCAGAGGACTTTGCCCGCAGGCTCCGTCGTGCCGATGGTGAAACATAAACAATGTGGTTCACAAAAAACGTGGCATTTGTGCTGGCGCGATTTCATTGTTATAACAAATTTAATTGGGCAAAAAAGTTAATTGACTGTAGTGTGGGCAACGCGTGAGGGGATGAGGGGGTGGGCCGCTCCTCACCGCTCATAGTCATTATGCTTTTCATACAGCAGTAAATGAAGGACGGAATATATAGAGGCACAAAATGTTCTCACCCGACTTACGGTCTGACTTTAGATGTGGACGTGAAACTGGCACTGGCCCCGGCACTGGCCCCGGCACTGGCACTGGCACAGTTTTAGTTGGTTAGTAGTCGGGAACATTGTTATTACTATTTATTTTGTTATTAATTTACCACTGGAAAGTGCGCCGCTATGGGCTGCCACACAATTGTTTGGTTCTTCTCAATCCTCAAAAATGTTAAATTGTGTTTTAGGAACATAAACTCAAACGAGAAATATGTTGTCAGCAAAACTTTTTTTTAAAACTAGGAACGGCTCCGTTCACAGAGTACAGAAGGACACATTAAGAGCTGACTGCACACGCAGAAATTCACTTCGAAGGCCACATCATCATCATCAACCGATAGTCATCCACTGCTGGGGACATCAGCTTCCTCCAAAGATTTCCACATCGATCGGTCCCGTGTTGCTCGCATCCACTGGAAGACCGCTATTCTTACCAGATCGTCGGTCCACCTTGTGGGAGGCTTCCTGATCATACGTCTACCGGTACGCGGTCGCCGCACGAGGACCTTACTGCTCTATGGCCGGTAATGGTCGGTCCTTCGAGCGATGTCTCCTGCCCACTGCCACTTAAGTCTATCAATATTTTGGGTTATGTCTGTATTCTCAGTCAGTACTATGCTCGTTAGTACCAACAAACCCTGAGTGCGGCACGGGGGCGGTGACGTGCAGGTTCAATGTTTCCACATTGCTTGTTTGTTATTTGACTTCGTAAAAACAACAACCACAATCGGACTTTTACTTGTCTTCGCACTCGTTACAAATGATGGGCTTGCCAGGAGTGGTGGGGAGGGGGTGTAGCCATATACATTCATAAATTCTTACATCTTTATTTTTCATTCTTACGTCTTACAAAATTATTACATCCCTTGCTTATTGTGCTACGGCTGAATTTCTGTTGTTGGAGCTCAATATGATGGGCACTAGAACGCTTCTAGGAGTAGTGTATTGTCCTTCTTCTATTTAGGGCTTGGCCTGTTTAGAAAACGCTCCCAAAAACTTAAGTTCGCGGTGCGGCACACTGCATGATCATGGACTTTAATACAGATCTTATAAAAATTCATCACGTTCTTTCAAACTTCTAAATATGATAGAAGCTGTCAATTCCTCAACTTCCCCTCTTAAGGATATTCAGTGAAATTTTCTCATTGATCTTATTATTTATGCCTCTTCTGACCATCTCCTTTTACCGCCCTTGGTTTTTCCCGGTACGATCTCATTTATGCATCGTACGAGCCTAAAGCCTTCAAAAATAATCCTCAGTGCTGAGCTTACGTAATTTGAATAAAATTGATATTGATCAACTCTCAAGTGATGTCGCAAGTTTAATTATAATAAAGAAGATAAAGATCTTCTAAACCAGCTAGAGCGTCCGCCGTTGTATGGGCCGTCGGCGTTTGGAAACGTCCACGCGGCGGCTGAGCACCGCTCCGCGTCCGCGTCCGCCTCCGCCTCCGCCTCCGCGTCCGCCCCCGCCTCCGCCTACAACGGCTCACTGTTACCAAACGCAGAATTATACAATTTTACTTGTTCTCTTCTCAATTTTAAATTATCCTACAACTCCTTTATACCTAAAAAAAAAAAAAAAATTTCTTTCTTCAACTTTATGACAGGGACCTCCGTTCAACTACTAGTTTCAACTACTACTAAATTAGTATTCCGCAACACTTCACTAGCTTTGTGGGAACGTGTTCCATAGTTCAGACAGCACCACTCGGGAACCACTTGCTCAACGATGAAAGTAGTGGGAGAGCTCCAGAGAAGGAAGTTTTTAGAAGAATTGTAAAAGAATATTACCTGCTCACACATGACTAGTTTTGTCATGTGTATTTTATTTATGTATTTTTTTGTTTATTTTATACATTACGTATACACATTTCATCATTTGAACATGTATTCATTTATTTTTAGTTTGTATAGGTAACTAAAAACGAGGCGTGATATATAATATATGTATGTATGTATGTATGTATGTATACAACTGTTAATTTATGTTACAAGATAAAGTGTTCCACCTCGCCTACCGCAGCATCTCGCCACTTCCATAGGCGAGGTTTAAAGGTGACAATTAGTGAACTTGATAAATAAATGTGTACGCGAATGGAGCGGATGGAGCGGATAGAGCGCGGTGCAGCCGATCGTGCGCCGCGTGGCGTCGTGCTGCGCGTCGTGCAGCGCGTCGTGCCGGGCCCGTGGCGGGCTCGTGCCGGCCCGCTACTTAATTGTAGTGACATCATCTGGACGTTGCGCGCAGCCGGGGCCCCAATTAGACACCGGCGCGTTAATTCAGCGAAGCGTTGTCACGGCGGCTCCGGGCGCGCCGTTCTCTCGGCCCTCGCTCCCAGACAAATTTGCATTTGCCTTTTTACTGTACATATCGCAATTTATAGCTCGTAGTTTGGTTGCAATTGGTTGGTTGCGAAAGGTACGTATGTGACGTGACAGCAAGGTGTAGCAGGGTCTCGTTGTACCACTGAGATGTAAGGTGTTCGTTGGTCTCGTCACCCCGACGATTTAATCGATTACAGCATGCGCAGCAGGAGCAGGCATGGTGCTCGCCGCCACGGTCCGGCAGCGTGCCGCCTGGCCCGGTGACGCCCCGCAGCGTACACTACACGAGGATGTGGCCGGATGGTGCGCCGAGCGCAACGAGCGCACGCAGCGCGCCCCTGCCGCCGGCCACCGGACGCGGCCGGAGGCCCGCACTCGCCGGAACCGTAGCGGAGCGGCGCGGTGGCTGCGGAGGAGTTTGAATGGCTCACTGAACCCTTCACCCGACTCCAAGCGTACTGCCGCTCGTGTCCACTACGCTGTAGTGTTGGGGCGGCAGCGCGTGGTTGTGTCGGGCGTCGTCGGTCGCAGTGCAGCCTCCGGAATGTACATCAGTACACCGTAGTGTACAATAAGTTAATTATTAATATTCACATGATATATTTGTTTACGTTATTATTCTTACGTCGTAATGGCGGCACGCGAGAGAGCGTGACAGTGCGCGCGCGCAGCCGACCGCCGCAGCATCGACCGCTCCGCGTGTAGGCGGAAATTCGCTTTCTAACGCGCATCGTGCGCGCTAATCGCGGAGAAAGCGCACAACGCAATTAGCGCGCCGCCGCCGTGTGCGTCGTGCGACAACGTGCGTTGTGCGGTGCGGTCTGCGGTGTGCGCGGCAAGCTACCCTCTGAATACAGAACCCTAAATAATATTCCACGTCACTGCTCACCGCCCGTTCGCTGCGCCTCTCTTGACCCTTTGCTTCCTCTGGTGTGCCATCGTGCCGCAACCCTGCTCCACTTGTGCGGTCCACGCGCGCTGCGGCCCCGTACGATGTGCCGCAATCCTGATCACACGCAGCCGGTGCAGCCGGCGCCCGGACGCCAAGCCGAAACTCAAGGATTATTAATACTATTAACTATTCCGGAGAGAGTCGGCTGTAGTACAGGTAGAGCGAATGATTATCAGTTCGCGTTTTCCCTTTCGTCGTGTATGCAAAGATGCGTCGCTTCTTGGAAAAATCAAAAGAAATTATAGCTCAATAAGAAGGGTCAGAGCGCGGTCAACGCGGTCGGTGCGTCGCACACGCGGCACGCCCGTCACCACCGCAACCTCCACCACCGCCACCCTCGTCACCCCCGCCTTATGCTGCTCTACCCGGCTCCTCTACCCTTTATTTTCATAGTAATGCAGCATGTTGCTTGTGCTCCGGGCTAATCCCTATAACATTGGAACAGCTCGGGGCCGGAAGTCCCGCCGGATGACACGTTGCGTCTCGGCACGCCTCGCTTCGCCGCGGCTCTGCCGCACTCGCACTCCTCACAGACACACCGTGCCGGATACAAGGCTTCATTAAACGGAGCGCTTGCGCTGGTGGCGACTGCCCCGCGGCCGGTGAGCTTTGGTTCCAGCGCCAGAAGCAATCGAATGCCTCATAAAACTAATATTCGCTTAAATATTAAAATATAAGCGAATATTTCAGCTATAAATATAACTAAAATATTCGCTTTTATTCTTAACGCTAAGGGATGTGTGGTGTCAGGTTCTGCGCCAATTTCGAGGGTAGACTGGAGTCGTCCAACACAGTGCAAGGTTACGGCGACTCACTTACCTCATACTCTGTCACTTCCACTAAGGCCAACAGCTCTGCCTGGTATACGATGCTGAAGTTTCCCAACTTTAGTTTCTTGTTGAGGAACTCTACGGCGTCTGGTGGCTGGTTGCACCTTTTTCGCACCTTACCCCAGGCAGGGGAATACCACTCCAATCTGAACGGACGGGTGTTGAGTACTTTTGCGCCTTCCATTTAGTGGTTGATAAATGATTATTCACTAATCGTGAAACTACCCCTCATTAAAATGAAATCTAAACGTGTTTAGTAAGTGGGCAGGTTATTTTTAGTTAGTAAATTGCTCTGTACAAATATACACCACTAACACGCCGTCGGTGCTGGTCTTTTAGTTCGATGTTCGCTCCGTCGCGACGTTACCACGGGTGCTGGTGCCGTATTCAAGTGGCTGACTAGTACCTTCAGATCTGGAGCGTCAATCACTCTCCAGTAACAGTCGTGCTTTATGTCATATAAAGTGGCTGCTCTCTGGACTCTGAAAGTCCAAAGCAAGCAATCCGGCATGGATTAGGGCGGAGTGCAGCGATGTGGTTCTATCGGTGTGAACTTTTTATGAACCGCGACTAACTGCCCGCGGAGCAGCAGCTACTTAGCCGTGGGTGCTCATGCATTCGTTGCGTACAAAATAGTAGGCTCTAACATTGCCAGGTGCAGTACATTGTCTTGATCACGTCCGCGCACAACTCCCACGATACTTCTGCGTCCCTACACAGTTGACGACAGAGCGTTCCGGCTCCGGCTTTGGCTCATTGCGCACGTTTTTCACATGGGTATTGAGTAGCCGTGGCCGAACTTGCAAGACTCGACAGAGGGGCCCCCATCCCACTGCCAGCATTGGCTTATCGTACATCAGCTTATTAGTTCGCATCACCGTGTTGGTATTGTGAGACGCGAACATAAGTTTGCTTCTGACTCTCCAATGTAGGTATGGGTCGTACTTGCAATTGCAACACTTGGACCAGGGCGCCCTATTGCAAGCATTATCGCTCAACAAGAGAACCTGCGTGGCACAGCGTACGGTTCAGCGATAGTGCTTATGAGGGTTAAGCCCCTCCTCAGAGACGTGTAACAGAAAGTGTAGAGGGGGCATCGGTGCGTTTTATGAGAGTTCCCGGCGCCTCTCCCAATGCTCTGATGCAGACCACCGAGGAGGTTGTTTTTTGTTTTTTAAACAGCCTATTCTCGTCCCCACTGATGGGGCACAGGTCTGCTCTTATATTGAGGGTATGGATGGATGGGCCATAGTCGCCGCGCGGTCCCAACGCAGACTGGTGACTTCACACACACCTTAGAATAAATTCTGACTCATGTGCAGGTTTCCTCGCGATGCTCTCCTTCGCCGTTTGCGTTTCGCTTTTGTAACTTAAGTTCACAAATGTATATAACTTAAATATTAAAGTCATCGGTACACGCCGAGGTTCGAACCCGCGACCTGCGCAATGTTAGCCGCACGCTCTAACCATTAGGCCAGCGTGCTACACATTATTATAAGGATATTTTATTACATTGAAAACAAATAATGTGTTCAACAATAAAATAAGTCTTCCCAGCAAATAGCTTAAAAGTATTTTGCTAAAACATCTGGTCCGAATACTTTATTATTATTATTATTATTATCTAATCGTCCACCCCCGCGTACGGCGGGTCGCGGCCTCTATTTGCACTTTTAAGCATTTACTGTAAATCACTTATCATTCTACCTTATATCTATGCTTCTCATTCCTTTCTTTCACACTCTCAATCTTTCACTCTTATCTTATCTTTCTTCCTGTAACAATCTCCTCCTCTTTTCTATCTCTCTCCGTTCCATTTCCTTCTTTCATACCTCTCGCTGAGTGAACACCGTCGCCTCGTCGTCTTCGCTGGAACTGATGCAAGCTGAAAGAGATCATGCCATTTCCTGATGTTCATTTTTCTCTTCCTCTTTCTTTTCCTTATTTTAACTTTGTTTATTTATTAAATTTTTATTTACTCTTTTTCTATTAATTTTCTGACCCTTATTCCACTTATTCACTTCCTTTCTTTATTTATACCTATCCATGTCCAATCCAATCTATTTTAATTTATTTACTTATTATTAATATATAATTATTTAATTTAATTCTGTTTATCCCTTCTAATGGCATCACTTATAACTTTTTTCGCGAATTTTATAAACTTTTGGCGACATTTGTCCTCACTCATCGCACTCATCAGAGAGGCAATAGCTACCATATCTATCCTTTTTCCGACTTCTATTTCTGTATCCGCTCTTGCCTTCCCGTACAAGGGACAGGAACTTAGAATGTGCACTACGATCTGGTCCACCTCCGGGTCACATAGGCACGCGGACTCTCCTTGAGCTTAGACCTGTGAAGGTACTCGGAGAATCCCCTGTGCCCAGTGAACATCTGGACCAAGACCGTGTCGAGTTCGAGCTGGCGAAGCACGCGATATGCCGACCTGACGTCTGGGAAAAATATCCTCTTTGATGCCGTTGTATCTTGCACATACCTCCTGTTTCATTCGTCAAGCGTCCTCAGCCTCAGCTGACGCTTGATGAAGGCAACGGGGCAAACCTCGTACTCAGGTCTTCTTTTGCTCTTTAGGGCCGCTTCCTTAGCCAGTTGGTCCGCCCTTTTGTTACCCTCCATCCCCCAATGCGCCTTCACCCAGAATAATCTTACATTTGTTCCTTTTTCACGCGCTTTTATAATGTTCTCTTTTACTGCGATCGCTAGGGAATGGAGGGTGTCCGGTTTTGCGAGTCTCCAGGCCGGACCTCAAGTCGCTAAGGACGGCGCACGAATGCGCCGACCCGCTGACCCCATAGTAGCTTAATTACGTCTCATCCCTATCCCAATGATAAACATGGGTGACAGAGGCATTTGGCTTCCCAGGGCGGGGTAGGCACCCATTCGCTTCACCGTAAGTGACCTATTCAAGGCCTCCAGGGCGCTCCGCCACGACAACTCGGAACTTGTTCGAGGAGAGGTTCGGTGAGCTCAACCCCACAGCACGCGTGAACACATATTTGAAATGTTTACTTTGTATGTGTGCGTGTGCGTGTACTGTTTGTGATGAATGTGTTTTTAACTGCGGTGCTGTGCTGGGTGGTGCGGCGCGGTGCTGTGCTGGGCGGCGCAGGAGGCGGAGCTGAGCACGTGGAGCGCGTTCCTGCAGCGCGCCGTGGACGCGGCGTACAGCAGCGAAGTGCTGGTCGACAACCTGCATAACATGATCGGTGAGTGGGGGGGTCGCGTTGCGCCGACGATGCGTATATTGCTTTATTTTCAGTACATTCCGATATTTAACGCTAAATATCCGTATTTGTATTTAAACGGGCGGTGCCTGGTTACGTGATCCGCGTCCCGTATGTAAATATCCTGTGTTTAAACGGACAAAGAGATACTCGTCTCGTTGTCGTGTTGTCGTGTTGTTCAAGCGTACGCTCCGAGGACGAGTCGCTCGGGTAAAGCGTCGGGCCACCTACGGCGACGTATCTAAAGCCATTCACACTACCGCGAAGACTCGTGTCACTTCTGTTATTGGGGATATCAGTGCCGAGCTTTGCTTTGGGGGTCGAGAAATCACACGGGAACAACTGCTAGTACATTCCTCCTCACAGATGGAAGGTTATTTTGATTGATGTGTTTGTTGTAACGCCCGCAGCAGAGCAGCAGCGTTGCGTGCGCGAGGTGTCCGCGAGCCGCGTGCTCGCGTCGCTGTGCGCGCCCGCGCCCGCCGGCGACCTGTCCGGACCGGAGGGCACTCCGCGCACACCGCAGGCCCGCCGCGCTCCCTCGGCGGTCAGCAGCACACCCATCCCGCGCGACTAGCGGCGGCTGCGCTGCCCGCTCCTCGCTCCTTTGCTGCGCGCTGTTCACCGACTAGCGGACGTTCGCGCAACAGAGGGTGCGGTGCGGAGCGGTGCGGTGCGGCGCGGTGCGGTGCGCCCCGTTCTCTGCTGCCTCAGCACGTGTTCAATGGCGGCGGCTTACAGGAGGCGCGGGTTCGTGTGCGCGTTCACGTCGCCGGTATGCCGTCCCACAATGCGGTGTGAGACCCCACTGCGTCAGTGACTGCACGCGGCCGGCCACCGGTACCGTCGCGGAGACAACGTCCCTGTTTATACCGTGACGTGATATGGGTTACTAATATACTACGGTCTTTTCGATGACAACATGAAATTTCAAGATGTGTTTTCCAACGCGCCCTTTTTACAAGTTCGAGTTGTTCACTCGGTGGTATCCGGTGCGCGGTGCGCTGTGGCTAGCGTTGGGCTCGAGACACTGCAACCTTTAAAACTTGTGTAACATTTTTTGTAATGCATTTTTTATGCAATAGAATAACAGCGGAGAACACCCAGTCAGCTGACCATCAGCCCGTCTCCGGATTCTGCACCATGCTTGGTGACTCTTTGTACTTTAGTCCACATGAGCCAGCTGTTAAAAAGTTGCTTAAATTTTTTGGATCAAGTTTAGGACCTCATTAAATTATATCCCTGGTGCTCTACAGCGATCGTCCCATCCTCTCCCCGTGTGAAGTCCGTCTTTATATCTATGTGGTGTTCATGACTGTATTTTCTTTATTTATACAGAACGTCTCCCAGATCTGTTAAGGTGCTACTACCCCCATCGTCACCCTTTATTCAACTCGTTGCTTTGAAATTACGTACTAGTAATCCGTACCAGCAGCCGGTTCACAGGACGTTGGTGGCGGCCGCCCGCGCTCGCGTGTTTCGCGTTACGATAATGAATTTTATAAAGTTATCTGTTTTTTACTGAAAATTATAATTGCAAAGCAAAAATGTTAATCAAAAAGAATACCTTTCTAGTTTCTAAAATTATATCTTGTCGACGGTGAGCCGCGCCGCACCTGCCCGCGCGCCTGCCCGCGCGCCGGCGGTACTCGATGTACGCTATATCATAGTTACAGTTTTATCATTACACATGTATATTATGCAATAACATGAATACGTACGTCGCCGTATTGGTGCGCGGGCCGGGCCGGGGGCGCGCGGTGTCGCGTCCGCCGTTACAATAATTTATACAATGGCGTCAGTGTACAAATTATTGTGTAATATGTTAATAATGATAATCTATCGGCTGATGATGATGATGTTAATAATGTGGATTTGATGTTAAACTGTATGTCGAATGTTATTAGTGTCTGCTAGCATGGCGCGCGGCGGCCGGGCCCGGGCCGGGGGTGGCCGGACTCCAAGCGCCCCAGCCCCGCCGGTACTGATGTTTACATTCCAGATTGTGTATTTACAAGAAATAAAATAAGCAGAATTTTAAAATTAAACTTTATTTTGTCTCTTATTCTCCTATATATCAACTACATTGTAAGTTAGTAACCAAGTAAATATAGGTATCAGACTCTAGTTGGCAAGTTGGTACGAGCCGCGGCCGGCGTCACGTCATGGCGCCACACGTGACGTTACGCGACGCGACGACACCGGCACGACGCCCCGCAGACGGCGACCACGGGTAGCAGCCCGTGTGTCCATGCCGCGGCAGCTCCATGGCGCCGACTCCTCACAGGGGCACGATGCGGTGATGCAACCAGTGTTAACATTTCTTAACTATTCATAAACCGGAGGCCGCACTGCGCCGGCCGCAGCCCCCGTCCAGTTGCAGGCTCGCTTATGCTCACAGCGACAACGCTGCGGGAAGCCGTAAATATTCGTTCGCTTCGCCATCATCTACTCCGCGCCCGTACACCGGGTAGTCACGAGACATCACTCCGCTCCGAATGAGTCGCGTGTTTAGCTCACCAATAAATAGCCGGATGGGTGAGCGGCAGCCGCGCCGACGGGACCGCGCGCCGCCCCTCATAAATACTTAACTACATTATATACACCGGGGCTCGGCCGCGCGACTCCTCGCGGACAGCGAGCGGCGCCCGGAGCCCGGAGTCCGGGGCCCGGAGCGCTTCGCGCTAACATCAACTTTAAACTTAAAGCTTTGAGCACCAATTGTTCTGTCGACGATAGATTCAGTACCGGAAACGTTAAGGTTTGCGGAGCGTTATCCCGGCTTCCGATTATTATTTAATTATGCGACTGGACCACGCAGTCATCGTAATACATGAATCGTAAATGTATGAGTTCAGGCGTGCGCGTGTGCGGGCGGATGCGGCGCGGGCGGGCGCGAGGCTCGCGGCGGCGCCAGCACGCTGTGCGGCACCGGCACCGGCACCGTGCGCCCCATCACCTGCACGCCGGACAAAAGTTCAGATTCAAACGAAATCAAATTGGTCGCACGCAATAATTGTGTATGCATGAATCGTTTATTACCGCCTGAGCGGCAACAGTATTGCACACGGCTGATCGGCGGCGGTGCACGGTCTAGGACACGGGTGTTGAACGAATTTCAGTGTTTTATATTTGGTCAATGAATTTTCAAGTGCACGATCAGGCGCGCCCTCAATCAAATAGTTCATGAGAATATGTGAGAGTGACCTGCACGGCGACGTGGCCGCGGCGCGCCGCTCCCAGGGCCAGCACGGAGTCCCCGGCGCGCAGGCGCAGCGCGCCGCTCTCGTCCGCCCAGTCGGCCGCCAGCACCCGCTGCTGCGGGTAGCCCAGCTTCACGCCGTTGGACACGGTGTATGCGCGCGACGGGGGCAGCGGCGGGGGCCGCTCCTGGCGCACATCGGCTTATTGATTTATATCTTATATAAACCGATGGATGGTAGGTGATAATGCATTCACTTACGAGATCCAGTCCGAACAGCGAGCAAGTCCGTTTGACAAGCGAGGGGTCGCACTTGTCGGGAGGTTCCGGGGGCGGCGTGCCTGCGATGGGTGCCGGGCGGGGCCGTGCGGGCGGCACGGGCGTCGGGGCGGCCGCCGCGGCGCGGGTGGTGCGCCCCCGGTGCCGCCGCCACGCGGCCTGTATGCACTCCGCTGCGGCCTGGCGGCGCGCGCGTCTTATGCGCTCCAGTACCTTTGCAATTTACAGTACAATCGATTGACCAGCAAGACATTACAAAAAAGGTGATCGCTCGAGTGCGATGGAGTAAAACAACGACGTTAGTCTAAAACGATAGTTAACCACGAAGTTTTTTAATTCGTTCGTTTTGCTGAAAAATATATTAACGCTTTGGTCCACGTAAAAGGTCGTGCAGTTTTGAATAATGTTTGTCAATGTCAGAGTGTTGTAAAGGAAAAATTAGGTGAGATATTGTTCGGTACATAAAAAGAGATTTAAAGATTCAATGCCGACTTTATTTAATTTTAACAACACATAACTATCTATATAATCAATAGAGCAGCAGGGTGTGATTATTTAGTGCTAACATCTGGTGCCGAAATCCGGGAGCAAAGGTGAAGTGAACGTAAGACTGTGCAGTATGGTAAGAAAACTGGGACTTGTAAAATCGTGAAATAAGAAAAGACTTAGAAAAGTTTGCGTGATTCCGGACTAAAAAGATTTATGGTGATTGGGAATTTTAACAATCTATTAAAGATAAGTTACTACTGGGACAAGAGGATAAACTTGAGCATTTATTTAAGGTTTACTCTAACTACAAGAAGACTAGTAAAGATCGGTTGAAAACTTCATATATAGAATCAAGGCTTGAAAACTTAGAGAAACTAATGGAAGCTTTCACCAAAACACACTTCGACATCGTTGAAAGTGTCAAAAAAGATGAGAAGTTGAAACTACCCTACTTTACTGAGGATATACACAGTAAATTCGAAGATATTTATACCGATTATGAAACCAGAATGAAAGATGACTTGCAGGAGTACGCCGCAAAAACGTCTACAGCAACAGTGTCTAACCCTTATTCATATATTCATATATCTTTTAGTTGCATCATGAATTCATGGATGAAATTTGTGAGGAGAATTACACCACTACTAAAGAGCAAAGACCGATCAAGACCTTAATTGCTGCTGTAAAGAACAAACATGAGATATGGGAGAGATTTTCAAACCTTAATAGAATGTTAAGAGTTTTGGCATATTGCAGAAGATTTATCAAGTATAAAATAAAGTATTCTAAATTCATATCTGTGAGAGAATTGGAAGAGGTATTAAGAATTATCATTACAGAAACGTTGTCAAATTACTTTCAGCAAGAAATACAGCACTTAATGTCTCAAGGACATGTGAATAAGAAGAATACGCTGCACACTCTTTGTCCCATCTTTGATGACAATGGGATCCTAGAAGTTGGTGGTAGAATTAAAGAGTCTGAGGCAAGTTTAGATACGAAACATCCAGTCATTATACCTAGTGATAGTCATCTAACTGAACTATTAATATTTGACACCTATCACAAGACCTTGCATGGAGGACCACAGATGATGCTAAAGCATCTTCGATATAAGGATTGGGTGAGAAGAGCTCGTGAACGTGTAAAGAAACACTATAGAGGATGCATTAAGTGTCTGAAATTTTCGCGTCAAAATAACAACCCATTTATGAGTCAGCTAGCTACCCAAGGCCAGACTACAACCTTCCACCAACAAAATGGTTGCTTGGCTTGGTTCAGAAACATCCTGGCCATGACGATGTAACTAGAGTTTTCAGTATTAAAACCAAGAGTGATATAATTAAGCGTCCTACCAATAAAGTTTGTATTCTGCCTAAGGCTTAACCTCAGAATTGAGTTATACATGTATACGTGTTTTAGCATAGTTAATCATCTAATTTTAGCACGTTTTAGTGCCTATCCCAGACGGAAGGCGGTGTGTTATTTTATGAATAAGTTAAAAATATATAAACTCTTTGGTCCACGTAAAAGGTCGTGCAGTTTTGAATAATGTTTGTCAATGTCAGAGTGTTGTAGAGGAAAAATGAGGTGAGATATTGTTCGGTAAATAAAAAGTGATTTAAAGATTCAATGCCGACTTTATCTAATTTTAACAACACATAATTAGCTATATAATCAATAGAGCAGCCGGGTGTGATTATTTAGTGCTAACAGTGAATCAACAGAAAAATAGAAATATGAGTAAACAAAATTTTTGTTTTTTATTTATTATTTTTTTATTATATAGTCACGCCTTTTTCCCAGTAGGGGTAGGCAGAGGTGAATAAACTACCCACATTTCGCCAGATGTGGTCAGATTAGATCCCATGTAACAGGGGGCGAGCCTGTTGCCACTTTATTGGGACCACCACACACACACACAAAGATGATATAAGTGTGCGGGTTTCCTCACGATGTTTTCCTTCACCGTTTTTGTATCTCGCTGTTGTAACTAAAGTTCACAAATGTACATAACTTAAATATTAAGTCATCGGTACATGCCGAGGTTTGAACCCGCGACCTTCGGAATGAAAGCCGCACGCTCTAACCATTAGGCCAGCGAGCTACTGTTTTTTATTGGTAATAAATTACCGAAAAAAATATTTACTGGTATATATTGTATGTACATTTGTACTGAGATATTGAAAGTGTTTAAAAAAGCAAGCTTACCTGGCGCATGCCTTCGCTAAGGAAGACATGCCTCTTGCCAAGCGCCCAGCGCACGGCTGCCGGGGAGTGCGGCGCCGGCGGCCCTGCGGCGGCTGCCACGGCGCGCAGCACACGCGCGCACGCCGCGCCCGCCTCGCGCTCGCCGCCGCCGCCGCCGCCGGGCGCACCGGTCGCGCATGCGCCGGCGGCCGGTGTGCGCTCCTCGCGCCGCCACAGCGCCCGGTAGCGTGCGCTGAACGGGCGGAACCTCATGCGGTGTGGGTACCCGTTTGCCATCAGCTGCACCGTCTCAAGGATCTGCAGGGCTCGCACCTGTACGTTGTAACAGGACGAAAGATTACTCTATTTATGTGTGCGTGTATCAGTTAATGCAACTTTCTCCCAACAGCTGGCGCTCTCTGTTGCACCGACGCGCTGTGGTTTATTCGTAGTTTTTACGGTTTGGTAATACTGAACTTTTTGGTAATATAATTTCGATTTCACGTCATTGCAGATTTCGCCAGCGCCAAGGGGCGCAGGTAGCTCATAGTTTAGTATTGAACAGAACAATGGCAAAAAACAGGAGGTTGCTATACCTTCCGAAAACAAACCGCTCGGTAATGAATAAAGCGAACGCGTACCTCGACATTACTATTACAGAGGATCTTGAGAAACGTATTGAAACTTTTGAGATGTGGACATGTAGACGCATGTTGTCCATTAGCTGGACTCGAAGTGACCAATGACAGTGTTTTTCAACGTACTGACCAAAAGCTAACCTGATGGTTACGGTTAAAGAACTTTAAATCTCCTACCTCGGTCATGTACTCCGTCATCAGCGATATGATCTTCAGCAGTTATTTATTATTGGTAAAGTTTATGGAAAACGAAAGGTGGGGAGAAGGAAAAACACATGGTTGTGGAATATCAGGGAATGGCTTGGCATATCTGGGGCGTCCGAATTGTTCAAAAGCGAAATGCAAACGGCGAAGGGCAACATCGCGAGGAAACCTGCACATGAATTAAAATTTATTCTAAGTTGTGTGAAGTCACCAATCCGCGTTAGGACCGCGCGGCGACTATGGCCCATCCATCCATACCCTCAATATAAGAGCAGACCTGTGCCCCATCAGTAGGGACGTCGTAAATTGGCTGTTATTGAATCATTTCATCACAGAGAAAAACTATTATATTCATCATCACCATCAGCCTTTCCCAATCCGCTGCTGGGTGTAGGCCTTTCCAATGTGTCCCACCAGATACGGTTCTCGACTTTTCACATCCACCCACTTCCCAGCGCTCTTATGATAGCCATCCATCGCGTGGAAGGGCGTCCTCTACATGCTTGCGTCCGATATGCGGCCTCTATTACAATTACTTTACTCCCCCCACTGGCCGACATTGACGCGGCACACATCGCCGGCCCACTGCCACTTCCGCTTGTAGATTTAAAGAGCTACGTTGACAACTTTAGTTTTCCGTCGAAATTCTTCGGATCTTGTTCCTTAGAAAGATGACAAGTATAGCTCTCTCTATCGCTGATGCGCTGTGCTACTTTAAATTGGTGGACCAGCCCGATGGTTAAATGCCACGTCACCTACGGCACAGATGCCGTAGGTGAGAGTGGCGAGGACGCATTCGTTGAAGGCATTTGGGAATTTAGGAGGTGAGAATCTGCCGGAATTCCCGAAAATGCTGCCCAATCGAGACGAATGCGTCTATTGATCTCCTTGTTGAAGTTACTTCGGCCAAGTTCTATAAACTGTTCGAGGTCGACATTGGTCCACGGCTCTATTTCTTTTACAAAACCCGGTCTGCTTCGGAAGCTGGTATTCGTCAAGACAGTTCGTATTAACCCTAGAAAATAGCTTATAGACGTGGGGCAGGAGCGCGATCGGCTAAAGCCCTTAAGCAATTCTGTCGTAATGCCGTCCTCTCCAGGAGCTCTATCAAAATTAACCGTTAAAAGGCTATCCCAATCTCTCCTATGCTGGCGTCAGGACTATCTTCCGCGCGGTGTAGCGTTATCGGACCTCTGCTATAATTCGCGTGAGAAGTAAGTATGGGTAGTAGTTCGGCGGACACGTTGGCTTAGAGGCAACTATTCGACCATCTGTCTTGAGCCTCAGTAGGTGGGCACTTCCGGATGTCCGAGCAAATATATTGAGTTTGATGTTACGCTGTATCGAATATTCAATTCGTTTAGTATTGAAGTTGCGACAGTCCCGTCTTACAAGTTTCCGGATTTCCTTTGCCCATGGTGTCTTCCGACACTTCCTCATAAGATGTAAAGTTTCGCCAGAGAGCTTGGTCTCTCGAACTTTACGCTGCAACATAAAGAACTTCGTCCAATCTTTTTGCAGTTTTGCAAAAAGGTAATTGAAAAAGTAATAAAGGAGAATAAAACGTGAAATAAATGTAAAAGAAGAGTAGAAAAAGAATTGTAACAATAATTAACGAAATAAAAAATGTGGCAGAATCAGTTAATAAATAATATGCAGAAAAATGTATAGAATTGATGTAAAAATATAAAACAAAAATAAATGTACTAGAAAAAATTTAATGTAATATTGATTCCCGATTGATGTAGCCGAGTCTGCGCCCTAATCTACCCCAAATTACTCCACCAGTACTTCCTCTCCAATGGGTCCCCGCCTTGTCGCGGCGGTGGGGCTTAGTAACCGTGGAGCCCAACACAGTGAAGCTAAGCGGAACCCACCCGGTCGGCCTGCGGTGAAGGGCTGCTCACGGTTCGAGCACCGGTTGGGATAACTGGAGCTCACGGGGACGGCTCTAGGCTGCCCCCTGCGGCCGGCTGCAAGAGCGATTTTATACCGCCTCTGCAGCCGAAATGGGGTTGCGAAGAACGTATCCACCGAGACCAACCGGTATCGCACCGGCGGGGGACCCCGGGGGAAGAGGAGTGTCGGTTTTACGGTGCGCCGTTCTCCCTATCCTCCACGGCCGCTAACGGGTAGCGGCGGGCCTAACATATTTCCGCCGCGGAGAGACTGGAGAGGATATCTCCCGAGGCTTCCGTGGCCTCTGGGCGGCGGGTTCGGGGGAATCCGTCGTCCGCACACAGGAGGCCAAGGTGGGGGCGCGCTGCATGATCCGGGGGGGGGGGGGGGGTTATCACTCCCCAACGAGGTGGGGCTGCGCAAGCGGCCAGCGCCGGTGAGAGTCGCGGACGCAGGCACCAAGTCGTATCCGTGAACCTTGCCACCAGGCGACAAGTCGGGAAAATCGTGGAGGTTTTAGTCGGTGGGAGTCTGACATAACCCGTCCTTGCCCCCGCGAGGACGGGTAAGCGTAGACATTTCCCCCACGTAAAACTAAAAAAAAAACAAACTACACCAGTACTTGAAAAGTTGCAGATAGAACTAAAAAATCGATTTATTGCATTGAATACTACTACGTATAAGGATAAACAAAAATAAAGAGCGGCTATCCCTCGTCATTTCTAGCGCGACGTATAAGAGAGGAAATAGAATGGAGGTTGAAAGAGAACAGAATGGTATAAAAGAGGAGAGTGTGCAGAAGGAGGAAAGGAATGAAAGAAGAGAATTAAAAATAAGAAATGTAAAGATAGGAAATAGAGCCCAGGCTCAAAAATGCCGCGTGAACGAGAATAAAAAAAAAGAACCCAAAGAACTTATTACCTACTTAGCGCAGTGTTGCCGTAATGTTATCCGCCATCTGTCCATATACGTAGTAGTAATCAATGCAATAAATCGATTTTTTAGTTCTATGTGGAACTTTTCAAGTACTGGTGGAGATATTTGGGGTAGATTAGGGCGCAGAGTCGGCTACATCAATCGGGATCTTTCCAGCTTAAAATCGATATTAAAGGTGCCTCGCACATGTCGATGTTAAACCTGTTTTCCACAGACACATTTTTAAGTATGCGCTTCTTATCCGCCATAATAAAGACTATCTCGTTTTTGGTCACTTGATCGGAACGTTCCAAGTCCATTTCCTTTGGGGGCTTCAAACAGACCCCTTTCCTATGAAGGAAATCGACTAGCATTTGTCTCCTGTTATTTCTCGACCCCAAACCAAACCTCTAATCATCGATTCGCCGCCTTTATGTATTTCCTTCTTTGGCATTAAAGTCTCCAACAACAATAAGTCTTCGTGGTGTTATGAATGGTTTAGAATACGTCGACATAGGTGGCCTCGACCGCTTCAACTGAGTGAGTCATCATTGCAGCATGTGTTTGAACAACTTTCAATAAGTATCTCTTTGTCAGTATAAAGTGTGTAAAAATATGTCTTCGAATTTTTGGTAACGGCAGGGTTTGCAATCGTACTGATCTTAATTCTATTTCCAGCTTTTCCAGATCCTCATCTCGCCTCAGTGTCCGGGTGTTAAAAGTTCCAATACTCAGTTGGTGATGGCCGCCTGCTATACGTTCATAGCACCCCCTGCCCTACCGTAACCTTGACCGTCACTTTGGCCAGGAATAGCGGCACTGGCAGTTACTGAGGGCTGAAAAACCATTATATTATGGGAAGTTATTTTACAATAATAGCATACATTGTACCTGCTTCGCGACGGTGGTGCGCTCGAAGAGCATCGGCGTCTCCGCGGCGTTGGCGCGCAAGCACCGCACGAAGTGTGGCCGCGCGTGCACGAGTGTACGCAACAGATTGTCCAGCCTCGTGTGGAAGTCCTGCGTGAGCGTGGAGGTGGGCGCGTCGGCCGCCGCTGCGGCGAGCGCGGCCGCAGCCGCCGTTGGCGAGGCGCGGAATTGCGCGCCGGTCGCACCGCCACCCGCCGCCAGTGCCTGCCGGCCCAGGCCGCCGCCCGCGTGAATTACTGCGCTCCGCAATGGTAAGGCCACCACCGGCAAGGGGTTGGCTCACCTTGAGCTCCGCTCCGAACAGATGGGTGGCGAAGCCAAACTCGCAGGTCCGCGTGTCGAAGGCGGCCAGCAGATCGTCGGGCACGGTGTCCCGGTTCGCGTCGAGAAATTCGCTCGCGTCGTACGTCACCTCGGCCGCGTAGTGCCGCACTGCGAAGCGCCGCGCGTGCGCCGGGCGGGCCTCGCTCAGCCGCGGGTGGCCCCTGCGCGCACCACGTCAACTCTAAGCACATTCGCACCGGCACCACGCCCAGTAGGCTCATTGCGCAATTCAGTTGAATGATGTGACACGCAGTGCAATGCGCTGGGAGTACATTGCTTTATTGTTATCATGTTTAACAATTTCGTTATGGCTGATATTGGCACAGTGAATATGATATAATCAGTGAGGAGCGAGCGATGTATGTGAATGTAACGGAACCTGTGTGCGTTCTTGATTCTGGCGACGTATTGCTCGGGCGTGCCTTTGGCGGCGCACTCTGCGTCGAGCGCGGCGAGCAGGCCGGCGCGCAGCGAGGACACGAGGTCGATGCACGGGACGTTGTCCACGTACTCCACCTCGAGCGCGCCGACTACGCCCTCCTCGCGGCACGACTCCGCCGACGATTTGAATACGTGCGTGTTGTAGAAGTGTTGCATCGTTTCGGCGCAAAGGTTGGCGCACAGGTGCTCCAGCCGACTCGGTGCAGCATCTTCGAAGCCGAACATATCCAGGATGCCCACGAATCCGTCGGTCGCGTGCCGAACCGCGTCGTTCAGTGCTGCCATGGAGTGAGCGCCTGCGCGCGAGCGACCGCCCGCAGTGGACGCGCGGCGCGACGCCGCATCTTGGTTGTGCACAGACTCGTTCGAGTCGGAGGACAGGGTGCCGAGGGTGGAGCCGAGCCGTTTGAGAGAGTTGGCGCGACGCACTATGGTAGCCACGGTACGGCAGTAGAGGGCCTTGGCGAGGGAATCGCGAGCGGCCGCAGCGTGCGCCGGGCCGGCCAGCCCGCGAACGAGCGCGCGCGCGTGCCGCGGGGCCGTGCGAGCAGCGAGCCCGCGCAGCAGCGCCGGCGCCGCGACGCCCAGCAGCGACGCGGCTGCCGCGAGCTCCGCTTCGCCCGCCGGCTCCGCGGCGCCCTCAGCACCCTCGCCGAACTGAACGTTTCCCAGCAGCAGTACGGCTGCCAGCACGCGCACCACGTCTAGAAACGGAATGCCGAGGATACCGAGACATGTCTTCCAGGCTTGAAATCGTGCCGCATCTTCGGGCTCTGGTCGTCGATGATGAGAGGAAGCGAGATATCTGTCAATGATAATTAAGTAATTGTTCAAATATGATGCAATAACAAAACAATATTGCCAGCCTTGTCGGCTGGGCGGGGGCTGGACGGGGGATAGGTCGGGGCTGGGTGGGGGCGCGCCTCTGCTTGGTCCTGTGGTAGTCTCTCGCACGTGTGAGCGTGAGCTGCGTCCGCACGCAGCTACTCCACGAGCGGGTGGGTACATGTAGAACCAGCGGTAACTTGTTAGTAGATTTACTTAAAAGTTATTGTTTGTCGACTTCGTTGTATGGAATATGGAGCCCTTTTTGGGTGCAAGCCTCCTGCAAACTTTTCTATAGCTCTCGGATTTTCTCGAGTTGTTTTAGGTCATGGATCCACCGTTTTATTGGTTTTCCAACATTTCTTTTCAGTTGCACTTTGGGTGCATTTGTGAAGACCCGAGCCGACTATGAAGTAGGCACGGCAGCAGGCGTGGGTTAATATTAATTTCCTTAAAGGTGACGAAATATCCTTTCATAATCTTTTTCAATGACCTAAACTATTCAAGTTGAGTTGATTCTTCTTCTTCGTTACTTGTCTTATAAATGAGTCCGCTTTGCCAAGTGCATGTGATTGCATACATACTCTATGTGGTTTCCATTTATCATGACAGGCTTTGTCAAACCTTCAGTCATTAATTTGGTCTTGCCGATGTTAAATTATAAGCCGAACTAGCCAACTTTAGAACTTTCACGATCGAGTCTCATCATTTTCTTTCCTTTTTTTTGTAATTCAACAAAGTCAGCGCTTTACACGGTACCACCTGATGTTAAGTAAAAAATAAAAAATAAATTTAGTTGTCAACCATTTGCGTGGTGATGTGCTTTGTTTTGTTATTTCGATTTCCATTTGTTTGAACGATGGTACTTTTTCCATGATGTGAGGTGAGAAACATGCGAACTGACGTACCGTAAATCCTGGGCTGAGTAGCCGTCCAGGTGCAGCTGGACGCGCTCCTCGGGCGTCAAGCCGGCCAGCAGCTGGTAGAAAATGTGATAGTTGCGCTCGCCCGGGGGCGGTCGCACCACCCGAGTCTGCTCCAGGAAGTAGCAGTGGATCTTAGTGCGATACAGCGCGCCGTCCGTCACCTGAACCTCTATGAAATGTCCCTGAAATCGTTAAATATAAAAATAAATTTGAATGTCGCTGACGTTTGCATATGATTAGGCGCCGTCGGCTGATGGTGCAGCGGTGACGTACGATGCGGCTGGAGTGCGAGTTGGCGAGCGTGGCGGCGGTGCCGAGCGAGCGCAGCACCGTGAACGCAGCCGCGAGGTGCTTGAACGCGTCGGTCTCGGGGCCGCCGCCGGCCACGTCGAACAGTCGCCGTAGCAGCACCATCGACGCGTGCGTCTTGCCGGACCCCGACACACCTGCCGCATGCACCAGTATACCATCTCAACACAAGATTCTCACGCACCTCCAGCTCAATATCACAATCAACTCAACTGGATTGGCTCTATAATTGCAGACTGTCAGCAGCACTGTTCTCGATGTTCCCAATCGTAATTTGCACCGAACAACGAGCTGTCGGCTAGTTTAGCTCGAGGGGCTGGCTCCGGCTGCGTCGCGCCGCCGGCGACGCGCCGTGAACGTTCCGATGCGGGACCGCGCATCGTTGCGCGCAGACGCACTGGCTACCGCCAGCCGAACGGCCTGCTCGTCCTCGTCCGCGCCATATCCATTACCACCTCCGTTGGAATACACGTGACAAGAATACCGAAATGAACCTCCGCGCTCCTCTCTCCGTAAAAAGTATGGCCGCGTAAAAACCGGGGACGGAGGCGCGTTGAGTTACCGGAGAGTATGATGGCTTGCGGGCAGCCTGTGTCGGCCTGGTGGCGCACCGCGTCGTGCACCAGCCGCGCAAGCTCGGGCCGGTGCGCGCGCGCCGCGCCCGGCGTCAGCGCGTTCGACGAGTCCGTGTACGCGTTCAGCGCGATCAGGATGGGCCCCACGGACGTCTGCAACATGTGACCGCCTCGTTTACCGCACCGCGCCGCATTCACTCCGACAACAACAGCTAATACGATTATGACAGTTCAAATTTGGCGCTCGCCACCATGGTCAGACACGGGCAGCTACGCGCAGCCATGCCAGCCGCGGCTACAGATAAAATATTGTAATAACAAGAAGGTGCAGCGCCAGTTACAGCGTCCGCACGGCCTTGAAGCAAGCGACGTTTATTGCACGCGTGTCGCTGAATTAAGGATTGTTCGGGTAGGGTGCGACGTCTCACTCACGTAGTACTTGTTATGGTAGAAGCGAGCCTGCAGCGCGCGCACCACGGCGTCCTCTGTAAGCGGCCCGCGCAAGTGGATCAGATCTTCCAGATCCGCATTCGCGCCCGCACCTGCGCCCGTCGCCGCTCCGCTCGAGACCGTGCCGGTAACCGCATTGCGCCATCGGACCTCTGCCAATAAATTCACAAGAAATTATTTTATTTCATCGTGTTATCACACACTGGTCACACCGCCCCGCATCGGCTGAACTGCGGTGTGCGATATTAATAAGATGCGTTACCTGGTAGAACCGGCGGCGGTTGCGACGCAGTAAGGTGCCCGTGCGGCGGCGCGGGCGCGGGCGCAGGCGCCGGCGGCGGCGGCAGCAGTGGCGCGCGCGGCGGCACCGCCGGCTGGGACCCACCGCTGGCGCCCGCACCCACGCCTGCGCCCGCTGCTGTTCCTGCTAGCGGGGCGACGGCCGGTCCGGCGCCTGCGCCTGCGCAACCGGCCGCGCCCGCGCCCCCGACGTGCAGGTGGTTTCGGAGCGTCACTAGCTCCGAGCTGAGTGTCAGTAGCCGCCGCTGCAAGTGCACAGCCTCATTCGACGACGATGCGTCTGCGCACAAACAAACGGCATCGACTTGAAACGCTGTAACAGTAATAAAGCGAAGGGCGCGCGACTTCTCCACCAGCCTGAGGGTTCACGGGAGAGATAAAAAGATAAAAGAACCGGGTCCCCGCGAGTACGGCTGTGTTCCGTCGAACAGTTATGTAAAGAAAGAAAGAAAACTGTTTTATTCGGTACATAACTATTTAACTTACACATATTTAATTACACACACCGAAATGGCATCCAACTCAGCTATGTGCTGCAACTAAAAGCTGCAGCGTTGATTTTCAGTTGGTGCCAGTGACAACAAAACAAAAACAAAAAGTAAAAATGTCGCGGGCATACTACTGATGAGAACTCAATATACACCGAAGAGCACATGATTATATTACCGGAGCTCAAAAGACAGCTTTTCGCCGTTCACTTTACTAAGCAATTTAGGTTGTAATTTGGGAGACGGAACAGCGTTGAAAACCTTTTTATTGGAGTACGATCGAAACACACCGAGCTTAGAGCGGCCGTCGGCGTCGGAGTCGGCGTTGGCGCAGGGCGTGCGGCTGCTGGTGGAGCAGGGTGCTTTGAAGCGTCTGTACCATATTGCTAGAGACCTACCAGCCATGTCTCTCCCTGTCGTGCACTACGGTACGGGTACAGGTCCATAATTATAATTATAGAAGAAAGCTAGAAGACGCAGCGTGCTAATGTCGCCACCTACGAGCAACTGATCGGAACACCAAAAAAACGTAGATTTACCCAGTTTCAGACCGCGAAAAATATGCAAAAGTTTTATTTCCTGCGAAGAGTTGACGACCTAAACATAAAATGAATCGCTTGGTTTTTCCTGGTTAACATTAATGCACAATTTCCGGAATCACTTGCCTGAACGAGTTGCTGCTGTTTGTAAGTGATTCGTAGACAGAGCCGGCACATCATCGGAATGGCAGACAGCGGTCTCGCAGGCGAAAATTCCGAGGCTGACGCTCAGTCCTTTCGGGAGGCTCGCGTAAGTGCGGAGAGCCCCAGGAACCTCGAGGGACGACTTGTTGCTCTAGCACTTTGTAGGTGTGAAGCTTGTGGCGCAACCCTTGAGCCGGAGTTCATAGAACGCCTCCGCAACATTGGAAAGAACAACAGCGCCTTTATTATTCAGTCTTCGAAGGTAGATGCCAGAGGGGATGTGTTTAGTCAGCTTGTGGATTTGGGGGTAATTTTTACAAGGAGTATCTTCCACCGGAGTGCATCTCACACGTTGCTAGGTGGCCGATTGAGGTAATCAACCAACAAATTTGACCTGCGGTGAATAATCGTGCCATGCACTCGCACTCATGTCTCCTCGTCAGTCCCTCTATTCCACAGCGGTGTCGAAGCCGGACGCGCCCGTAGGGCTCGGGCCGGGGCCGGGGGCGGGCACTCCGTCTGCTTCGTCCGATGTTATATCCGATTGGTGTTTGCTACATCCACTTTTGCGTGTGTTCTATCAGGAAGTATTTCCGTCAGCCTTGTAGAAAGATGAATGATACATTGACAACGTCAACATTACAATTTGCTGTTAGCCCCGCGGCGGGGAGTGCGGAGAGTTCGTTGACAGAATTACCTGTGTGCACGTGTATGCGTCCGTGCACGTGCATGTGTCCGTGCACGTGTACGTGTACGTATTTGCAAATTGTGAGCCCTCTCCGGCGGAATGCCGTCCCCGGCAGGCCGTGACTCAGCCGGCACGCGCTGCTCGCTTAGCCGGATTGTGCCGTGAAGTCGTCGGCCAGGTGACTCAATACGACACGACAACTACACGAATACGATTGTTTAAATAGAAAAAAAATATTTGTCCTGTATGTCCTTTGGATTGTGTAATTTGTTTGTGATTATAATACAATTGAATCATAAATAATACAATAGTCTTTACTGCCAATGGCCGCATACTCGGGATTGCGGGCGCGGGCGGGCAAGGTCGCGCGCTCACCCTTCCTGCTGAACCAGCGCCGCGCAGCCTCCGCACCGCGGGAGTGCCACCGCGCCGACATCTCGGGTGTGTCTCTAATGTTGCACTTTTTACTCAGCGACGCACTTCTGAGGCGACTGCCTGTCCCCCTAATCTTACCGCTGCGCGTGCGCACCTCCGTGGGGAGCGAAATGTCACTATTTTCCAACCGAAATCTCGGGTACAAGAACATCCACGCAGAACAAACACGCAGGATTCTGAAGTCATGGAGATTGGCGAGGAGATTAGTTAAACTTGTCGGTTAAACATATTAAGACGAGAAACTGGCGGAGGAGAGGCAGTGGGTTCTGCCCCGAAGCACCAGACGAAGTGTTCAGTCAGACGTAGGCGATGGTGTCTTTAAGGGCAGGAGAGAAACATTTAACAGAAATACCACCAATATAACTACGTCAACCAATTTCTACGATGGAATGAACATTGTTATATACGACGATGTGCGTACGACACAAGCCCGACGCGTGTACGACGCGGGCGAGTCGGCAGCTTGCGGCTGTGCTTCTGCTTTCTAATGTAATGACAAAAACAAGCGATTGTGCTCCGCCGCAAGTAACCCGTCGAGCGGCGGAGTGGGAGCGGCTCGCGCACTCGCACTCGCACTCGCACGCCGCCCGCCGCGCGCCGTATATATTGAAAATATTCATGTTGTCGATGGACGGGACCGCTCGCTATTAATGTTATACTAAAATACAAAAATTTCATGAGATCAACACACGTTATCGTGGTTGTTCCCCGCGGCGGTGCGGAGGGATTGGATCGTAGGTAACCGACGGCCCGAAGTTTCCGAAACGCAAATACGCTCAAATTGGGAGCAGCTTCAAAAGGCTGGCGCGTCTGCGCGCCGGAACGCGTGCCGCGCCCGGTCCAGGTACCTGCGCGCCCCATGCGGCCGCACCGCACCGCGCCGTTCCGCCGGACCTGCTCACGGCGTGTACCAAGCAGCACGCAGAGCAGGCCCACTGCTACTGGCACATATACACAAACTTCTGCCAAACAAAAATAATGAAACTATGTTCGTTGCTCAGGACGCGACAGGCGGCGAAGCGTCGCGGTGCAGCGCGGATCGGCGGCCTGCTGCCCGAGCGGCGGGACCGGCGCCGGTAACAAAACTAACTCTGATAAATATGTATAATTTTAATCTTCGGATAAACAACCATACCAACCTTATTCGATAGTCCGATAAGCAGCTAAACGCGTGGATATAGGTACGAGTGTATGTTCTTGAATAAATGCGTGCGTTTTTAAGTTAATGTTATTGTAAAAAGTGAAAGGTGCACATTTTGATTTTCCGCTCCACGTTCGTGTGCACGCTTTTCGCGGCCCTGTTACCGAGCCCTGCCGCGAGCCCCCGTCGGCGGTACAATTAAATCTTTCATTTCTCTATTACAACACAAGCATTAAGGCGGCGCAGTAACGGCGGACACGGGTACGGGGGTACATGGGCACATGGGTCGCGTTCAACTGCGGGGTGCCGGTGCAGCGCTCGGGACACTTCCGCACGGTATAGCCCAAGCGGAGGAAATGAAAGCATACCAACTTACTGATTGTAAACTTTGAGCGGCTTGTGACGACGTTGAGATCTTTTATATTCAAAAAAGCAGTCAAACGGGTCGCGGTGCGTCACGAGCCAATAGACGCTTGATGATGTATCGTGGTGCGCACAGGCACACGCGCACGCACACGCACGCAGGCGCATTCGGTGTCACCGCGTTTCAGTAAAATTGCACTAGTCCTACGTTGTTAATAGTGCGTGTTGAACTTTTAACAAATAAAAGTTAATATTAAGTATACATTTTTTAATGTTTTTGCGTTGACACGGGCCACGGCGGGCGGCGAGCGGGCGGCGAGCGGGCGGCGAGCGGGCGGCGAGCGGGCGGCGTGCGGGCCGGGCGGTCGCGCCGCTCGCGCACCAACCTCGCACCGCACTCACAAAATGTAGAGCTCGCGCTGCCTGCGCCCCGCCCCGCCGCGCCCTGCGCCCCGCCGCGTTACAACCTTCACAAGACGAGCGCGGGGCTGGCGCACGCTCACCTTGCA
Source organism: Troides aeacus (assembly GCA_033220335.2). NCBI lineage: Eukaryota > Metazoa > Arthropoda > Insecta > Lepidoptera > Papilionidae > Troides > Troides aeacus. Next base: position 12,101,063 of record CM067282.1, read on the forward strand.
GCTTCTTTTCAGTCTCCCAGAACTTCTGCAGCTCGGTGAAATACTTGTCGAGGATGAACACTTTGGACAGGCCGAGCGTGGCCATGGCGGGCGGCACGCTCGCATCACACTCCGCGGCCGCGCCGCTGTAAGCCGATAGCGGCGACCACTCGCGCGCGCGTCCGCTCGCGTACTGCACGCCGCGCCGGCCCGCCGCGCCCGCGCCCCTCGCCCCTAGCACCGCGCACCGCGCGCCCCCTCACGTGTGAACCAACTTTTGGGCTAGACATTCCACGGGAGCAGGTACAAAGTCAGCAGTACGTTGTCGAGTACAATTACATAGTTTTTTTATCGATCAGAGGTGCTAGGAGTCACAAAGCGAATCATTGGGACCGTGTGCTGATTGCAGCAGACACTGGTTATCGGCGTCATTCAACTAAGCGGCGTACGTAAAGCCCGGCCCGAGGTGAACGCTGCCCGCGGTGCGCGGACGCTCGCGCAGGTCACCGCAGGTTTGATAGGCGACGCTAAAGATTCATTTCACGCATTGTGCGGATAATGTTCACGGGTGCGTCAGGAGGGGCGCGGAGCGGCTCGCGGCGGGGCGGGCTCGCGCGGGCAACAGGTTTGTTTGTTTGTAAGCTCGCCGAAAGCTGCGCCCGCGCACCCCTCGCACCGCGCATCCCTCGCACCGCGCACCCCGCGCACCGCGCACCGTTACCACTTGCGCGCCGGGCGTACCGGTCAACATACGAAAGCTTTCATTTTATCTCAGCCGCCTGCGCACACCGCTTAGGTGTCACCTACTGCCCGGCAGTCGAAACCTGGACTGTTTATAATCTGTAACCACTATTGTAGAAATAAAATGCAAACACTGCAATATCAGCTCCCCGCGCCCTCTGCCGTCCATCGGTCACGCGCAGGACGCGCATGTCGCGGGTGTCGCATGTGCATCGGCCGGTAGTTTTGGCATGCACACAAGTACAATTCGGGCGGGTTGGACGGAATGCATATTTTTATAATTGCCTAATTATTTGATTAAGTTCACGCCGCTAGTTCTTTCGACGACTCTTGCGACTTCTTCAGACTCAGGGCTCGTCACCTAACTACACATACACTAAACTACACAAACCCCCTCCAACGGGTTCCCGCCTTGTCGTGCCGGAATGGCTTAGTAACCGTGGGGCCCAACACGGTGAAGCTAAGCGGAACCCACCCGGTCGGCCTGCGGCGAAGGGCCGGCCGAAGCGGCCGCTTACGGTTCGAGCACCGGTTGGGATAACTGGAGCTCACCAGAGCAGCCGGAAGCCCGGGGGCGACTATATACCGCCACTGCAGCCGAGGTGGGCTTGCGGAGGGCGTTTCTTCCGCGACCAACCGGTGTCGCACCGGCGATTCGGCGGCGGTGGGGCCGCTGGGGAAGAGGAGTGTCGGTATTACGATGTGCCGTTCTCCCTATCCTCCGCGGCCACTAATGGGTAGCGGCGGGCCCAACATCTTTCCGCCGCGGGGAGAGAATATCTCCCGAGGCTTCCGTGGCCTCTGGGCGGCGAGTTCGAGGGAATCCGGCGTCCGCGCAAAGGAGGCCAAGGTGGGGGCGCGCTGCATGTTCCGGCTGCCCTGCATAACCGTGACCCTTGCTACCAGGCGACGAGTCGGGAACATCTTGGGGGTTTTAGTCGGTGCAAGTCCGACATAACCCGTCCTTGCCCCCGCGAGGACGGGTATGCCTAAGTATTTACCCCACGTAAAACTAAAAAAAAACTAACAAACACCTCCAACAGGTTCCCGCCTTGTCCTGATGGAGAGGCTTAGTGGCCGTGGCTGGGTCGCCCACGGTGAAGCCGGTCCGTAGCGGTCACTCTAGGTTAGAGCTCCGGGCATGGTCGGGCTGTTGGGGGCGTACCTCCGGGACAGGACGATCGTCTGGGTTGATGGCAGCGGCGAATTACATCGGCGGCGCGTGGAGAGCGGGGTTCCACAGGGGTCGGTCTTGGGCCCTTTGCTGTGGAACCTCGCGTACGACTGGCTGCTGCGGCAGCCGGTCCTCCCCGGGACGAGGGTACTATGCTACGCGGACGACACCCTCGTCTCGGCCCGGGGGAGGAGTTACGACGAGGCTACTCGTCTGGCCGCCACTAGCACGTCACTGGTGGTGGACCGGATCGAGCAGCTGGGTCTGAGGGTCTCCGTCACGAAGACGGAGGCCCTCCTCTTCCACGGACCCCGCAGGGGTCCACCCCGGGGCGCGATCATCCCCGTCCGGGGCGAGAGGGTCCCAGTGCGGGGGGCCCTCAAGTATTTAGGGCTCACTCTGGACGGGCGATGGAGCTTCGGGGAGCACTTCGAACGGCTTTTCCCGAAGCTAACCGCCACCGCCGCTGCGCTGGGCAGATTGCTGCCCAATGTCGGGGGGCCGGGTCATTTGTGTCGGCGCCTATACTCTGGCATCCTGCGGAGTATGGCACTGTACGGTGCGCCCGTATGGGTGGATAGGTGCGAGACCGCCAGGAACGGGCCTGTGTTGAAGAGGGCCCAACGTATCCTGGCGGTCCGAGCCTGTCGGGCGTACCGTATGGTGTCCTGGACGGCGGGTACGCTTCTCGCAGGCGATGCGCCTTGGCATCTACAGGCGCAGTCGCTCGCGGAAGTGTACCTCTTCCTGCGGGATGCCGGAGAGCGTCGGCCGGACCCGGCCACGGTCCGCCGGATCAGGCGCGTTGCCCATGACGCCCTGATCCGGCGGTGGGAGACGGAGTTAGGTAACCCTGCCGCCGGCCGGGACACGGTGGAGGCCATCAGGCCCCACCTGTCCCGGTGGATGAGCCGGCGGTACGGGGCCTTGACGTTCCACCTGGTGCAGGTGCTGACAGGCCATGGATGTTTCGGCAAGTACCTGCACCAGGTGGCTCGTAGAGAGATAACGCAAGAATGCGTCGAGTGTGGTGCGCCGTGTCAATCGGCGCACCACACTCGACGCATTCTGGCGGAGTGCCCGGCATGGGGGCCGCAACGCCACTCCCTCGTCGTGCAAGTCGGCAGTGACCTCTCGCTGCCGACTGTAATCGATCGTATGTTGAGCAGCGAGAGGTCTTGGAAGGCGGTGGCCTCCTTCTGCGGCGCAGTGATGCATCAGAAGGAGGCCGCCGAGCGCACGAGGGAGGCCGACGCTGCTGCCGCACCTTGCAGGCGGCAGCGGGCCGGCGGGAGAGCGCGGCGGCAGAACCACGCCGTCCGCTTCCTCCCGCCGTGAGCGACGGGCCCCTAGCCGGACACGGTGTAAGGGGGCCTTCGGGCCGTTAGGCGTGGCCCTTTGGGCCTTTTGTCGTGTTTCCCCTGGGGGTGCGTCCCCCGGGGGAGTCTTGGTTTTTGTCCCCCCCTCCCTCGTCAAAGTGGGGGGGGAGTCTGGAGGGAGGAGGCCGCCGCCCAATTCCTTCACGGGAGGGCGGCGGCCGGGCGTGCGCTTCGTCTTGGGCCCGCGCGGTCGTCTGTGGGGTCGGGGGCCCCAACGTGCCGGTCCCGCGAGGGGCCGGTACGGGACGGCATGTGGGTGCCTTTGCTCCCCGCGGACACCCACCAGGAGGAGTTTTATACGCGGAGGCGCCCGGAGAGTTGCTTGACTGAAACCCGGGCGTCTCCAGTATGCGTATGGCGGGACAAGCGGTGGTGATTTTAGTGGGTATGGGGGTCACGCACAACATCTCAGTGGCCCCGAGCCCCACATAACCCGGCGTCCCCCCCCCTGAAAAGGACGCTGGGTATGCGGTAACAGCATTTCCACCACCGATATAAAAAAAAAAAAAAAGGTTAGAGCTCCGGGGCGCCGAGAGCTCACCTCGGATGCGCGCCGGTGGGCCACAAGGGCAGTTTTATACTGCCCTTTCACTCGAGGTGGAGTCGCGCAGGGAGTGCCCTTTGCAACTAAGCGGCGGCGGTAGGCCGCGGGGGAAGAGGAGTGTCGGTATTGCGATGCGCCGATCTACCTATTCTCCGCGACCTCTGGTGACGGATTCCGGGGCTCCTTTGTCCAGGTGATAATAAGAGGCCGATAGGAGAGTGCGCTGTATATTTCAGCGCGTTCTTACAGAGGTGGAAAAGGAGGCTTAGCCGTAAAGCGACGACGGTGGAACATCGTGGTGGTTTCAGTCGGTGCAAGTCCAACATAACTTGTCTTTGGTCCCTTCGAGGGCAAGTACGCGAAAGCATTTCCCACGTAAAACAAAAAAAAAAGATAAAGATAGTCTTGATTCGCTTTAGTGTAGGTTTGATGCCTTCTTTAGAGACTTTGTAGCCGAGAAAATTGATAGTGCCCTTCCCAAACTCGCACTCTTCGACATTGAGAGTCACGCGGTACTTGTAAATTCGCTCTAGGAATTGATGGAGTAGCTTCTTGTGTTGTTCTTCATCTTCGGAGTAGAGACGGATATTATTCACGAAACAGACGCAATCCTCTGCTTCATAGCATTTAGTGCATAAACCTCTGAAACGTTTATCAACCCAAATGACATGCAGTTAACGTCGTGTAAGCCAAAGGGTGTGGTAACCCGTTGTTTCCTGTGCATCCAGACCTCGTTGATTGGTATCCAGTAATAAGCCGTATTCAAGTCGAGCCTCGACATTATGTACTTATGTAGTTGACAAGTAATACGCTTTGAATTCTTTTATAGGCGGTTGGTTTAAACGCCGGTAGTCTACACAGACCTGTAGGCCTCACCCTTCTTGGCAAGGATGTATAGTGGGCTCACCCGTAGGCTTATAGATGGCTTGCAGATGCCCATTTCAAGTTTACGGTCAAACTCTGCCTTTGCCGCCTTTTACTTGTCAGGCGTGAGAAGGCGGAGGCGGGCGTAGAATGGGGGAGCCCGAAGGTCGATGTTGTGGATGACTTCATGTTTCACGAGCTGCTTCAGTGACTTCGAATGAAGCTCGTCTGGATACTGCTGCAAGATGTCACGCTAGACCTGGTTGAAGATGATGATGTGTACGAATTCAGCAGACGCCGATATCTCAAAGGTATGGATGCCGTGTATCATAATATCGTCGAAAAGTTTCTTCTTATTCAGATCTACTAATAGCTTATGGTGCCGCAGGAAGTCTGCTCGGAGTATCGAGGTCTTGACATCAGCGATGATGAACGTCCATAGACAACTTCGTTGCAGTCCATTGTCGAACCCGATAGTTTTTTCGCCCTAGATATTGATTTGCGAACTATTTGTACTACGAACGCGAAGATATCAGCACTGGTATTCACGAATACTGTTCCCGAGTATTGCGATCGTGCATACATAGGCTATTGCTGGTACTTGAGATACCGATTTCCTGGTGGAAAGTCAGTCAGTCAGCTCTGAAGTTAGTAGTCTTTCTTCGGCAGCACGGTTACTCACATCTCTTTGCCTTATCGCCGCATCGATAATGGTATAGAGCGACAGTCACGGGAGTAACCGGACTTAACAGTGTATTATTATTAAGCAAAGATTCTTGGGAAGCTATATTGATGGATAACTCAATAGCCTTGTGATGCAGATCTTCCGTAATTAATGTATCATCAGATACGTTAACAATAAATCAGATGTAATGAATGACAAGAAGTCATTATTGTATCGTATTACCACCATACTGTTTACCTCATGTCGTAATACCATGATGGTGTTTTGTTCTCCTGTACACTATTCGATGTAGCTTACCGCTGTCGCCAAGCGAGTTCAATGAGAAAATACCCCGGTCACTGCCATCTAGGGGCACGGGCGGCATCCTCTCAGCCCTCCCGCCGCCTGACGAGTCCTCCGCGGGAAGCGTCAGGGAGTGCCGCGCGAGCCCGTTCGAGAACTAACCGCGCTCAGCTCCGAACGAACCCTTATGTATTTTATTTTACCATTAAGGAGAAGCTATTTCGACACAACAAAAAAGTATTGTTTTAGTTTTACATACATATATATCTCGCCTCGTTCCCAGTGGGGTAGGCAGAGACCACCTCTCTGCACCTGCTACGATCCTGGCACACCTCTCTCGCTTCCTTCACTTTCATAAGCGTCTTCATGCACGCTCGTCGGTTGCGAGTGCTTTTGATCCGGCCTTTCTTTAGGACATCTCCGATTTGATCGGAATATGTCCGCCTAGGTCGGCCTGCACCGATTTTTCCAATCATTCTTACCTTGTATATTTCTTTCGTTAATCTTCTTTCATCCATTCTTTCGACATGGCCGAACCATCTAAGCATCCCTTTCTCTATCCTTGTCACTACATCTTCAACCACGCCGCACCGCTTCCTTATCACACTGTTCCTCACTTAGTTTTACTCTTGACAGAAATCGCCCAAACATCTACAGCCCTTTGCAGTGAAGTGAAGGAACCAGCTCACTTGCAGAGGTCGCGCCCCAACTAAATACGATGTTATTAGTTAACATCATAGCATCACCTATGCGGCTATAGGGGGGAACAGCCATCGCTTCGTGGAAGCTGTTTCCGGCTCAAACGTACACTAATACACAACGCCGCCCACCCGAAGAACACCTCAGTTACCGTAAATCGAAGTGGTACAGTTCACCAATTACTTCATCAACGGTTCGTCCGTTGAGCTCGATATCTTTTTAAAAGTTTTCCTCTAACAATTCAGCTCGACATCACTCTTAGCCGTCGCTACGACGCCGCGCTTGATTATTTCTCAGTGTGAAGTTTCCTTTTTGTGTAGCGGCTGAGGCGTTCGTGTAGTCATTTATATGGCGAAGTGTACCGGACGTGCTGCATCCAGTACGGAAGCAGCGCGGCGACGGCACCCGCGCAGTCGTCACTTGACTGACCTGATTAGAACATTTGGGCAGTATCGGGTCGTCTGCCGCTCTGTAAACAAGTTTTTGAAACTTCATCAAAAAACCGCGCGACACCGGAGCGGCCGAGGAGATGGGGGGTGGGGCATTGAGAGACGAGGAGACCGGAGACGGGGCACCGGACTCCCATTCTTATGAAAACATTATTCCTTTAGTTCTTTAAATTTTGCTCACGGATTTTACCGATATATTACTTCGAAAATATTGCTGAAGTCTTGTTCTTAGTAGTTCTTAATTTTCAGGTTGCTGTTTTGTTGCCAGTGGTAGGAAATAATGCAGACTCACCTGCGGGGAACCCGCGCCGGCCCCGTCGCAGCTGCTCTACCCCGGCGGGCACCGCGCACGCCGAGCACGCCGCCCACGCAGCCGGCGATCGCTCCGCACCAGCAGCCGCCCTGTTCGCGTGCATGAGATGCTCTGATAATCATCATTAATGTTTTGGAATATGCAATTTACTACAAACTTTAACATTAGATTAACGGGGCCGAATCTTGAAATAAATACTCAAAAAAGGTGCATCTTAAATCAATAATTTTGATATAAGCAATAATTAATTTTGCGTGGAACATGGCACAGGTGGCGCAGGTGGCGCAGCCACTGGGTCGCCGAATGAATTGAGTTCCACCAGGACACGGTTTTCGCTACAATTTTGGACATGAGAAATGATCAATGAATGTAGACCTGGTAGGATGCCGCCGCGACCGGTACGCGCAGAAGAAATCAGGATGCACGCGGTGCGCTCGTAAGAATGCCACCAGCGCCGGCTCCATACGTTCGAAACGTTTGTATACTTGCTCGAGCCGCTCATACCGCTCGTAGGGCTTGCAGCACCGCTCGTAAGTTTGATCAGGCAATAACATCGCGTATTATGCATGTCGCCGCACCGACCCGGCCCCCCGCGCCACTTCAGCGCGCGGAGAAGTTCGCGGGCTGCTAACCAACAAGAACCAATTCGCGGCGTCTTCCCACGCTTCCGTTTTCAACCCATCGGTGAGAAGTTTTACCAAGGGCACGGTGACGATATCCGCTCACAGGCGGATGCGCGATCGGCCCGCCGACCGGCTGGAGCCCCACAAACGAACCACTATAAACATTTTGCAAACGGCGCGCGGTTAGTGCGTACGCGCACAACACGACACAACGCGACGCAACGCAACGCGACGCAACGCAACGCGACGCAACGCAACGCGACGCAACACAACGCGACGCAACGCAACGCGACGCAACGCAACGCGACACGCGAGCACAACCGAAACAAGAGGAAGTTTATTGAGCGAAGATACATTTGTTTTTAGTGATGTACCATTACAGTGTAGCTCTGCGTAGGCAATGTGGTTAAATAACGTCAGTCCACATTCCGTGACTTTCGGCCGCGTCGGGAGCACCGCGCCGCGCGCCCTCCGGGACGCGCCCTGTCGGCGGGTCGGCGGGGGCCGGTGGGGGCGCGTCCGGTGGCGGCGCTTTTTGTGAGCGGCAGCGCGACCAGTTCCGTGGCTTCGGCGCCCTGAACGTCGCCGCTTAAAAAAGCTTCAACTGTCAAATATTGCGCCGTGAACATGAAACACTGCAAAACTGATTGGTTCCGCGCAACGACTGCGGGCGCGCTCAGGAGCGAGTCGCGCCCGGTGCGCCGGGTGCGCGCGCCTCGCTTCGCGGAAACGAACGGCAGTCAGAGCCGCGGGGTTCGCGGAACCAGCTGGGCCTGGCGGGCTGCGGTTCGCGGAAGCAGCGCCGGCGCCGGCGCTTGGCTGGCCACGTGCACGCACACTCACCACCCTCTATGCTATAAAATCCATGATGTCAGCTATGTTTGCGATGAGATGCGATGTGGCGCGAGTCGGACTGAACCATGAACAGATATTGGTAAAGTTATCCGTGTAGGGGCGGTCACCGGACACAGGTAATGCCGGAGCCATTTTGTGAAGTATCGGTGCACGACTTTGCCGTTTCCGACACACTATGCGCATGCGTGGTGCGGCGGCGGTGGTCTGACCCGTGGTCTTGTGACCGCTCCTCGGAATACCGCGAAGATTTACGAAACATTTCGTTAACGGAGACACTAACGTATGTGACACAACTATCACTCATAATCTTCAAAATTAACTAATTGAACAAATCTATTTCTCTGCGAGACTTTCTGTTTCCTTTCGGTCCGCCTGTCTTTCGTCAGCCGCAGTTGTCTCTATGCACATCATGTAATGCATGTGGAGTAGTAAGGTGCCCAGCAGGCTGGCGGCGCGGCGCGCACTGCGGCCTCCGCTCCGGTTCGTGGAGGCGCTAATGCACCGTAGTACAAGGCGTGCGTACGTAAAAGCGTGTCAAAATTATTTATATATGTAATAAAAACGAACGTCCAGCGATGTGCGCCATATAAAGTCGCATTTATTCACACCATCACTCAGCTCAGCAGCAAGATGCATAATTTTATACCGACTTTCATTCCATCTGCATGTAAAATTGATGTTGCTTTGGCCGTACGGATGTAGAGAAATTACTTACGGATGCTTCTTCCTTAAAGTGGGAAACTGTTCGTCGAGCTCACACTATCGATGAAAAGCTGTGTGCGTTCAACGATGCCCTCTTAAATTTGTACAACATTCATGCTCCTGTTAAAAAAGTGAAGATCAAGCGACCACCAGTGCCTTGGTTGACTCATGAGGTACGAAACGCGATGAGAAACAGAGATAAGGCCTTTCGTAAATATAGAAGTGATCGTTGTGAACAAAATTGTTGCTCGTATAAAACTGCTAGAAATCGCAGCAACCAGATGGTACGTAACGCTAAACGCGGACATATTCTCACTAACATTAATTCCTCATCCTCTTCAGGTCTGTGGAAGCTACTTGGAACTTTAGGCAAACAATGGGGCTGAACCTCCAAATACAGTTGCTTTGGACTACATAAATAGCTATTTCTGCGCTCATATTCCTTTGAACTATCGAACGTAGTAGGACACCACAGCTTATATCAAGGCTTTACCTCGACCGAACTTCGAAGAAGTTTAATTCTCATACGTTACTAAGGAAAAGATCAACAAGATTATCCTCTCCATCAAGTCCCATGCACAAGGTTGCGACAACATTAGCCATCGCATGATTATCTCCATATTAGACTACCTTGAAAGAAAGAAAACTTTTTATTCGGAACATAACAATTTCATACATACACACATTAAATTTGCACACACCGAAATGGCATCCAACTCAGCTATATGCTGCAACTATAAGCTGTAGCGCTGATTTTCAGTTGGTACCAGTAACAACAAAAAAAAAGTAAAAATATTTAAAGGAAAATCAACACTAAGAACGGACACAACCCAGTATTAAATTTAAATTCCGTGACAAAAACTTAGATACAATAAATGTTATTAAAATATAAATATATGTATATGATAATCGGCGTCGGGAAGTGACGACTCCACCGCCCATTTGCTGAAGTGTATATGACTATTGAGTACATTTACACTTCATCAAATGCAATCAGTCAACCGAATGATGGCGGTATATCCATCCAAGGAAGCGGAGGGAAATCTCGGACGTGGGACGGGCAGCAGCGTTTCACGATAGGGCCTCCGTAACTGCGATCGCCAAGCCGCCTACCAAGCGTGGCGATTATGCCAATTCCCCCCTAAGATGAGATCCCAAAATAAAAACCGGCTCCTAGTCCCCGGCGGCCCTGCTATTCCTGGCTACGGTAGCGGTCACGGTAACGACGGGGCAAGGGGTGCGAAGAATCTCCGGAAGCGGCCAGGCTACCAAACCCAACGACATCTGGCCCTGGCAACACTCAACACGCGTACACTGCGGACCGACGAGAAGATAATTGAGCTGGAGGAGGAATTGAGCAGGTTAAGATGGGATATAGTAGGGTTATCCGAAGTCCGAAGAGAGGGGGAGGACACGATAACTCTTAAATCAGGCAACCTGCTCTATTTCCGGGAGGGCGACCAGCAGTCCCAGGGTGGCGTCAGGTTTATCGTCCGCAAGTCTCTTGTGAATAACGTTGTCGACATCGTTAGTGTGTCAGCAAGGGTAGCGTACCTGATACTCAGAGTTACCAAGCGTTACTCGCTGAAGGTCATACAGGTATACGCACCGACTACGGCACACTCTGATGACGAGGTGGTAACTGTGTATGAGGATATTTCTAAAGCCATACACAGTTCCAAAACTCAGTACACCGTTGTCATGGGAGACTTTAATGCAAAACTAGGGCAGCGAAGTAGTGGAGAACTGAAAGTGGGGCAATTTGGACATGGACAGAGAAATCCACGAGGCCAAATGCTCGCCGACTTCATGGAGAAGGAGGGCCTCTATATAATGAATTCCTTCAAGAAGCGGGCCAGCCTTAAGTGGACGTGGATTAGTCCTGATGGAGCCACTAAAAATGAGATAGACTTCATCATGTCGACGAAGAGGCAGATATTCAAGGATGTCTCAGTGATCAATGCTCTGAAAATGGGCAGCGATCACCGAATCGTGAGAGGCATCTTGAATATCAACATAAAGCTCGAACGATTTCGACTGGTGAGGTCCACGCTCCGGCCAGCGCCCATCGAACTCCAAAACCCCGAGAGCTTTCAGCTTGAACTACGAAATCGCTTTGCATCCTTAGGCGAGTGCATTGATGTGGACGATTACAACACCAGGTTCGTAGATGCTGTCCGTACGGCAGGACTTAAGATTTTTAAAGTCCCCCGTACCAGAAAGAAGAAGCCGATCTCTGACCACACATTAAACCTCATGAACGAAAGACGAGAACTGGTCCTGAAGTCTCCTGAAGATACCACCAAATATCGGCAGCTGAATAGGCAGGTCTCTAAGTCTCTGACTCGCGACATACGCCGATTTAATACTGACAGTGTTAAGAGGCAATAGAGCGGAACAAAGGCTCTAAAGTATTCGCACGAGATCTGTCTATCGGGCAAAGCCGGTTGACGTGGCTGAAGACAGAGGACGGTAGGATCTTATCGTCAAGGGCCGAGGTTCTGGAGGAGATTGAGCGGTTCTATGGACAGCTGTACACGACTACATGTTCTCCTGGTGGACTAGCATCAGATCCAAGAGCTAGTCTAGCCTGACACTACTCTGAAGATATCCCGGTTGTCAGCCTACACAAGATTAGTGTGGCTCTGAATCAGCTTAAAGGCAACAGGTCACCTGGTGATGACGAAATAACAGCTGAACTTCTGAGAGCTGGTGGAAAGCCGATCCTCGAAGTCCTGCAGAAGTTGTTTAATTCCGTCACACTAGAAGGCCGATCGCCTCGGGCATGGCACGGAGGTGTGGTGGTGCTTTTCTTCAAGAAGGGAGATAAAACCCAGTTGAAGAATTATAGACCCATCTCACTTTTGAGTCATGTCTACAAGTTGTTTTCCAGAGTCATCACGAATCGTCTCACAATCAGGCTCGACGACTTCCAGCCTCCCGAACAAGCTGGATTCCGTAAAGGCTACAGCACCATAGACCACATTCATACGCTGCGGCAGGTTATACAGAAGTCCCATGAGTATAACCAGCCCCTATGCTTAGCGTTTGTGGACTAAGAGAAAGCCTTCGATTCGATTGAGATATGGGCCGTGTTGCAGGCCAGCGTGGAGTAAGACAGGGAGACATCATATCTCCGAAACTGTTCACCGCTGCATTGGAAGATGTCTTCAAGCTTCTGGATTGGGGAGGATATGGCATCAATATCAACGGCGAGTACATCACGCACCTTAGATTTGCCGACGATATCGTGGTTTTGGCTGAGACCATGGAGGACCTCAACACAATGCTCGATGATCTTTGTAGAGTTTTACAACGAGTGGGTCTTAAAATGAATATGGACAAGACCAAAATCATGGCAAATGTCCATATTGTACCCACTCCAGTAACAGTTGGAAGCTCTACACTTGAAGTTGTTGACAGATATGTCTACCTCGGACATACTATCCAACTAGGTAGGTCCAACTTCAAGAAAGAGATCTCTCGTCGAATCCAACTCGGATGGGCAGCATTCGGCAAGCTAAGACATATCTTCTCGTCCAATATACCGCAGTGTCTCAAGACAAAAGTCTTTGACCAGTGTGTGTTGCCAGTGATGACATACGGAGCAGAGACGTGGCCGCTTACTGTGGGCCTTGTCCGCAAGCTTAAGATTGCTGAGAGGGCGATGGAGCGAGCTATGCTCGGAGTTTCCCTGCGAGATCGAATCAGAAATGAGGAGATCCGCAGGAGAACCAAGGTCACCGACATAGCTCGAAGGGTCGCCGTCGCAAAGTGGCAATGAGCAGGGCACATAGCTCGCAGAACCGACGGCCGTTGGGGCAGAAAGGTTCTCGAGTGGCGGCCATGTACCGGAAGACGTAGCGTGGGCAGGCCCCCCACAAGGTGGACCGACGACCTGGTCAAGGTCGCTGGCAACCATTGGATGCGGGTGGCCCGGGACCGGTTTGAGTGGAAATCTCTGGGGGAGGCCTTTGTCCAGCAGTGGACGTCTTCCGGCTGATTGGATTGGATTGGATTGGATAATCGAGGAGCTATAACTATACAAAAAAAAAGATAAATATTCACAAACATAACGCAATGGAGAATACACCTTTATATTAATCTTTTGTAAGTCGAGTGCATATTGTCCAACCTTTCATTTAAATGATTTAACGGTAGGTATCTCGCGTAAGGGCGAACAGCAGGTTGTTCCATATTTTTGCAGACGAACTTTAAGTATTAAAGCTCCCCTGGAACGCAGTGGTTTTATGTTTGGGCATTGCCAACACATAACTATTCTGCGACCTCCGCTGGACCATATTATCTTATCATATAAATATTTTGGCTCACAGTATTTAATAATGCCAACCCGAAGGGTACAAAAGTGAACATAACGCCTGTAAGACATCGTTAAGTTATGGTCTCTGTTGATGTATGGAGTGACATGTGGCCGCGGAGGGATGTTAAAGCAAAATCTAGGGCAAGAATTTGGTACGCGTTGTATTAAGTGCTGTGTTTTGACTAGTAGACGAGGACCGTACACCGTGTTGCAATATATAAATTTTGATAAAACCATAGAATCTGTTAACTTGATACGTAACGAAGTATTCAGAAGATTTTGATATTTATACAACATTTTTAACTGATAGAAACAGTTGCGTACCGTTTCTTTTATGTGTGGTTCAAATCGCAGTTCAGGGTCTAAAATAAGGCCAAGATTACATGCTTCAACAACTCTACAGCTTTATCTGACACAAAAAGTTAAGGCTGACATGATATTTTTATTTGCTTAACTGTTCCAAGTACCATAAATTTTGACTTACAGGTATTAATTATTAGTGCATTGCGAGAAGCCCATTTTTGTATTTTTTCCAAATCTTCATTCATTTTATTAACAGTTTGTTTTATTGCATTTGGATCAATGGACATATATAATTGTATATCATCTGCATAAATGCGGTATTTACAATTTTTAATGTTACTGATAATATCAGCAGTATAGAGCGAGAAAAGAATGGGACCCGGAATTAATCCTTGGGGGACTCCGCTTTTAATTTGACGAGATGTTGAAGTTAGCATTAAGTTATCGTTTTTAATATTGACAATTTGGGATCTACCATGTAGGTAGCTTTCAAACGATTTTATTACTTCTGGAGCAAAATTATAATATATCATTTTGGAAATTAACATGTCAACATCCAGGGTATCGAATACCCGGGAGAAATCAAGTAAGACAAGACCAGTACCCATACCTAAATCTTGTGCTTCGAGTATGTTAGATGTAACAAGAAGTAAAGGTTACAGTTAGTTACAGTACTTCGTCTTTAGCGAAAACCAGACCGCATGTTGGAAAGTATGGAGTTATCTGCGAGAAAACGTAACCAGCTGTTCACTGACGACCCTTTCAAGTACTTTAGATAGACATGCTAATAAGCTGGATGGGTCGTAAATCTTGATAACTCGCAGGAAAGGTATTTTTTGGCAGCGGTTTGATGACCGAGATTTTCCAGGCTTCGGGAAATGTTGAAGTTGCTATACTTTTATTAATAATATAGGTAATAAGCTGTACGGTATAAGGTAGTATCATTTTTATCATGTGTAATGATAACGTATCCGCGCCTTTTGCATTAGAATTAATATTATCTATAACTTTCGAAATATCAGCCATATCAACAAGTTTTAGAATATACTGTTCACTTGCATATTTATGCGATCTGTAGAATTTTAAATCTAATTCATCGACATTGTTGCCACCGGGAATATCTGTGAAGTGTTTATTTAATTCATCTGGGTGAAGGAAGAATATCTTTCTTTAGATATTTCCATAGTTTCTTTGGTTGATTTATATTTGTATTGATGTATTTTGCAAAATAAGCCTATTTTTCATTAAAAATAGCCTTGTTAACATAATTTTTAAGGTCTTTGTAATATATTTGATGACAATGCTTTTTAGTTTTAATGTACATTATATGTGCTTTATTCTTTAAGTGCAACATAAATTTAATATTGCTTATCAACCATGGAGGTGTCTGTTGTTTAATTATAATGGATTTCATAGAAGTATGGAGATCAAACAAGCTTAAACAGAAATCAGTGAAAGTATTAACCATTTCATTAACATTATTTAGTGTTCGTATTTTATGCCATGGCATACACTGTGTATTCTTTCCTAATTGAGTAATATCTAAGTGTTTGAATGGACGATAAGTGACGTTTAAACAAACTTTTTTCCTCAACGTTATGTCTACGCAGCATTTTATAAAGGCATGATTTGTTTGTTTGGACGTTATAATATCTTTATCTACGAGTTTTACTAGTGCATCTGTACATATTAAATAAATAAGCGTTTCACTTTCACCTTCTTCTGTCTATCACAAATATTATTAACTTCTCATTTGATTCTGGAATATATTCTTCACTATGTCGTAAAGCATATATTGTCTCTTTACCCAAAATGGCAAATCCTTCTTTACCCTGTCATTTTCGACCTATATCTATACTCCCATTCCCATCTAAAGTACTCAAAGCTAGTATGCATGAACAGTTATCACATTTTGTGTACCATCACAATCTATTAAACCCCTTTCAATCTGGTTTTAGACCAAGACGTAGTACCGTTACAGCTCTTCTTAAAGTCACTGGTGATATTAGGGAAGGCATAGAGAACTCTACCGTTACTGTGCTTGTTTTAATCGACTTCTCCCATGCGTTTAATGCCATCGATCACGACGTACTACTTCAGATCCTTACTCCTTCAAAGATCGCTTCCGCAGCTGTAAATTGGTTCTCTTCCTATCTTTGAGTACGCCAGCAAATGGTTCGCGTCAATGAGACTTCGTCAACCTGGTGTATTTTTAATGCTAGCGTTCTTCAAGGCGGCATTTTATCTCCTTCGCTGTTTTCAATTCTCATTAATCTCATTACCCGTGGTCTTCAATGTTCGTACCATCTATATGCCGATGATTTGCAGTTGTATGCACAAGCTTGTGTGGATAGTGCAAACATTAAGGATTGGTCTAAGAGGTTTGGACTAACTGTTAACCCTTCCAAGTGTTAAGCTATAATAGTTGGAAACCATCGAGCTATCCGTAAACTGGATTCAACAACATTACCGACGATAATATACGATGGTAATTTGGCACCCTCTGTTCAAGACCTTGATCTTCACATCGACGCAACGCTTAGTTGACAACAACAGGTGGCGGCTGTTAGCCGGAAAGTAACCGGTACTCTTCGAGCTGTCTACCACTTGAAAAACTTTCTCCCGTCAAGAATGAAAGTAGTGTTGTACAAACTTTAATTCTCCCTATCATCGACTATGCTGATGTGTGCTATTTGGACCTGAATGCAGACCTTTACAAAAGGTATGACAGTCTTTTAAATTACTGCATTCGATTCATTTTCAACCTTCGTAAGTATGATCATGTATCTACGTTTCGTTCACAGTTAAAGTGTTTACCCATCCGTTAGCGGCGAAGCTTGTCTGCTCTCAACACCCTATTTTCTATTTTGACTTCTCCTAAACCACCTCTTTATTTTATTTACTGATTTAAATATGTAGTTACTAACCACGATAAAGATCTTCGCTCCTCTAACAACCCGCTTCTTTTGTGCCCTTCTCACACCTCTAACATTGTCCACTGTTCCTTCTCTATCGAGTCTATTCTTCTCTGGATTGCATTCCGTCTACATATCAAAACAGTAACTAATCGGTATACTTTTAAGCAGAAAGTACGGGAAATTCTCTTCATTATCATTAGGACTGAACGCTCCTTGAAAAAATACATTTAATATCATGTATAAATATATATAAATATTTATTTATGTATATATATATATATATATATATACATATTTATGTGTTTTTGTATGTATATATTGAAAAAATTGAAAATAATGAAAATTTATTTATTTCAGTAAATTTTACAGATATACAAATGTTTCTATGTAGTAATAACTAGTTAGCAAACTATGTTACTTCAGTTGATTTTAACCTCTGGATTTCTCAATAGGCGATGTCTGTATCGAGGAAACCCAGAACATAAAAACTTCCTGTAACATATTTATATATATAAATTTATAAAAACTTATAAAAATTTAATATTAATGATAGGCAGTACACTACATACAATACATATATAATAATATACATACCAAGGATCAACATTTAAAAGTTCTTTTGTTGTATCATAAGTTTGCGAAGTTAGCCATTTAAACATTATATCCTTAACTTCCTTTGCTGATTTCCCACGAATTCCACCGTGTGTTTCAATGATATTATAAATATGGATTTTCATGGACTCTCCGAAACGCTGTGCAAACCGCGAGCTAACCACACCGTAGGTTAACTAAACGTTTGATTAGATGACTTTTTAACTATTTTAAGCGATGGGATTGATTAATGGATAGTTAAGGCTGTTTTAAATATAAAAAGTTTTCGTACACTTAGGACATCATCGTCCTGGTAAAGCGAAGTCATGGAATATCTGTATGGCTTCTGCAGCATAGCTCTCAGAACCGAACGCTGCGCTCTTTCTGCTTGTACAAGGCTTGACTTAGCGGCACTACCCCAGTGCGTAATGCAGTAACCTAGTAATGATTCGCACAAAGCGTAGTACACTGTTCTAAGAGTATCTACGGAAGCAATTGGCCCGAGGCTTCTCGTGACACTAACCGTCTTCCTCAGTCTAGCCGAAACTGATGCGATGTGAAATTTTAAGGAGAGATTTTCATCAATTTCTACTCCTAGGTGTCGTACAACTTTGGTTCGTGTGCCTGTTTCGCACGGACATGGCGTCGAACGCGCGTTGCATATTCCTTCATGAATTTTGACTTTTAATTTAGTGTCTGGGGTTCAAGGCGACAGTTTTATGAAAACAAATACACATTGTCTTTTTTGTGTTTATAGTTACCTAGAATGTGTATATAATCATGAATAAAAATACTTAGGCAATCAGCTTCTTTTACTGGTTCGGATATTAGAGGTTTCCAAGTATTTTTAACATATACTACCACTCCACTATTTTGGTTTATATATCTATTCGTTTTAAAACAGTTTTATCCTGGCATATAGGGGATGAACGGTGAACTGCGTAGCCAACATTCAGTTTAAATTAAAATATCAAATATAATTTCTGACCGCACTAGGGCTGCTTCCAAAGCATCGCAGTCTTAAATGCGTATTCCGACGTAATTACCTTGTTACAGTTTTCTAAATTATTTATTAATTCACAGTTAATACTTCTAGATTTAATATATCGATAAACGTCATAGTTGAGCACAGTGACCACAAGCCTATTCTGTTAGTTCCGCTACACAGTTTATTATTGAGAAATAATATAGTATGATACAACTCGTTAAGTTAGAAAATTAACATTACCGGCAGTCCTCGAGTGAATTTTTATTGTTAAAGCAAGGTACGGCATTGGTATGTAAACAGAGTTGTTTATAAAAATAGTGTGCTTTTTGTATACATGTGAAGGGGACATAAAAATATTATTTGAGTTTTATGAAAGAAATGAGTTATTAAAATATACAAGTTTATATGTGCTTAGATGGTAAAATTAAATAAAAGTAATAAATAAAGTTTCTATGAGTAGACATTTTACTCCAAACAAAGGCTGATAAGCTGTGCTACTATAAATTATTGTGTGTGAACTAGTAATTGTTTGTAAAAGGTTATTATGTATTTTTATCCTTTTGAGATGATCTGAAGCCACGTGAACTTGAAGCAGTTTGCGTTGGAGGAAATAAAGAACCCAGGTCTTTATCTGATAAAATTGGAACGGCTCCCTTTCCTTCACGTTGCCGAACATAAATACCGCCATTTGTATACCAACAGAAGCCATAGCTGTGTTGTTTGGTTCTCATTCGGGTTTCGCGAAACAAAGCTCTATTCTCTTTAGTTCTTCTCTCGTTAAGGTATACTTTCCCTGACGTGTCACCTACTTCTAGGTCCGCGCTACTTAGGTTTTATCTCGACTTTGCAGCTTTAAGGAATTCATCTCGTTTGTAACGTCTGAGTAGACGAACCACCACCGGGCGAGGCATTCTATCACCATCTTCAGACAAGGTTCTTTTAGGGACGAGTCTTCGTGGACCTAAACGACTTACCCAGTTTAAATCCTTATCTCCTAATTCCACATCCACTTTTATAGCCGCCACTAGAACAATGTGGTTTTTTAAAAGGGTACTCTGGGATCCCTATTATTTCAATTTCATTTCTCATATTAAGTTGTGTTTGATGTTTTAGTTCTTTTTGTAACTGTAATACAGTTGCCAGTAAGACCTCACATTCAATATCTCAGTTTTCTAAGTATTTTAACCTTTCTTCACATCTAATCATAATCTCCTCTAATCTTTGATTGTTGTAAGAGAGTGACTGAGTTAAGTCATCAAGCTTACTTTAAAGTGATACGAACTCAAACGTAAGTGCGCGTAGTTGCTTCATGAGCTGGCTTAATTCATTGACAGTTGCATCGGCCTTCTTCCCAGGGGTAATATATTTGGTACATTGGTAATCTGCAAGTTGACCGACGGCAGCCGTATCGACGACACGGTGGGTACGGTGTTCTGCGTCATGTGGAACGCCGCAGAGATTACCAAGAAGAAACTCAAGTTGGGCAACTTCTGCACCGTATACCAGGCAGAGCTGCTGACATTGGTAAAAGCGACGGGGTACGCGGCCAGCGGGTCGGCGCATTCGTGCGCCGTGCTTAGCGACTCAAGGTCCGCCCTAAACACAGTCGGAAAACCTGATAAACCCTCCACCCCCTGGCGATCACAGTGAAAGAGAATATCATGAAAACGTGTGAGAAAGGGACGAATGTAAGGTTATATTGGGTGAAGGCGCATGTGAGGATGGAGGGAAATGAAAGGGCGGACCAACTGGCTAAGGAAGCGGCCCTAAAGGCCCCCGTTTCCTTCGTCAAGCGTCAGCCAAGGCTGAGGACGCTTGACGAATGGAACAGGAGGTATGTGGAAGGGACAACGGCTTCAACAATGAGGGTTTTCTTCCCTAGCGTCACATCAGCTTTCGGTTTCGTAGGTTCTTCGTCGGCTTGAGCTCGACACGGTCTTGGCCCAGATGATCACTGGGCACGGGGGATTCTCCGAGTAGCTTCACAGGTTCAAGCTCAAGGAGAGTCCCGCGTGTCTTTGTGACCCGGCGGTGGACCAGACTGTGGTGCACATCCTCGCTTCCAGTTCCTTATTTAGGAAAGAGAGAAGTGATGTTGAAATAGAGTTAGGAAAAAAGGTAGAAACGGAATTCATTGCCTCTCTGATGAGTGAGGACGAAAGTCGCCAAATATTTATAAAATATAGCAAGAAAATAATAGGAGATACGATAGAAAGGAACAAAACAAGGTTGTAAAAAAGTAAATAAAATAAATAGATAATAGATAAATAAAATAAAATTGTAAAAAACTGTAAATAATAAAAAATGAAGTTAGAACCAGAATGCAAAAGTAAAGTTAAATTAAAAGAAGGAGAAAAAGAAAAGAAGAAATAGAAGAGGAAATGGATGACAAAAGGGGAATGATTTTATTTCAGGCTACTAAGGGATGATTGTTGCAGGTATCGACGAGGCGACGATGTCTTTACTCAGCGAGACGTTTGAAAGAAGGAAATGGAATGGAGAATGATAGGAGAGAAAAGTATGAAAGATAAGTAAAAAAAAATCTACAGGTTAACACGGATCACCCACTGTAGAAAGATCCGCTTTTTTTACTTGTAATATTTTTGGTGCAATCTCTAATAGGGTATGACTGTTGTCACTACCTCTTTTTTGAGCTGTGCAGCATGAACGCCATATCCAGAGCCTCTTTCGTTCAGCGGTCATAGTAGGTACATTGATACACAAAGTACAAAATATTTTTTCACATTCTCCTGAAGAACATTTGAAGACATTCGGGTCGGCTTCGTACAACCAGCACACTTCATTTTGTTAAGAATGGTAAAAAAAGTTTCAGTGATTCTAACCGATGAATATTTTTGATTATATATTTATGATTTAGCAAACAAAGAGGCGAACGAACCTCGTGACAGCGCACGCCAATGTCACCGCTACGCGCACAACTTAACGCACAACTCACAATGGTTGAAAATAGTTATATAGGTTAGTTAGATATTAAGTTTAATTTCTGTTTAAGTCTTACACTATATTTACTTACACTTAAGTCAACATATAGCTTATCACTAAAACATTTAGTCTACACTCTTCATCTTCTACTTGTGCCTCTTCTGGAGGTTAGCCGTCAGATCAGCGAACTTCTCCCGACCTTGTGCAAAGCGAAAAAGATGTGCTACGCTGGCAATATTTGTCCATTCCCGGATGTTACGCAACCACGACTTTTTCGACGTCCAACGCGCCTTTTCACTGCGATTTTGCCCATCATTATTAGCTGCAGGAGTTCATATCTGCAGGAGTTCATCGTGTCGCAAAATATGTCCTAGATATGCGACTTTCTTTTTCTTGATAATCTGCAACAATTCGCGAGTCTTATCGACACGTAAGTCTACACTCACTTAACCTATCAAAAAAAATCAAAAATCATTTATTTGATAACATACATTACATTGTGATAGTAGTTATTGGTATCTCCTTTTAGGTATAACAACACCTGTGCCAGGAGACACCGCTCTTCCTTATCATACATGATTTTATAGTAGTTTGCTGTCGTAAACTTTGTGTTGCAAATATCCCAATTTTTATTTTTTTATTTTTTATTTTCACACTTACATTACATATTGCATAAGCAATTCAATTTCGTCATAAGATTGTGTTTTTAACCAATTAGTTATTATCTTCTTGCAGTCAGGACAGTTTTTGCTACATATATTTAATTGTTTATTTATTTTATTATACAAATGTACTGATCTCACGTTGCGCTGGATGCTTGCAAAAGTAGTTTTTGTCAATGGAGTAGGTATTACTTTTTGATTCCTTCTCCTCTCGTTAGTGTAGACGTTATATGCTTCAGTTTTCTTGAGTTTTAAAATGGAAGATAATATATATAGTTTACGAACTGATAATACATCAGCAAGCTCATAGAGGCCTTCCGTGGAGTACTTCCGATTTTTAAAATACATAACCTTGAGAAGGGCTCTTTGAGCTCTTTCCACTGTGATAAAGTGCGTTTTATTGGCACCTCCCCATATTGGTAAACAATATACAGTGATGGACTGTACCAAAGAAATGTATATGTACTTTAAAAAATTATTAGTTAAACAAGTATTTGTGGTATTTATCGGAGCAATATGTCTCAAATTTTTAAACATCCAGATAAATTTTCGAATTCTCGCTGCAATCTGTTCTATTTGGGGATACCATGACAATCTTTGATCGAGTAGAATACCCAAGTATTTTGTTTGACTAACTTTATGTATAATGGAACAGTTACAGGAGTCATTTGCGACATCAGAACATTTATGAATTTTTATACTATAATTAACAGGTTGGGAGTTGTTATATATACTAAAACATATGTAATTTGTTTTGATCTTATTTAAGGTTAAAACATTATTTTTTAACCAAGCATCAATCAGGACCAAACCTTCCTCAGCTCTTAATTTAACCTCGTCCCAGTTTGATCCTGTGAAGACAACAGAGGTGTCGTCGGCATATGAATAAATTTTAGCATGAAGAATAACCATATTGCACAGGTCATTTATATATATTAAAAATAGGGTGGGACCAAGGACACTACCTTGTGGTACCCCACAGAATATTCCGATGTCGTCACTGTTACCTGAATCTAGTTTAACTCGCTGGCTGCGACCATAAATGTAATCTTTAAAGATACTAAGTTCTTTGCCTCTAATTCCAATTTTCTCAAGTTTTTGAATAAGGATGTCGAAGGAAACGGTATCAAAAGCCTTCTTTATGTCCATAAATACTGTTAAACATTTTTCTCCTTTATCAAGATGTTCTATTAATGTGCTTGTCAAAGATGTAATAGCATCTTCTGTAGATAAACCGCGTCGAAAACCAAATTGGTACGACGATAAAATATCAAATTTAGTTAAATAACTGAGTAATCTGGAGTTCAATAATTTTTCTAAGATCTTTGAGAGGGCTGGTAAAACTGAGATAGGCCTATAATTGTTTAAATCGTGTCTATCTCCACCTTTATAAACAGGTGTGACAATGGATTGCTTTAGCGCAACAGGAAAAGTACCAGTTTTAAAACATAGATTAGCTAAATGTGTCAGAACCGGCGTAATTTCCTGTTTTGCAAATTTTAGGTAACGCGTTGATATGTTGTCCAATCCTGGTGCACTGTTCGTTTTTAGGTTAGTGATAATACTATTCACTTCGCTAATGTCTGTATCCAACAATACAAATGACTGACTTTGTACAGGTAAATGTTTAAGGTATTTCTCTATATGACAGTCAGGAGTTGTTGAACGAATATTCATTGATAGTTCTTTACCGACAGTAGCGAAGTAATTATTTATATAGTTAGCTGATGCCAGGGGATTGGACTTAATACACAAAAGTTCTTTATTATTTGTTTTAATTGTATTAGTGTGTGTAATGTTTTTTATATTTTCCATAGCAGTTTGTTATTATTAATTGAATTTGCTAATAGGTTTCTGTCATAATTTCTTTTAAGTTTTTTTAACAAATTGTTACAGTAATTACGATAACGTGTATATGTTAGTTTTTTAGTTTCATTGTTAGGATCATCACGAGATTGTTTTTGTAGTTTGTTCCGGTTTCTTATGCATCTTAACATTCCGATAGTAACCCATGGTTTAATAATTCGCTTACTTTTAGGGATATTAGTTACAATAGTATTTTCTTTAATAGAATCTGTTAGTTTTTGTATAAGAAGATAAGTAATCTCATTAGGGTCATCACAGAAGAGTAGATTGTTAAGATTTCCTCCCTGTAGATGTTTCAATGCGTTTTCAAAAGATATGTTAGTAATAGTTTTAGGTGCAACTTCTTTTTCTTTTAACTGTGATAGTGATAAAAATGTCGTGAAGTGATCAGTAATCGAGGTCTGTAAAATGGCAATAAAAGCTAATGTTTAATTTCTTTGTAACTTCAACATGAAGTGGTCTAAACAGGTTTTTTTTCTAGTAGGTAAATTATGTCCGGGAAGTATT